>OZ038382.1:148998602-149598602 GCA_964036045.1 Eutreptiella sp. 'Long Island Sound 2002' | reverse complement strand
GGCGTCCTTGGTGGTGTCGTCGATGGGGGCGCCCTAGGTGTTACTCTGTGCCGGGGTCGTGGTGGTGGTGTTAGGGGTGTTGTGGGTGACGGTACCTCGGTTCGTCGTTGGTGGGGTTGGCGGTGGTGTGTCTCGCGGTGGTCCGGTGGCCTGTGTGATGGTGTTCGGTGGTTCCGGGCGTGCCATTCGTGGCTGGTGTTTGGCCGGTCTGTGGTCCTGGTGGTGTCGGCTGTCCGTGGGTCCGTAGTGACAGGTGTTGCTGCGGTTGCGGTTTAGGGTGACCTTGCTGCGGTTGGGTGGTGGTGTCACCGTGTTGCCGCTGTCGGTGGTGCCGGTGTTGGCGTTGGTGGGGGTGCTGCCGGGGGAGCTGTGTGTGTTGGCGTTGTAGGGTGTTGTAAGTGCTGCCCTGGCGGTGTTCTGACGGCGGAGGGGGGACCTCGCCACTCCTGGCGGAGGTTCCCACGTGCGTCGTTGGCTGGTGGGTTGGCCTTGGCCCCCTCGGTGTCCTTGCTGCCGATGGTGTCTCACCGGGATGCGGGATGGGGGATGCTCCGGGTTGCTGTCGGTGAGGTCGCACTGCCGGTGGCGCCGTCGGTGGTGCCGGTGATGAGGTCGTTGCGGGCGCTGCTATGGTTCACGGTGTCTCTGATGTTGTTGATGCTGCTGGTGGTTGGTGTGGGTCTGTGTGTGGGTTGTCAGTGGCTGCTGCTGGTGCTGGTGGTGGTTCTGGGTGCGGGCCGGTGGGTGGCGCGGTTGGAACGCCTTGGGTGTAACTTGGCCGCTGGGTGGTTTCTTGTGTTGGTCCGTTGTTGGTTCCGGGCGTCCCCGTTGGTGAGGGTGTTGTGGTGTTCGGTTTGGGTGTTGGCGGCGGTGCAGGTGTGGGTGTCGCAGTTCCTGGCCCTGGGTCTGGGCGTGGCCGTTCGGGTGTTGCTGGGTGTGGGCGTTCGCCTCTCCCGGCTGAGGGCTCGGTGGCGTTCGTTCGCCAGCCGTGCTGGCGTCCTTGGTGACGCCGTTGGTGGGGTTGCCCTAGGTTGCGGGGCCGTGGTGGTGGTGTTGGGGGCGTTGTAGGTGACGGCACCTCGGCCCGTCGTTGGTGGGGTTGGTGGTGGTGTGGATAGTGCCGTGGGTGTTGGTGGCGCTGGTGTTGCCGAAGGCGAGGGTGCCTTATGTGTTACTTGGTGGTTGGCGTGTGTTGTGGTGGTCTGTTGGCGTGGGCGTTGTTGGTGTTGGTGCCGGGCGCGGCCTGTGTTTGGGTGGTCGGCGGTTCCGGGCGTGCCACTCGTGGCCGGCCGTTGCGGTGTTGGTGACGGTGCTGGCGAGGGCGCCGCTGGTGGAGCTGTGGCCGATGTGGGCGCTGCGGGTTTTGCCCAGGTGGATGGTGGTGTTCTGACGGCGGGGGTGGGACCTCGCCACTCCTGGTGGGGGTACCCATGGGTGTCGCTGGCCTGTGTGTTGGCTCCCTTGGTGTTGTTGATGCCGATGGTGTCGTACCGGGCGGTGTTGCCGTGGCGATTGCCGTTGACGCTCTGGTTTGTCGGTGCTGAGGCCGTACTGCCGGTGTCGGTGTCGGTGATGCCGATGGTGAGGTCGTTGTGGGCGTCGCTATGGTTCTCGGCGTCTCGGACGCTGCTGATGCTGGTGGTGGTTGGCGTGGGTCCGTGTGTGGGTGGTCAGCGGCTTGCGTTCAGGGCGGTGGTCGGTTTCTGTGGCTCTGTCTGGGGGGACGTGCAGTAGGTGGTGTGGTCTGCTGGTGCTGCTGTTGGTGTAGGTGGCGTAGATGTTGCTCCGGGTGGTGTCGTGGGTGAGGGTGGTGTTGGCGGCGCCGGTGGTGTGGGTGTCGCCGGGGATTGCATGGTGGTTCCGGGCGCGTGCCCTCGCTTCCCCTGGCCGGGGCTTGGTGGTTTGTTGGCTCACCGGCTGTGGTGGTTTCGGTGTCTTCCGGTGGCAGAGGTTGCTGGTGGCGACGCTGATGGTGGGGTGTTGCCGGCGATGGTGTGCTTGATGCCGTTGGCTTGGGTGATGTAGGTGCTGGAACCGGCGGTGGCATGCGTAGGTGTCGTAGGCGTTGGTGCCGGCGGTGACGGTGTTGCTGAGGGTGTTGTGCTGGCTTGATTTTTGGCGGTGTTGGTGTTTCCGATGGCGTGGATGCCGGTGGCGGTGGTACTGGGTGCGAGCCGGTGGGGGACCGGATCGGCTGGGTGCGGTCGTTGGTCAGTGTTGGGTGGCTTTTTGTGTTGGTTTGTTGTTGGTGAGGGTGTCCCTTGTCCTAGTGTTTTGGTGGGTGCTGGGGTCGCTGGTGTTGCCGATGGTGCTTCCGCTGGTTTCGGGTGTGTCCGCTGGTGAGGGTGTCGTGGCGTCCGGTTTGGGCGTTGGTGGCGGTGCTGGTGTGGGTGTCGTAGTGCCCGGTCCTGGTGTTGGGCGTGGCCGTTCGGGTGTTACTAGGTGTGGCCGTTCGCCACTCCTGGCTGCGGGCTTGGTGGGTCCTGCTTTGCGTCCTAGCGGCTTCTGGCGGCCCTGCAGCCCCCCTGGCGGGGGGGGGTTGCTGGGTTCCTGTTGTTTGGGTTTGTGTGTGTTGCGTGTGTGGTGCGGGCGGCGCCTGCGCTTTGGTGTGTGGTGTGCGCTTGTGGGGCTCGTGTCGGTGGCGGTTGTGGGTGTGTGTGTTGTGTGCACGCTCGGGCGTGTGTGCGGTGTGTTGGTGGTGCGTTTGGGCGCCTGCCCTTGCCTTTGCGGGCGTGGTTTGGCGGCCCTGTTTGGTGTGGGGGCTGTGTGTCGTGCCCCCCCCCCTGTCTCGGCTGTGTGGTTCCCCGCCCCCCTTGGCTGGGGTCTGTTGGTGGTGCGTCCCCTTGCTGTCCCCTTTGCGTGCCCTCCTCCTTCTGTCTCTTTTCCGTGTCGCTTGGGGCGGTGTCGTGCCCGGGCCTTCCCGGCTGTGGTGTGTGGGGGGGGGTCCTTGTCGCCGGCTCGGGTCCCTTCCCCTGGTGTTTCCCCGTGGGGGGGCCGGTGCTTGCACTCCCCGTCAGGGTGTAACTTTGTTGTACGGATGCCGTCCATGGACCTGTTCCGTAGCCAGGTACTCCAGCCGTTCCCCACACCGGTGTCGGGTACACTGTGGGTCGCTGGGGAGTCCTTGCGGGACAGGCGCGTCTCTTGCCTGCCCCGATGGACGGTGTGCCCTACCCGCAGCCCCTCGCTGGGCCCGAACCGCAGTACGTGCCGTGGGGAGTGCTCTTGGTCAGGCCCATTGGTCACCCCCCCAGGCCGGTGCCACCGCGGGCCGCTGACCAACGGTCCCAGGCGTATCCCACCTTATTGCGTGTGCTCAGGTGGGGCCGATACGGTCACCGGGGGGGCCCCCAAACCCCTGAGGTTGGGTCCCTCGCCTGCGCCCCCCGTGGGCCCTTTTCGTCCCGCCCCCCTTTTCGCTGTGCGGTTTGCGGTGGTTGGTGTCCCGTCTCTCCGGGGTGGGGTGGTGGTGGTGGGGGGGGGGGGGGTGTTCGCTGTTCCTGGCTGTGTTGCTTGCGGGCGTGTCGCCCCCTCCTCTGGTCGTGGTTCGCCGCCGGTGTGTGTGTTTGTGGCGCGGTGCGTGCGCGCGTGGTGTCTGTGTTGGTGTGTGGTGCGTGGTTTGTGGTGTGTGGTGTGCGGTGGTGGTGTGTTGGTGGGGTTGTGGCGGCTGTGTGGTGTGGTTGGTCCCTCGCCACTCCTGGCGGAGGTTCCTGTGTGCTACTCCCCGCCACTCCTGGCTGGTTTTCGCTGCCTGTGGTGTTGTGCGGCTCCCCGCCACTCCTGGCTGGGGTTCCGCCGCCGGCAGTGGCGTGTGGTGTGTGGTGTGTGGTGTGTGGTGTGTGGTGAGCGGTGGCGGTGTGTTGGTGGGGTTGTGGCTGGTGTGTGGTGCGGTTGGTCCCTCGCCACTCCTGGCAGAGGTTCCCGTGTGCTACTCCCCGCCACTCCTGGTTGGGTTTTGCTGCCGGTGGTGGTGGGCGGTCCTCGCCACTCCTGGCTGAGGTCTCCGGGCGGCGGTGGTGTGTGGTGGGGTTGTGGCTGGTGTGTGGTGTGTTTGGTCCCTCGCCAGTCCTGGCGGAGGTTCCTGTGTGCTACTCCCCGCCACTCCTGGCTGGGTTTCGCTGCCTGTGGTGGTGTGCGGTTCCCCGCCACTCCTGGCTGGGGCCTGCTGGCGGCGGTGGTGCGTGGCGCGTGGTGTGTGGTGTGTGGTGTGTGGTGTGCGGCGGTGGTGTGTTGGTGGGGTTGTGGCTGTGGTTGGTCCCTCGCCACTCCTGGCGGAGTTTCCTGTGTTCTACTCCCCGCCACTCCTGGCTGGGTTTCGATGCCGGTGGCGGTGGGCGGTCCTCGCCACTCCTGGCTGAGGGCCCTGGGCGCGGTTTCCCGCCACTCCTGGCTGGGGTTCGCTGGCGGCGGCGGTGTGTGGTGGGGTTGTGGTTGGTGTGTGGTGTGGTTGGTCCCTCGCCACCCCTGGCGGAGTTTCCTGTGTGCTACTCCCCGCCACTCCTGGCTGGGTTTCGCTGCCGGTGGTGGTGTGCGGTTTCCCGCCACTCCTGGCTGGGGCCTGCTGGCGGTGGTGGTGCGTGGTGTGTGGTGTGTGGTGTGCGGCGCTGGTGTGTTGGCGGGGTTGTTGGTGGTGTGTGGTTGGTCCCTCGCCACTCCTGGCGGAGGTTCCTGTGTGCTACTCCCCGCCACTCCTGGCTGGGTTTCGCTGCCGGTGGTGGTGGGCGGTCCCCGCCACTCCTGGCTGGGGTCCGCTGGCGGCGGTGGTGTGTGGTGTGTGGCGGTGGTGTGTTGGTTGTTGGTCCCTCGCCACTCCTGGCGGAGGTTCCTGTGTGCTACTCCCCGCCACTCCTGGCTGGGTTTCGCTGCTGGTGGTGGTGGGCGGTCCTCGCCACTCCTGGCTGGGGTCCGTTGGCGGCGGTGTGTGGCGTGGTCGGTCCCTCGCCACTCCTGGCGGAGGTTCCTGCGTGCTACTCCCCGCCACTCCTGGCTGGGTTACGGTGCCGGTGGTGGTGTGTGGTCCCCCGCCTCTCCCGGCTGGGGTCCGCTGGCGGCGGTGGTGTGTGGTGTGTGGTGTGTGGTGTGTGGTGTGTGGTGTGTGGTGTGTGGTGTGCGGTGGTGGTGTGCTGGTGGGGTTGCGGCTGGTGTGTGGTTCTGGTTGGTTCCTCGCCACTCCCGGCGGAGGTTCCTGTGTGCTACTCCCCGCCACTCCCCGCTGGGTTTCGCTGCCGGCGGTGGTGGGCGTTCCTCGCCACTCCTGGCGGAGGGTCCCGGGCGCGGTTCCCCGCCACTCCTGGCTGGGTTTCGCTGTCGGCGGTGGTGCGTGGTGTGCGGTGTGTGGTGTGCGGCGTGTGGCGTGCGGCGGTGGCGTGTGTGGTGGGTTTGTGGCTGGTGTGGTTGGTCCCTCGCCACTCCTGGCGGAGGTTCCTGTGTGCTACTCCCCGCCACTCCTGGCTGGGTTTCGCTGCCGGTGGTGGTGTGGTGTGGTGGTGCGGTGGGTATGTCTTCCGGGTGCCCTTCCCCTTGGCCCTGGTGTGTGTGTGTGCGCTGTGTGGCCCTTCGTGTTGGTGTGGGTGGCGCGGGGGGGGGGGGGTCGCGCTCGGTGTGGCTGTCATGCGTGCGCGTGTGTGTGCTCGCGGTGTGTGGTTGGTGGGGTGGGGTCTGTCATACCTTGGCTGGTTCTCGTCGTCGGTCGTCGGCATGTTTCAAAAGGCAGAAGAAGAGGTCCTCTAGATGCGTAGCAGAGATGCGTGGCATGTGTGATGCGTAGCACGTACCTGTCCTTTCGTCCCATCATGTTTTCTTCCCCTGTTGAGAAAGAGCGTGCGCAGGTCCTTTTTTTTTTTTTTTTTTTTTTTTGCGTGTTGTGGTTTGTGTCTCCTCCCTCGTGTTTTTTTTTTTTTCTCGCTGCGTCTTCGATAACATACCTCTCCGCATTGCGTTTCCCCTATAGAGAGGGCGTGGAAGGCGGTTTCGTGTTTTTTTTTTTTTTCAACATACTTGTTGTACCTTGTGCCGCTTCTTGTTGCCGTCCCCTATAGAGAAAGCGTGTGTTTGTTTGTGGGTGGGGCGGGGGTGGGGTTGCATACCATGACTTTCCTTTGTCTCGTCTCCGTCTTCGTGCATCTTGCGGCTTTGTGTGCGTTTGTGTTTTCGTCCCTTGGCGCCTTCCCTCGCATTTTTAACATACTTGTTCGTCATACCTCCATACCATTGTTTCCCCGTGGTACGTGGTCATTCCCTATAGCGAGAGCGTGTGTGTGTTTGCGGGCGGGGCGGTGTGGGGTTCATACCTTGTTTTTCCTTGCTCTTGTCTCCGTCTTCTCGCTCCTTGCGGTCTTGTTTATGTGTGTGCGTGTGTGCGTGGTCCGTCCCTTTGGCGCCCTCCCTCGTATTGTTAACATACTTGCTCGCCATACCGTTGTTTCCTCGTGGTTGGTGAACGTTCGCTTGTTCGCCTTTTCATTGTTTCCCCTTTGTCCGTGGCCGCCCCATACCTTTTGCGCTTTTGTGGTTTTTTTTTTTTTCTCGCGGCGGTCGGGGCCTATGGAGGAATAAATATGGGGGATATATGGTTGTGGTTTGTGTTTGCGGGCGTGCCTTTTGACGTGCGTGGCGGTTCGTCGTTCTTTTTTTTTTTTTTTGCGTGCGGTGTTGTCCCTTGGGCGCCCTCACTCGCAACATACTTGGTTTTCTCATCCACGTATGTGTAGCGGTGGATAGGATATGTATGACGCATGGGGCCGTAACATACTTGGTTGTCATACCTCGTTTTCCCGTGGTCCGTGGTCGCGTCTTTTTTGTTTGTGGTTTGGTGTTTCTCTTTTTGTTGCGTTTCCTTCTCCCCCTTTTTTTTTTTTTTTGACGCGCACATGTCGCCTAGCTCCTATGGCACGCACTTTGCTAGGTGGCTCGGCGCTCGCTTTGTTCTTGTCCTCGTCGTTGTGGCTTGCTGGTTTTTGGTGTTCGCATCTTTTCTTCTTCTTTGTTTGTGGAGCGCGCACAAGTCGCTAGCGCCTAGGACACGCACTTTGCTAGGTGTTTTGGAGCATGCAATGCTCAGGTTCTTCGCCGTCGCGACTCTATTATTCGTCTTTGTTTTGTGAGTGTCCTAAATTTTGCGACCTCGCCAAACAGCGGCGTAAAATTCTTTGGGGGGTTTCTGAGGTCGGAAAAAACGATTTTTCGCTTTATTTTTGCTGGCGGTGCGTCGTTTTCTTAGTTTTGTATTATTTTTCTGCTGCGATCGCGCTGCTTTCTTTCGGGTGTTGGTGTCTTCTTGGTCACTCGGGAGCTCTCGTTGATCAATGATCTCTCGTAGCACGTCAAATCGAAGTAGGACATGCGCTTGCTCTATATCCAAGTTGGTACTTTGATGTACGAAGCGACGTAGGCTCGAGGAGTGGTGAACCGTGACGCTCGGGTGCTTAGACGGAGCATACCATGATTGGGAATGAAGTCGGTAGGCGATGTATGGCACGGCGAGAGCATTCCCCAAAATGTATTGGGCGTTCTCAACGTTTTGGTTGCCGGGGATCCACCATTGCTTTGCATCATGGAAGCTAAAGCGTTGCGTAATAAAGGGGCGTAAGGGAGTGAGAAGCAAACGGGGGTCAACCAACAAGCAATTTTCCGCATTGCAATTTTTAATGGGCGCCGGTAACATGAACCATCCCTCGAACTCTTCGTTGCGCGAGCGGGCTAGTTGAAGGGCGTGTCCTATGGAGGCCGCCCAATCCGTCACGGTCTCTACGGTGGTTCCCAAGTCGTGATCCACGTAGTTGTACGGCACCGGGCACACTAGGAAGGTCTTGTGGATGTGCAAGATATCATAGACGTGCGCCAAGTCTTCGTGTGCACAATTTGAGTAGAAGCCCGAGCCTTTCGGGATAGTGGTGTTGAGTTCCGTGAAGGAGTTCTTTTTGTCGGAGACGTTGAACTCATGGTTCCATTGGCAAGTGTCCCATAATTTTCGCAACGTGGCACACGCGTGTATTCGCTTCTTGGCATCATACGCCATGTTGCCTTGCACTTTGATGCTTCGTGTTCGAGATATGAGGAGTTCGGCGTTGCTTTCAACGGAAGCCCATCGTTGTAGGGCCGTAGGCGCCGCTTGGTCAATATGTGAGTATTGTCCAAAGGTGAGCGGAGAACAGCTAGGCAAGCGTGGATAAAGTTTTTTATTTTTTGGAATAGTGGGATGTTTGGAGTCGTCAATATCCATAGAATTTTGCGTTTGAGAAGCATTGGACCAACCAAGGGGCGTATATGGGCTTGGGAACATGGTAGCGTGAAAATAGGCGCGTTCACGTCGGAATTGCGAAATGGGACTAGAGGTTGGCAAAGACGAGAAATGTCGGCGACGGCGGTGAAATAGCGTAGGTGGCACGATCAATGCCAACCAAGGTAGATGCTCAAATTTCGGTGAAATGCGCCCAAATGCCACTAGTCCTGGACGGCTTTTTTTTTTACTAGTGGTGCGACATTGTCCATCTGAAGGGGCAATCGAAAAAAAAAAGACACTCAGAAAGTGGTGATGGGGTTTTTTTTTAAGAACCGGGAGTGCGACATGCGGACAACACAGTGTATATGTACGTTGTCGCTCAAACATCCCATGGTTACACCATACCAATTGCATCAAGGTGTATGAGGCCAATAGATGCCCCTTTCGGCTTTTGAGGACCATTTTGGGAAAAATACCTGCCTTAAAAGCCTAGGTTTCTAAAAGCTCCTCTTGGGCTTCGCACAGCAAGGCCACCATGTGGGCCATTTGGGTCAATCCCAAATCATGGGCTCAATTGGCGACCCTGCCCTTCCCAAATCGAGGGGGGTTTGGTTGACGCCCAAAAGGTATGTTGGACACATAGGACTTGGTTCCTATTCTAGGGCATACCCAGGTCCAAGTCGGACATGTGCTCCCTTTGCCTCCACCATGAGTGTGTATTTTTTTGGCCATTTTCTGCCCTTTCCTATATTTTTGGCTCGACGCGCACTATGTTCAGCCCCCCCGTGCACGCCGGTTGCATGGACCAATGGCCCACATCCGGTATGTGGCTCATGCACATTGGTGCCCATGACTCACACACCACGTGGGGGAACCGAAGTGCCATCCCATAAGGAGCTATGCCAAGGTGGGTGTGGACAATTTTGCCATTTTTGCACTTGTAGGTACAATTCTGCCTTTCACCATGCCATGGCCCACATAGATCTTCGGAACCCAAGTGCATATGGGCCCACATCGGACTCCCATTGGGTCCCACACCGAACATTGAGTCCTGTCTCCAAGCCGTCATGGAGGAATACCCTTGGGCATACTTTCGATTTGGGCTCATTTTTGGGTGTGCCAAAACACCCCTTTTTGGGACCCCAATTTCAGCCGCCCATGTGGTCCATTAGCGCATCTTTCTGCCCATGTGGAGCCCGGACCTATCTTCAAGTCTTGCACCTAGATATGAGTCTCAGGTGCTGCTGCCCATCCCATGAGTCATGATTTCCCCCTTGGCTGCCCGGAGCACCCATGGGACTTGCCTTAATTTTGCCTATTTTTGCCATTTTGTGAGGTCCTTAGTGCATCCTTATGGGCGCCCCCTCGGATGCACTATTGGTGGATGTTTGAGGCCCAAGTACTGAAGGCCCATTGCTCCCTCGCTTTTGCTGTGGGACCTTGTGTGCAGTCCACTAGGACATTGTTATTGGAAAATAGAATTGCTGAATGTTTTGTGTTTTGAGGGCACTTTCCCACTCTAT
Source organism: Eutreptiella sp. 'Long Island Sound 2002' (assembly GCA_964036045.1). NCBI lineage: Eukaryota > Euglenozoa > Euglenophyceae > Eutreptiales > Eutreptiaceae > Eutreptiella > Eutreptiella sp. 'Long Island Sound 2002'. The sequence continues at coordinate 149,588,858 of OZ038382.1, read as the reverse complement.
ATTCCCTTTGCACGTAGGTCAGGTATGAGGTCTTGTGTTCATATTTGTCCGTTGTTCTTCCCTTCCTCTCAGGAGATGTCCCATTCTTATTTATATTATTGTTGATACTTGGATTTCGATTCAAGTGTAGACTTCTTGCTCTTGTTGCATTGCAGTGTCCTGGTGGTGATCCAAGGGTTTACTAGGACAATGTCATCCTTCCCTTACGAACAAAGGATTCCAGGGGTAAAAGTGGCAATGGAGCCCATCGGTTCCTCGGGGATCGCCGTATAAACCAGGTTCCCCGCTGTGGAGTGGTTCTCGAGTTTTGTGGTCCTACACATGGCAAAATCGTTGCAGTATGGATTCAAGATTGCGTAGTATCCCAGAGGGATGTCAAACGTCCACTCCAGATCTCATTGCATCTTGTCGCGGCCCGGATGCATAAGTTGGGCCCTGTGCCAGTGGTCAATCCCTCGACCCGGTTTTCCGGCACCAATACCTTGTCATTGAGGAAGAGCTTGTCCCTGTCCTCCGGCAAGTCTTTGGGCCACTCATCGTCTGATGGGGCACTCACGGCGTTCCCATATTTGTTCCAATGCTCCAAGGCGGCGTAATTGTCCGACCCATCCTCCATGAGCAGCGACTCCACATACTCAATGGGTGCCATGAGACATTCCTGCAAGGTCTTCTCCATCAAAACCCGAACTCGGGGATCCCGTCGTTGGCTCAACTCCGCCTTGGATGCCATAACCACAAAGCACTTTTTTTTTTGAATTGTACAGCCACTTTAATGTCCGAACAGGGACACAGCCCTCAATCAGAGTGATGCGTATAAACAAATGTGCTTGGCTCTCCCTAGCACTATGTGAGGGTTGTAGCCATGGACGAACCTTGGAACTCGCCCTGTCATGGATGGGTAGGGTTGTAGAGAACTAGGTTGCCTTGGCACGCGCCCGTCTGGGTGTCTGGTTAGACAGTGGCCATCTGTGTAGTGAATGTGGGTGTGTGCACTATTTCAGGCTGGGGCGTGGGACCTGAATAATGGGAGGCATGCCACCGATCGGTCTTGCTTATTGAAAACCTCTGGGTTGCAGCCTGTGGAAAACTTTGTCAGAGGGAACGGTTCGGTTTACGGAAGAACGATCACAGAAAAACGAAAGCGAGTACTTGGGACCTGAGATGATTAAGATACACACTGGCTAGTGAACATTGCTGTGTGAACAGCGTGTGTGTAAGGGTGAGTGATTGAAAGTGTGTTTGTGTGTGTGTGTGTGTAGGTGAGGGGAGAACTGGCACGTGAGACTGGTGAAAGTGTGTGTTTGTCATTGGTGGTGTGTGGCATCAAGCAAGTGAGTATGTGTCGAGTCGAAGTGAGCCTTGTGCTGAAAAATGAAAAAGGAATTGTCTCGTTTGCAATGCCTCAGCCTGCGGTTTCGCTGAAAACTGGAGTTTCACCCCTAGGGAAAAATACAACAGTGAAGAGCAAGGCGGCAAGGCCATGATAGCATTCTGGCAGGTGTGCAGGCTGGTGTTCATACGGAGTCACCCAACCGGTGCCGTAGCAGAGGCAATATGAAAAGCAGGGACGCATTCCGGGAGACGTTTGCGCTTGTTCGCGAAAACAAAGCAGGCTTGGGGCTGCAAAGCCCTAGCTCAGAGGACAGTAGTTGTCAAAGTTCTCAAACAAAGCCATGAGGCGAGAGTCCAAATCCTCAGCAGCTCATTTAGATGAGGACGAGAGGCAATCTCAGAGCCATATATCACGTAGTGGAAAACTCAACAACAGAAGGAAGAAGGAGAGCTGTAGAAGAGCCACCCAATCATCGTATGCTTGTGTGGTGGGTGCCTGTGCCCCAAACTGCCATTACAGCGGTGGTGGGAGCAGTGCACCATCCGCATTGGTTCAGGCGGCCGAGGTTGGCAGCCCACGTAGACCAGTCACCGCATAGGTCGCATATATACTCATTCGCTCGTATCTCATAAGAAGAAACCACTTCGGGTCGCAGCACTTTACGGGCATGGTATAGACGGATAGGTTGGCGGCGACCCGACAGCTGTTGCCCCGTTAGTTTCTGCCACAGTTGGGGAATCCAGCCTGCGCTGCGGGAGGTGAGGATGGGTTCGTCATTTGCGTCTTCCTCGGCGGGCGTCAACGACGCCTGCGATGTAGGTGCAATGTCGCTGTGGGCGCTTTCTGTCGGCTTCCGCGGAGCGCTGACGGCATGTGCAGAGAGAGGCAGCGGAGGGAAAGACTGGGGATCACGTAGGTCTGGGAGTTGTTGGCTGGCGCCTGGTCGGCGAGTCAAGTCTGGGTGTATTTGGGGGCTCAGTGGTGGTTTTGATGGAGCACCGAGTACGGGACGGGCTTCCGTCATCGATTTGATTTGGTTCCGTGTTGAACGTTGTGTCGCTGGTTGCGGAGACTTCACTTGCCCATGGGCCGAGCCGTTCATTAAACCGTGTGCGTAGTGTACCGGCGGGACGGGGTTAAGAGACCAGGGGTGCACCTTGGAAGACAGCTTCGACTTTTGACGTCGTGCACGTCGAGACTCAAACACTTCCCACAGCGTGGCATCGCTGAATCGACTGCTGACGGTCAGATCGGCGTTGTCAGTCGCTTCAAAGGCAAGTTGGGAGGCGAGGCTTTGAGCTGCGGCTTGCGAACGGTGGCGGCGGCGGCGTCTGCGGCGAGGCGTTGTACTGCGATCTAGCTTTGCTGGTGGTGGAGTCTCGTTATTGGGTTCATTGTTGCTCACATCAAGGACTTGGGCTGATCTCCCATCCTTGCACGGAGGCGGTGAAGCTGAGCCGAGGAAACAGTGAGAGGTCGCGCAACAGGTCTTCGGTGGATTGGAATTTTTGTAATTGTACTAGGAGGCGTTCGGTGAACTGAAGGACGGCTGCTTCGATCAGGCAAGCGAGTTCCGAGGTTCTGACAGAACTTGCTGGGTGTTGTTGCGATGACCCGCGCCGTATTGAGCAGGACTTCTCCTTCATCACTTTTCACGAAACTTGGTACAGACTGTGCAAGTGGACTGTCTGGTCACGTTTCACGGAGCTGGGCACCAAACGGGAACGCAGCAGTGCAGGGACTTCCCAAGCTGGCGTTTGCGATCACCAGAAGGTTCTGCGGAGGCAGCTCTTAACTCTGGACTTACGATGCGTCTGCCCAGACAAATTACGCAGTCAGCCAGAGGCATCGTAGGTACAGAGATCCTAAGGACATCAAAAAAAATAGACACTCAGAAAGTGTCATAACCACAAAGCACTTGGTGTCACCCTCTTCCATGGTCTTCTTGAGCTCAATGATCCGTATGGCGTCCTCCGTTTCTTCGGCCTCTCCATGGCCGGATATGTCCATCCAGGCCTTGCCAGCCGGATAGGCCCAACAACTGAGGCAATCGGCCGGAGTTTTGTCCTTCCTGGGGACATAGACGACGCTCGAATAAAACTTCGCAAACGTCTCTTGCCTTCGGGCGCGCCTTGCCGCTGGACCTGGGGGGGTATCCACATGCTCCTTGTGCCAACCCTGAAGCGATTCATGCTCGCTGCATACCACCACGGCTCGAAGTCCGATGTGGCCCGAACATTTCCTGAGCGCGCACAAGATGGCATAGGTCTCGTTCTCCCTCGTAGTCCCGCCCGGTTCCGCCATGACTCGACTCAAAAGACCCACTGGGACATGTGTTCCGTCGCCCCGGACTTGCTCGAGGACTGCCCCCACGGCATAGTCCGAGGCGTCTGTGCGAAGCACAAATCCCTTGTCCGGGTCCACAAAGAAAAGACCCAGTTGACCCAATAGTCGTTCCTTGAACTTGTCGAACGCATTTTCGGCTTCGGTTTTCCATGCCCATTTTTTCTTGTTTTTCTTGCTACCATCATACTTGCCCACCTGTAGTATGTTGTGGAGAGGCCCTGAGAGATCCGCATACATTTGTACATATCCAAAATGATAGTTGCAAAATCCCATGAAGGACCGGAGTTCACTGATGGTTTCGGCTTTTTTCCAGCGCCGTAGGGCTGCCAGTTTCCCAGGCATAGGTCGGCGTTGCCGGTGCTCAGCCACATGTCCAGCGAACTCAACTTCTCTCACAAAGGGTGATGCCTTTGTGGGCTTGCACATCATGGTGTGCTTGTCCAAGACCCACAAAACTCGGCGCCAGTCCTTCTCATGTGCCTCGATGAGCTCGTAGTCGGGTACGTCCTCGGTGTCTGACCCAATAATGATATTATCCACAAACGGGTCGGCACAATCACATACAGGCTGTAGGAGATCCTCCATCATGCGTTGAAAGGCGGCATTCTCATTCTTGGCTCCCATGAGAACTACCTTACGTTGCATGGGCCCCAGCAGAGTGGACATTGCTGTGCATGGTCCTGGAGTCCTCATGCAGCGAGATCTGGTGGCACCCGTGCTTCAGGTCCAACACCGTGAAGATGCGCTTCTTTTGCTGCTTTTGTAGGATGGAGTCCATCAGCGGTAACGAGTACGAGTCATGCTCCGTTTGGTCGTTCAATCCCTTGTAAACGACAACCAATCTCCGTTCAGTGTTCTCCTTCTTTGGAACCATGAAGCCTGGGCTTGCCCACTCACTATCGGAGGGTTCAATCCAACCACGCTCAATGATTTCCATCAAGAGCTTCCTCATCGCTTCGGCTCATTCTCCTTCGAGTTGATATTCCCAGTGACGATCACTTTTTGCGTTCGTTTTCAGCTTGATCTGGACCGTAACAAATTTTCCGCGATCCGGAGAATTCTTGTTGGCAACTTCTCTAAATAGCCGCGGACAGGCTGCAATAAGTCTATCCTTGAGCTCGTCCACCTTTGGATTCTCCTTGGCTACTTCCGCCGCTTGTCGGGGTATTGAAACTACCAACTTCCCACCCGTGTATGCCTCTTGTGGATCCACGTCCAACATCACCTCGTCTGATATACGCTGTTCATCGACGTGGGCGGCCGTTTCAACCGATAATCTTTGAACGATTCGGGCCACAGGTTGTGGAATGGAATGGAATGGAATTCGTTGACTTTGTCACCCCCTGTTGGAAAATCCCATGTTGGAGGGTCAAACCCTATGGCACGAATCGTATTAGTCGACCAAATCGTCCATAACTCTTGCAACGAACTCATCCTTCTGGAACTTTCCCGTCACCAACTACCGGTCGTCCCACCAATTGGGTGAGGTGGCCTGGGCTCGCTCCTTCGGAGCAGCCACTCGGTCATGCATACCCATCTGCATGTAGGCAACAACCCGGTTGATCTCCAAGTGAGAGAGTACGTCAACACTCTCCGTAGGGTCACTCTTTTCTTGAAACATGACCCTCATCGGCACAGCCTCTACGCTCCTGATGAACGCTTCATCACCAGTGGGTTGGCACTGTGAACCATCAACAAAGTAAATCTTGGTAGTCCATGCTTGTCCCGGGGCGGGCATTGATATACCCTTGGCGTCGATGAACAACTGCTCCTCAGGTCCCGATTGCATCTCGTTGAGGGTAATGGAGTCCAAAGTCGGCTTAAGATCTTCCAGCGGACATGGACTGGACCCTATGCCCGTCACAACCGGAATAGCCTTGGCACTATTCGCAATGATCTTGTTCACCGTACCTTTGGTGTCTTCCTGGGCACCATGCCAGTACATGGGCCCCCACTCCTTCAATCCCCAATGCTTTGACCACGCAGAGTCTCCCTTGTACCAATGCCTGGTACACTTCCTCAGCTGCTGGACACCCCGGGAAGCAAATACGTCCGTTTCGGGTTTTTCGCCCCCAAGTTGCTGAACCATGCGATTGTACACTTGTGGCGCCATGCCATATTCCATGAGATGACCTCCGCGGTCCGCTTGAATTGGGTACTCACGGTCTTGAATGCCCGCACAATTCTTTCGTCGTCATCTCCGGTCCACTGCGATAATCCTGGGGCATGGTCCCTAGATAGCCAAGTAAGACGATCCTTGTACTCTTGAACCAACGTTGCGCGGTGAGGAAGAGCACCAATGGCATTGCTAACCATAAAATCATACCCTATAATTATATCCCAATGGGGTTTCCCTGTTACGCGCATTCGATACGGCAGGATACGGCAGGATACGGCAGGATACGGCAAGATACGGCAGGATACGGCAGGATACGGCAGGATACGGCAGGATACGCAGGATACGGCGGGATACGGCAGGATACGGCGGGATACGGCAGATATGGCAGGATACGGCAGGATACGGCAGGATACGGGGGGATACGACAGGGTCCAAAATATCTGCTTGTTTGCACTACGAACACAAGGTTTTTGCGTTCATGCAGCGTTCAGTGGTATTTCATACTGTTCTTGCATGCCTATCGCGACTTTCCCGGCTGACAACCCGCTTCATGTACACCAATTATTCGTTTCAAAAAAGAAGAAGATTGCTACCTGCTTCCTGAGCTTGGTGGTATTTCATCCTGTTCCTGCGTGCCCATTGTGCCGTTTCTGTTTAGGTTGACAACCCGCCTTGCTGCACACCAATTCTCGGTTTTGAAAAAGAAAATGATTGCTACGTGATTGCTTACGAAACACTTCCTGAGCCCCAAAATACAATACGCACGGGCATAATACAAGTCAATCACATCATTGCAGCCTGTACTATTATGGTTATAGACTTTCGTTGTACCTCTGCTACATGTTATGTAGGTTACAGCAGAAAATGAACAGGCCAGCAAGGAAGTCATAGTTATACGGGCGCGTGGGAGCCTCATCACGGCCGTTCCGCAATTGCCACTTCTTATCATTGCTGAAAACATTCTCCACTACATGACGGCCTTCATTGATCATCTGGTTGTAATGCACCATGAACCAGGTCAATCGGCCATCCCCTCCGGCCACACGGCAGAACATATTGTCCGCAGTGCTGTAGTGACAGTCACCGAGGCAGAAGTCAGGCCGAGGACCATTAAAGTTCCAGGGAATGGATGCATCCATGTCCGCCGTCATCTCAGCATCCGTGGCACGGGGCAGATACCACCACGAGCAGGCAATGATCTCGCGCCCCTAGTTGATCATGGCATTAAACACGAGCGCATGCCCGCGGTAAGTGGGTTTGTCGAACCAGAACAGCTCCCGGTCTACCGGGTGCGAAGGTGACTGGATGGCCACATGCGTGCTATCGACAATAGCAGACACATGGCGGTGAATTGGATGACTTTGTTGGTGGAATTCCCATCGGCGTTCAAAAGCATCCGTGAACGTATCCCACAGGTGAGCCCGTTGTGACACGTCACGTAGTACTTGGATACAGTAGTCCCGACCAATTCCGAATGTCCTCGCACATGCAATCTGGCTGTACCCCAATAGCAGGAAAGAGATTGTAATTACAAACTCCTCTAATGTGAAAATGGAATTTGCCACCAGGAACAGCAGAAATCCCATTCTGTACCCAGTGGCATTCATGAGCGGCATTGCTGCAAGTGGAGCGCAGTGCAGGGAGGCGCCGCTATCAGAACGATCCACAGAGATCCACGTAAACTTCAAGACTTAAGGACTGAAGAACTTAAATGATTGAGCAGTGCACAAACGATATAACAACAGCGTAAAAAAATTATAATAGTGCTAATATAACTAATGAGTAATATTCTTCTTTCATTGTCTCAGATATGTGCTGTCTATGAAATCAACAGTGAGGGCAATGAAGCAATCCATGGCTCTTGGCGGGAACGGTGTTTGATGATCCTCCACTCTTAAGGACTGTCAGTGAAGCACTGCCATCCATGATTCTTGCGAGCCGGGCCAAGGGACGTGAAAGGTGCCTGATGGTCCTCCACTCTTAATCAGTCTCAGTGCGGCGGATGACAGCACCGCCAACAATGCGACAAGGTTCACCATGTGGTACACGCTTCCACCCCTGTGTGCAGGGCGTCCATCATATGAGGCGATGCCGCGACAAGCATTCAAGCTATGGTTCACGCTTCCACCCCTGTGTGCAGGGCGTCCAACGTGAGGCGACGCCGCTACAAGAGTTCACGCTGTGGTACACGCTTCCACCCCTCTGTGCAGGGCGTCCAACATGAGGCTTGTGCGTGGGCAGAGAACTACGGATTCATTCAAAAGATTGTTGCTTTGCATCTTCAGCTGCACTGGCAGAAACTTCACGCGCATTTGCGAGGTGCTGCCCAACGAGTACACGCCTCAATGGCGGCGCGCATTGGGCCGCATGGACATGGCAGTTTGCTTGGTGATGATGTTTGGTACGCCGTGTATCGGGACTACAGTGATCTGCCGTCAGACACCTGGAAACAAACTGCCAGATCACTGTGGCTGGCCATGCTGTCTGAGAGAAGGGTGACGCCCACCACTGCAGATCAAATAAAGTTTGATGTCGTTGTCACCAGTTTGCAGGATGCGCCTGCGTGGCGAGAACAAAGGAAATTTGAAAAGGCTGGGCGTGAAAGCCAGAAGGAGGCGTCTGCCGATGCGCATGCTCTTGGTCTTGGCTCCAGCTCATTGGAGAGGCGGAAGCACACACTGGCCAGCTACCTCATGGGTCCGAATGCAGTGGGCCGGCAGCCAAGCACAGGGACATGGCGCCCCACCAGTGGTCCTGCAACTCAGCGGCGCTGCAAGGCACCGGGTGGCACGTGTCAAAGAACTGCAGCAAGGGAATGTGCACACCGCACTGCCTGAGCTTCCAAATCGCCTATGCACAGCGGTTTGCAACTTGTACGCCATGCAAATACAAAAAGTCTGGAGTTCGACACAGGCACACACCACGTGCCACTGATGCAACGGATTGGGGACTGGCAGGGTCATTTGGATGAACCTCGCTGGAGGCACGTCGCGCAGAATGAGGAGGATGAAAATCAGGACAGTGACACCAGTTCTGTGATTGATGAGAACCCACTTGCTCAGCCAGAGACGTTGACTCAGCCGCAGCCGTTGACTCAGCCGCAGACGTTCTCAGCACGAGCACCGCGGACACAGGACCTGCCACCAGATCATGCGGAAGAGGAGACCGTGGAGTCCTACCTAGAGAGGCTGTCACCTTTGATTTTACCGGGCACAAAGTGGCCAAAACCCGGATTCTATCCAAATGGTTGACAAAATTGACACATCGTTGTTGTGTATTAAGCTTGTTTTGAAAATTTTGTGGTTTTTGCCTATAATTCATAATAAGAGTTGACGCATGGCTCATTTTGAGTGCCAAGATGTCATGCACATCCAATATTTCGGGCAAAACAAAAACTCAATTTGTGTGGAGAAATGAATTACTTACTTGTCCAACACAATACAAAATGGAAACCATTGCAATGTATGTAGACAACATAGATTGACCCTGATCTACACACGATTCACATTGTCCTTGTGCTTTTTGTCTTGCACCATGCAGTTATAATGTGATATGCTCGTCAATACCCCTGGTGCGACCAGTTCAAAACGAGTTCTCAGTTAACCACACACCTCAGTTCTCATCGTCATTTCAAAAGCCTGTGGCAACCTTTGTGAAGCGAAGTTCTTTGGAGCCTCGTACGCTGCAACCAGTTCAAGCCGAGTTCTGAGTTACCTGACACCTCAGTTCTCAAAGTCAGTTCAAAAACCTGTGCCAACCTTTGTGAAGCAAAGTTCTTTTGAGCATCGTAGGGTGGGACCAGTTCAAACTGACTTCTGAGTTAACCACACACCTCAGTTCTCAATGTCACTTCAAACACCTGCCAACCTTTGTGAAGCCTAGTTCTTTTGAGCATTGTGCGGTGCAAAGGGCCCGTGCCTGCAAGTTTGAGACTATTTGCCAAAGATGAGCTACAAAGCCTGACCGTTGGAATGGGTACTTCTGCACCACAGGAGATCCCTTTTCAGGGAGAGTCAAGGGTTGCAGAACAGGCTTTGCAACAAATCAGGCAAATAGTAAACTCACAGAGCCAAGACCGGGCAAAGAAGGCACAACACAAGCAAGTGCACAGCACGTCAACTGTCAACTGTTCCGAAACCTTTACCAGCAACACAAATCAAGTCCCAGGGACCTCAGTTCTCAACAGTTCTCACCAGTTCAACGTTGTGTTTGCAAGCAAGGCAAAACAAAGGCAATTGCAAAGCATTAGTCAGAAATGTTGTGTCAAAATTTAGCAGTCAATAGCCGGAAATGTCCGGAGCGATCTGCACTACAGCTGAGCAGCACAAAAACAGCACAACAACAATATTAAAATGACTTTTGGCAGGCATCTTTAGATTGAACCACAGCATTGTAATGTTCTGACACATCCACACTTTTGTGCCAAGGAATCAAATGTATTCAAGCAATGGACCTTGCAAAAATTCATGTTTGAACGACAAATTTTTGGCACCGCGGCCGTTTCAGATCCAGTGGGCCGTTTCAGATCCAGTGCGGTAGCGTAAATGCGGTTTTGGCCGCAGAATGCCCCACAAAATCATAGGTGTTGGGTTCAGCTCCGCGGCGCAATTCCTTGCCCAGACGCCCGGGTGACACGCCATCTGAAGATGCTGATTTTGCAGAAGCGCAGACCGCAAATTTGCTTGATGACTTACAGCAACCGCCCGCCAGCAGAGCGCAGGCCCTCGGCGGATAGCGGCTGGTACATTGTGGAAGCCCCGAAGAAGAACTATCACTGCATTGTGTGCTATTGCTTTCTGTTGAACACTGCAGTTCTGCCTTGTGGACACACGATCTGCACAGACTGTGCAGGGAGGATCAGCCGGTGCCAAGTGGATAGTACTGTTTTCGTTGCTGCAAACACCCCCAGGAACCGCGTTGTTCAGGATGCTGTGCAAACATTTCTGCTGTCGGAATTGGCTCGTACTGCAGGCGCGATACTGGCAGCAGCAGGAGCTGCAATATTCTCTCTGGGATCCACAACAAGACCACTGACAAATCCGGATGCCATGCGACAGGCCAGATTGTAAGCCTTCATGCACCTGTTGCCACCGGATCCTCCTGGTGAACTAGCAGCAGATCCTCCTGGTGCAGCAGCAGCGTGTCCTGATTCAACATGCTCCCAGATACCAGCACCAGCAGTGATTTCCATAACGGTGGCTTCGTTGGACTCTGAGTGGTTGCGACAGCTGGAATGGAAGTGCACAGCAGTGCAGCGTCCTGTGGAGCGGTCTGAGCAGCCAAGTGCAGCAGCTGGAACATTGGTGCACGTCATGTTCAACGACGGCTGGTACGAGGGCCTGGCCGGTGGCGGTACTGTTGAATTCGGCGATGGAACAAGATTTCCGTGGAGCCGCATCCGCACCTGGCATGCAGCCAGCGACAACTAAGGTCAGCTAAGTACACTATTTTGGTAATGTATTTAATTTTTTTTTGTTCATCTGCTTTTTTGATTGCACAGTGGCATGCACCATAGTGCAGCAGTATAACTATATATTTTTGTATGTCTATAACTTCTTTTATTGTTGATTATTTATATTATCGCACAGTGGAATACACCACAGTGCAGCTTCTTCAGACACACGCATCGAATGGCCATTCGTCCCTCTGCTCAGTGTAATGTTGCTGTGCCTTCCCAGCTTTGTGAGTGCGCCAGTCAATGACGGAGGAAAGTAGTTGGCAGTTGGGGTTATGTGTCAAGTCATTTTTTTACCTTTCAGCATAGCAGGGAACAACAAAAAAGCATGCAGAGGTTCAAAAACCAGACGGTTGAACAGTTTTGAAAAACTGAACACCATATTTTGAAGAAGCATTCATGTTTGTTATGATACAAGCTGCAGTGGGTTTGAAAACGTTTCCGGAAAGCAAACAATTGCACATGGAGTTTTGTTTGTTAGGATAAAAGCTGAAGTGGGTTTGAAAACGGTTTCGGAAAAAAAATAATTGGAAATGCATTTTTGCTTGTTAGGATGAAAGCTGCAGCGGGTTTGAAGACATTTTCGAAAAGAAACCAAGTCACATCACATCACATCACACCACATCACGGCAATTTAAATATGGTCACACACTTCACATCACATTAAAACACATGACATCACATCACACCACATAACACCACATCGCATGAAGTCAAATCAAATATCATTGCACCAAATCACATCACATGAAATCGCATGGCATCACATGACATTGCATCACATCACACCACATCACATCACATCATGTCACGTCACGTCACGTCACGTCACTTCACGTCACGTCACGTCATGTCACATCACATCGCATCTCATCACGTCACATCACATCACATCGCATCACGCCACACCAAACCACACCACACGAGATCACACTACATCACATCGAATCACGTCATGTCACATTGCATCACATCACATCACATCACGTTGCGAACACCACATCCTATCAACTTATAAGGCATCACATCATATGGCATGAAGAAAGGTCAATTTGCATTGGTTCATACAAGGTAAGATCACATAACGTCCGCACACCTGCAAGGCACCGCCTGTTTATGAGACCTTTACCGATAACTGAAACTCGGGGTTAGCATTATGGTTAGGGTTAGGGTTAGGGTTAGGGTTAGGGCTTCGGGCACTGGTCATACGGCAGGATACGGCGGGGAAAGCAGGAGACGGCAGTATCCGGCAGATACGGCAGGATACGGCAGGATACGGCAGGATACGGCAGGATACGGCAGGATACGGCAGGATACGGCAGGATACGGCAGGATACGGCAGGATACGGCAGGATACGGCAGGATACGCGTATTACAGGAATACGGTCGTATTAGGGAAACCCCAATCGAAAATATCTGCGGCATAAAAATTCTCGGAAAATACGATCCCCTTTCAGAAATCAGGTCGGTCCAAGCGATCATGTTTCCACAGTTCCATGCCGATAGTGCCTTCATGGGTCACCCCACCCATAATTTTGCCATTGGCGACCTTCAAGCGCACCGGTGTTTGACTGGGCTTCGGAAATTCATCCGAAAACAACTCCTTCCAGACCAAGCTCACTTGGGCACCCGTATCCCACAGTACATACGCAATCACTTCTTTCTTTCCACATCTTAGTGGCACTTTCAAGTGCGACTGCCGTTCGTCTCCATGTGGAGTACGGACACCTCTCACGGCATGCAACTCTAGTACGGTTGGATGCATCAATACTTCGAGCGTGTGATCCCGGATGGTGTAGATCTTGGGTTGGTCATGCCTATCCACGGGGTTCTCCGTGGTCTCTCCATCATTTACTTGTGTACGACCAAAATCCATACGTACTTCCCTTGGAGGGGCGTTCCATGGGCTGGGACTCGCAAATCTCAGCTTACTTGGCTCGTCTGGAGCCCTCTCGGCTACCATGGGTACCTTCCTCCTTTTGGTTTTGCTGATTTACGGTTGAGAGACCTCCGGTGTCCCATCCCTGTGGGGGCCTCTCTAGATCCGGTTTACGGCAGCACCATCCTGCTGCGAATCACCTGGGCCTTGACCTCCCATTTGCTCTGGCTAATTTTCCAAGTCCTCCGTGGCTTTCCTTAGCGACTCGGCAACCTCGTCAATTTGCCGAATCCGCCAATCGCCACTGTGGCTCGATCCCACAAGTTGACCTCCAACGGCTTTTTTATTTTTCCATTCATCGATCCGCTTCTCCTTGGGGACCTTTTTGAGGTGGGCTTGGAAGTATTCCCGCTTGTCCTCCTCGTACACCTTGCACGTTTTGTGGTCGTGCTTATGGGATTGCCCTTTCCCATAGCAGACCCAGCACCCACCATTTTACCGCCGGTACTGGGTAACGCTAAACGGGGGATGTCGAATTCTCCGCGGCTCCTTTCCTTGACGGGGTGGTGCTTTCCTCCACTTGGCCTCGTCATGACCATACACTTTCGTGTTGTCGGCCAGGAACGCAAAGAAGTGTGCAGCCTCATAATCTTCCCGAGTCATGTACTCCCCGCCGGACGACGTCTTTGCATCCTCGGACCCGAACTTCGATCTGGTACCTCTTGAATTTCCCGATGGCTGCTATCTTCCCGGCTGTCGTGATTTCCATGGCTGTGGCGGTCCTTAATGTGAGCTTTGCTTTTGGATTTAAGCTTCAATTCTGTGCTCACGTATTGGACTATTGAGTCCAAGCTCATGCAGGCTGCGATCATCTGCATCTTCAGCTTCACTCCACGTCTGCACTGGACGTTAGTCAGCCGATGCAGACGTCCTTCGGCCGTGTAGACGGAATTCTTCAGCGAGATCATCCGGTCCGGCTCTCCTAGGTTTTGCCGGAAGTACTTTTGTTCCTCCTCCACACGTTTCGTCCAATAGGATGGTGGTACATCTCGTAGGAGATGGCGAATCTCGCTTGATTCTGACCAATCTTCAACTTGCCTCAGAAGGCAGCGGTACTTGCGGATATACCTCCTCCCCTCCCCCAAACGCAACTCCCCACACTTCAAGTTGAGGCATATTGACCAAACTGCACCGGGGCCACAACACGCCCAAGCAGCCGCGACCCACCGACCCGCGGACCCCGCAAGCGCAATACCCCACACCAACGGACCCACCCAACGGCGGGCCGGCACCCCCAAGCACCACACGACCACACCCCCCTGGTTGCGACACTCCAGTCCCGCACACCCCGCCCCAGGGGACCCCAGGCCCTACGCCACACCGACCCCGCACAGGCCACGTACTGAAACACACCAGGAGAACGATCAAGAGACCACGCGGGGCTGCCCCACACCACCAGAGGACAAACCACAGGCGACAGCCCACCCCACCAGACCTGGACACGGTGCCCCCCCCCCCCCAACGGGAAGGCCACCACACATCACAACACCACCATACCGCACCGCACCCCCCTCCCCCACCCGGGGGCACGGGACACCACAGCCCACCAACACAGGAACGAAGCCACGCCCCACCGACCCCGCACCCCACCCCACCGGCACCACCCCTGGAAACCCCGCACACCTCGCGCCAGCTCAACACCCACCACCGGCCACAACCCGAACCGCACACAGGGGCAACACCACCGGCCAGGACAGCCACCAGCGGGCAGCCACACACCACAGCCACGCCAAACGGCGCGCCTCCCCCGACGCACGACCCCGCACCGGCCGCCGCACATGCCCCGAACACCAGCATCACACGCCCACCGTGCCATGACACAACACCCCAGCACGTGAACACGCAAGATGACCCCATGGCCCTGGACATCGACAGCCTGCTAGAACTGGAACTCCAACACACGGAGGACACGGAGCATCATATGGACCTCACCCCGCCGGAGCTCGAGCCCACAGCAAGCAGCCCCGCAGACCCCAACCCGCAAAATGCCCCCCCGCGCCCCCCCCCCCCGCGAGAGGGCGCCCTGGACGCACTTGTCCAACGCCCTGCGGCGCCACCACCCCACCCACGAAGCCAGCAACGGGCCCGCCGAATACCGGGCGTCACTCGAGCGCGACCTGCCCGACGTCACGGGGCCAGGACTCCACGGGTACACCACCGCCCCCCCCCCTCCAGGCACCCCCACACAAGAATGGGAGGACGAGTACGCCGTCGACGTCACCGACATGACGGCATACATGGAAAGCGTGGAGGACCCGGAGCAAGACACCGTCCTCAGCCTCCTCGCCTACCACAGCTGGAGATGGGGCCACCAGGTCACCCTCCACCGACCGCAGGACGGGCCCCACCAGTGGTCCCCAGAGCAAACGGCGAAGTGGGACATCGTCCTCCAACTCACTCCCGAGGGCTTCTACACCCTCACGCACAGCGGATTACCCGACGCCGCACCCAATGCACAGGCGCTGCCGCTGGCCCAGCCCCAGGAGGACGACGCAGACGCACCCCCACCGGAGGAATGTAATTGGGACCCCCCCACGGCCACCACCGAACGCATGCCGCACCGGCTCACCAAACGTCACCTCCCCCACGACTACCACGCCACCAACGACTCGCGGGGACGCCGCACACTGCCCCTGCAGTGGGCATCACCCGAAGGCACCTTCACGTGGGGGGAAATCCTCCCCGGCGCCGTGGCGCTCACGTACCTGTGGCTCTGGGACGCGGAGACGCACGCGCAGCCCCCCGGCACACACCTCCTCCTCACCCTGGAGGGAGAGGCCGCCGTCGAAAACGTCCACACAGCGGAAGGAGAGGACTACGTGACGGCGAACGCGGACACCGCAGTATGGCTACACGCTCACGAGCACACCACACCCCCCACCGTAGTACCGGGGTCACACCCCTGGCACGTGGTCATCGTGCGACTACCCACAGGAGCAGACACAGGAAGCGCCCAACAGGGATGGGCGGACAGGTGGGCACACGTGTGCGCCTCCCTGCACGAAGGGCTGCACAGACCCTCCCTCACCAGTCACACCCTCGAACCGGCCCCCACCACGGCCGAATCCCACACCGGGGCGGCCCCCCCCACCGGAGTCTGGGCCTACACGCGCACCCTCCACCGCGAGGCAGCGGAAGCCCTCAAGACCGCCATCTCCAACCACCAAGGCCTCGTGCACACCCCCCACGATAACACACAAAAGGGCTACACCCTATGGTGGCACCACCCCGCACCAGAAGGGGGCCTGCAGCCACCGGCAGACCAGCCTGGCATCGGCCCAGACCTCACGGCGATCGCCCGCGCCGTCGCCGCCATGGCCCAGCAAGTTGGGGCGCCACCCCAATGGGCACCGTCCATCATCAAGGAAACGGCGGCACGCCACAACCCAGCTTTCGCACACTTCCGGGGACGCCCCATTCATCCCACCCTACCGGACCTCGACCTCCCCGCCCACGATGCGTGGGCAGTCCACATCCTCGTGCCCCACGACACCGCCCCCAAAACAGGGGACGCGACGGCACGCATCACCAAACAACTCCCCAATACCGCGCTCCACTACGACATACCAACGCCCAACGTCATCGTCACCCACAACACGGGTCGCGACCACTACTACCTCCAGGCCACGCATAGGCGCTCCCCCATCACCGTATACACCTTCACCACCTACCCTGGCCTCCAGCCACCGCAACACCACCCACGCCCGGCATGGAAGCACCCCCTACACGTCGCCCCGACCCCACGCAAAAGGCCCACCCACCACGCGCCCCCTCCCGCCGACAGCACCGCCCTCCACACCGCCCGCAGACGGGCCGCAGCACAACACCAAAGCCACCTGCTCCCACGCATTAACGCTGGGCCCGGCACCATCACCGAGGCCACCCACAAAAGCACCTTGAACCTACTGGCTCGCAAACTACGCCCCAAAATGGCACTGGAGGACACACTCTGGATATACTATGGCGAAGGCCGCACGGCACGGGTGGCGGACCTCCGCAACATCATCCCCCGCCACATCCAGCGAGCGGTAGGGCCCTTCACCGTGTACGCGGTACCGCACCCCATAACAGCCCCATGCACCCACTGCAACCCTCGGTGCGCGCTACCATGCGCAGGCGCTCTGCAGCAACCCCTGCCCACCCCTACCTACAGGGGGGGCATATTCCTCGGCACGGTGCCCGGAGACCCACACCCCTACCTCCTGCCCGCGGCGGACCGCCACCACGCCATACCACTACACCTTGTCGAGCACCTGGCGGTGGGACCATCCCCCTTCCAGAAGCGCCCCCCCCACACCCCATCCGACGGACGCCCGCCAGATGAGCCGACACACGCCACACCTGGACCCAAACGCGCCATCGCACTCCTCACCCTAAAGGCGGAAGCCGCCATCCCCCGAGACCTGGAGGGGGAAAACCACCTCATGGTGGAAGGGCTGACGGAACACGTCCTGATCGCAGCCATGTACGCCACGGCGTCCGCATCCCGCCTCTGGGAGGACCGCCCCTCCCCACCTCTAGCCCAAGCAGCGCAGGACGCCCCCGACACGGGCCCCACCGCCGAGGACATCCACCAAATCCTCAACATGCGAGCACCCCCGAAGACCCACCCTGCGGTCCGCCCCATCCAGCTCGTCAGCTGGGACGCCATGGACGCCCCCCCGGCCACCACGGAGGTCCACATCCTCAAACACCGGGACACCTGGTGGACGGTGGAATGGGACGACCACGGCAAGGTCAGACGGGCAACGGCACACGCCCCCGACGGCGAAGTCCCGCCCCCACCACGCGGAGGAGACCGCTTGCGACTCGCCGCACGCATCCCCCACGCCCCAGAGGCAGCCTGGGAAGCGCTGCACTACGCCCTCTACTGGGCGCAGGGGGCGCCAGAAGGCCCCCTCCCCCCGGAACGCACCCCAGCGTGGACACGCCACGCCACCCGCTACACGGCCCACATGCGCCGCCACGGGGCAGGCACCGGGCACCGGCTCCTCACCTGGCCCACGGACCCGCCCGACGCCCTGCAGGAGGCCGAGGAAGTGCTTGGCCTCATGACCAAGCAGGTGTTCCAACTGGCGGACCCCGTCCCCACGTCCAAGCCCGACGTCCCAGCCGCACGCGAACACCCCGTGTTTGCACCGGGCCACGCACCCGTACAGCGGCCCCAGGGCGCACCTCCCCAACGGGGACAACCCGCTGCCCGACGCCGCCAAGGTGCGCAAAAGCGCAAGGCCTCCACACAGGCCAAACCCGCGCCAAAGCCAAGGGCCAAGCCGAAGAGCTGGACCAAAGAGGAAGCCGCTGCCCTGTATCCCAAATACGCCATCAACACCCGGGTGCAGCTGCCCTTCGAGTACCCCACGGCCGCGGGCCCCTCCAAGTGGATATGGGCCGCAGGGGAGGTCAAGCACCGGTACCGCGTCACCGGGGACCACCAGGGGTTCAAGATCAACGTCAAGTGGGACCCGGCCACCCCCAACGACAAGAAGCTGGGGCGCACCATCGAACTCTGGCGAGACCAAGCCGGTCGTGAGATGGTCCCCATGCAGCTGTGCACCCCCGACACGGAGCACCTCACCGGCACCGAGTACACGGGCGAAGTCCACAATGCATGGGCCCTACCCCAACCCCAGAAGCGGAACCGCAGGGCACCCACAGCTCAGCACGTCATCGACCTCCTCAACGCCTGACGGGGCCAGGGCCGGACACGGCCCGCCCCCCCAACTACCGGTCCCCAGAAACCGGCGCCTGCGGAAGCCCACGCCCGCATCAACATCCTCAACGAGCCCGCGGTCACCTACGACCCCACCAAGGCCGCCACACTGCAAGCCATGCCCGGGCCGCACCCCCAAGGCGCAGACCTCCTGGGGTTCCTGGAGCAAGCCCTCCGCAAAGCAGACCAACCCGAACCAGCACCAATCCTGGACCCAGAGGGGAACAAATATCACGCCCACTGGGAACGGGGGGTACCCCTCTACCACAAGACATCGGTCACGGTACATGCCCACCCTGACCTCGGAGTGGATGGTCGCCTCGGGGCGTACGAGTGCGTGGGGCCCGGATGGCAGCTAAACGTGCTGCTCACGCACGTCCCGTTCGGGGAGGAGACCAAGGACTTCCTGGACACCCTGAGCCTGGCGTACCGCCGACTCTCCCTCCTGGCACCCACCATCATCATAGGCGACCTAAACGCCGCTCCCACCGACGACGACCGCACCGGCCCACCCACAGCCACCGACATAGCTGTCCGGGACGCCATGCACCAGCTGGGCCTCACCGACCTCACGGCAGGGCTCACCGGCACACCCTCCCATTACCCCCACCAAGCCGGCACCCACCCATCCCGCATCGACACGTGCTACGGGGACCCAACCACGGTGCGCGTCCACGAAGCAGCCTACGGGGACCTCCCGCCCACAGGCACGGGCCACCGGCCCCTCTACATCGACCTCATCATCCCCGACCTACCCCCACCCGCAGCCACCCTGCCAGACGACACCCTCCCACCCACACTGCAGTTCCCGGCCGAGGACGACCACGGCGCCTGGCACAGGTATAACAGGGCCCTACACGCCATCCTACGCCGCCCGGGTGCACCGACACTCACCACCGCCATGCGCCGGGCGGCACAAGCATGCGGCATGGAGCGTGACACCAACCACACGGGAGCACCACCGGACCTCACCCTCCAGCAACTCGTCCATGACATCTGGACCACGAAAGGGGAACTCGCCACCCTGCTACGCCCCAGCACACCGGAGGCACGAAACGGGACGCCCACCTCCGTGCGCTCCTCACCACCCGCCGCCACCAACTCCAGGAATGGCACGCCCACCGCATAGCGGCAGCAGCCCAGGAACGCGAAAGATACGGCAGAAACGACACGCCGTACAAGTCCCTACGGTACGTCAGCCGCATCCTGGAGGACACGGGGCGCCGTACCATCCACGCGGTCCGCACCCCCGAAGGAGGCCTCACCAATGACCCCGACGCCGTCCTCCAGGCAGTCCTGGACAGCTTCCAGGCGCAACACGGGGACGCCCTCCCCGAGCTCGACCCCCACACCAGAAACACCATCCGCGAGCATGTGCCCAGGGTCTTCAACCGGGAACAGCGGCGCGCCATCGAACACGACCCCTTCAGCATCTCAGAACTGCAGCGCGCCCTGGACCGCCTGAAGAAGGGGGTCATACCCGGCGTCGACGGTTTGCCGGCCGAAGCATACCAACGTCTCACCCTGCCCATCAAACGCCGCCTGGCAGCCCGCCTGTGGGACATCGTCACGGGCGCCACGCCCATCCCCCCTGAGTGGGCCAACCTGGTCCACCCCCTCTACAAAAAGGGGGACTGGGCGCAGCCGGGGAACTGGCGGCCCATAGTATGCGCCACCACCGAGGTCAAGCTGGTGTGGACGCTCATCCTGGGCCGCATCGCGCCAGCGGTCTTCGCCCACGTGCCCGCCAGCATGTGGGGGGCCATGGCCGGCAGGTCCCCCCACGAGGCCATCTTCCTCCAAGACACCGCACTGGACATGAACCCCTACGAGATGATCATCGCCTCCCTCGATGTCCAAGGCGCGTTCCCCCACGCCCCACACCGGCTCCTCACGGAGGTATGGGATGCCATGGGCCTCCCATTCCTATCCTTCATGACCGGGTACATCCAAACCCGACTCTACGCCGTCATCACGGCCGCGGGCCTCACCCCCTGGACCGGCACAGACAGCGGGGTCCCCCAGGGAGGCGCCGAAGGCCCCTTCCTCTACCTCCTCGTCACCCTGCCACTGGCATTCGAGCTAGCACGGGTATACCCGGGGTACGCCCCATACCCGCTACGGTCCCCCCTCATCAACTTCGCAGATGACAACCTCCTCACTACAGCCACCCGCCACCGCGACCCTGAGAACGCAGGGCTACCAACGACCACCGAACAAGCGTCCGCCATTCTCCAACTCACCACAACCTACCTGGACGCCCACCAGCTCCTAGTGCACCCCCGCAAATCGGTCGGGCTGGCCGACGCCGAGACCCCCACCCCCCACATCCGGAAAGGCGAACCCCTGCACCTGGAAGACACCACAGTCCACCTGGGAGTCACACAGGCCACGCGGCACCACCACATCACACTCCCAAGCAAGCTAGAAGAGCGCCTCGCCCGGCTAACCCAAATTGCCAGGGGGGACCTCCTGTCTACGCAGGGCCTGGCGTACTTCATGGAAGCAGTGCTCAACGCGGCCATCGGGTACCAAGCCCTGCACCTCCCGCGCCCCCAAGACGCACTACGCCACGCTCGACAACAAGTGACGAAGGCATGGGCGCAACACGGAGGCTGGCCCACGTCTTTCCCCAAGGAGGCCATGATGGCCCACTGGCGCTACTACGGAGACAATACGGGCGCCCTGGTCGACATGGCCTATGCCAAACACGCAGCACACCTCCTACACAGGGTAACACACAACCACCAACCAGAAGTTCGCGAGGCGGCGGCCATACGCATAAAAGAAGCGCAAATGGCCCGCAACACCTGCCCCCGGTGGATACTGGCACAACACGGCGTCTCCACCCCCGTGGGCACTGGCATCTGGGCCCAGCTACAACTCCTCCTACCGCACCACACGCACGCCATCCTGACAAACCACCACTGCGACCAACAGGGGCCACTCGTGGCCACACACAGGGACATCCACCGACACCCGGCAGGCGAGGTGGACACCCTGCGCCTCCTAGGGGCCACCATCACCATAGTGTATATCACCCCAACACAGATGCAGATCATGGCCCAATGCGACGCCCACCACGCCCCGTTCCTTTCCGACCCACAATGGCCGGCACGCCACGTCTTCCAAGCGTACCTCCGCGCATGTGCTACGAAGGCAGGGCGCGACATGCCGGGGCCCAAAGACATCGACACGGCGTACACAGCCTTCCAGCGCCAGCACCCCCGGCCCCGCCTGAGCGAACACGAGACCCCCAACGACGGCGGCACGACGCAGGGGGAGCCCACCCCGTCAGCCGAAGGCTGGACACCACCCACCATCCTGCTGCTAGCACCAAACGGCCACAAACATGTAACCCGCACCGTCCAGCGACACCATGCCCCCTGGTCCATCCCCAAACACAATGCACCGGAGACCGATGTACCACCAGTCAGACACAGTGACCAGGGCATACCACGCACGTGCTGGCACTGCGGCCCGGCAGCCCTCGACACGCCGTGGCCCCTGCTGCACCTCATCTCCACCCACTACCACACCCCCACCGCCGCCGCCACCGCCGACCAGCAGGCATGGCTCTCCCCCTGGTTTCACAGGGTACCCCCGGACCACCCGGCGCACGTAGCCTGGACCCGAACACCCACGGCGACATGGACGTTCACCAACGAGCAGGCAGACCCGGACAGCGTAGCCATGGAGTACGACCGCTGCGACCCACACCGCGCAGGACCTCAGGAGGCACCCATGCGCCCCCTACAGCACAAATGCCCCACCCTCCGCGGCGACAAGGACGACACGGAGCGGCGACAGACCATCACGTGCCAGAAATTCCACCCCAATACGGGATATCTCTTCCACCTGATGTACGCGTATATCACCCAGGGACGCCCAGACAGGGGCCTCCTCCGCCTCACCCCACGAGCCCAGGCCATCATCACCCAGGGAATAGGCGTCTATGCAGCGCCACTACTGCAACCCACGCAAATCACCGCCAGAACCACCCAGGGGAACCCCATCTACGTCTATCACCCCACAGCAATCGCCCGCCTACCCATACCCAGCGACACCGACATCATCTACTTCACTGACGCATCCGGCACCCAGCAACGCACCCCCACAGTCGGTTGCGCCTCCGTGCGCATCACCCGGCGCGCGGACGGCCTCCACGTGGAACACCACACCGGGACCACCATCTTTGGGGCGTCCTCCCACGGCGAACTGCGCACCATGGCAGACGCCGTCACCGCCACACCGCCACCCACGACGGTCCGGCCCCGCAACATCTGGGTAGTCGTGGACGCCACGGTCGACATCCACCTCACCAGGCGCCTTGCGGACCTACCCCTCCACAAAGCACTCGATTCCGGCCTCACCACACAAGCGTTGGGACTATGGATGGCCTTCAAGGGCATGCACCCCCAGGACGCCCTACACATCGTCAAGCAGGAGTCGCACCGCTACGCATACGGCAATGGACGCGCAGACACGCAGGCCAAACACCAGAACACCAACCACACCCCAGGGCTCGAACGCGTGCGACTGGACACCCCACACCACAGCCACCTGCAGCACCTGCCCCCGATACCCCTGGCCGCACAGCCCCCCCAATGGATGCCCGAGGACACGCCGTACACAGATCGAGACAAGCAGTACCACTACCCCACACCCATCCAGCAACTCGCCGCCACACTGGGCCACCCAGCAAACACCGAACTCCTCCGACGCCTCGAAAACTCCGTCCACACCCCCCTCTACTACTCCGCCCTGCGCCCGGATAGCCTCCCAGCACACCTACAAAAGCCCCGACTCCAGCTCGCCCTCGAACAACTTCCCCTCCTCACCCGATACCACCGATGGTATACGCGCCGCTCGATCCACGTCCCCGCAGGACACACCAAATGCATCTGCAGCCACGCGGAAGAAGAAACGTGGGACCACTTCAAGGCGTGCTCCCTGTACAGGGGACTGGACACCCTCACAGACTGGAACCCAACCCACACCATCGCACAGCACGCCGGATGGCTGGCGCAGTCCCCGGCGACCCAGCAACTCACCACCGTCCTCAAGCAGACGGAGGTGCTCGAGGCAGTCCGCAGGGGACTCGTCCCCACTGCCGTCTACACCTTACTACGCACCCACGCGGAGGACCCCCAGGCCACGGCGGCACACATGCAGCGAACGGCCGTTGCCAAGACGGCGGAGCAGCTCACATACCGCACCCACAAATACCTGCAGCATGCGGCAACCCTGCCACCAACAGACCAAGCCCACCTCCTCAAACTCCTGTTCTACCAACCATGAGAACCTACCCCGTGACATACCAACACCGAACCCCCACCACGTCTACACACCGTCCACCGGGCACAGCACTGGCACAGCACACACGGGCGCCACAGGCACCGCACACGCTCCCACCAGCATGCGCGCGCCACCAGCCCCCATCCCCCCACGCCGCCGTCCGTCCACAGGTACCACCAACCACCAGCCACCGCATGCCCCCTCTGCGCTCGCCAGCGGCTACCACAGACAGCCCTGCCCTGCAACCCAGACCACTGGGTCTGCCTGGGAGCCGCGCACCGCCTCACCCACTGCCCCCACTGCGGGGACCTCAACCCCCGCCACCGCGAACGGCCCGCAGCCCCAGCCGCACCCCCGCCCGCCAGCCACCCCAGCTTCTTCGGGTACCTCACCGACACTCTCCGGGACCAACTGGGAGGGTACTACGTGGCGGACGCGGCGGACCACGCATGGGCCATAGCCGTGGCCACGGGCAACACACCCCTGCCCCCCCACAGCCCACCCCTACGCCACAGCGGAGGCGGCTTGAACGTGGCGGCCCGCCACATCCTCCTCGCCCTATACCTCCACCACCGAGACCTACACCTCCCAGACCCACAACTCCCGGCCCCCCAAGCAGCAGCCCTGACGCCGGAAGCGTGGGCCGACACGGCACCAGAGGAGATAGCAGCCTACCTCCGAGCCACGTGCCGCCGGTTCGCAAACGCCCTCGGCCGACGGAAGGGAACACCTTACCCCCTGGGCGCACTCCTCTACCCGGCACACCACCCCCAGCCCACACAACGGACACCCCCGGAGGGCTGGGCGTCTTTCCGGGACACCCACCTGGCCGCCCCCGACGAGGCCACCGCCACGCGGATGAGCCTCACGGACCAGGAGGCCTACGTCAGAGGCCTCAAGACGAGCCTCCAAGAGGCACACCGCTGGCGCGCCCGCTCCCCGTCGCCCCCACGGGGACAGGGGGGTTCACCCGCCCCCGACACCCACCAGGCCAAGAAGACCAAGGGGCACCGGCACCAGGGGGCCCGCCAACGCGCCCGCCAGCAGGGCGCGACGCCCCGACCAAGGCCCGGGTCCAGCCACACCGCACCGCCCCACGCCCAGACCCCCGGGGCACACCAGCAACACCACCACCACCAACGCCCACCGCCACCACCTTACCGCAGCACCCAAACCCTGCAGCCCAGTCAGCCACCACCGCCCACACACGTCCACACCATGCCAGGACCACCGTACGCGCAGAGCCAGGGGACATGGCACCACCAACACCACCACCGCGCCCCCGTCCCTCCCAACCCCTACCCCCTAATGCCCCCAAGCTACAGCGGCCCCCACCAGCTACATCCCCACCACGCCCCAGCACAACCAGGCCCCGCGAACCACCCACCCCACATAGCGCACATCACCGCACCACACCATCACGTGTACCACCACCACCAGCCCCTGCCGCCACACCCACCAACGCCGGGGTACCACACACAACCGACACACCCTCCACACCACCACCACGCGGTCCAGCACCACCCGCCGCCCCCACTACACGGACCCACGGCATACGAGCCACGGTACACCCCCATGGACCCGCGAGGAGCCGCGCACGCACACCGGCAACACCAGGACCGAGTAGGGGCGCCCCACCACCACCAACAGCCCCCCCACCCACACCCCATAACAGCGAGCACCATCCACCAGCAGCCACCCATCACATACGGACCACAGCCCCACCCGGGGGCTCATGCGGTCACGTCCCACCCGCACCCCGGCACCGCGACCAGTCAAGAACCGCAAGGGCCACACGGCGCACACACGCAACACCCACACGACCCACAGGGTCGCCCGGACCCCCAGCCGGCACAACACCCACCCCCGCCCCCCCCACCCCACCACCACCAGCAGCCCCCCCACCCACACCCCATACCAGCGAGCACCATCCACCGGCAGCCGCCCATTACATACGGACCACAGCCCCACCCGGACGCTCATACGGCCGCCTCCCACCCACACCCCGGCACCACAACCAGTCAGGAACCGCAAGGACCACACGGCGCACACACGCAACACCCACACGACCCACAGGGACGCCCAGACCCCCAGCCAGCACAACACCCACCCCCGCCCCCCCCACCACCAACAGCGCCACCCCCACACCACCCCCCCCCGCCCCCCCCCCGAGACCAGGCCACGGACACAACACGCGGCAGCCAGCACCAACCAATCGATGTCGATGCCCCCGCCGACACATGCCACCGCGAATCCCCCCTCCCGCGGCCGCCGCAAGAGACCCCATCACCGGACCCCGCGCGCGACAACGATGACCACCCCCCCCAACCCACACCACCCCCCCCATCACACCCCGCACCACCAGTCGCCGCACCGGCCGAGCCCTACGCCCTGCACAACCCCGCAGCGGTACGGCAGCACCTCCGGGGGGTCGGGGAACAGGACGTCGTGCTGTACCTCCGCACCTCCGGCACCAGCACCCCCATCCGGGCGGCCACCCTGGTCCAGGCGGCCACCCTGGGGGAAGGCGTCAGAGACTTCCTCTTCGACGCCTTCCTCCACGTCGCCCGACACGAGCGCCCCCCACGCGCCACCCCGGACGGCGAGAGCCCGCCCCCCACGGGGAGCCGGATCTGGGTACCCCCCATCGACTGGGGGCTACACCTGGTCGGACACCCCGTGCCAGAGCGGGACAGCACCCAGGGCCGCACCCGCTACCGCGAGCCCAACATGGCCCACCCCCCACCCGACGCCACCCCCAACAGCACCAAGGAGTGGGAGCGGGAAACATGGGTGGCCCGGATGGCCTCCCTAAGCAACTTCCGGCACCACGTCCCGGGGGACATCCCCACCCCCGACGAGCAGCAGCCAGCCCCCTCCACGTACATGACCCTCATGTACAATCTGCACTACACCCTCTCCACCACCACCTACCACGCACCCACAGACCACTGGGTGGTACACGGCACCGACTCCCTCCTCCCCGCCGACTACACCCCCCCCACACACAACCCGGGCCCCGACACGTACGCCAGGGGGGAAGACCCGGACGACCCCCACATCTGGGGCACGTGGGAACCCGAATCCCTGGACGCGCTGCTCTCCATCCGCAGCAGCTACCAGGGCCTTGGTAGGGCGATGTATTGCCTCGCCAAGTGGACCCAACGGACCTGGGGGATCCCCGCGGACCGATGGGTGTGGGTGGTCACGCTGCGCCCCCAGCAGATGGAAGCCCCCCCAAACCGCGGGGGACCCACCCCCCCACGCCCCACCACCCCACAACTATGCCCGTACATGGTGGCAGCCCGCCTCATGGCGCTGCTATGGCCGGGCCCCCACACCCCCACCCAAAACTACCCCCACCTCACAGAGGGGGACATGCCCGGCATCCAGCGATGCTTCTTCGAGACCCTCGACTACCTCCAGCAGACACACCCCCGCGTCCTGGAGCAGATATGGCCACCCCCCGGGTAACCCACGTGCCCGCACAGCCGAGACAACACCGCCACGCCAGCACCAGCACGCACGGATCACCAGGGAAAACGCGCGCACACGCCCGATGCCCGAACCTGCACCCGCGTTCTCGCTACTTACAGGACCCAGCATCATACGCCCGCCCCCGAGGCCCGGGACCCTCCGCCGTCTCCCGCGGCCCTCTCCTCCGCCTCCGACTCCACAACCTCCACCACCACGACCACCTCATCCACCACCACCACCACCACGTCCTCATCCAGCACTCCACCCCCCAGGCCGCGGGGGACACCTCCCAAACGGGCCTCCAAACCCGCCCCCACCGCGAGCAGCCCCACCGCCGCCAAAGCCCACGCCCCGGCGAAGCCCATGCCCACGACCCAGCCGAAGCCCAAGGCCGCCGCCAAAGGGCGGCCCGCAGCCAAGCCCAAGCCCAGGCCCAAACCCGGCGCCAGGACGGCAGCTCGGGCCCGGCCCCCCCAGGATGTCCTCTACGACATCCGGCCCCAGCCGTCCCAGGCCCGAAGGCAGCAGCGCCCAGCGCGGCGCCCCCCCACCGTCACCGACACCACCGCCGCCACCTTCATGGCGGAGCGCGCCGCGGCCGAAGCGCGGCGCGCCTCGTCCCACCACCTCCCAAAGCCCGCACCCCGGGCCCACGGACCGCCCCAGGGTCCACCAGCAGCGCCCACGCCCCCCTACCGGCCCCCGATGACAGCCCACATGCAACGCATGCCCCACTACCGCCGCCGCCACGAATCCCCGCCCAACCCCGAGGCGGAGACCGTACGCGCACACCCGCGGGTCCACATCCGCGTGCACCCCCACTCCCCACGCACCCCCACGGAGCAGGACTACGAGGAATCCCCCAGGCCCGCCACCGCCGCCGGCCCCCACGACCCCATCACACCCACCCACGCCCACTCCTCCGCCCAAGACCGCAGACCCGCCCAGGAACAGTGGTGGCAGCGCTGGCCCCACACGCAGCTCTGGGAGCTGCGGAAGTGGGCCCGGGGAGAGCCCTCCCTCGAGGGCCTGGTCCATCGGCCCCGCAAGGGGTCGGTAGAAAACTGCCGCCTCCGGCCGGCGGGAGGACGGATGCCGCAGGCCGCATGGGAAGCCATGCTGGCCGATGCGCTCCACCCCCTGGGAGTCCACCCCCGCAACCTCCCCGCGCCCCAGGACCACCCGTACGTCCTCAGGCGCCTGCGGGAGACCCTCCAGGAAGCACGGCGAGACGGCATCCGCCTGTGGGACATCACCCAAAGCCCAGCCCCGCACGCACACACCCCCTCACCACCCCACAAGCGTCGGCGCACCGACACCGGCGACACCCACAACACCCCAGAAGCCCTGCGCGCCACACAACACGACGCGCCTGACCCCCCGGCCAGCGGCGCCGCCATCTAACCCCGTTATCCAGCACAGCACCACCACGGGGCGCCACGCCAGGCCCCGCCCAGAAGTCACCAAACAAACCGGACGCCGAAGGAAGCCAACGCACACGACAACGAGCACCACTACGCCCAAAGGCGCCGAACCCGGGCCCGATACCGTGGGCTCCTCTCCACCCTCAGCACGACACACACGTCACTGACGTCACTCCTCCGCCATGCCCCCTCCCACGCCACTGCCCCGCCCCCCCCCCCCTCCCGCCGCACGTCCCCACGCCGCCCAGCACCCAGCCCCACACACTGCGCCACAGCATCGCCCTAGTCCGGCTCCTCCACCATCGCGGCGCTTGGCACCTCACAGTAGACCGCCGTCCTATGGTCCCGCTCCCCCCAGCACCACTCCCAGGGCCGCACCCGACCCACGCCGTGTTCGCCCCCACGTCGCGGGCCGCGGACATCCTCCCGCTCCCCACCACCACCCCTCCCGGGCATCGCATACTACTTACCGCCAACCCCTCGGTCCTCAGTGAGGTCCCCATCGGGCACGCCGACGCCCTGCACGTGCGCCCGCAGCTGCCCAACCTGCACGCTGCGTACGCCCCCGGCGCGCCCGCCGACCCCTCCGTGTGGGACTCCCAGTGAGGCCACCGGCCAACGGCCGGCCCACACGCACCACCCCGCACCCGCCTCGGGCGCACGACTCCGTGGACGCCGCTACCCACACGCCCGGCCCCGCGCAACCACCTAACCGAGCCAGAACACAAGCACAAACCAAACCCGAGCCACACCCCGAAACCGCTAACCCTTGACTCCTACCCAAACCCGCCGAGGAAACAACGCAACCACAGCCCACACCCACAGCCCACACAGCCGCCTAACCAGCCAGCACCAGAAGCAAAGAAACACCTCACCAAACCCACCCTGACCCAAGCCTAACCGGGCCGAAGCCCCAACACAAATCAAACCCGAGCCACAACCCGAAACCGTCAACCCTTGACTCCAAACCAGGCCCGCTGAGGGAAATGCGTAGACACAGCCCACAGCCACAGCCCACACAGCCGCCTAACCAGCCAGCACCAGAAGCAAAGAGACACCTAACCAAACCCACCCTGACCCATACCCATGTACATCAGGACACGCGAGCCGCACCCCTGGGGCGCGACCGCCGCCACAGCACCGGCGACACACGCCAGAGGACAGAACGCTATAGCACCGCCGCACCAGCTGCCCATGCCTGTGCCTGCAGTGTACGCGCGCCTCTGTTTTCCTCTTTTTTGTTTTTTCTTTTTCTTTTTTCAAAAAAAAAAAAAAAAAACAAAAAAAAAAAAAACAAAAAAAAAAAACGAACATTAGGGGGGGAGGAAGAGGGACACATCCACCCATGGCACACGCGCACCGCACACGGCACGCACACCGGTAAACAGGAGCCCAGGGGCCCAGGACACCGCACATGCAACACAACACACCGAGCGGGCACACCGGTGAACAGGAGCCAGCTGGCCCAGGACACCGCAGACGCACCACAGCAAACCGCGCGGGCACACCGGTGAACAGGAGCCCAACGGCCCAGGACGCTACACACACGTAGGGCAGCCGAGGGACAGGAAAGAACCAATACCCCATGGGTCGGACGCACTGGGGCGACCCAGCCGACCCACCGGGCCAGTGGCAGGAGCGGTACTCCAAAGCCACTGGTCCGAGCCCGGCCAGGCTGCATCGAGGACCATGGCAAACGTCACCCGGAGCCATGGAAGCAACCGATGACAGGCGAGCCGGTACACAGTCCAGGAGGGGGTCACCTGCCAAGCAGAGTGGCCCCGCAACTCAAGCCACAAGGGTGAGGCGGTCGTACCGTAGACAAGCGGGAGCAATACCCCTCGTGGTGAGAGATACTCCACACGGCTGGGCAGCCCCCCAGAGCTGCCGCCCAAAGGAGGGGGCATGTGGCCCTACCCATGGACACATGTGGGGACACCCTCCCACCTGGGACACATGGACCGGGTGGCCGCGACAATGCCTTCCCAAGCACATGCGGGAGCGGCTCAAGAGGCACCTGACATAGGGCAGTGGGAGGGACAGGACGTCCCCTTGGTAAGACCTTCTTCCTGCAATGTCAAAGGAGGCATCCCGAGCTCCCGAAGATACCTACCTACCTACCTGACCAAAGATCATCGAGCTTTTGGTTTGGAGCGTCCACTCCTTCTTCTTGCTCCAACCAATCAAGGCATTGCTCCTCCGTGCTGATCCTCTTCTCCGAAATCAGATCACGTAAATCCGCCTTTGGCTCTGAGCCCAAACGGTGTGGAAAGGTGCGGCATGCCCACTTGTCACGGATCTCCTGCCGCATGTCACCCAGGAGTTCCACGGCAAAACCTTCCAAGTGGAGGATGAAGTTGTCTAAGTTGGCAGAATTGGCGTCCTAGTAGGGAATTTTCACACCTCAGAGGTCCTCGATCCCCACAGCATCCCCAACATCCGAAGCAATGACACCCTCGAGACGGAGTCCTCCCGAACCCCCATTACCCGGGGAGTGCAACTGTACGCCCCTAATCTCCTTGTCTTCAGGCGGCTGGGGCTCCGCTTCTCCCACGCTCGGACCTCCCGTAGTCCGTATTCCCGACTGCGGGTCCCGCACCCATGGATCTTCCACTTTTCAACTTGATCCATCTGGGCGAGCCGCTGACCTCAACGCTTCTTCGTCCACACGTGCCGCATAAGCAGCTCTGGCGTGTCGGCGCGGCTAGAGGGCTACTCATGTCCATCTCAAGTGTCTCCTCACGGGTATCACACTTGGGCCTACCAATCCCCGAGCCTTTTTCGAGTGTCTTCTCCTCCAACATGACGCTGGCTGAGAATAGCGGGATTACCCTCAATAGACTCAGGTCACCTCGCTCCCCTGTCGCCCTCCTGTTGCCTGCATGTCGCCTCGCTGTCGCTTTTCCGGCACTTTTGGCCCCCTGTCGCGCTCCGTCGCTTCTTATCGCTTCCCTGCCCCTTTCCTGCCGCTTTCCTGTTGTCCTCCTGCCGCCAGCCTGTTGTCCTCCTGTCGCCACCCTGTCGCCTTCTTGTCGCACCCTGCCGCATTTCAGCGTCGCCTGCTTCGCGCAGCCGGAATCTAATGTTGAGGGGTCAACCCGTGGCGGACCATATGGGGCCAAATCCATGGGACCCTCCATTGGTGCCACTCTTTCTGCGGCTGTCCTCAAGGTCGTCACCCGTCTCAACAAAGACTCCGGGGCAGGATCCCGCGGCAGGTCGGGTCCACGTACCGCGACGGGCGTTGGAATTCCTCCACGCTTCTCCAACTCCCTCATCCTGGTCTAGACTGTCTCCAAGTACTTGATCATGTTGTCCACCACATCTTGCTGCTGTACCAGCATTCTCTCCAGCTTGGCCTGGTTGTCCTCCCGATGTAATTGGAGTGTCTTCAAAACGTTGTCGAAGATGGCCTGGTCCTCAAGAACTCCGGAGGTGGTGTCGTCCAACTTGTCGATCCTCAGAACAAGGGCAACTTTGCCGACCCGGGGACAACTTCCGATTAGGAAGTCCGGAAGCCGGCAATGGCAGTGATCTTCACTCCCAGCTCTCCTGCACGCGGCTTCCTTGGTGTCCTCGTGAGGATGGCCGTCATCTCCTTCACGATCCCGGCTGTCTCCTGGCTGCTTTCCCGAAGCCCCACGCTCTTCTCCTCCACCTATGATGATGTCGCCCGTCCCGTCACCGTCCATCCTCCCATCTTCTTCACCATCTCCATCTTCACCATTGCCCATGGGCGCCACTCCCGTCGCCCCGAAATCGGTGTGTCTAGGGACTCTGGTGGTAGCTGCCCTTCACAGCAATGATTCCCATTCTGCTTCATGAGCAAGTTCAGGATTTGGGGCGGTACGCGACCGGCCTGGCGCAAATCTGGCTCTATGTCGGTATTATCCGAAGGGTAGCAAGTAGGATATCCCTCGGAATCCGACGCAGCACTGAACAACCGGCGAACGGGGCTCGGCGTCATTTCCATTGCCGTTCCCCCATCCCCCTTCGATGGTTTTGGCGAAATGCGTTCGCGGTAGCGCCCAGTCTTTGAGCCGCTGCAGCAGCTCGTGACCTCGTCGGATTCCTCCGCGGGCACTCGGAGATGACATCGTTTTCTACATGCTTCTTCACAAAAGGCTACGATGTCCTCCATGTCGGTACCCGTTCTTCTTTCAGAATATCTTCTTTCTTCTTGGGCTTCAACCGACAATTCCCGGATGATATCGTCAACGGTGACCCGGTGTACACCCGGGTCAACTTGCGCAGGGCTCATGAGGGCCCAAGCTCCCCGTCGGCGGTAGGCGGCAAATAAAGCTTTGCTACCAAAGAAAAGGTCTGTAGGACCAGCTCCTGCCATAGTGCGAGCTCTACTGCCTACACCCGATTTCTCCACCCTCTTTCCCGGGACTCCCATCGTCCTTGACCTCACCAATGCTTCCATGTTTTACACAATTACAAAACACAAACAAATCGGGGAGGTACACCGTTGGCAACCCTTGCAATAAAATCCGAACACTTGATTAATAAATTTGAATGAACTTGACCAAGGAAGTCCAAATATTGGGTCACCAAATCGAGTTGAGTGTGTCCTCATCCATACATGGACATGCTCATGGAGAGGGGACGAATAATGACAAAGTTGGGCAAGAGGAGAGGAAGAAACAGAAGTAGAAGTGAAGCCCAGGAATAAGATATGCCATTATCCACGACGATGTTGCATCCCTACTCCAGGAGTCAATTTCATATACCATGCACGTGTGATCGATGCGTTCCTTTATGGACATTTGACGCCATGCTAGCACAACCTCGATTCAACACATTGAAAAAACAATATTGACTTATGGGCTCATGCATGACACGATGACATCAATAAAGTCCATATGGTACACGGCAAAACACAAAGAAATAATACACAACATCGGATTCAATATCAGTGTGGCCCCACAGGGCCCATCCTCCCCCTTGCCTACATGACGGTAAAACTAGAATTGAGAAACATGAGTTCCAAATCGCAGAAAGGTTCCCAATGTGGATCAAGCATGACACCATGGCCTCCATAAACACAAAGTACATCATGGCCACGTACATGACTTGGCCACACTCGTGAATCACCAATCATCACATGTAAGGAGCTTGCAATGAAGATCAATTAATACGTAATATGAGTCCGGAGAGTGACCTCACGGCAGTACTTGACACCCAGCATGTGTGAAACATCACATGTAATATCATGCTTGCAATATTGCCTGCCTCGGTACTTCACATGGAACGCCGGTTGCCTATCACTCAGCAATAACATACACAATGGCCAGCAAGTGAATGAACTTGGGGGGTTTACTTGCTGCTTGCGAACAAGGCATCAAGAAGGTCCAGCCAACAAAGACTGACCTGTTTAGTGTATGCTACATACCAATTGCTGCACTTCTGCGGTTAGAGTGTCGCGAACGAAAAGCATGAATACAGTGCAAAGGCAACATACAACATATACCTCATGCGCTCACATGCTTGGACATGCCACTCAGTCCCCGCACCTGCTGCCTAATTGCTTCGGAACCGAAAGCATTAGCAAACACAAATCATCATGTGCATTAGAAACCATCCACACATGGACGGGTGAAATGAGTATTGCCTTTCTGCATGTTCGTGTGACACCAAACCAATTCAATGCATGCTACTTAGAGAGAGATTGGGTAAGAGGATGTCCCGGGTCACATGAGGAGACCTAGACCCGGCCCGCAGAGTGAGTGCAGATGAAGAGATATCCCGGGTCCAATGAGAGCACAGCCATGGTGAGATTGTCCTCTCCCAAAGAGAGATAGTCCCACCTCAAACAGAGATAGTCCCGCGCCAATCCAGGCCTTGACAGAGATGGTCCCGTCCCAGCACATACCCTGGGAGAGAGACCCTCACCAATCCATGCCCAGGAGAGAGAACATAACCAATCCATTGCCCAAGGGAGATAACCTCACGAAAGCCCACTGCAGAGAGCGTGGCCTAGCCATGACCCATGTCAGCATGCATATGGAGAGAGACTTTCGCCTAGCCATGACCCATGAGAGCATGCATGCACTTAAAGTGAGAATCCAGAACCTTGATCGAAAATTGTCCCTCTACCAAATTGCCAAATTAGCTGAACTCATGCCCTATTGCATGCTCACAAGAGAAGGATAGTGGATCACCACTCGTGTTCCACCAACCATAGGAAGTTATCATTAAGACACTTCTTGGAGATCAATGGAGTACAACGGCAACACAGTAATGAGAGGTTAGCGTCAAATATTAGCATAAGTGCCATGCACCACCTTTAGCATGTCTACCCATTGCACGTGCACCCAGCATGTTCCACACAGGCCATCTCCAAAGATTGACTTATCATGACTCAAACGGAAGGCAAACAAGGGACAAAGAAGAAAAGTAGAGGACATTTCTGGCGGAGCAACGACCGAGCTACTTCTTTCCCGCCCGATGCGCCTACCTCAGCCACTTCCACTTCGACTCCTCTTCGAGTAGGGCTCATCCAGCTTCAAGGGACTGGTGATCCCCCATATACATAGGCCCGGCAAATGCGGAAGCAGACGCGCCCACTGACGCCTACCAATCCCTTTTTACGGGGCCTGCCTCTGTGGGCGGAGGCACCGCCCCAGGGCTCAGCTCGACACTACGTCCGGGTCTTCTTTTATCCAATGGAGTTGCCCTAGCTTCCGGTTCGCATCTTTTTGACCTACAAGATGGGAATCTAACACTATTAGCACCTGTTGGGAAGAAGTTTCAGACAATCGGCCCGCATGGAAGAAAATGGAGCACGCGCACACCACCAGGAACACGAGAAAGGGCGCGCGCACACACTGGAGGCCAGATCCGAACCACAACAGAAAAATCTTTCATCTCTTCCATTATAGATAGTATAATTTCGCAATTCTCTTGAAATTATACCCCAAATTGCGGCAGTCGCTGAATCGCTGAAATACAGAACAGTTCAGCCAAATGGGTTCCAAACCGGCTTAGTGGCCACAACACCTTTAGGCTAGGATGTTGTCCGCAATGTGACACCTTGGCAATGGTGTTAGGTGGAGACAGGTTACCTTTTCAATGTTTGTGCTCCGAACCTACGTGGCAAAAGGAGACCACAAGATGCAACATTGATGTTTTTCAAGTCATTTTGGTGCAAAAGGAGTCGGAAAGGTGGTTGGTGCAATGCTTTAGCCATGCCGTTAAGCTACAATGGGCATGCTAAGCTAGCATTTTAAGCGGGCTAAGCTCCAAACTGAGTACATGTATTGAAATCCGAAGAATTCAGATCTGCAGTCTACCACCTGAAAATCAAATCATCCCAAAGTGAACTCAATGTACTTTTCGACTTTGTGCACGATTTTGGCATCCAAACTTCGGCACTTTGCAGCCAGCTAGCCGAAATGGAGAATACATACCAGCGATCTGTAAATCGCGCTGTTTCGCCCACGACAATTCTACAGTTGTATTAGTTGTTATCAATTTCCACACCGCAATGCATTCAGATCGATTTTTGGTGGCAGAAATCGAAATCGCAAAATGTGCCAGATGCCAGACGACACACGCGCGCCCAGCCTGTTCGTGATATACACATTTTCACTGGTTTCTCCAGCTAGGGAAGCTAATATATACATATGTATATATAGGCAAAAGTGTCCGATGTTCGCAGCGTTTCTCGGGGTGGAACCTCAAGCTTACGCTCTCGGTAAAAAATTGGGTAATAGCAGCAAAATATACCAGTGGCTGTAATAATGCTTAGGCGCGGCGCTTTTTGGCCGGTTTGTTCAAAATTTTGGAACATCTCCCACAAGAAGCCACCAAATGTGGATTTTTTTGGACAGGTCCGTAGCTTGAGAGCTGTTTTATAGCTGGGAGCATCAGACTCTCTGTCACCATGCACTGTACCAAAATTGTTGCCCTCGGGGGTTGGGGCATTTTGGCCCATATCTGGAAAGTTTCCAAAATTGCTGCTCAAATTTTGGACATTTCTTCATGCCAATGCCATGTTTTTTTATTCCGAGCTTTTCTGCTACATTGGCATTACAATGCGCATGAAATTGGTGCTGGCCTAGGTCAATTGGAGCCAAAGTGCCTCTTTAAAGTCCAATATTTGAACAACCGTTTTTTCGCCTTTTTTGTCAAATTTCTCAGCATTATGAGGCGATCTTCTCGGAAATGCCCTATGGTTACGGACCATGAAAAGTTGATTGCAACTCTCTCTCAAAAAGACGGTGCCTTGCGAGGTGCATGGGACATCCTCAACGGAGCTCTCAAAGGTCCGACACAAGCCGAAAAGAAGTGGTTATCCCTAAGAACCGTATTGCCTACTACTTGAAGAAGCTGACGGAAGAAGGAGTGTGCATTAAAACGGAGGTGAATGCCCCCAAACCTGAAGAGTCAACTCCTCGACGTCCAGAAGATGTTAAGGTTAATCCCCGAGACCCATATTTCCAAGGCTACCAATGGTCGGGTCAAGAAGTAAGTAAAGGGAGAATAAGTTCTCGTAACGCTGCTTCTGAGGTGTACCTTCGATTTGGCAAAATCTTGTCACACACTACTTGTGCCAAGTGCAGCCAAGATGAGGGTGCCCCCCTCAAGATGAAAAGAAAGGCTACTTTCTTTGGAGAGTGCAAACTGGTCGACTGGTGTATTAAGTAAGAAAAAGTCACTACCATGTCTTTCTTGGAGGGCTTGATCCAGGCCAAGCCCCCCTTAAAACCGTTTTGTTGATGCTAAGACTTACTTAACTATTTTTATCCCTCTTTTGAAGCTTTAAGTACAGGTTCTCAAAGTAACTAGGGTTATAACCCTAGCCCCCCATGAAGTTCACCCCTGCCACTCAACTGAGCGGAGGTACCTTCCTTCATGGAGTATATACCAAAATAAAATAGGCATTTCATGCCTTAGGCCTTGGAGGTTAAGCCTAGTGGTCTCCCACCCCAAGATCCCTATACGCAATTGTTTCTACCACTTATTGTGGTTCTACCTTTTAACTGTTTCTGAATTCAGTTGCTTGGCCAAGTCATAAACTATGTCTGGCCTAACTCCTTTGCCCCATATTCCTAACCAACTCCATTTCATCCAAAAGAGTGAGCATGAAGTGCTTGAGGCTAATTGGGAAGCAAGAGTCATGCGAATTTTTGTATAAAAATCATTTGTTTTATCCTTTTGTGATTGAATCTATGTATTTATACCTGCTTTGTCTATCTGCAGCCCTTCCGTGTTACACTGGATTTCAAACTACTCATTGATTCGATCCACATCCTGTTCTTGCTCTACTTACTGCTTTGGTTTAGGTTTTCAACATCAAAACCTGCAGGATTTCACCAAAATATCTAGGGCACTAATCAAGGACATCTTTCCGGTAGCAGAGGC
Organism: Eutreptiella sp. 'Long Island Sound 2002'; assembly: GCA_964036045.1. Taxonomy (NCBI): domain Eukaryota; phylum Euglenozoa; class Euglenophyceae; order Eutreptiales; family Eutreptiaceae; genus Eutreptiella; species Eutreptiella sp. 'Long Island Sound 2002'. The sequence goes on along the minus strand of OZ038382.1, from coordinate 149,550,382 downwards.
AAACCCTGAGTACCCTTCGAACCGACTCTGAGCAGAAACACAAGAAAAGCACACTGAAAAGCACATTGAACATGTCCACCCAACTGTCCTCCAGAACCTGGCCGATCAGAAGTGTACAAGTACAGCTTGGCAGTGTAGCCCACCCAAAGAGTGAACCGCCACTCAGAGCAGCATCTGGGTCTCAGGAAGATCCAGAGCACAGAAGGGCGAATCAAGATCCACCCACAATAATCCCTTTAACCATGGAGACCTTACCGGCCCATGGTGAGAACAGCCTGCAACGGCTCCGCAGGCGAGTCGAAGCCTCCATCGCCCGGTTGGCCTGTCCGGCCTCTTCTTCTACGGTTCTTGGAGGTCCTGAAGAACAAGAGGACATACGAAGGAGGATTGACGAGTTTATGCTCCACGAGGAGTACCACAAGTCCACCGTAGGGGAAGATGAAGAAGTACCTCTTGATGCCCTCGGGTCTTCGCCTCAAACTGAGATGAGTTCCTTCCTTTATTCGGGGCCATCTACAGACATAGCGGACACAGTATCAATACCGAGACAACCAAGAGTACATGAACACCCGAGAGCATGGCATCCAGACCTGCCGACAACTTCAAGGGCTCCTGAAAAGAGTCTGGATCCTCTTCACCCAGAGGGGCTCTGCATCGCACGGCCGAATTTTTGGCCAAACTTCTATCCGGATCTGAAGATCCGGATGTGACAGCTCTGTCAGAGGCTGTCAAGGCAAAATTGGGTATCACCGAACCCTTACCCAAGCCAGCACTACTCTCACCTTCTCCCGGATTGAGCACGTTGGCTGATGATCTCAAAAGCTCAAGGGTGTCCAGGTTGCTACCCAAGGTCACTTGCCCCAGCCCTTTTCATCCTCGCGCTAGGACAGTCCCAATTGCTGAATTGCAGGACGCGCCCGTGACTGAGACTGAGAAAAGAGGGCTGTCAGCCCTGGCACCCCTTGCCAGCATATCTCCTCCCCCTTCAGGCCTAACTTCAGGAGGTGGGAGGAGTGGCAGACCTATTGCCCAGGCGAATATCCAGCTAGAATTGCCGGAGTTCCACCCGAAAAATCTGCCGGAATGGGCAGAAGAATTTGCTGAGTTTCTTTTGCTAACTGGCCAATCCCATGTGGATGTGGCCACTAAATGCTCACTGCTGAAAAGCTCATGCAAAAAGAAATTTTTGCAAAAACAGGTGAAACAGATTGTGACAACCTGTTCAACATGGGCTGAGGTACTCCAAAGACTGGAGTAAGTAGGAAGTAAGTAAGGGCGGCCGCAACCGCAGCCTTATCTGACATCTCCTTGCTTGTTCTACATGGTGGCCGCCTCTGGCGGGAAAAAGAGCTCTCCACCATCAGTTCCCCTGGCGACCCCTTTCTCACCTCACGGCCGAGAACTTCAACCACGTTCCCTTGGGGCATGACCAGCAGTAGGTGTCCTTCAGTCGCTGCCCTCACAGTGTCAGCTCCTTCCGGTCACCCATCGAAGGACCGTCCGGCGTTCCCCCCCTAGCACAGCCTTTCGGGCGCCTGCAGGCGGGTCTCCTGTGGATAGCCCTCGCCGACAGGAGAGCATTTCTCTCTGTCAACCACATTCCACCACTTCCCATCCCTCACGGGCTGGAGTACCCACTCGGCTCCCGGATGCACTTGGGTGTCGTCCATCCGCGGCTGGAGGCCAGGGGGCGACCCTTTCCACGTTCCCCCAGGTCCCGCTCATGCGTGAACCTACGTGTACTTAGGCCATTGACCCGGGGACCACAGGGTCAACCCTCACCCCTGCAGACACCTCACGGCCGTCCCGGAGTTCAGGGCATTTTCCCGACTTCCCGTGGCCAGGCTCCTCATGGTTGGCCCATGGTTTACCACTCCATGGCGACTGGTTTCCCAATCCCACGGGGCTGTTGCTCGGCGCTTTCGGCCTCCCTTCCCATCCCATGTCCCGTTCCCCTTCGCCACATACCGTCACCGGCCCATTTTCCGCTTCCCATGGTTTTCTGATGCCTTGGGACCGTTGTGTGGCCCATGCCACACCCCTGTCCTAGCCCCGTGCCCCCATCCCACCCCTCATCCCGTGTTTATGCCCCACCGGGCCGCCAGCAAACCCGTGGCGCGGCCCACAGGATCCTCATCCATCCGGGGACCGTTTTGTGCTCCTTGCACGGGTCGCTCCTATCCTCTCCCCTACTTCCGCGCACTCGGCGCGCTCTTCTCCGCACGTTCCTGTCCGGGTCGTCTGGCCACTGTTCCTATGTCATGGCACCTTTGGCCCACCTATGCTTTGGCACGAGAACACAGCGTGACCAGGCAGCTGTGGCCTAGCAGGGACGCCACCACACGTACCCCCACTAGGGCTTGGAGGGGAGTTGTGTTCTGTGTTCTGTATGCTTGCACCGCCTGCTGTCTTGCCGTCCTTGACGTCTTCTTCTCGCGGCAGGGGCAGGGGCAGGGGCAGAGGCAGGGGCTGGGGCGGCAAGGGCAGCAGCAGGGGCAGGGGCAGGGGCAGGGGCAGGGGCAGGAGCAGGGGCCGTGGGAGGGGCAGGGCCAGTGGCAGGGGCAGTGGCAGGGGCAGGAACATGGGGAGGGACAGTGGTTGGTGCAAGGGCAGTGGCAGGGGCAGGGGCAGGGGCAGTTGCAGGGGCAGGGGCAGGGGCAGGGGCTTTGGCAGGGGCAGAGGCAGGGGCAGTGGCGGGGGCAGGGGAAGGGGCAGAGGTAGGGGCAGGGGGGGTAGGGGTAGGGGCAGGGGCAGGGGCAGTGGCAGGGGCAGGGGCAGGGGCAGGGGCAGGGGCAGTGGCAGGAGCCGGGGCAGTGGGAGGGGTAAGGGCAGTGGCAGGGGCAGGGGCCGGGGCAGGGGCAGGGGCAGGGGCAGGGGCAGGGGCAGGGGCAGGGGCAGGGGCAGGGGCAGTCACAGTTGCTTGGGCAGGGGCAGGGGCAGGGGCAGGGGCAGGGGCAGAAGCAGGGGCAGGGGGGGCAGGGGCAGGGGCAGGGGCAGTGGCAGGGGCAGGGGCAGGGGCAGGGGCTGGGGCAGGGGCTCTGGCAGGAGCAGGGGCAGTGGACGGGGCAGGGGCAGTGGCAGGGGCTGTGGCAGGGGCAGGGGCAGGGGCAGTGGGAGGAACAGGGGCAGTGGCAGGGGCAGCGCCAGGGGCAGTGGCAGTGACTGGGGCAGGGGCAGGGGCAGAGGCAGGGGCAGGGGGGCAGGGACAGGGGCAGAGGCAGTGGCAGGGGCAGGGGCAGGGGCAGGGGCACGGGCAGTTGCAGGGGCAGGAGCAGGGGCAGTGGGAGGGGCAAGCGCAGTGGTAGGGGCGAGGGCAGGGACAGGGGCAGGGGCGGGGCAGTGGCTGGGGCAGGGGCAGTGGTAGGGGCAGTGGTAGGGGCAGGGGCAGGGGCAGGGGCTAGGGCAGTGGCAGGAGCAGGAGCAGTTGCAGGGGCCGGGGCAGGGTTAGGGGCCGCGGTAGGGGCAGGGGCAGGGGCATGGGCAGGGGCCGGGGCAGGGGTAGGGGCAGGGGTAGAGGCAGTGGCAGGGGCAGGGGCAGGGGCAGGGGCATGGGCAGTGGCAGGGGCAGTGGCAGTGGCAGGGGCAGGAGCAGGGGCAGTGGGAGGGGCAAGGGCAGTGGTAGGTGCAGGGGCAGGGACAGGGGCAAGGGTAGGGGCAGTGGCTTCGGCAGGGGCAGTGGCAGGAGCAGTGGCAGGGGCACGGGCAGGGGCAGGGGCAGGGGCAGTGGCAGGAGCAGGATCAGTTGCAGGGGCAGGGGCAGGGTCAGGGGCAGTGGCAGGGGCAGTGGCAGTGGCAGGGGCAGGGGCAGTGGCAGTCGCAGTAGCAGGGGCAGGGGCAGGGGCAGCGGCTGGGGCAGGGGCAGTGGCAGTAGCAGGGGCAGTAGCAGGGGCAGGGGCAGGGGCAGTGGCAGTGGCAGGGGCAGGGGCAGGGGTAGAAGCAGGGGCAGGGGGGGCAGGGGCAGGGGCAGAGGCAGGGGCAGGGGCAGGGGCAGGGGCAGTGGCAGGAGCCGAGTCAGTGGGAGGGGCAAGGGCAGGGGAAGGGGCAGGAGCCGGTGCAGGGGCAGTGGCAGGGGCAGGGGCAGGGGTAGGGGTAGGGGCTGGGGCAGGGGCAGGTGCACGGGCAGGGGCAGGGGCCGTGGCAGGAGCAAGGGCAGGGGCTGGGGCAGGGGTTGGCTTTGCCTTGGCTTTGGCTTTGCTTCTCCGCTGGGTCGGTGCGGGTGAACCGTCCCGCGTCTTAACACGCTTTGTTACCCCTGCATCACCGTGCTATTTCTTTACCTAGGCTTGTTTGGTCCTTGTGTTTTCCTGCTCTTTCGTCTTTTTTTCTACGTCGGCGTTCTGCCTTTTCTTTGTTTGTTTGTTTGTTTGTTTGTTTGTTTTATCTTCCTTATCGTGTGCTTGCTTCCTGTTTGTTTGGTGGCTGTTTCCGTTGGTGCTTCTGCCTGTTCCTGCTTCTCCTTGTTGACTCTCCTCGTCACTGGTTTGTTTCCTCTGCACTGAAAAGCGCCAAATTCCGAAAATGCTGAAAATGCAAGGACAAGACACCCGCTCCCTTCACGCACAAGCAAAGCCATCCAAAGCAAAGCCCGTGATGTCAGCTCCAATGCCCGGGGCGTCGTGTGCTGGCTGGCATGGCACTGCCATGCGGGCACCTCTCGGCGTATGCCCCTACGGTGCGGTTGTGCTGCTGGCCTCCTGACTTTCTGACACCCCGTATGGCGGGCTCCCACCCGCGACGGCTCTTGCCTTTGCTCTTCGCTGGTGCCCTCGTCGCTCTTCGCTGGTGCCCTCGTCGTTGTACGCCGCTTGTGCAACTGGCCCGATCGGCCTTGGCGTATCCTCGTCGCCTCGTTTACCGACAGTCCCATCGACGACCGCTTCTGTAGCCCCGATCGTGTGGACGTGGATCTTGCCGGTCGTAACCTTCGCTTCCTTTGCCTGCGACCCCTTCGTGGCTTGGTCGATACTGGGCCCGATTGCCGCCTCCCGGTGCTCCTGTACACACAAGCAGCAATGCGCACGTCGTCTCTTGCTGGTCCCTTCATACCACACACACTGCACTGGCCCGCACCAAGATTACAGCATCGCCGCCCATGCCTCCAAGTGCGGCATCCGAAACTCCACTGGACCTGCCGCATCGCACAGGAGGCTCCAGTCCTTGCGACGCACTCGTTTGACTCCTTGCATCACCATCCGTGCCAGGCCATTCTCCACGTTCGTCGCTCCGTCGCGGCAGAGTAGGAGCAACACACCTGGCTCGCCCCGCCGCAAACGTTCACCCCACGCGCCGATCAGTACCTCGACTTGTGTTGCACTGCCCACCGTGCCACACCATGTGACCCGATCAGCAGCCACCTGGGCCTGCTGGACGGGGATGCCACCTGCTCCATCTGGACTCCATTCACCACGTGGGATGCGCCACCGCTCATCCAAGCGACAATACCTGTTGTGCATCATGGCCCAGTGCGGGACACCCGCGGGCACCCTGATCATGGCGCTGTGCTGCGGCGCGTAGTCGCGCGGGTCCCATAGCTGTATGGCATGCTCTCGGCGCATGCCCATGGGGACCCAGTGGACCAGCGTTGCTTTCGGGTCACTGCCTTCACGCTGGATTTTGTACAGGGTCCTCATGCACTGCAGGACCAGCAGCCTACTGTCCCTGTTTACCAGGCGTTGGAGATGCTGCACATAGGCGGCCGACGGTACACTGCCCAGATACATGTGCCACACTCGGTCACCCGCAGCCAGTGCCCGTCTCCAGGGCTTCACCCACAGGAACTCCACTGTCTCTTCCCCTGCTCTCAGTGGCTACGGCAGCGGCAGGGGCAGGGGCTGGGCCCGTAGCAGGGGCAGTGGCAGTGGCAGGGGCAGGGGCAGGGGCAGCGGCAGTAGCAGTAGCAGGGGCAGCGGCAGGGGCAGTGGCAGTAGCACGGGCAGTGGCAGGGGCAGGGGCAGGGGCCGTGGCGGCGGCAGGGGCAGGGGCAGGGGCAGGGGCAGGGGAAGTGGCAGTAGCAGGGGCAGTTGCAGGGGCAGGGGCAGGGTCAAGGGCCGTGGTAGGGACAGGGGCAGGGGCATGGGCAGGGGCAGTAGCAGGGGCAGAGGCAGGGGCCGGGGCGGGGACAGGGGCTGGGGTAGAGGCAGTGGCAGGAGCAGGGGCAGGGGCAGGGGTAGGGGCATTGGCAGGGACAGTGGCAGTGGCAGGGGCAGGGGCAGTCGCAGTGGCAGTAGCAGGGGCATGGGCAGGCGCAGGGGCAGTGGCAGTAGCAGGGGCAGGGGCAGGGGCAGGGGCAGGGGCAGTGGCAGTGGCAGGGGCGGGGGCAGGGGCAGAAGGAGGGGCACGGGGGGCAGGGGCAGGGGTAGGGGCTGGGGCAGGGGCAGTAGCAGGGGCAGTGGCAGGAGCCGGGGCAGTGGGAGGGGAAAGGGCAGGGGCAGGGGCAGGGGCCGGCGCAGGGGCAGTGGCAGTAGCAGGGGCAGGGGCAGGGGCAGGGGTACGGGTAGGGGCAGGGGCAGGTGCAGGGGCAGGGGCAGGGGCAGAGGCAGGGGCAAGGGCAGGGGCAGGGGCAGTGGCAGGAGCAGTGGCAGGGGCAGGGGCTGAGCCAGTTGCAGGGGCAGTGGCAGTGGCAGGGGCAGGGGCAGGGGCAGTGGCAGTAGCAGAAGCAGGGGCAGGGGCAGGGGCAGGGGCAGTGGCAGTAGCAGGGGCAGTGGCAGGGGCATGGGCAGGGGCCGTGGCAGTGGCAGGGGCAGGAGCAGGGGCAGAGGTAGGGGCAGGGGGGGCAGGGGCCGGGGCAGTGGCAGGAGCAGGGGCAGGGGCAGGGGCTGGGGCAGGGGCAGTGGGAGGGGCAGGGGCAGTGGCAGGGGCAGGGGCAGGGGCAGGGGCATGGGCAGGGGCCGTGGGAGGTGCAAGGGCAGTGGCAGGGGCAGGGGTAGGGGCAGTTGTAGGGGCAGGGGCAGGGGCAGGGGCTGGGGCAGGGGCAGAGGCAGGGGCAGTGGCAGTGGCAGGGGCAGGGGCAGGGGCAGAGGCAGGGGCAGGGGCAGGGGCAGGGGCAGTGGCAGGGGCAGTGGCAGGGGCAGGGGCAGTGGCAGGGGCAGTGGCACTGGCAGGGGCAGGGGCCGGGGCAGTGGCAGTTGCAGTTGCAGGGGCAGGGGCAGGGGCAGCGGCAGTAGCAGGAGCAGGGGCAGGGGCAGTGGCAGGGGCAGGGGCAGGGGCAGAGGCTTGGGCAGGGGGAGCAGGGGCAGGGGCAGGGGAAGAGGCAGGGGCAGGGGCAGGGGCAGGGGCAGGGGCAGGGGCAGGGGCAGGGAGTGTGACAGGGGCAGTGGCAGGAGCAGGGGCAGCGGCTTGGGCAGGGGCAGGGGCAGGGGCAGGGGCAGGGGCTGGGGCAGCGGCAGTAGCAGGGGCAGAGGCAGGGGCAGGGGTAGGGGCAGGGGCAGTGGCAGGGGCAGGGGCAGGGGCAGTGGCGGTTGCTGGCGCAAGGGGCAGGGGCAGGGGCAGTGGCAGTGGTAGGGGCAGGGGCAGGGGCAGAGGCAGGGGCATGGGGGGCATGGGCAGGAGCAGGGGCATTGGCAGGAGCAGGGGCAGGGGCAGGGGCTGGGGCAGGGGCCAGGGCAGTGGCAGGAGCAGGGGCCGTAGGAGGCATAGGGGAAGTGGCAGGGGCAGGGGCCGGGGCCGCGGCAGGGGCAGGGGCAGGGGCAGGGGCAGTGGCAGGCGCAGGGCCAGTGGCAGGGGCAGTGGCAGGAGCAGGCGCAGGGGCAGGGGTAGGGGCAGGGACATGGGCACTGGCAGGAGCAGGGGCAGTGGCAGGGGCAGGGGCCGGGGCAGCGGCAGCGGCAGGGGCAGAGGCAGTGGCAGGGGCAGCGGCAGGGGTAGGGGCAGGGGCAGGGCCAGGGGCAGGGGCAGGGGCAGGGGGGGCAGGGGCAGGGGCAGGGGCAGGGGCAGGGGTAGGGGTAGGGGCAGGGGCAGTGGCAGGGGCTGGTGCAGGGGCACGGGCAGAGGCAGGGGCATTGGGAAATGCAGGGGCAGTGGCAGGGGCAGGGGCAGGGGCAGTTGCAGGGGCAAGGGCAGGGGCAGGCTCTGGGGCAGGGACAGAAGCAGGGGCAGTGGCAGTGGCAGGGGCAGGGGCAGGGGCAGAGGCAGTGGCAGGGGGGGCAGGGGCAGGGGCAGGGGCAGGGGCCGGGGCAGGAGCAGGGGCAGGGGTAGGAGCTAGGGATGTGGCAGGTGCAGGGGCAGTGGCAGGGGCAGGGGCAGGGGCAGGGGCAGGGGGAGGGGCAGGGGCAGTGTCAGGAGCAGGGGCCTTGGGAGGGGCAGGGGCAGTGGCAGGGGCAGGAGCAGGGGCTGGGGCAGTGGCACGGGCTTTGGAAGGTGCAGGGGGTCCAAAGACTGGAGAAAACATTCCCAGTCTATGAGACTGACCTGAGTGTGCGCACACAGATAGAGGAGCTACCTATGCTCCCTGAGTTTCCTTCCGCTGCGCGAGTCTCTGAATACGTGTGCGACCTAGAGTATCTGTTTTCACGGATGAACGTGGGTTCCTATGGAGCCACTCAGCCCCACCTGTGGCTCATGAGTAAGATCCCCAAATTTACGTGGGACGACTGCCGCGCTACCTCTGAGAGGAAAAGCGGGACCCACTCGTACGACGACCTGGTGGACCTGCTGATCCAGCTAGCTCTTGAGAGGGAGAATGACTCCCACATGGAGCAATTCCTCAAGAAGCACTTTGGTCGAGGTGGTACCCCAACCCCTGAATGTGGCAAAGGGAAAGGGCCTAAAAATCCCACTAACGCCAACCAGGGAAGTGGTAAAGGAAGGGGTAACCTACGTGCCATGAATGAGGTGAAACCTGATGCAGGTACACCCCCTCTGTTCTACTGTAAACCTTCCAATGACAAGGGAGGACCTTGTCATGCCCCTGACTGCGATCACTGCAGTAGTTGTATGCTGCAGATGAAACCACAGCAGCACTCCAAAGATGGGAAAACTGTGACCCATCAGGATCATTCCAGGTGTACCATCACCTGTGGCTATGGTGGCAAACGTCGTCACTACGAGGACAATGTCACATAAGGAAACGCGAGAGTGATAAACTCAAGCGACAGGAGGCTGAACGCCAGAAGAACCAAACACCCACCAGAACCCCCCAGAATGGGGATAAAGGTGGTAAAAGAGGTGGCAAGGGGGGTGGCAAAGGTGGACCCCCTAACCCCCAGAGGCGCTCATCAGCACCTGCTGCTACTCCCCCTCCTGCCAAAAGTGACCGCAAGAAGCGCCCACAGGGGGATAACGCCTCCCCTGAGGGGAATAACTCCAAGAAGAGGCGACTGGCTTGGATGGCCAAGTCCCTCATGGCTGCAGGGGTGGAGGTCAAATTCCCTGCTGAGGAGTAGGGGGGCGGCTCCAAAGAGGAGGACTTGGTTTTCTTGATCCTCGTGAAAATCGGGGATCAAGTTTTTTGAGCGGTGCTTGACACCGGTGCAGCACTTTCTATAGTGGCCTGGCGCCTGCTAAAAACTTTCAAGAAAACTGAGACTGTGGCCATAAGAGTAGGGGATGGGCGTACCATCCATTCCTTGGTGGGGGTCGATGTGACTATCTGCCTGGGCGACGAAACTGTGGTGCAAAACTGCAGAGTGTCGGACACCGACGCCTTTGACATCGTCATTGGTACCGACTTCCTATGAGGAAACCCCCAGGTAAAATAGCTGTCTCTCCAGCGCCCCTATTCTCTGCACCGCGACTTTGGCACTGGGCTCTTCTCCGTACCTTTGGAGCTGTCAGGACTAAAAGAGTCTGGGCTGCGCTATGCATCCAAGACTAACTATCGTACTGAAAACTACCAATTGGTTTGTCACGTTCTTGAAAATGGACTGGCGGCCCTTCAGGTAAACCTGAATGAGATCCAGGTGGAATTGTTTGGGAGCCGACAACAGCACATCATGCAGTTGTACGGCTCGAAACATTTGAACAACGCTTTCCGTTTCTTCTGGAAAGCAATGGGCCTAGCGTATGCTAATCCTCCCTTCTCCCTGCTCGCGAAAGTTCTAACCAAAATTGCTTATGAGGGAGGAAGGGTTGTCATGTGCACCCCTGACTGGGGCTGCTCTGGTGAACACGCTTACTGGCGCCGTATGCTAGATCAAATGACCGTGGGAATGACCATCCAAGGTATGTAAAGCATGTTTTAGGCCGTATTTATGTAGTTTCACCCTATTTTGGGTGTGTGTTGCTTGGGGTAGATTCTCTGCGAGGCGGACTTGCCGAAGGCAATAGAAGTTTTCTCCATTTTCGGGGCATTTTTGAATTTCCCGTTTCATTCTCAGCATCTTGAATATACGCAAGGGGGGGTGAGATTTGGTTTTTACCACTCACAACAAATGAAAAGCAGTACTGTATTCCAACAGATGTACCTCTGAATCAGCAAAGGCTTCCTGGCCAGCAGAAGAAAACACGTGGCACGGCATTCCCTAACCCATTGTGAGCATTTTGAATGTAAACAAGTGGGGGGAAATCAAGTGCGTTGCCAATCCCCAACGGTCCCATCTATGTGCCTGAGGACTCAGACACAGCTATGCAGGCCCCTGAGAGGGCCAGTTTCTTATCCATCGTCGATGGATCTCTCAATCCTGTACCCCTCTGTGACCTAGATCAGTGCTACTGAAAGAGGTCATGGCCGAAAATCGTGGCCTGACGCTTTCTGATCTCAAAAACCGATCTCCTGAGCACCTATCTGCCACACTTACAGGGTGTGAATCTCCCGATGGCTATCTGGAACCTGCAGCTGTTAAAGAGGATGCTGACGACCAACTGTCTGAGATCGCCAGCACTATCCCTCCTGTTGATCCCAGCTGTGTTGATCTAAAACGCAGTGCCTTCCTAGCCCAGCTGTTGCTCAAGGACGTAGATCTAGAGTCAACCTCAGAACCCACTTCCCCTGTTTGGAAACCGGTGCTACACATGCAGCCTATGCACACAGGTGAACCCGCGGCCCGGAGTCCTGATACTCTAGCGCGGCCTGCTTCTAATAACATGCCACTGTCTGAGCATGACGCTCAGGAACTCCGACAGCTGTTGTACCTGAAGGCCGAAAGTATTGGGCGCCAAGAGCGGCTGCAATACCGCAGACAGACCTGGAAATCCTCCATCTGGTCTGAGGAGGACGATGATTCCTACACGCTGCCTGACCCTGAGATGCCCCTAGTGTATTCTTTGCACTATGGGCAGCAATGTCCCCCTGAGTGGGACGATGGTTCTGTACCTGCGAAAACTGCTGATCGGCAGAAAAAGAAAGAACATGGAAAGACGTAGGCGGCTCAAGTTGCATTGTCAAAAACGAAGGAAAAGGTAGGAAAATGACAGGTTTCCAAAGGCATCAAAAAACAGGTGTTTTGATGGATATTTTAAAACCGTCGCAAACAAGTATGGCGGAATAAATATTTCTATAAGAATGACGTGTCCCATGGGCGAGACAGGGAAAAGTATTGTTTGGTGACCATTCTTTGCGCGAGGCCTCGCGCAAAGACGTTCATTTGTGTCAGATTTTTGTGCTACAGCACGACGCATTAGGCAGGTTGTCGAAAAATGGAACACGTAACTTAGTACCCATACCCTATTTTCAGGTTCCTGGACTCAGAAAAACGTGTTTTGCAAGGTTTTGGAGCAGATAATCAAGGGTTTTAGGGCCGCCATCACCAAAAAAACGCATTATTTGGCCAAAAATGGCCAAGAAAAGCCGTTTTTTGGCCTAAAAGAGTGTTTTTGGGGCCTGAGTGGTCACAGGTAGGGCCCCATAGCATATCTTGAGGGTGCTGGACTCAAAAAAGCGTGTTTTGCAGTTTTTTGGAGCAAATGATCAAGGGTTCCAGAGCCACCATCACCAAAAAACCGCTTTTTTTGCCAAAAAATGCCAATTTTTTGGCCTAAAACAGCATTTTTGGGGCATGAGTGGTCAGTTGTAGGGCCCCATACCCTATTTTGAGTGTGGTGGACGCAGAAAACCGTGTTTTGCAAGGTTTCGGAGCACCTTATCGAGTGTTTGGAGCCGCCATCACCAAAAAACCGTATTTCTTGCCAAAAACAAACATGTATGGTTTGAGCTATACAAAAGCTGCTATTCGCAACTAGGTGGTGAATGTCATATTTCTCGGATACGGCCGATTTTAGATGGAATGAAGCGTGCATTGTCGATCTAGGGGCTGGAAAATTTCCAACTTGGAAGCTGGGGGGGGGGGGGCTAGCTCCGGAAAATATGCTCTTTATGGTATAATTTGACAAAAAAAGTAGTATTTCTGACTGTAGCTGGTTTTGGGATTTTTGGACCCCATAAAATCCTAGGTGTATCAGGATTGCGTGAGAGAGATGGATCTATTAATGAATTAAAATGCAACAATGGTGTACCCAAGAATCTTGAAAAGTATAAATGTTCCGGAACAAACTGCAGTTTCAAGCGCGAGGCCTCGCACATGGAACGGCGCATGAGAAACATTAAAGTTTCGGTGATCATTGCGCGAGGCCTCGCGCAATGGATCTCATAAGCGCTCATAGAAACCAAAAATGGAACAGATCCACCAACTACACAGCATGTGCATTCCCTCGATGCGGCGCTGCTGCATGGGCGCCCATACAGGTCCCGCCGGCATCTCCAGTTTTCATACTGTGGTCACCGCTGGCTTCACTGCCCAACAGCGATGGTAGCGCGCCGCAACTGGCTACCGCAATCAGGATTAACTAGTCAATCGTGTGATCACCAGACAGTTATAGTTAACCGAAAATGGTGCATGTGACAAGCGAAACACAGTAAATATGATCGCGCGAAAACTGTGTGACGGGTTGATGTTTCAAATCAAGAAAGTTTTTCAAACAGCGATCTTTATGTAGATACAGGTACGCAATTATTCTTCACAGCAACAATGCCCCTGCGAAAAGAGGTGGACCTTGAAAAGACAGTGGCCGCAGCATCTGGAGTTTTCCGCGATGTCTGCTCAGAGGAACCGCCGTACCACACGGCAGAAGAACTGTGGGAAGGGCTAAAACAAGGGGACGAGGGCGCGCGATTGTTCTTTGTGTTTTTTCTGCGTCTGCGCAAAAATGAACGGACGCGTTGCAGCGTTGAAAAGGCGATTGCGGCAGAAGGCAAGAGATGGGTTGGTGTTTTGATAGAGGAGGCCTGGCGCCTTCTTTTGCTGATGCGCCACTGCGCAGTTCCATACCAGGGAAAACCAAAGTCAGTTGTTGCGGTAGAGGGAAGTAGGGCCCAGCGTCGCATTTTAGCAAGGTCAGGTCTGGCGCGATACAGCGCACCTTCGCTGAAGGAGAAGGCCGCAGTCAGGTTACAGACTACATCGAACAAAAAACACCAACAGTGGGTTGTGTTGTGGATGGACAACTGGTACAACAAGCAGTTCACCACAAATCCTGACAAGAACGACAAAAGCCTGAACGCAACAGCGTTGGCTGTGTTGCTACTGAGGGATGCACCGCGCTACTGGCATGGTCATCCTAGCCTGGAAGAGCTTGAACGGCGTGTTCCTGTTGTTGTACGTATGCTGGGGAACACCGAGGGAACATTTGCACGTATCCTGTGTGATCTAGGGGTTTGAAAGCACGCGACCTGTTGTTCGAAACATTAGGGCGCCGCTTGACATTATTCGCCCTGTACCTGCCAAGAGACCACAGTGGCGACCGCTTTGTCTAAGCAAAGAAAAGGTGAGCGGCAATGTCTCGCTGCTTAATCTATTGCAATTCACTAGGGACTTGGCGCAGTACACTCGACCAGTTGTGCCTGTTTTATGTGATGAGAACATCCATTACCGCATTTGTAAGATGATGTACGGTGAAAAAACAACAGGTTGGAATGTCCGGCTTTTCTTGCGGTCACACCCTATATTGTATGGTTTTTGGCACGCGTACAAGTTTTGCGTTACACAAACATTTCGCTCATTTTGGCCGATCGTGACTTTCTTCCGTAAAGGTTTGTTGCGCAGCGGTGACACAGTCCCCTGTTTCCCAAGCTGATCACAATGGAGAGAACTGTTGGCGCACTGCTGTTGGGTATGGGCCCCCACATACGGCGCCTCAACAGAAAATGTCATTCCCTTGGGCTGGCACGTCCTGTAAATCAGCGAGGACGCCTCCGTTACGCTGTGTGTAAGGCCATACAGGTTCTGTTAACACAATACTGTCCTATGTTACTCTACCTAGGTCACCTCGTTAGACAGTGCAATTCGGCCGGGGAGACGGCCAACACGGGTGTTTTTGCTTCTGAGGGATTGCAGATTGTTATGTTTCTGTTAGACCGTTTGAAAATGGGGGACACACTTTTAAAATACGAACGCACTGTTGCAACTGCGCCATTGTGCCACACTGCATGGCACAAAGCCATGCCTGGACAGGCTTTTGCCGAGGAGTTTTGTGAAAGTCTGCTTTCCAGCCTTGTGACAAAGAAGGGCCAAAACAGAGGTGCAGTAACCATTGAAGATGTTGATGATCTGTATCATCTCATCACTATCCGCTAAGAAGGTCACAGGGTGAACGTCTGCAAAATCCCCAATTCCTTTGTCAATTCCGTGCGTCAGCAGTTAACTGCTTACTTGAACGCAGAGCGTGTATATGTGCCTTGGGTTAGGTGGTGTGCTGAGCCTACTCGTACAATTCAGGCGCATTGGCCGCGCAGGGGTGTACCTAACTTTCCACCGTCTCTTCTAATTCCAAAGGGTTCTAACCACAACAAACAAGTCCTTGTGTCTGTGTTGTTGGTGCTCACGCAGCAGGGGCCGCTTAAGGCTGGGTTTAAGCGAAAACTGTCGGAGCTGATCCCCCAACGCAGTGTGTTGGAGGAACAGAGAGAGGCCGACACGCTGTGAAACGTTCGAAGAAGATTGGAGAACATGCAGTGATGCGCGAGGCCTCGCGCAAACAGCATGAAACAACAGGTTAGTACACCCCCTCTCTTGCGCGAGGCCTCGCGCAAGGTTGACAGTCAACAACAGTGCCTCAACCATACTGTACTCGTATTCCCTAAAAGCGCCTCACATATGCATTATCGACGACGATTCTAACCCTTTTCAATGTTATGTTTCCTTCAATACCGGCTTTCTCCTTATCGCAGAATGGAAAACCCCGCCAAAAAAACAGCCGGGGAACGAGAAGATACCGACTATGAACCTGGGACCTCAGGATCGGAGGCTGGAACACCAAAGAAGGGGCGTAAGAAGAAGGAAAAACCAGATCCTGGCTTAACCTTGCGTACTGACATCGAGGACCACCTGAAACCGGATGGGAGGCAGGTGGAGGTTGAGCTGGACAAAGTGAGAATCGACCAGGAGAAGACAAAGGGGCACATTAGACGGAAAGATACGAAGTTACTGCAGAAGCGTATTGAGTCACTCGAAGCAGCACGGCCAACAGGCCCATTACACGTTGTTCGCTGGGAAGATAATAGTATGTTGCCAACCGACTGTTCGCTCTTCTCATTGCGCGAGCCCTCGCGCATAGACGTGTCTCATATTTGCAGATGGCGATTATTGGTGTGTATCTCGACAGCACAGCGTGGAAGCGATTGCGAAGATTCGGGAGAAGCGACGCACAGCGTGTCTGGATCTGCAGCAGTGGCATACTACATGCATCGCTGATATTCTGAAGCCTACAACACCGTGGGCCTTCGGTGCAAAGCTGGCGGGACAAGCACAAGGAAGCGCACAAGACGTTGAGCCAATACCGCTGTATGAGGCAGCAGATAACCTCATTCGATGTGTTGAATATCAGCGGCGGCGAGGCCTGGCTGACACGTACAGCAATCTCAACATCGCCATTGTGGATGCTGTGCAGATGAGTGCCCTGGTTCCAACCGCTGAACTGAAGCAGCCTGGTCAATTCGTATGTTCATTAATCGTTGTTTCAATGCTGTTTGTTGCACGAGGCCTCGTGCATAACGTTGTCACTTTCAGGACAAAACGTATAAATTGTGGAAAGATTTTATTACGTTTGCCTACTATGCTGGTCCGGAAGCTGTGAAAGGTCTGCAGAAGTTCCACGACAAAGGGGAGAAAGTCACGAAGAACGCGCTGAAGAAACTGGACGGGATCCTGGTGCCGGAGTTCTACAAGAAAGTGGCAGAAGTGATGCAGGAAGAAAAAACAACCCTTAAATCCTTGCCGAGTTCGATTGACGACATCATCCTTGACCAGTGGGTCTCAATGCATCTGGACCACCCGCACAACGGCCAGTACGTTCGACCTGAGAGCGGTGTGTACCATCGACGCGACATGGGTTCCGCTTCTGCATTGGTGCGCCGCACTTTCTCCATTTCTGTTCTTTAGCCAAAGACATGCGGACCCGCAAAGAGGTTGCTGCACTTGGAAGGCCTGCCCTGAAGGTGACTCTTGGTACATGGGGCTATTGGCGGGAACCTGAAGGCAAAAGTCGCGGTCCATGGCCGGCATGGAAATCCATGATTCGCGCACCACTGTGGCAGGTGGCAGAGAAAGGCAAACCCGCCTCCCTGAAAATCCTCAACGTCCAAAAACTCCTGGGTCAAGAGCCTACCAAGAGCCGTGTGGTCCCCCCAGCTGCTGGCGTTACTGGTGACTTCAAGACAGTGGAACAGCAGGATCCATCACTGTCAAGTCAAACTATCACAATTAAGGCGACCCGAATTGCAGCGTTGGCCCACGATCCCCCGAGGCTGTTTATTGAGATTGACAAGAACTTGATTGTCATCAACGGCGACATATTTGAACATCTTGCTCCTGAGATCATGTGCCCAGCCTGGCTGTATGAAGAGATGGCGCGTGCCGATACCCTTATCTGCGGCTCTCAAACTCTTGTTGACAACATGTTCGACGTGCTGGAGACGGAAACAGATAGGCGTCTCAACGATGATTTCAACGCGCCGCGCATGGCTAACATGTTGCGTGTTCCCATCTTCAGTTGGCCAGTCAAACCGAAGCCTGCAGGGGATTCTACAACATTTGACGTTCGCTGGTTGCTGATTTTGTCACCGGATAGCTGGTCAGGAAAGGTACAATTCCCTCATTACGTCCGCTCTTTGCGCGAGGCCTTGCGCAATAACTTCTCCCTCATTGCAGATTCCGAATTATCTAACGTTTGGACCTACTCAAGTAGAGGAGATGGATCCTGTTGAATTTGGCGGTCACCTTCTTCATTGATCATCAGCCGGATCTGGTGTGCAAGATCGCGTCCATCGAGCCGGATTCTCGCATGTACCTTCTTGGTGTTACCTCCGACAATCTCTCTGATTGGGTCAACAGAGTGCAGACTCAGTTGAAGCACGTATTGACACAAGGGTCGAAACAGGACGTGTCTGGTGATTCGGACCAGCAGGCCAACGGGTCAAACCGTGGTATTCCCCTTTTGGCTCGCGATGACAAGGTGGGTTCTGATGCGTTGTCGCTGAAGGAGGAAGAGACTGTTGAGAAAGGTCAAGCTGCAGAAGCACTGGCCCCTGCAAAGCGGAAGTCTACTGGTGGGATACCAGCCCCAAAGAAGAAGAAGACCGCTTCCAAGCCTCAGGCAGCGAAGTCGGTTACCGGTGCAGAATCCGACGAGAGCGATGGGGATGAAGAGGAGGAGAGCGAGGAAGAAGAGGAGGGGGAAGCGCAGGTCTCCCAGGGCAAGGCAGCGAAGAAAGTGGCAGCGAAGCCGAGGTCCGAGGAAACCGGGGCCCGAGCTCCATTCAAGCAGCCAGCCCGTCAGTCCCAACGAAGAAGCGAGCCCGCAAAGCCACCGCCTAAGGGTAAGACGTCCGTTGCTAAGGCATTGGGTTCTAAGATGCAAACTGTTACGAAGAAAAGGTAATTTCTTCGCTTGTTCTGATATATTATGCGCGAGGGCTCGCGCTATGCATTCCTCTTCGACGACCTTTATGCTGTCACCTTGTGCGGCACATTTTTCTCCACAATGCTTTTTATTGCGCTGTTGTGTTGGTGTTTGCGCGAGGCCTCGCGCAAAGAAGGGGTGCCAAAAAATGCTTCTTGTCGTGCAGCGTGCAACATGGTTTTCGAAAATTGGTTTTCCAAAAGATTGAAAGCTCATGGGTGTTTTTATTGCAAAGCATAAGTGGTATAGGAAACAAAAAGTCGTGGTTTTCCCAAAAAAGAACTTCATTTTGGTGGAAATAAATCATTTTCCCGGGCAGTCGGTTTTGTTGAAAATAAAGGAAAATGGACCAGTTAATTGCTTTTCACAAGATTTTTGGTTCTTGTGTTTTAGGTCCCCCCCAAAAGGACTATTTTTTCGCAGTGCCGTGGAGGGGCAGTTTTGGGCGCATTTTGACCATGCAACTTGAGCCGCCTAAGAAAGAGCAACCTCCACGCTGAGGAGGTATTCGCGCAGAAAATCGAGAGTCTTAACCTTGACCCCCGACTGAAGAAACTGCTGCTAACCTATGAGGAGGTGTTCCGCGCCTTGCCGCCCCCCCTCTCTTGTAAAAAACTGGTCCAGATGGACCTGAAACTGAAACCCGAATTTGAAAAGACACGAGTGAGGCGTCGTCCCTATCCCGCTCCACAGGAACAGGTTGAAGAAATCGAGCGCCAGATCCAGGAATGTATTGATGCTGGCCTCGTGAAGGAATATAAGAAGGGGGACTACCCCCTTCACTGCAGTCCCTGTTTCCTGGTTGCTAAACCAGGGTCGACTGCTTTACGACTGGTTGTTGACTATGGTGAGGTCAACAAGAAAACCCAGAACCACTCAGGGAGTACTCCTAACATGGAAAATACCCTGGAGCGTATTGCCAAATGCTGGGGCACGTGGGAACCCGAATCCCTGGACGCGCTGCTCTCCATCCGCAGCGGCTACCAGGGCCTTGGTAGGGCGATGTATTGCCTCGCCAAGTGGACCCAACGGACCTGGGGGATCCCCGCGGACCGATGGGTGTGGGTGGTCACGCTGCGCCCCCAGCAGATGGAAGCCCCCCCAAACCGCGGGGGACCCACCCCCCCACGCCCCACCACCCCACAACTATGCCCGTACATGGTGGCAGCCCGCCTCATGGCGCTGCTATGGCCGGGCCCCCACACCCCCACCCAAAACTACCCCCACCTTACAGAGGAGGACATGCCCGGCATCCAGCGATGCTTCTTCGAGACCCTCGACTACCTCCAGCAGACACACCCCCGTGTCCTGGAGCAGATATGGCCACCCCCCGGGTAACCCACGTGCCCGCACAGCCGAGACAACACCGCCACGCCAGCACCAGCACGCACGGATCACCAGGGAAAACGCGCGCACACGCCCGATGCCCGAACCTGCACCCGCGTTCTCGCTACTTACAGGACCCAGCATCATACGCCCGCCCCCGAGGCCCGGGACCCTCCGCCGTCTCCCGCGGCCCTCTCCTCCGCCTCCGACTCCACAACCTCCACCACCACGACCACCTGATCCACCACCACCACCACCACGTCCTCATCCAGCACTCCACCCCCCAGGCCGCGGGGAACACCTCCCAAACGGGCCTCCAAACCCGCCCCCACCGCGAGCAGCCCCGCCGCCGCCAAAGCCCACGCCCCGGCGAAGCCCATGCCCACGACCCAGCCGAAGCCCAAGACCGCCGCCAAACGGCGGCCCGCAGCCAAGCCCAAGCCCAAGCCCTAACCCGGCGCCACGACGGCAGCTCGGGCCCGGCCCCCCCAGGATGTCCTCTACGACATCCGGCCCCAGCCGTCCCAGGCCCGAAGGCAGCAGCGCCCAGCGCGGCGCCCCCACACCGTCGTCGACGCCACCGCCACCACCTTCATGGCGGAGCGCGCCGCGGCCGAAGCGCGACGCGCCTCGTCCCACCACCTCCCAAAGCCCGCACCCCAGGCCCACGGACCGCTCCAGGGTCCACCAGCAGCGCCCCCGCCCCCCTACCGGCCCCCGATGACAGCCCACATGCAACGCATGCCCCACTACCGCCGCCGCCGCGAATCCCCGCCCAACCCCGAGGCGGATACCGTACGCGCACACCCGCGGGTCCACATCCGCGTGCACCCCCACTCCCCACGCACCCCCACGGAACAGGACTACGAGGAATCCCCCAGGCCCGCCACCGCCGCCGGCCCCCACGACCCCGTCACACCCACCCACGCCCACTCCTCCGCCCAAGACCGCAGGCCCGCCCAGGAACAGTGGTGGCAGCGCTGGACCCACACGCAGCTCTGGGAGCTGCGGAAGTGGGCCCGGGGAGAGCCCTCCCTCGAGGGCCTGGTCCATCGGCCCCGCAAGGGGTGGGTGGAGAACTGCCGCCTCCGGCCGGCGGGGGGGTGGATGCCGCAGGCCTCATGGGAAGCCATGCTGGCCGATGCGCTCCACCCCCTGGGAGTCCACCCCCGCAACCTCCCCGCGCCCCAGGACCACCCGTACGTCCTCAGGGGCCTGCGGGAGACCCTCCAGGAAGCGCCGGGAGACAGCATCCGCCTGTGGGACATCACCCAAAGCCCAGCCCCGCACGCACACACCCCCTCACCACCCCACAAGCGTCGGCGCACCGACACCGGCGACACCCACAGCACTCGAGGAGCCCTGCGCGCCACACAACACGACGCGCCTGACCCCCCGGCCAGCGGCGCCGCCATCTAACCCCGTTATCCAGCACAGCACCACCACGGGGCGCCACGCCAGGCCCCGCCCAGAAGTCACCAAACAAACCGGACGCCGAATGAAGCCAACGCACACGACAACGAGCACCACTACGCCCAAAGGCGCCGAACCCGGGCCCGATACCGTGGGCTCCTCTCCACCCTCAGCACGACACACACGTCACTGACGTCACTCCTCCACCGTGCCCCCTCCCACGCCACCGCCCCGCCCCCCCCCCCTCCCGCCGCACGTCCCCACGCCGCCCAGCACCCAGCCCCACACACTGCGCCACAGCATCGCCCTAGTCCGGCTCCTCCACCATCGCGGCACTTGGCACCTCACAGTAGACCGCCGTCCTGTGGTCCCGCTCCCCCCAGCACCACTCCCGGGGCCGCACCCGACCCACGCCGTGTTCGCCCCCACGTCGCGGGACGCGGACATCCTCCCGCTCCTCGCCACCACCCCTCCCGGGCATCGCATACTACTTGCCGCCAACCCCTCGGTCCTCAGTGAGGTCCCCATCGGGCACGCCGACGCCCTGCACGTGCGCCCGCTGCTGCCCAACCTGCACGCTGCGTACGCCCCCGGCACGCCCGTCGACCCCTCCGTGTGGGACTCCCAGTGAGGCCACCGGCCAACGGCCGGCCCGCACGCACCACCCCGCACCCGCCTCGGGCGCACGACTCCGTGGACGCCGCTACCCACACACCCGGCCCCGCGCAACCGCCTAACCGAGCCAGAACTCAAGCACAAATCAAACCCGAGCCACACCCCGAAACCGCTAACCCTTGACTCCTAACCAAACCCGCCGAGGGAAAAACGCAACCACAGCCCACACCCACAGCCCACACAGCCGCCTAACCAGCCAGCTCCAGAAGCAAAGAGACACCTCACCAAACCCACCCTGACCCAAGCCTAACCGGGCTGAAGCCCCAACACAAATCAAACCCGAGCCACATCCCGAAACCGTCAACCCTTGACTCCAAACCAGGCCCGCTGAGGGAAATGCGTAGACACAGCCCACAGCCACAGCCCACACAGCCGCCTAACCAGCCAGCACCAGAAGCAAAGAGA
Organism: Eutreptiella sp. 'Long Island Sound 2002'; assembly: GCA_964036045.1. Taxonomy (NCBI): domain Eukaryota; phylum Euglenozoa; class Euglenophyceae; order Eutreptiales; family Eutreptiaceae; genus Eutreptiella; species Eutreptiella sp. 'Long Island Sound 2002'. Next base: position 149,528,737 of record OZ038382.1, on the reverse strand, counting down.
CACCTAACCAAACCCACCCTGACCCATACCCATGTACATCAGGACACGCGAGCCGCACCCCTGGGGCGCGACCGCCGCCACAGCACCGGCGACACACGCCAGAGGTTACAACGCTATAGCACCGCCGCACCAGCTGCCCATGCCTGTGCCTGCAGTGTACGCGCGCCTCTGTTTTCCTCTTTTTTGTTTTTTCTTTTTCTTTTTTCAAAAAAAAAAAAAAAACAGGAAAAAAAAAAAAAAAAAAAACGAAAATTAGGGGGGGAGGGAGAGGGACACAACCACCCATGGCACACGCGCACCGCACACAGCACGCACACCGGTAAACAGGAGCCCGGGGGCCCAGGACACCGCACATGCGACACAACACACCGAGCAGGCACACCGGTGAACAGGAGCCAGCTGGCCCAGGACACCGCAGATGCACCACAGCAAACCGCGCGGGCACACCGGTGAACAAGAGCCCAACGGCCCAGGACGCTGCACACACGTAGGGCAGCCGAGGCACAGGCCAGAACCAATACCCCATGGGTCGGACGCACTGGGGCGACCCAGCCGACCCACCGGGCCAGTGGCAGGAGCGGTACTCCAAAGCCACTGGTCCGAGCCCGGCCAGGCTGCATCGAGGACCATGGCAAACGTCACCCGGAGCCATGGAAGCAACCGGTGACAGGCGAGCCGGTACACAGTCCAGGAGGGGGTCACCTGCCAAGCAGAGTGGCCCCGCAACTCAAGCCACAAGGGTGAGGCGGTCGTACCGTAGACAAGCGGGAGCAATACCCCTCGTGGTGAGAGATACTCCATACGGCTGGGCAGCCCCCCAGAGCTGCCGCCCAAAGGAGGGGGCATGTGGCCCTACCCATGGACACATGTGGGGACACCCTCCCACCTGGGACACATGGACCGGGTGGCCGCGACAATGCCTTCCCAAGCACATGCGGGAGCGGCTCAAGAGGCACCTGACATAGGGCAGTGGGAGGGACAGGACGTCCCCTTGGTAAGACCTTCTTCCTGCAATGTCAAAGGAGGCATCCCGAGCTCCCGAAGATACCTACCTACCTACCCTTATGCTGTCACCTTGTGCGGCACATTTTTCTCCACAATGCTTTTTATTGCGCTGTTGTGTTGGTGTTTGCGCGAGGCCTCGCGCAAAGAAGGGGTGCCAAAAAATGCTTCTTGTCGTGCAGCGTGCAACATGGTTTTCGAAAATTGGTTTTCCAAAAGATTGAAAGCTCATGGGTATTTTTATTGCAAAGCATAAGTGGTATAGGAAACAAAAAGTCGTGGTTTTCCCAAAAAAGAACTTCATTTTGGTGGAAATAAATCATTTTCCCGGGCAGTCGGTTTTGTTGAAAATAAAGGAAAATGGACCAGTTAATTGCTTTTCACAAGATTTTTGGTTCTTGTGTTTTAGGTCCCCCCCAAAGGGACTATTTTTTCGCAGTGCCGTGGAGGGGCAGTTTTGGGCGCATTTTGACCATGCAACTTGAGCCGCCTAAGAAAGAGCAACCTCCACGCTGAGGAGGATTTCCTGCAGAAAATCGAGAGTCTTAACCTTGACCCCCGACTGAAGAAACTGCTGCTAACCTATGAGGAGGTGTTCCGCGCCTTGCCGCCCCCCCTCTCTTGTAAAAAACTGGTCCAGATGGACCTGAAACTGAAACCCGAATTTGAAAAGACACGAGTGAGGCGTCGTCCCTATCCCGCTCCACAGGAACAGGTTGAAGAAATCGAGCGCCAGATCCAGGAATGTATTGATGCTGGCCTAGTGAAGGAATATAAGAAGGGGGACTACCCCCTTCACTGCAGTCCCTGTTTCCTGGTTGCTAAACCAGGGTCGACTGCTTTACGACTGGTTGTTGACTATGGTGAGGTCAACAAGAAAACCCAGAACCACTCAGGGAGTACTCCTAACATGGAAAATACCCTGGAGCGTATTGCCAAATGCCGGTACAAGACCAAAATGGACAAACGCGCTGGTTTCTGGCAGGTAGACCTAACCGCCGCAGCTCAGGAGCTGCTGGCTTTTATAACCCCTAAGGGTCCTGTGTTTAAGTGGAAGGTCATGCCTTTCGGGGTGGCTGATGCCCCCGCGCTCTTCCAGGAGCTAATGAACAAAATTTTGTACATACTGAGGCGCAGACCTCTAGTACAGGAGTTGATTTCTCGGGGTACAGAAATGGAGGCCCACATCGACCACGCCAGTTTGGGTACTAATACCCAAGAGGACCATGTCCTTCTCCTCCGTGAATGATTCATTGTTTGTCAGGAAAACCATCTCCGAATCAAACTCGAGAAATGTGAGTTTATGAAAGAGGAGATGGAGTATTTGGGTTTCGGCGTGGGGTATGGCTGGTGGAAACCAGCCGCTGAAGCCGGTCCGGCTGCCCTACGACCCTCTTCGGCACAGACCTCGTAATGGTCAGCGCCGTGTTTGATATTTCTATTTTTTCTGTCTACTTTTTATATATGCTTTTGCATATTTTATTATTGTTTGCGAGCTTGGAGACAGAGCGCGCTGCAAAGTGCCAGACGCGGTCGCCAGATCAGAGATGTGACCATCAGCATTGACTACAGAGTATAGGAAACTCACGGATTTATAGTATAAAAAGCCTTTTGAACGTTGTAGTCATAATTATTGCGAATGCCCGAATTTACAAAGACGATTCTCGAATGTTGTAGAGTAGATCCTTAACGAAAGGGCCAGGTGCATGCCCTTTTCTTTGTATGTTATGTGTCTGTGAAGCCGGTTTGGACCCCCGTGGCCATCTTTGGGTCACTTGGGGTGTGTATCTATGTGCCGGCAAGCCGCCATTGGCTGATATCATACTCTCCCATCAACTTGACCTAACCTGATGTGATGGTGTGATAGGTTTGGCCATTCCAGCTATGAGCGGCCATATTCAATACCGAGGTGCCGCCGGCTGAGATTTATATATCAGAATATCAGGAATCAACAGGGTTTTTCTTATCATAATGTTTCCGTAATTTTTCAGCTATCCGTTCTGATTGTAAATGTATCGGCGACTGTCAGTTGGCTCGCGATTTTGCGGTAACCGATTGGTTAACTGTTATTTCCAGATATTTTAGCGGAAACCCCGATGAAGGGTCAGATTTCATCAGTGAAGGGTTCGTTGCTTCCGCAAATTTCATGTTATACACTCCCTAAATTAATCCGATTTTTTCAGACATTCAGAATCGGATCTTCGACTTCAAGGTTGCCGCACTGGATATGATGTATTTTGAGTGGTCCTGCATTTTTCCCCGATCACAAATCAACCTCCCTTTTGTTGTCTCCTTCATTTTTCTTGGAAATATAGTCGAAACAAAATAGATTCGTGAGGTCACTTTGAAGAGTCATATCTCCGGCTCACGGCGAGGAATACCAATTTTGGGAATTGGGTTGGAATCGCCTTGGTCTCAACTTAATTTAGAAAGCGTCAAACGCCTTTGATGTGTACACATGCCCGGTGTAGCAAGGGATGAGGGTCAAGAGGGTAGAAAGTGATATATACCTCTCGGACCATGCAACCGTATATTTTAATGCGACTTTCGAGTGTACCGCATGAGGGAGGCTTTCCTTGGGTTCCTACGTATTTTTAACGTGAATTCATGTCGATGGAGGGGCATGGCATACCACCGTGGGAGCCACTTTTTGAGGGTATGTGTTATATGCATGGTATGTGCTTCGCTATGCGCACGCCCATGTTATATATCTCCGTTTGTAGGAGGATATCCGGAGTCATGCGTGGCAGGGGCTTTGCCAATGTCCCAATGGTGAGCTCCATAGCGCTAGACTAAGTCTACCGCACATATAGTGCATGTGGGAGGGCTTACGGAGCGACCCACAAGCGCCACTATCAATTTTCCCATTTTCATGGTGCGTGTCGGGAGGAGGTTCGAAGGTGTCCCTATGCGGCCATGTGGGGATCCAGCTGGGGGGATTGTTTGCAAATCGTCCCAAGCAATTGTGTTTCGAACCAGATGTTGATACCATGGGTGAGCGAAGTTATATACTATTGTGATTACTTTCAATTTGGCATTATTTGCATGTTTTGGACCTCATTTTTTGCTCATTTTTGTGTTTTATGTGCTCAACTGGTCGGCTAACAGTAAAGTGCCTAGGGATCTGTGAACTATGGTATGTTGCTTATATGTTGGCATAGGCTTCGGTGTTGCACCTCACCATATGCCCGATCACGCAGTCGCTTTGGCTTGGCACACGAGGCCTCACAAAATTAGGTCCCAAACTCATGAGTTGACTTGTGAAGCATGGCATGTGCATATCCGGAGGGGTTTGAGAGCCAATGTTCAGATATTTTTGGGCATGGACGGTTGGTCTATTTCACCCTTGTATATTACTTTCCGGTTTGACACATGCATGGAGCATTTGAATACTTGCCGTATGCATTTTTGAGTATATAATCGAATTTTGGGCAATATGGTGTGATTTGCCTAATTTTGCTATGTTGTGAGGTCATCTTCATGGGGCAGTTCTCCAAGCCGAATCGACTCCAAGTCCAACCAAGGTTATGTCAGGGTAGGGCAGGGTCCTGAGTGCCACTCTAGGCCATGACACGCCGGCTCCCCTATTGGCCTGGGATTTAGAGGCTTCGGAGGGAGCACATTTTTGGGGTTTGTGTAGTGACTTTTGACACATGGCATTTAGCCATCCTATTTGACAGGGTTCAGGGCATCATGTTGGCGAGTCAAGAGAAGGTCTTGAGTCCAGGGAATGAGGGGTCTATGGCTGTGAGTGTGTGTGTTTCCATCTTTCCCCAACTTTGCTTTCTTTGTGTCCATATGCCAATTTCACGGCTTCCTTTTGGTGCAATTCTGTGTGCATGCCCAACGCCCGTGTCTCCGTGTGCACCGTGACACGACCGGCGTGTTGAAGGGAGTTGTTGAGTGTCAACGCGGGACCCCAAAACCCTTGGAAGTCCTCAGTGTGGATTGAGCTATTGTACTTGGGAGTTGGTTATTGCAAGGGATCAGGTTATGTGTGAAGGAGCCTATTTTTCTATTTTTTGTGGGAAATTGTGCAGGATAGGGCAAGATCATGCAGAACCTGGTGAGAAGCAAGACCATAGGAGTGACGGGAAATGGTGGAAGGGGTACAGCAGGGGCCGGTCCTGGTAGGGACCTTCTTTATGGTAGCAGAGGAGTACGTGCCCCCTACCGCCGCACCGGGGACTTGGGCCCTCATGAGCCCTGCCCAAGGACGCCCGTGGTGCAGATCGTTGAGTCCGTGGAGTCGACGCCGGACTGGGAAGCCCGAGAAGAGCGAAGATGCTCAGAACGGAGAGCCCTTGCAGGACATGGGCTAGACATGGAGGACCTGGCCTCCATATGTGAAAGGCAATGCCGCAAGGCTTGCAATCTCCGCTCCACTGCGCAGGAGTTGGAGGAGACTGGCAGCAACGGCAGGGCCCGGCGTTACCGGAAGCGGGGGTCCCCAAAACCCGCGGCAGAAGCCAGGGCAATGGAGACAGATCCCAGCCCGGTCAGGCTGTGGTCAGCTGCAGATTCCGAGGGGCACTCCGAGGGCTATCGGACAGCTTACCCTTCGGAGTCGGAGGAGATGGCCAGACCGCCCACAAGGGCGAACACGGCCCCCGAACCCAGCCTGGAGCATGACGCCGAGGCGTTGGAGAGGCCTGCTGGAGCCAGAACGGCGCCTGTGGTCCGGCACACGGAGCCAACGCGGGATAGCATGGGCGACACACCCATGGCGGAGGAGTCCGAGGCGCCGGGAACCGTGGGATGCGCCGAATCAAGTGGAAAGCACGTCAAGTGCCACTGCGAGCACGTATCCTTCCTCATCGGCAAGTACCCAAAGATGGGAATGGACGCCATTGTGCAGCACCTCGACCGCCTGGACAACGCAAAGGACGGCCTAGAGGAGGACGTCGCGGGGATCCTGGATGACCAGTCGGCGGCGGAGAGAGACATGGCGGAGCTGCGAGCGGAGCAGGACCGGTACCGGGATAAGCTGGAGATGGCCCTGCGGCAGCAGCAGCGAGTGGTGGACAGCCTCCTCCACCTGGTGGAGGACATGTCGGGACGACTGAAAAGGCTAGAGGAGTTACAACCCCTCGCCTCGGGTCCGGAGCTCCCGGCAAAGCCGGCAGCGGCAGAGCTGGCGGAGCGGGTTAGGACCCTCAGGAGCGCCATGGAGAAACCCATGGGCGGCCCTGCAGAGGCACCTTACGCGCCTCGGCGTGTTGACCCGGGTGCGCTGCCGTTTGTTCCCATGTTCAGCAAATCCATAATGCTCGGGGAACATACCGCACCGGCTGGGTCCATGCGGGAAGGACACGCAACCACGGACCTGAGGAGCCTGACGGTACAGATGTCCCATGCCGCCCAGGACCCACCGACCACTACGACTGCCCATGCAGTTTATGCGGAAGAGGAGATCCAGAGACAGACCATGCAGGGGCGAACCATGGAAAGCGCCGACGGACATGGTCGAGGCCATCCAGGCGGAAACCTGTGGGTGAAGGACCCCACTACGGGGATATGGACAGCCGGTGGAGCAAGTCCTTCCCGTATTCCAAACCCCATGGGTTCAGGCCCAACTGGACCGCACTCAATGGAGGAGAGGGATGTACGGGGAGTGTACTCACACCCCCCGGCCACAGGTGGTATCCGTCTCGGTGGAGTGGTGGCTGCGGACGTCGGAGACGCCATCAGGATTGACGACCTCAGGGGTATCAAAATCCCCTACTTCGATGACAACCCCTCCAACCTGGATGACTTCATCCTGGATTGGGAGGACTTCGCCGAGGAGGTCGTCGGCGAGATGAAGGGAGCGCCAAGGGACAAGTGGGTATGTCGGACATTCCCACGCAGGCTGGCGCAGGACCTGAAGGAGAGCTCAGGGATCAGATCTACGAGGGAGTGATCCAGACGGAGCAGGCCTGCCTCCAGTGGCTGGAGGACGAGGAGCGAGTGGACGCCCCCAACCAGAGGTTGGAGGATTTGTGGTCCATTCCGCTGCCGCTGGAGCGCGGGTAGCTGAGGGTCTGGGAATGGAATCGGTACATCCGAAAGTACCGAAGAAGCCTCAAGCTGGTGGAGGACTGGAATGAGGCCAGCGAGATCCGACACCTGCTGAAGGACGTCCTCCCCGGCCACTGGAAGAGAAGAGTGGAGGATGAGGAGAAGAAGAGAGCAAAGAAGCGCGTGGCCTTACGGATCATGGCATCGGGGGACACCCACGCCGGAATAATGGAGTTTTTCCGGCGAAACCTCGGTGAGCCCAGCCGAATGTTGGGGTTGAAGAACGCCGTCTATGTGGAGGTATTCGGCAACACCATGGGGCAAAGGCTGATGCGCCTCAACAACGTGGAGTGGAGGCGCGGAGAGCCGCTGAGGATGCAGGTCATCTTCGCCCGCATGAGCCTGGACGAGATCGTGAAGTACATCACCGTGAGCTGAAGCTCGACGCCAAGAACGAGGCCCATGTGCAGGATCGACAAGGCCAAGGACATCGAGGTCATCGAGAAGATCGCCACCATCGAGAGGTCAAGCGGGACACGGTCGGCACCGCGGAGGAAGGGAGTGGAAGCGGCCAAGATCTCTGGACCGCGACCGACCCGGAGAATCATGAAGAAGCCCACTTCTTAGCGTTCGTAGTGCACAATATGAAGAAGCATGGGCAGGACAGGTCCAGGTGGAACCGCCTGGACCCCAGGACCAAGAACTGCAGAGAACCGCGGAGGATCGGGAACCCGCCGCTCTCGTTCCGCGAGTACAGATCACAGCACACCGGTTGCTGGGTCTGCTACGGCAAGGGGAACAACCATGCACATGACCACCGGCATTGCAAGGTATATGAGGAGGACAAGAAGACCTACTTCGCCGCCCATCCTGACAAGAAGCCCAAGGAGCAACGAATTGCCGATTGGAAGGCAAAGGGCGGAGACGGTGAAAAAGGCCAAGGAAAGGGTCAAGGGAAAGGCGGAGAAAAAGGCTATGGTGGAGGACCCGGCCCAGACCGACGCGTGAGGTCGATCGAGGAGGTTGCTGAGGACATGTTGAGGGCGTTGAAGGAACTCAAAGCCCAGCAACGTGGTGGACAAAGTCTGAGCGGATCGCAGCAGGAGGGAGCTGCGGCAGGCCAGGTCTAGAGGAGCCCCCACGCGAGTGGGACCTCGGAGGTCTCTCCTCCGAAAGTCAGTGGAATCGCAGAGAAGGAGAAGGCACATCGGGTGCCAAAGAAGGCTCCAGAAGAGCCAAAACCACTGAGTTTCGCCACTCCCAACCGCTGGAGCGCCCTGCCAAGGGAAGGTTATGTGGGCAAGGGACGTGGCAAGAAAGAAGGAGCGACCACAGAGAGCCCTGTGGACGGGCAGGAGCAGCCCAAGAGCTACGCCATCCGTGACCATACCCTCGAAGTCCTGATGCACCTGGATATGCTAGAGTTGCATGCCGTGAGAGTCGTCCATACACCGCATGGTGACCAGCGGCAGTTGCACTTGAAGGTGCGTGTACGGTGCGGACAAGAGGAGTTGGTGGTGGATGTTCTGCTGGATACGGGTGCCCAGGTGAGCCTGGTCCGGAGAGGGTTCTTCAAGGAGGAATCCCTGCAGCCCAGCATTAGACCGGTACGCCTGAAGGTGGCCGATGGAGAGATTATGGGTGGTGGCACCCATGAGGCCACTATCAGTATGCAATTCTGGGAGCATGAGCGCTTGAACCGCCCTGATTTGGCGAAGAGAAGCACTCTATCCGGGAACTTCTATGTGGCCGACATTACTGATTGGGATATGATCATGGGGTATGACTTCATGGTGGGAAACGCCATTGGAGCCCTTCTCCATTGTGCAACGCTGGTCTGGGAGGATGATGAAAGCCTTACATGGCTGTCCACGGACTATGCATGCGGATCATCCCAATGGAATGCTGAGGAAGAGGATCGGATCGTCCAAGCGGTGCAAGCTGTGGGTACCAAGTCCAGAGGAGACCGCGGAGTTCAGCTCACGGAGTATGGTATGGCGCCGCAGGGGTATGCCAGGATGATCCAGACGCTGGGAGCTGAAGCGCCCGAGACGGACGTCTTCGCTTCCCGGGATGCCCCACTTTTGCGGAAGTGTAGGAGGCATTGGCATCGAGGAGACTCAGCCTGGCACAGGCATTGGGGTTTGAAGGAGTGGGGGCCCATGTATTGGCATGGCTCCCTGGACAATACCAGACGTACGGTGGAGAAGATCGTCGCGGATAGGGCGAAGGGGATCCTGGTCATAACCGGCATAGGATGCACCCCATGTCCTCTGGAAGGTCTCAAGTCGACGCTGGACTCCATCACCCTGAACGAGATGTCATTCGGGCCAGAGGAGGAGTTGTTCATCAACGCCAAGGGTGTATCAATGCCCTCCCTGGGTCAAGCGTGGGGTACCAAGGCTTTCCTGGTGGATGGGGCGCAAGCCAAGCCCACGGGTGATGAAGCATTCATTCGTAGGGTTGAGGGAGTGCCCATGCGGGTCATGTTTGAGCCCAAGGAGGGGACAGATCAGCCAATGGATGGCATTGACGTCCTGTCCCACGCCAAGATGGACCACGCCGTCAACTACATGCGGATGGGGATGCACGACCGTGTGGCAGCCAAGAAGAGGCGGGCCATGGTCACATCACCGCATTGGTGGGATGACAAGATGTTGGTCACCGGCAAGTACGAGAAGGATGAGCTCGTGGCGAGGGTCATGGATCACATCGCGGACCAATATGATGGTCCGGTTGGGTCGGACCCGCCGACATGGGATTTTCCGAGAATAGGGGCCGGTAGCGACAAGAACCAGGCCGATGCCGCAAATTTCCGAAGATTATCGGTGGGAAGAGCTCCCCACGACGATGAAGACGGCATATCGGACGAGGAGAAGTCAGACTCGGACACGGAAGAGGCCTATACCGCAGTGCGGTCGGTTGTATCGATACCGAGGCAAGCGGCTGAAGAGGCCCAGGAGAACCCGAAGGTTGCCGAGCTGAAGGAGAGGCTGATCAATGCCTATCCGCGGCTATTCAGTGGCGTCGCCAACAAGAACCCTCCAGATCGTGGGAGGTTTGACACAGCGAGGATCAAGCTGAAACCGAACCCCAAGATCTATCGTCATCGGGAGTACCAACTTCAGGGCGATCGGGCCGAGGCCATGAAGAAGTTGTTGGCCGAGTTTATTGAGCGGGGCTGGATCGGATCCTCCGACAGTGAGTGGGCCAGCCCAGCCTTTATCGTGCCCAAGAAAGAGAAGGGCGAGTGGAGGTTGGTGGTTGATTACAGAGGTTTGAACGAGCAAACCGAGCATGACTCGTACTCGCTTCCTCTGATCGACACGATCCTCCAAAAACAACAGAAAAAGGGGATCTTCACGGTGTTAGACCTGAAACACGGCTATCACCAGATGCCGCTACACCCGGACTCCAGGCCCTGCACAGCGATGTCGACGCCACTGGGGCCCATGCAGTGGAAAGTGGTGCCTATGGGCGCCAAGAATGGCAACGCCGCTTTCCAGCGCATGATGCAGGACCTGCTCGGTCCTGTCCGGGACTGTGCCGACCCCTTTGTGGATGACATCATCATCGGGTGCGGCACGGAAGACATGACGGAGGACGAGCTCATTGAAGCGCATGAGAAGGATCTGCGCAAAGTGCTCAGCGAGCTGGAGAAGCACAACATCGTGTGCAAGCCCACCAAAGCCTCGCTCTTCGTGAAGGAAGTGGAGTTCGCGGGTCACGTGGTTGGTCACGGGCAACGCCGTCCCATGCCTGGGAAGCTGGCGTCCCTGCACCACTGGGAAAGACCCCAGACCATCAGGGAACTCCGATCCTTCATGGGGTTCTGCAGCTATTATTCGGGCTATGTCCGAATGTATGCAGAACTGTCGGGGCCGCTGCACAAGGTGTTGCAGGTGGGCCAGTTCGATGGCCGGAAGGGGAGCAAGAAGAAGCTTGCCTTGACCCCTGAGGCAGAAGATGCGTTCAGCCGCCTGAAGGAGCGACTCCTGGGGCAGCTGGGGCTATTCCTGGTGGACCCGGACAGGGGATTCGTGCTACGGACGGACGCCTCGGACTATGCTGTAGGGGCAGTCCCCGAGCAAGTCCGGGACGACGGGTCGCACGTACCCGTGGCGTTTTGGAGCCGGATCCTGGCTGAGGGCCAACGCCGAACCTGGACCGCGAGGGAGAAGGAGACGTACGCCATTGTTTGTGCGCTCAGGAAGTGGTCGGGCCACAGCGGATTGCAACCGGTGGTGCTTTGTACGGACCATCAATCCTTGCAGAGCTGGCACAAGGAGCACGTCGACACCCCCTCGGGATCGGCGGCAAGGAGGGCCAGATGGCATGAGACGTTCGCCAAGTTCGACCTCAGCGTCGTATACGTCCCGGGGAAGGACAACACTGTGGCAGATTGCCTCAGTCGATGGGCCTGGCCCGCGGGCAAGGCTTGGATGGACATATCCAGCCATGGGGACGCCGAGGAGACCGAGGAGGCCAAGCGCATCATCGAGATGGAGAGGGCCATGGAGCAAGTGGGGGTCAAGTGCTTTGTGGTGATGGCAAACCGTACAGACCTGGCCAGGTTCCGGGGCGCCCGAGTCCAAGCTATTCGAGAGGAAACCCTCGAGCAATGGATTGTGGCCCCTGTAGGGCTAGTCAGGTCGGTGCTCACAGAGGACTGGTCGGATGACTATGCGGCATCCGACCACTGGAGCAGGTACTGGAATGCCGTGAGCGGCCCGTCGGACGACGAATGGCCTGAGGGCTTGACCGAGGACGGGGATAAACTATTCCTCAAGGACAAGCTATTGGTCCCTGAGAAACGAATGGAGGACCTCGCTGACCACTGGCATAACGCCCAGCTCATGCATCCTGGTCGGGACAAGATGCAGCAGGACCTGGAGTGGCGCTTCAAGTTCCCACTGGGGTCCTACGCCCTCCTGGACAAGTACTGCAGCGACTGCGCCGTATGTCGGGCCACGAACAGCCCCAACCACTCCACGGCTGGCAACCCGGTGTATACGGCTATACCGGAGGCCCCTATGCGGTCCGTGGCCATGGATGTATTCGCCATGCCGGAGGTCACCGTGGAAGGAGAGACCTACGACTGTGTCATCCTGGCGGTGGATAGGCACAGCGGGTATATCGTGGCGGTCCCTGGCAAGAAGTCCAAGAAGAAGGACAAGAAGGACAAGCATGGAGTGGGTCTGCAGGCCAAGACCGTCGCTAATGCCATGATCAGGCATTGGTTGACGATTTTTGATGTCCCAGCTGTCATCTGCAGCGATCGGGGCAATCAATTCGTGGGGACGTGGTTCAAGACGATGTGCAAGCACATGGGGATTCGGCACGCCAAGACCGTGGCGTACCACAGCCGGTCGAATGGTCAGGCTGAGGTGGCCGGGCGGCAGATGTTCGAAACGTTCCGCCAGCTGCAGATTGACGAACCGGACCGAAACTGGTATAATTTGCTGTGGAGAGTACTCCAGGCGTACCATGAGCTTCCGGGGCCCACTGGGCTGTCGCCCCATCGAATCCTGTTCCTACGGGATCGAGTGTCACGCACTCTCCCGTGGTTGAACCATGGCAAAGTGGCCCGGGATGCGAACGCTATGATGGCTGAGGCGGACGACACGGCAGCCAAGGTGTGCAAAGCACTTCAGGACGAGCATGAGAAGAGGGCCAAGTACTTCAAGCAGGGAAAAGTCCAGAAATATGCTCTCCAAGATACCGTGTGGGTGGAGCGGCACCACAAGGATGTCCTGTCCAGGCATCGGCAGAAAGGTTTATAGTGGTTTCAACACTGTGTTTTTGCCTCTCCTGCTACTTGCTGCTGGTGTAGGGTTTCCTGCTGCTTGTTTTTGAAGATGAAACGCTTTTGTTTGCTGAAACACAGTCAATCCAGGATAGCCCAAGCCAGAGGTATGCAAGGAGAAGAGAATCAGGATCAAAGCATGAAGGGCTGCAGTGTAAACAGTGAAAGATGAAAGGATATTCACAGAAACTGCAACTCAGGTCAAATCGGATTGCATATTCACAAAGATAGCTGAAATGTTTTGGAAAAGAGTTGGAAAACTGCCCCATGGTCACTCTATCTCCATAGTGCCATCTCAGGAGATGTGCACTCTTTGTTTTGGGTCCCAAATGCGCTGAGGTGGCAGGGCATGTGGCGATGAGGTCACTGCCATGTCACATGGGATCTTCCTACTTAGCTAGGCTGACCAGGAATTGAACCCAGGACCTCTCAAAAAGAGTTGCCCAGCCCCCTAGGGTGCATACCACTAGGACAGCTAAGAATTCATGGAAAAACATAGATAAATTCATAGGCTCTGCCCTGGATATGTCAGTACTCAGTCAACTCAGGAAAAGATGATTTGCCTCACATTGAAAGGGGATTAAGGGGTCCACTCCATATCCTGATTGGGTGTTTGGTTCCATAGGTCAAAATGTGTTATCACCAGTTTTGGTGGGACCAATACTAAGATAGAAATGCCTGGATGCTCAGTGCATCTCTAATACAACTAGAGTATGCCTCAAAGCATTGGAAAAGCACTTTTTCTTACTCCCCCCTTGTGCTGTGGTGGCCACCACTGTCGCATTTTAGGAAAAAGGGATTTTTTCTTGGCCTTTCCTTGGTTTCCACATCTACTTTAAAATACCTATAGTTTCCCTCACACAGATAAATGGGCGCTCACCATGGCTGGCGCTCTTTGGCTGCTCTGTTTGTAACATTTCCTACAGAAGACTCAGCGCTCATGGCGCTGCCGGGGCTCCTGTGGCTTGGTTGGGTTAGTTTGGGAGCATGCCAAAACATATGCATGTGCATCCCTCCCTCTAAGACGCAGCGCGACACAAACCCAACGCAAGACACAATATACACACTCGCATGGGTTCTCGTAAACCTGCTGGCGACCTGTGACCTGTCTTAGGGCGAAAGGAGTCGTAAAATAATTAAATTGCCCCTCGGAGGGGTCTTGGGTTCTGCTCAGTCTCCCCAGGCTGCTGCGTTTCGGCCCGAACACGGCCTACTCAGCGAGGCTTTGCGTGGGTATCTGCAGAGGCAGGAATGGGAGAATTATGGACGAATCCACGCAAAAGCGAAGCGACGACACCAAAATCCGTCAAATGACGGCCTAGAATTTTTCTAAGACAACACACCTGAGCAGAATCCAATTGTGCATCAGAAGCACATTTTTATAAAAATTATAGTCATCTCTAGATTTTTTAAATCAAGAAATTCCTACGAATAAAAAGGCGGCGCGCAGGAGCGGCTCCTAGCGAAGCGCCAGAAAATGCAGAAATAATGGCATTATAAACGTATGTCTCATGTAGTCTTGAAAATGACGAGACACACATTAATAAATAAACATACAGACTCCACCCACACTAATAGAAGAATCAAAAATCCAAGAATTCGAAAATGAACGAAAAGACTTCAATGAATCAGGTATAAACTACAGGTATGCTCGTCTCGTATGCCGCATACACATTGCTCGTCTCGTGTCTCCGTGAACCAGTCTTGTAGCAGCGCTAACAACGATAGCACGCGATAGAGGGATTGATTAGAAAGGGTGCAGGTGATTAGACATACACACAAGTGCATAGTGACGTTGTTTGCTTGCGCCCCTCACGTGCCCACTTGCTCTCTACCTCCAGCGGTAGGTAAGCTGAGTAAGCCCAGGTGGGGCCACCCCCTGGTGGAGTTCGTGATTGAGTTTCAGATGGGCAGGTTTGCCCAAAATACTCGTGCATGCTCGCGCATTCTCACACGCATTAAAGGGTAGGCCACGCGAAGTGCGCACAGTAAACCTTGTTTAGGCTACCCAGGGGCTCCTCGGTACGTTCTTTAAGAGAACCTGAGGAGTCCCTTAACGCTTGCTTGCTTGACAGGGGAGCTGATCCTTCAGCGTGTTTCCGGACAGTGTATTATAGGTCACACTGAGAAGCATATAATACGTGGAGTGTGGCTTGGTTCCTCCGCCGCAAACACCCCTTCATTTGCCTTTGCTTTACAGGTGGGCAGGTAGGGTGATTGGTGCAGCAGCATACCATTTTTTTCATGCCCTTCTAAACAAGGGCGCAGATCACACAAACAAGTAACTCGGCCTCTGCCTGTGGCAGAGCAGAAAGTCCGACTTCATCGACATCTGCGCCGTGCACGCAAAAAGAGCACCTCTTCCCCCCAAGCCCTAGCAGGGGAAACGCGTTGTGGCGTCCCCTGTTAGGCCACAGTTGCTTAGCAGCGCTGTGTTCTCTTGTCTTCTTCACAGGAGGGTCGCTAGGACCCACGACATGTTCTTCAACAACACCCAGTAGAGTGTGCGTGTAGGAGTGGTAGTCCTGAGTGGGGGCTTGAGCCAGTTGCAGAAGTGCTCGCCCACCAGGATGGTGCCACTGTAGGGTGTGTAGGATCTGTAGTGCGTGTGTCACTGTCCCACCTGTTTCCTGCAATTTTAGCAGGGTGGGTGGGCTGTGGCAGTGGTTAGGTCAGTGTTTTGGCCACTTAGCAAAACGGCGTTTTCATGCCTTCATAGCTTTTGGCCACCCCTCCCTGTAGTAGACAGATAGGTAGGGAAAACAATACCTGGATTAGTACGCTGGGTATTCCCCAAATGTTTTGCGCCAGCACAGAAATTGGGCGCTTAGGGGAGGGGAGACCCGGGGCGTACCCCGTGGCATCAATAAGCTAACCCTCCAGGTTTAGCAAGCGTGCAGACTTGGGTATAATTAGGACACCACACCCGCGGCTTGCTCTCAGGACCTTAGGAATAGCACACTCACACATACGCTTTGGCAGGTAAGGGTAAGGTTCAGTCCCTAGCTTTAGTCTTGGAGGCAAGCGTCTCAGCGAGCCTCAGCAACTCACCAAGGTTGTTCTGGGACAAGTAGTCAATCAGAACTGAGTTTAGGCGTCCCTCAGGTAGAACAAATGCAGTGGCGTAGGACAGACTTCACCAGGTAGAAGCCCTCCTTAGCCATCTCCTCGGCGTTCATGTCGGGAAGTTCACCCTCAACTTCCATAGGGCTGGCAGCCCCTTGTAGGTGCAGAGCGGCGATTTCCTCGTCGTTCAGCTCCCACTCCTCCCCAAAGAGGTCTTCAGGATCATAGTAGCGCTTCAGGTGTTGAGCAGCGTACACGTGGGTCCCCCCTAGACGGGGAGAACACCGCACGGTGATACGGTGTCCATCCACTGATAGAATCTTGTACGGCCCGAAGTATGGGTCATCGCTGGTAGAGCGTGGCCAGGCGGGTAGTCGACTGTGGTGCACCAGCACCCAGTCCCCCTCTTGGTAGGTGGCCGGTACTCGGTGCTTATTCTTCTTGTTCCACTGACGCTCCCTCACTCTTTGGAGCATAGCCTTGGCCTTGTCCACCTTCGCTTGTTGCTCTTGCACCCATTCACCCACAGAAGAATGGGTGTCCTCTGGATAGGGGGCATGTAGGAACCATGCCGGGCGCCCTAGGAATAGCTCATGGGGCGAGTAGCCAGTAGCTGAACTCTCTTGGGAGTTCATCATCAAGGATATTACGGGGAGTAGTCTCACCCAGTCTCTGGTGCGTTCAGTTTTGCACCAGATCCTTACATTCTCTTTGAGGACACGGATCTGTGGCTCACATAGGGGGTTGCTCGTGTGAGAGTAGGGAATCCCCGTAGACACCTGGACATTGAGGGATCTCAGGACCCTCTTGTACATGCCAGTATCTGAGCGTACTCGTACGTCCTCATCGGAGTTCATCTCCTTGGGCGCCCCATAGACACAAAACCATTCCTCCAGGAGTATCTTGATAGTCTCCTCCCCGGTAATGTGCTTGGTACATGGGAACACCCTGGTAAACCTGGTCAACCTACAGGTTACCACGAGGGCGAAGTCATAGCCCCCGAACTTCGGCATCTCCGTGTAGTCCACGTATAGAACACTGTTAGCACAGTGAGGGATGGGCAGGGTCGAGTAGAGACCTCTGTCCCTGATATCCCCTGGTTTACAGGACCTGCACGGGCACTTGTCCACGATAGGCTGGAGGGTTTTCCGCAGTTGGTCTTCAGTCCACGTAGTGTGGAACCACTGCTTGAACTGCCTCAGGGTACGGTCAGCACCCACATGACCGCTGGACTCATGGGTCCACTTCAGCAGCGCTGGGACTCGGTCACTAGGCACCACAATGCGGTCCTCGTGCCAGAGGTAGCTCTTGTCCCTCTTCCACTGGTCTTGGTTGACCAGGAGGGGTTCAAGGCGTTTCTCCCGGCGCTTGTAGATATCCCCAAACTCCTTCAGGTACTCCGATTGTTGGAGTCCATCCAGGGGGCGTATCATCGTCATGTTGAGGTCCAAGTGGACGTCCATACGGCTGAACGCCTCCTTAGCCAGCGCTTCAGACCGGGCACCAATCAGGGCGTCGAAGTTGTTGCGGCTGATGTAGTCGGCACACTCGTTCTTCACTCCCTGGATATGGTGTACCGTCAGCCGTAGTTGACTGAGGTAGGTCCACCAGCGCCGTAGCTTGGCCTTCTCAGGTGGGGGACCCTTCTGGAAACTGCGGACCGGTTCTTGGTCGCACAGCCAGACTACAGGGTTACTCACACAGGGTGCTTGTGAGGATAGCACCAGCATACCCGCGAGCAGTTCCTGCTCATAGGTGGAGTAGTTCCCCCTGGCCTGGTTCCACTTCCAGTTCCAGTGGCCCAGAGGTACTAGGACCCACTTGTCGTCAGGGTAGCTGTGCTTGAGGGTTCCATCTCGGTTGAGACCTTCCGTCCCCCATTGGGAAATGGCCGGGTCGAACTCCTCCTTCTCTAGTGCTTGCCATTGGAACAACGTTCCACCACCGCCCACATTGCTGGCGTCGGTCACCAGGATAATTCCCCCCTCTGCCCGAGGCACGCCCAAGCACTTAGCGTTGGCTACCTTGTCTTTGAGCTCGTCAAACGCTTGTTGCTCTTGTGGGCCCTAGCGCCAAGTAGTACTCTTCCTGATCAAGTCCGTCAGAACGGCGCTGGTGTAGATGAAGTTTTTGATGTGGCGGCGATAGAAGTTGCACGCCCCAATGAAACTGCGTACATCATGAAGTCCTTTCTTGGGGTCTTCGTGTCGTACCTTGGCATCCATCAGGGGTTTGGCCTTAGAGGCCGCTGGGGTCCACCACCCATAGCCAACATCAAACCCCAGGTACTGCATGGTCTCCTGCATGAACTCACACTTCTCCAGCTTGAGTCGTGTGTGGTTCTCTTGGCAGACCGCAAAGAACTCACCCAAGAGGATTAGGTGATCCTCCTGGGTATTGGTCCCGAGGCATACATCGTCGATGTGAGCCTCCATCTGGGCACCACGGGATATGAGCTCCTGCACCTTAGGTCTCCTTCGTAGGATGCACAAGATCTTGTTCATCAGCTCTTGGAATGGAGCGGGTGCGTTAGCCACGCCAAACGGCATGACCTTCCACTTGAACACCCTCCCCTGAGGGGTGATGAAGGCCAGTAGTTCCTGTGCGTTGGGCGTCAGGTCCACTTGCCAGAATCCGCTCCTCTTGTCCATCTTGGTCTTGTAGCGGCAGGACGCTATCTTCTTCGGGGTAGACTCCATATTGAGAATGGACCCTGAGAGGTTCAGCGTCTTCTTGTTCAGTTCTCCGTAGTCCACTACCCGCCGTTTGGCTGTAGACCCAGGTTTAGCCACCAGGAAACAGGGGCTGCAGTTAATGAAGGTCCCTACCAGGACCGGCCCCCGCTGTGCCCCTTCCGCCTGTAACCCCTGCTGACTTGCTCCTGATCAACGATTGCATTTATCAAAATCCAGGGTTCCAAATCCAAAGGTATAGAAAATACTATCCTCCTTCAACCCTGAACAGCAACCAGATCTCACAAATGCAGCAATAGCCCAATTCACAATCCAATACGGGCTGCGGGCTTCCGTTCAGCACACCGGTCGTCTCACGGTGGCGGGCATGTACAAGAATTGCACCAAAGAGGAAAGCCCTGAAATTAGCATATGAACACAAATAGAGCAAAGTTGGGGAAAGATGGAAACATACACATTCACAGCCAGAAACCCCTCATTCCCTGGACTCAAGACCTTCCCTTGACTCACCAACATATTGCCCTGAACCAGGTCAAATGAGGTGGCTGAATGCCATGTGTCAAAAGTCAATACACAAACCCCAAAAATGTGTTCACTCCCAAGCCTTCAAATCCTAGCCCAAAGAGGGAGGTGGCGTGTCATGGCCTAGAGTGGCACCCAGGACCATGCCCTACCCTGACATAACCTTGGTTGGACTTGCAGTCGAATGGGCTTGGAGAACTGCCCCATGAAGGTGACCTCACAACATGACAAAATCAGGCAAATCACACTATAATGCCCAAAATTCAGTTATATACTCAAAAATGCACACGGCCAATATTCAAATACTCCATGCATGTGTCAAACCGGAAAGTAGTATACAAGGGTGATATAGACCAAAGGTCCATGCCCAAGAATATCCCATCATTGGCTCCGAAACCCCATCAGGTTATGTACATGACATGCTTCACAAATCAGCTCATGAGTTTGAGACCTAGTTTTGTGAGGCCTCGTGTGCCAAGCCAAAGTGACCATGTGATCCGGCATATGGTGAGGTACAACACCAAAGCATATGCCAACATATAAGCAACATACCATACTTCAGGGATCTCTAGGCACTTTACTGTTAGCCGACCAGTTGAGCACATAAAACACAAAAATGAGCATAAAATGAGGTCAAAAACATGAAAATATGTCCAAATACAAAGTTGTCATGATAGTTTATCTCTATGCTCACCCATGATATCCGCGCATGGTTCAATATACAAATGATTGGAACCATTTGCGAACAATTCCCCCACTTAGATCCCCAATCGGGTGCATGGTGATACCTTCGCCACTCATATCTACATGCCCCATGAAAATGGGAGTGCACTCATGGATATCTTTGCCAAACATACCGTGAGCAATACATACGCGGTAGACTTAGTCTAGCGCTTTGAATTCCACAATTGGGACATGGGCAAAGCTCTTGTCACGTGTGGCTCCCCATCTCTTCGGCCACACAAAGATATATAACATGGGCGTGAGCATATCGAAGCACATACCATGCATATAACACATACCCTCAAAAGTGGCTCCCACCATGGTATGCCATGCCCCTCCATGGACAGAACTTCACGTTAAAAATACGTGGGAGCCCAAGCAAAGTATCTATGCAAACCCAACACTCATGCAGTACACTCGAAAGTCGCAATCAAATATTCGGTTGCACGGTCCAAGAGTTATATATCACTTTCTACCCTCTTGACCATTCTCCCTTGCTACACCGGGCATGTGTACACACCAAAGGTGTTTGATGCTTATTAAATTCAGTTGAGACTAAGGCGCTTGCAACCCAACCTTCCTTATTCTCTTTCCTCACGCTCGCGCGTAGATATGACCCTTCAAAGTGGTCCCGCGATTCACTTTTGTTTCCCTTATATCTCCAAGTCAAATGGGTGGCAAGTATAAGGGAAACCTGGTTCGGGCATAGGGAAAAGAGTATGACCACTCAAAGAAGACCAATTCAAGTGCGGCGATGTCGAAGTCGAAAATCCGATTTCGACATCGCGAAAAGTTCAGAATAAAATTTCGAGTGCATATTTAGAAAATTGCGGTAGGAGCGAACCCTTTACTGATGAAATCTGACCCTTCATCGGAGTTTCCGCCAAAATATCTGGAAATAACAGTTAACCAATCGGTTAACGCAAAATCGCGAGCCAACTGACAGTCGCCGATACATTGACCATCAGAACGAAAGGCTGGAAAATTACGGAAACATTATGATAATAAAACCCTGTTGATTCCTGATATTCTGATATATAAATCTCAGCTGGCGGCGCCTCGGTAATGAATGTGGCCGCTCATAGCCGGAATGGCCAAACCTATCACATTATCACATCGGGTTAGGTCAGGTGGATGGGAGAGTATGATATCAGCCAATGGCGGCTTGCCGGCACATAGATACACACCCCAAGTGACCCAAAGATGGCCACGGGGGTCCGAACCGGCTTCACCCCCCTTCTCAGAGCGTTGTTACCGCTCGGAAGTCATTGAAGAGGAGACGGGAGGGCCCCGATGGGCTCCAACCCCCCCCCCATGTTCCAAGGACACATGGAAGCCCCACACACGTTGTAGGCGTCCCCCACGCCCCAAGGGAGGGGTGAGAACACTGATAATCAGTGCCCTACGCCATATCCGGTCTCCTCTTGATCTACAACATGGACCAAGGGGATCAAAGATAGAAAAACTTCGTCAGTCGACCTAAATAAGTATACCACAGTGAAGTATATATGTGGAGATCGAGTGAAGGGGGTATATGGCCAGTCAAGGCCGAAAAATCCCCGGATGAACGCCCTCACCCGTCTCCTCAATCACAGAAACAAACAAAATGCCAAGGGGGATCCATTACGGTGCTACAGCAGCAACCAAATGGACCAATACGTCTTTGACATCCAAAGAAATATTCTTTTTCTTCAGGTAGTCCATCCAGACCGTGGTGTACTTCGGCACAAAACTGCTCGGAGGCTCCCACGAATCCCTGGAGGCGGCGAATCCCTTCCAACGGACTTTATAAAGCCTCCCCCCAGGCGTCCCCGGGTCCGGCTTGTCCGCCGGGATCTTCTCAGCGGTGAAGTCGTCGTCCTCACCCTCGTCGTCCGAGTCCACATCGCCGGCCGTGAACTCGAAGGTGACGGGACGTCCGCTGGGGTCTGGTGCTCGGGGACGAAGCTGGGTATCGTCGCGGTCCAGGATCTTGTTATTACCCACACGAACCGCATACACATCCTGCCCGACCTTCCGCACGATTACCCCTGGCACATACCAAGATGCCTGCCGATGCCTGGACAGGACATCCTTGTGGTGCCGCTCCACCCACACGGTGTCTTGAAGAGCATACTTCTGGACCTTTCCCTGCTTGAAGTACTTGGCCCTCCTGTCATGCTCGTCCTGAAGTGCCTTGCACACCTTGGCCGCCGTATCGTCTGCCTCAGCCATCATAGCGTTCGCATCCCGGGCCACTTTGCCATGGTTCAACCACAGGAGAGTGCGTGACACTCGATCCCGTAGGAACAGGATACGATGGGGCTACAGTCCAGTTGGTCCCGGAAGGTCATGATACGCTTGGAGCACTCTCCACAGCGAATTGTACCAGTTCCGGCCCGGTTCGTCGATGTGCAGCTGGCGGAACTTCTTGAACATCTGACGCCCGGCCACCTCAGCCTTGCCATTCGACCGGCTGTGGTATGCCAGGGTCTTGGCGTGCCGAGTCCCCATGTGCTTACACATCGTTTTGAACCACGTCCCCACGAATTGACTGCCCCGATCGCGGCAGATGACAGCCGGGACATCAAAAATCGTCAGCCAATGCCTGATCATGGCATTAGCGACGGTCTTGGCCTGCAGCCCCACTCCATGCTTGTCCTTCTTGTCCTTCTTCTTGGACTTCTTGCCAGGGACCGCCACGATATACCCACTGTGCCTATCCACCGCCAGGATGACACAGTCGTAGGTCTCTCCTTCCACGGTGACCTCAGGCATGGCGAATACATCCATGGCCACCGACCGCATAGGGGCCTCCGGTATAGCCGTATACACCGGGTTGCCCGCTGTGGAGTGGTTGGGGCTCTTCGTGGCCCGACACACGGCACAGTCGCTGCAGTACCTATCCAGGATGGCGTAGTATCCCGGAGGGAACTTGAAACGCCACTCCAGGTCCTGCTGCATCTTGTCTCGGCCAGGGTGCATGAGCTGGGCGTTGTGCCAGTGGTCAATGAGCTCCTCCACTCGGTTCTCGGGCACCAGCAGCTTGTCCTTGAGGAACAACTTGTCCCCATCCTCGGTCAAGCCCTCAGGCCACTCGTCGTCCGACGGGGCGCTCACGGCATTCCAGTACTTGCTCCAGTGCTCGGATGTCGCGTAGTCATCCGACCAGTCCTCTGTGAGCACCGATCTGACTAGCTCTACAGGGGCCACCATCCATTGCTCGAGGTTTTCCTCTCGAATAGCTTGGACGCGGGCAGCCCGGAACTTGGCCAGGTCCGTACGGTTTGCCATCACCACAAAGCACTTGACCCCCTCTTGCTCCATAGCCTTCTCCATCTCGCCGATGCGCTTGGCCTCCTCGGTCTCCTCGGCGTCCCCATGACTGGATATGTCCATCCAAGCCTTGCCCGCGGGGTAGGCCCATCGACTGAGGCAATCTGCCACAGTGTTGTCCTTCCCCGGGACGTATACGACGCTGAGGTCGAACTTGGCGAACGTCTCATGCCATCGGGCCCTCCTTGCCGCCGGTCCCGAGGGGGTGTCAACGTGCTCCTTGTGCCAGCTCTGCAAGGACTGATGGTCCGTGCAAACCACCACCGGTTGCAATCAGATGTGGCCCGACCACTTCCTGAGCGCACATACAATGGCGTATGTCTCCTTCTCCCTCGCGGTCCAGGTGCGGCGTTGGCCCTCGGCCAGGATCCGACTCCAAAACGCCACGGGTACGTGTGACCCGTCGTCCCGGACTGCTCGAGGACTGCCCCTACAGCATAGTCTGAGGCGTCCGTCCGTAGCACGAATCCCTTGTCCGGGTCCACCAGGAAGAGCCCCAACTGCCCCAGGAGTCGCTCCCTCAGTCGGTTGAACGCATCTTCGGCCTCAGGGGTCCAGGCAAGCTTCTTCTTGCTCCCCTTCCGGCCGTCGAACTTGCCCACTTGCAGCATCTTGTGCAGCGGCCCCGAGAGTTCTGCATACATCCGGACATAGCCCGAATATTAATTGCAGAACCCCATGAAGGACCGGAGTTCGCTGATGGTCTGGGACTTCTCCCAGTGGTGCAGGGACGCCAGCTTCCCAGGCATGGGACGGCGTTGCCCGTGACCAACCACGTGACCCGCGAACTCCACTTCCTTCACGAAGAGTGAGGCTTTGGTGGGCTTGCACACCATGTTGTGCTTGTCCAACTCGCTGAGCACTCGGCGCAGATCCTTCTCATGCGCGTCGATGAGCTCGTCCTCAGTCATGTTCTCCGTGCCGGACCCGATGATGATGTCATCCACGAAGGGATCGGCACAGTCCCGGACAGGACCGAGTAGGTCCTCCATCATGCGCTGGAAAGCGGCGTTGCCATTCTTGGCGCCCATAGGAACCACTTTCCACTGCATGGGCCCCAGCGGCGTCGACATCGCTGTGCAGGGCCTGGAGTCCGGGTGTAGCGGCATCTGGTGATAACCGTGTTTCACGTCCAACACCGTGAAGATCCGCTTTTTCTGTTGTTTTTGGAGGATGGAGTCGATCAGGGGAAGCAAGTACGAGTCGTGCTCGGTTTGCTCGTTCACACCCCTGTAATCCACCACCAACCTCCATTCGCCCTTCTTTTTCTTGGGCACGATGAAGGCTGCGCTGGCCCACTCACTGTCGGAGGGTTCGATCCATCCCCGCTCAATGAACTCGGCCAACAGCTTCTTCATGGCCTCGGCCCGATCGCCCTGAAGTTGGTACTCCCGATGACGATAGATCTTCGGGTTTGGCTTCAGCTTGATCTTCGCTGTACCACACCTCCCACGATCTGGAGGGTTCTTGTTGGCGACGCCACTGAATAGCCGCGGATAGGCATTGATCAGCCTCTCCTTCAGCTCGGCGACGTTCGGGTTCTCCTGGGCCTCTTCAGCCGCTAGCTTCGGTATAGATACAACCGACATCACTGCGGTATAGGCCTCTTCTGGGCCCATTCCAACTTCTCCTCGTCCGATATGCCGTCTTCATCGTCGTGGGGAGCTCTTCCCACCGATAATCTTCGGAAATTTGCGGCCTCGGGCTGGTGACTGTCGCTATCGGCACCCATTCTGGGAAAATCCCATTTTGTTGGGTCCGACCCAACCGGACCATCGTATTTGTCCGCGATGTGATCCATGACCCTCGCCACGAACTCGTCCTTCTCGTACTTGCCGGTGACCAACATCTTGTCATCCCACCAATGCGGAGATGTGACCATGGCCCGCCTCTTCTTGGCTGCCACACGGTCGTGCATCCCCATCCGCATGTAGTTGACGACGTCATCGATCTTGGCGTGGGACAGGACGTCAATGCCATCAATAGGCTGATCCGTCCCCTCCTTGGGCTCAAACATTACCTTCATGGGCACCGCCTCCACCCTACGGATGAATGCTTCATCACCCGTGGGCTGGGCTTGCGCTCCATCCACCAGGAAAGCCTTGGTACCCCACGCTTGACCCGGGGAGGGCATTGATACACCCTTGGCGTCGATGAACAACTCCTCCTCTGGCCCGAATGACATCTCGTTCAGGGTGATGGAGTCCAGCGTCGACTTGAGACCCTCCAGCGGACATGGGGTGGATCCTATGCCGGTTATGACCAGGATCCCCTTCGCCCTATCCGCGACGATCTTCTTGCCGTACGTCTGGTGTTATCCAGGGAGCCATGCCAATACATGGGCCCCAACTCCTTCAAACCCCAATGCCTATGCCAGGCTGAGTCTCCTCGATGCCAATGCCTCCTACACTTCCGCAAAAGTGGGGCATCCCGGGAAGCGAAGACGTCCGTCTCGGGCGCTTCGGCTCCCAGCGTCTGGATCATCCTGGCATACACCTGCGGCGCCATTCCATACTCCGTGAGCTGAACTCCACGGTCTCCTCTGGACTTGGCACCCACAGCTTGCACCGCTTGGACGATCCGATCCTCTTCCTCAGCATTCCATTGGGATGATCCGCATGCATAGTCCGTGGACAGCCATGTGAGGCATTCATCATCCTCCCGGACCAGCGTTGCACGATGGGGAAGGGCTCCAATGGCGTTTGCCACCATGAAGTCATACCCCATGATCATATCCCAATCTGTAATGTCGGCCACATACCAGTTCCCGGATAGAGTGCTTCTCTTCGCCAAATCAGGGCGGTTCAAGCGCTCATGCTCCCAGAATTCCATACTGATAGTGGCCTCATGGGTACCACCACCCATGATCTCTTCATTGGCCACCTTCAGGCGCACCGGTCTACGGCTGGGCTGCAGGGATTCCTCCTTGAACAACCCTCTCCGCACCAGGCTCACCTGGGCACCCGTATCCACCAAAACATCCACCACCAACTCCTCTTGTCCGCACCGTACAGGCACCTTCAAGTGCAACTGCCGCTCGTCGCCATGCGGTGTATGGACGACTCTCACGGCATGCAACTCTAGCACGTCCGGGTGCATCAGGACTTCGAGGGTATGATCACGGATGGTGTAGATCTTGGGTTGGTCTTGCCCGTCCACGGGGCTCTCCGTGGTCGCTCCCTCCTTCTTGCAACGTCCCTTGCCCACATAAACTTCCCTTGGCAGGGCGCTCGAGAGGTTCGGAGTGGCGAACCCCAGTGGTTTTGGCTCTTCTGGAGCCTTCTTCGGCACCCGATGTGCCTTCGCTTTCTCTGGGATTCCACTGATTTTCAGAGGAGAGACCTCCGAGGCCCCACTCCCGTGGGGGCTCCTCTAGACTTGACTTCCCACAGCCCCTTCCGGCTGCGATCCGCCAGGACTTTGTCCACCACGTTGCTTGGCTTTGAGTTCCTCCAACGTCCTCAACATGTCCTCAGCAACTTCCTCGATCGACCTCACTCGTCGATCTTGGCCAGGTCCGGCACCATAGCCTCTTCCTCCGCCTTTTCCTTGGCCTTTGCCTTGGCCTTTTCCCCCGTCTCCGCCCTTCGCCTTCCAATCAGAAATCCGCTGCTCCTTGGGCTTCTTCTCGGGTTGGGCGGCGAAGTAGGTCTTCTTGTCCGCCTCATACACCTTGCACTGACGGTGGTCGTGTGCATGGTTGTTTCCCTTGCCGTAACAGACCCAGCTACCGTCGTGCTGAGACCTGTACTCTCGGAACGAGAGCGGTGGGTTCCCGATCCTCCTTGGCTCTTTGCCCTTCTTGGGTCCCACCCGGCTCCATCTGGACCGATCCTGCCCATTGTCCCCACGTTGTGCGCCACAAACGCGAAGAAATGGGCCTCCTCGTGATCCTCCCGGGACCAGTGGTCTTGGCCACTTCCACTACCATCCTCCGCGGAGTTGGCCGTGTCCTCCTGGATCTCCCGATGATGGCAGTCTTCCCGGTGGCCTCGTTGTCCATGACCATGTCGATCCTGCACGTGGGCCTCGTTCTTCGCATTGAGCTTCAACTCCACCGTGATGTACTTCACGATCTCGTCCAGGCTCATGCGGGCGAAGATGACTTGCATCCTCAGCGGCCCCCCGCGCCTCCACTCCACGTTGTTGAGGCGCAGCAACCTTTGCCCCATGGAGTCCCCAAATACCTCCACGTACACGGCGTTCTTCAGTCCCAACATCCGGTTGGGCTCGCCCAGGTTCCTCCTGAAGAACTCCATAATACCCGCATGGGTATCCTCCGCCGCCATGATCCTCACCGCCACGCGCTTCTTCGCTCGCTTCTTGTCCTCGTCCTCCACTCTCCTCTTCCAGTTGCCGGGGAAGACGTCCTTCAGCAGGTGGCGGATCTCGCTGGCCTCGTTCCAGTCCTCCACCAGCTTGGGGCATCTGCGGTACTTCCGCAGATACCGGTTCCACTCCCGGACCCGCAACTCACCGCGGTCGAGCGGCAGCGGGATGGACCACAAGTCCTCCAGCTTCTGGTTCGGAGCGTCCACCCGCTCCTCATCCTCCAGCCACTGGAGGCAGGCCTGCTCCGTACGGATCAGTCCTTACCGGATCTGATCCCGCAGCTCCTCCTTCAGGTCCTGCGCCAGCCGGTGTGGGAATGTCCGGCATACCCACTTGTCCCGCGGCGCTCCCCGCATCTCGCCGACGACCTCCTCGGCGAAGTCCTCCAAGTCCAGGATGAAGTCATCCAGGTTGGAGGGGTTGCCATCGTAGTAGGGGATTTTGATTTTCCTGAGGTCGTCAATCCTGATTGCGTCTCCGACGTCCCCAGCCACCACTCCACCGAGACGGATACCACCTGTGGCCGGGGGATGTGAGTACATTCCCCGTACATCCCTCTCCTCCATGGAGTGCGGTCCAGTTGGGCCTGAACCCATGGGGTTTGGAATGCGGGAAGGACTTGCTCCATCGGCCGTCCATATCCCCGTATTGGGGTCCTTCGCCCACAGATTTCCACCTGGGTGGCCTCGACCATGTCCGTCGGCGCTTCCCATGGTTCTCCGCTGCATGGTCTGGCTCTGGATCTCCTCTTCCGCATGAATTGCATGGGTATTCGTAGTTGGCGGTAGATCCTGGGCGGCGTGGGACATCTGTAGCGTCAGGCTCCTCGGGTCCGTGATTACGTACCCTTCCCGCATGGACCCAGCCGGTGCCGTGTGTTCCCCGAGCATTGTGGATTCGCTGAACATGGGAACAAACGGCAGCGCACCCGGGTCAACACGCGGATGCGCGTAGGGTGCCTCTCCAGGGCCGCCATGGGTTTATCCATGGCGCTCCTTAGGGTCCTAACCCGCTCCACCAGCTCTGCCGCGGCCGGCTTTGCCGGGAGCTCCGGACCCGAGGCGGGGGGCTGTAGCTCTTCTAGCCTTTTCAGGCGTCCCGACATGTCCTCCACCAGGTGGAGGAGGCTGTCCACCACTCGCTGCTGCTTCTCCAGGGCCAGCTCCAGATTCTCCCGGTACCGGTCCCGTTCCACTTGCAGCTCCTCCATGTCTTTCTCCGAGGCCGACTGGTCATCCAGGATCCCGGCGATGTCCTCCTCTAGGCCGTCCTTCGCGTTGTCCAGGCGGTCGAGTCGATGCACGATAGCGTCCATCCCCATCTTTGGGTACTTACCCATGAGGAAGGACACGTGCTCGCAGTGGCACTCAGCGTGCCTTGCGCCCGATCCAGCGCATCCCGCGGTTCCCGGCGCCTCAGACTCATCGCCCATGGGCGTATCGCCTATGGCGTCCGTCTCTGGTCCCGTGTGCCGGGGCACAGGTGCCGTCCGGGCCCTGGCTGGCCTCTCCAAGCCCTCAGCGTCGTGCTTCAGGGCGGGCTCTGGGGCCGTGTTCGCCCTTGTGGGCGGTCTGGCCGTCTCCTCCGACTCCGAAGGTTGCTCATAGGCTGTCCGATAGCCCTCGGAGTGCCCCTCGGATTCCCACAGCCTGACCGGGCTAGGGTCCGTATCCATAGCCCCGGCGTCCCTCGCCGCGGACTTGGGTGACCCGCGCTTCCTGTAGCGCCGGGCCCATCCTCCACTGCTGCCTGAATGGCAGGCCTCCTCAGCGTCCTCCGCGGCGGAGCGGAGGTTGCATGCCTTTCGGCAGCGACGCTCACATATGGAGACCAGATCCTCCATAACAAGTCCTCCTCTTCCCGAATGTCGTACTTCTCTTCGGGCTTCAACTTCCGGAGTTCGCCATGCTCTTGAACGTCGCGGCTCTTCTATGGCTCCAATCTCCGGTGTGGTCTCCACCGAGTCCACAATACGCACCCGGGGCGTACTTGGGCAGGGCTCATAGGGGCCCAAGTCCCCGGGTCGGCGGTAGGTAGGGGCAGCAGGAAAGCCTCTGCTACCATAATGAAGGTCCCTACCAGGACCGGCCCCCGCTGTGCCCCTTCCGCCTGTAACCCCTGCTGACTTGCTCCTGATCAACGATTGCATTTATCAAAATCCAGGGTTCCAAATCCAAAAATATAGAAAATACTATCCTCCTTCAACCCTGAACAGCAACCAGATCTCACAAATGCAGCAATAGCCCAATTCACAATCCAATACGGGCTGCGGGCTTCCGTTCAGCACACCGGTCGTCTCACGGTGGCGGGCATGTACAAGAATTGCACCAAAGAGGAAAGCCCTGAAATTGGCATATGAACACAAATAAAGCAAAGTTCGGGAAAGATGGAAACATACACATTCACAGCCATAAACCCCTCATTCCCTGGACTCAAGACCTTCCCTTGACTCACCAACATATTGCCCTGAACCAGGTCAAATGAGATGGCTGAATGCCATGTGTCAAAAGTCAATACACAAACCCAAAAATGTGTTCACTCCCAAGCCTCTAAATCCTAGCCCAATAGGGGAGGTGGCGTGTCATGGCCTAGAGTGGCACTCAGGACCATGCCCTACCCTGACAGAAACTTGGTTGGACTTGGAGTCGAATGGGCTTGGTGAACTGCCCCATGAAGATGACCTGACAACATGACAAAATCAGGCAAATCACACTATAATGCCCAAAATTCAATTATATACTCAAAAATGCACACGGCCAATATTCAAATACTCCATGCATGTGTCAAACCGGAAAGTAGTATACAAGGGTGATATAGACCAAAGGTCCATGCCCAAGAATATCCCATCATTGGTCCCGATACCCCTCCAGTTATGTACATGACATGCTTCACAAATCAGCTCATGCGTTTGAGACCTAATTTTGTGAGGCCTCGTGTGCCGAGCCAAAGTGACCATGTGATCCAGCATATGGTGAGGTACAACACCGAAGCATATGCCAACATATAAGCAACATACCATAGTTAACAGATCTCTAGGCAATTTACTGTTAGCCGACCAGTTGAGCACATAAAACACAAAAATGAGCATAAAATGAGGTCAAAAACATGAAAATATGTCCAAATACAAAGTTGTCATGATAGTTTATCTCTATGCTCACCCATGATATCCGCGCATGGTTCAATATACAAATGATTGGAACCATTTGCGAACAATTCCCCAACTTGGATCCCCAATCAGGCGCATGGAGATACCTTCGCCACTCATATCTACATGCCCCATGAAAATCGGAGTGCACTCATGGATATCTTTGCCAAACATACCATGAGCAATACATACGCGGTAGACTTAGTCTAGCGCTTTGAATTCCACAATTGGGACATGGGCAATACCCTTGTCACGTGTGGCTCCCCATCTCTTCGGCCACACGAAGATATATAACATGGGCGTGAGCATATCGAAGCACATACCATGCATATAACACATACCCTCAAAGGTGGCTCCCACCATGGTATGCCATGCCCCTCCATGGACATAACTTCACGTTAAAAATACGTGGGAACCCAAGCAAAGTATCTATGCAAACCCAACACTCATGCGGTACACTCGAAAGTCGCAAAAAAATATTCGGTTGCACGGTCCAAGAGTTATATATCACTTTCTACTCTCTTGACCATTATCCCTTGCTACACCGGGCATGTGTACACACCAAAGGCGTTTGACGCTTTCCAAATTAAGTTGAGACTAAGGCGCTTGCAACCCAACCTTTCTTATTCTCTTTCCTCACGCTCGCGCGTAGATATGACCCTTCAAAGTGGTCCCACGATTCACTTTTGTTTCCCTTATATCTCCAAGTCAAATGGGTGGCAAGTATAAGGGAAACCTGATTCGGGCATAGGGAAAAGAGTATGACCACTCGAAGAAGACCAATTCAAATGCGGCGATGTCGAAGTGGAAAATCCGATTTCGACATCGCGAAAACTTCAGAATAAAATTCCGAGTGCATATTTAGAAAATTGCGGAAGCAACGAACCCTTTACTGATGAAATCTGACCCTTCATCGGAGTTTCCGCCAAGATATCTGGAAATAACAGTTAACCAATCGGTTAGCGCAAAATCGCGAGCCAACTGACAGTCGCCGATACATTGATCATCAGAACGAAAGGCTGAAAAATTACGGAAACATTATGATAATAAAACCCTGTTGATTCCTGATATTCTGATATATAAATCTCAGCTGGCGGCGCCTCGGTACTGAATGTGGCCACTCATAGCCGGAATGGCCAAACCTATCACACTATCACATCGGGTTAGGTCAGGTGGATGGGAGAGTATGATATCAGCCAATGGCGGCTTGCCGGCACATAGATACACACCCCAAGTGACCCAAAGATGGCCACGGGGGTCCGAACCGGCTTCACAGTGTAGGGGGTAGTCCCCGTCCTTGTACTCCAGGACTAGGCCAGCGTCGATACATTCTTGTATCTGTCGCTCAATCTCGTCGGCCTGCTCTTTAGGAGCTGGATAGGGTCTCCTCCGGATCCTGTGAACCACGAACTCGGTTTTCAGCTTGAGGTCCATCTGTACCAGCTTGTCACATGAGGCTGGAGGGGGTAGTTCTCTGAACACCTCCAGATAGGTCCTTATAAGCTTCTGTACCCGCGGGTCCAATACCTTGATCTTGTCCTCCATGTCCTCGTCAGAGTGTAAGTTGCTTGCCCCCTGAGTAATAGACGTCGGGAGGTGGTCCTCCACCGACTCTTCGCCCGTGGTAGTGTCCTTCAGCCCTTGGTAGGCATATAGAAGGTCTTGTTCAACCATCTCCGCTGGACGATGGCAACATAGGCACGCTCGAGGGGGTTCACATACACATTCCTCCGAGAGGTCGTCCTCCTCTGGGGTCCTCACATGGGCGCCCCACACGCTCTTCATGAGCTTAAGATCTACCTCCCTTTGCCAGGTGGTGATCTTCTGTTCGAGGTCCTCCTCCAATTGGGATAGGTTCCCCATACGTCCTTGCTTCAGTGGCCATGAGCTGCGGGTAGGCTTCGCGTAGCATAGCTTTTTCGCCACCGACGTCCTCCTGGAATCCACATACTCCCTGAGCCTGGATCGAGGGTCCAGCTCCTCGTCCACGGGGTCTTCCACCCTCATGGAGAGTAGGGGTTTCATTGGGGGGACGTACTCGGCGT
Organism: Eutreptiella sp. 'Long Island Sound 2002'; assembly: GCA_964036045.1. Classification (NCBI taxonomy): domain Eukaryota; phylum Euglenozoa; class Euglenophyceae; order Eutreptiales; family Eutreptiaceae; genus Eutreptiella; species Eutreptiella sp. 'Long Island Sound 2002'. Next base: position 149,496,088 of record OZ038382.1, on the reverse strand, counting down.
TCTCCACTTCCTCCACACAGGTCTGCACGAAGAAGGCGTCGTGCTCAGTTTCGTCATCTGAGTGGATAGAGCTAGGTAGCTCAGATAGTCCACACGCAGAGACTCCATCAGGAACAGGTACATGGCAGGGAGAGTTGGGCGCGTTGGTGTCAGTCAGGACGTACTCATCTCCTCCGGGTGTAGTCTCAACAGCATCTTGAGGTCGTAGGCGATCCTTCAAGTCACCCAAGGCGAGTCCGTCGCTTTCTCGTTGTATAGCCTGGACCAGAGTCGGGTCCAGATCCTCCCAGGGGATGGAGGTAAGACCTCCGTCCACCACGCTCAGCATACTCCCCCATCCGGGTTTCCCAATAGGCGTCTTACGACCCAGAGGCACGTAGATGGCCTCATCAGGTAACCGAACAGAGCTGATAGTCAGCCTGTCCAGAAGGTTTCGCCAGTATTCGTTGCCCCCATGGGCTCCCCAATCGGGGGAACACAGGACCATACGGGAACGTTCCAAGGCCACCTTGGTCAGCACCTTCCCCAGTTCACTGAACCTGGGGTTCCCGTAGGCCATCCCGAAAGAGGGCCAGTAAAATTTGTAGCTGCAGTTCTTCCCCTTGCTGCAGTAAAGGTCCAGTACATGCTGTTTGTCGCTGGCGAACAACTCAACACTCAGGTCTTCTCGAGAGTAACCCAACTCCTTCAGACCTTGGTCTAGGACTTCCCCCAATAGTTGATAGTCCTCAGTTTTGGAGGCCGCCATCATGTTCGAGGGCTCCTCCTTCGATAGCCTCAGGTAACTCGAGGTATGTTCCGACTGCTCCAGTGGCAAAGACTCTCTGCCACTGCCGTGGTCCACGTAGAGGAGGTAGGGCGCTTGCAGCGTCAGGGATTGTATCTGGGAGTGCTGTACGAAGAAGTCAGTCCCCAGTACAAAGTCGAAGGCCTCAGTGTCCATCACATAGAACCGATGGGCGATAGTGCGGGAGCCCATAGGTACCTCCACTTCACAGTCCCCGCAGCTGTGCACCACATGTCCATCCCCCATGCGTATAGCAGCGGTGGTCATGGTGTTCTTCAGGCTCCCACAAGGTAAACTTTTCTTGGCCACTATAGATATGGTGGCGCCAGTGTCCAATACCCCCAGGTATTCGCGTCCCTCTAGTCGGATACGTACCCAAAACACCAGGTCTTGGGTGCCACCAGAGCATCCCCGTCAGAACTCCGCGGGACAGGTCACCTCGAACCCCTTGTTCCGCAGTTTGCGGGCCATCCTCATGAAACGGGTCCTCTTCCCTGGGACCTTGTGATAACCAGAGCTGTGTTAAATTCAATGCAACTCGGACCTCGTCCACATTGTAGCCCTTGAATTTCGAAATGTCATAGCCAAAAACCACTTCCCAGTTTGGTGGAGAGCTGCCTTCCATGCGCATCGGCACGTAGTATTTCACCAAATCTTTCAACTCCACTTCAGGTCGCTCCTTGGCTGGGCTAAATCGAAACTATAAATTCAGTTGGATTGAATTTAACACAGCTCTACTTATGACAGGGTCCTAGGGTCTTAGCGTTGCCGTCATCACCACCTTCATGCTCACGCTTGGCTCCTTGTTCTTGCTGGGCCTGCGTTTGTGAGCGTGTGGTAGGACCAGACTGCCCTCCAGAGGGCTCAGAGTTCCCCCCTGGATTAGGGTTGGGGTTGCCTCCGTTCTTGTCCTTGTTCTTGTTGTCGGGCTGGCGGTTAGCGCCTCCTCCTCGTCCACCTTGACCCTTGTCTTGCCCTTGACCACGTCCTTTCGACTTGCCCTTGCCGGAGTCGTTGCCTTTGCCTTTGCCTCCACATTTGCCTGAGCCTTTGCCAGGATCTTCACTCTTAAGCGTCGCCGATAGGCGTTGCTTATGGTAGCACTCATCCTCGTAGTGCTTCCGCTTCCCGCAGAATGCACACGTGATGGTGCACCTGTAATGATCCGGCAGCTTCGCCTTGGCGCCGGTGTTCTTCTCCTGCTGCTTCCCCTGGACTACGAAGCAGTCTCGCTGCTCGCAGTCAGGGGCATGCTGCAGGTGGCCCTGCTCGTCTCTGGCATCACACCAGAATAGCTCCTTCATGTTCTCCATGATACGGGCGTGGGCGTGTTTGGGGGTAGTCCCCTGCCCAGGTCGGGACCCTTGATACCCTTTGCCATGACCTCCAGAACCTCCTCCTCCAGGACGGTAATTGTTCAAGTGCTGGTCGCTCTCCTTCTCCAGCGCCAGCTCCAGGAGTAGCACGCATAGATCCTCGTAGCGGAGGGATCTAGCCTTGCGCTCCGCCGTCGAACGGCACTCGTCCCATAGCTCCAGAGGGAGCTTGACCACCAACCAGAACAGCAGGTTGTCGCTGCTGTAGGAACCGGGCGTCAGTCGTCCAGCCCAGTGATCCAGGTCAGCCAACAGCTCAGAGACCCTGCCAGGTTTGGGGTTGTTGGGCAGCACGGGCAGGTTCTGGATCTCGGCCCTGATGGAGAGGGCGGTTTCGTAGGTCGGGTACTGCCTCTCCAGGGCAACCAACACATCGGCAAAGGTGGCGGAGTTAGTCACGATCTGCCTGACCTGCTTCTCCAGGTACTTGGTCTTGCAGCACTGCAGGAGCAGATCGCACTTGACTCGCCCACTAGCGTGGGTTTGGCTGGTCAATCAGAGAAACCGGCCAAAATTCTCAGCGAACTCGCTGAGGTCCTTGCCTGTGAACTCAGGCAGGTTCACCACGATCTTGGAGGTGGCAATAGCCTTCGCCTCCTGAGACCTGCGTCCCTCAGGGCGTCGGGTCTTCTTCTTCTTCTTCTTCTTCTTCTTCCCGCTTTGGGTCCTCGGGGTCCTCCGGGTCATCAGCCTCCGAGGGCGAAGTAGACGTCATCGATGGCGGCCCGTCATCGGAGGGGTCTCCGCCTAGATCACTAGAGCCATAACGCTCCACGTCCACCATTGCCCTCAAGGCTGTCAGCCCCAGCCGGTCCAGCTCGGCCCTCGTAGAGTTCGTCACGTGGCTGTAGGGCGGCTGGGCCGTTCTCGGTACGAAAGGACTTCTCGGTATAGCTGCAGGAGTCGGCATCGGTCTGCTCCTCAGGCTCCCCAGGGTATTTGTCAACCCTGCCGCCAGGTGGTTGGCCTGTACTCGGTGGGGTGACATTCCTACCGTAGTAGGTGAAGCTTGGGGCGGTATCATCAGGGGCTCCAATTTCTCTCGGATCTCTTGAGGGAGGTCGCCCACGATTTTTGAAGTGGCTCCTCGGAGCACCTCGTTGATCTCCGACCGCGTCAGGGACCTGTTGGAGGATCTCCCCGATCCTCTACTCCTGCCTCCAAGAGACTCGGGTCCTCTCCTCAACCCGCTCAAGGTTGCATACCCAGGTGCATACCCAGGAACATCCACATAGGTTCCAGTAGCGGTTAGTGGATGGGGATATTCAGCCGCATACCATCGCGTCGCAGAGCTGGAAGCCACCGGCTCACTGGCAGTAGTTGCCTCAGGGAGCGCAGTGGTAGGTGGGCCCATACCATAGGCGGGGTAGGGAGGCATGCCAGTAAAGCCTGTGCCCTCTGCCATAGGCGGGTTGGTTATGGGAGTGGATGTTGCAGCGGCTGGGCGTGTGGTGGTTATAGGAGAGGGTGATGCGTGGAGGCCAGAAGCGCTTGGTGCGCCTTCGAAGGTAGGGTCATTCGTCAGGTCTTGCCCTTGTTCCTCTCCTTCGTCTGCTTCGTCTCCAGCATCCTTCTCGCTCTCTCTCTTCCTCTTCACAGGCTGAGTGACCACCTCCTCGACTGTGAGGGCCCTGAAGACCGTCTGGAGTCCATCCAACGAGTTCTCAGCCACTTCCACTGGCCCATGTAAGGGCTCCGAAGGTACAGCGCCGCTAGGTCCAGGTCCAGGTTCACCAGGTGCTGGCCTTGCCGGTGCCTCAGGCGCTGGCGCTGTTCTCACGTCGGCGTCCTCCTTCCTTGTATCCATCTTCGTTCGCCCTTCTGCTTATATGTGTCTGTACTCGGCGCACTGGATGTACGGCGCGGGGTTGCTGCCGGTGCGCACAGACAGACTGCCTCTTGCTACCAGCAAAGTTTATAGTGGTTTCAACACTGTGTTTTTGTCTCTCCTGCTGCTTGCTGCTGGTGTAGGGTTTCCTGCTGCTTGTTTTTGGAGATGAAAGGCTTTTGCTTGCTGAAATACAGTAAATCCAGGATAGCCCAAGCCAGAGGTGTGCAAGGAGAAGGGAATCAGGATCAAAGCATGAAGGGCTGCAGTGTAAACAGTGAAAGATGGAAGGATATTCACAGAAACTGCAACTCAGGTCAAATCGGATTGCATATTCACAAAGATAGCTGAAATGTTTTGGAAAAGAGTTGGAAAACTGCCCCATGGTCACTCTATCTTCATAGTGCCATCTCAGGAGATGTGCACTCTTTGTTTTGGGTCCAATATGTGCTGAGGTGGCAGGGCATGTGGCGATGAGGTCACTGCCATGTCACATGGGATCTTCCTACTTAGCTGGGCTGACCAGGAATTGAACCCAGGACTTCTCAAAAAGAGGTGCCCAGCCCCCTAGGGTGCATACCACTAGGACAGCTAAGTATTCATGGAAAAACATAGATAAATTCATAGGCTCTGCCTTGGATATGTCAGTTTTCAGTCAACTGAGGAAAATATGATTTGCCTCACATTGAAAGGGGATTAAGGGGTCCACTCCATATCCTGATTGGGTGTTTGGTTCCATAGGTCAAAATGTGTTATCACCACTTGTGGTGGGACCAATACTAAGATAGAAATGCCTGGATGCTCAGTGCATCTCTAATACAACTAGAGTATGCCTCAAGGCATTGGAAAAGCACTTTTTCTTACTGCTCGTGTGCGAGTAGGGAATCCCCGTAGACACCTGGACATTGAGGGATCTCAGGACCCTCTTGTACCCACCGGTATCTGAGCATACTCGTACGTCCTCATCGGAGTTGATCTCCTTGGGCGCCCCATAGACACAAAAACACTCCTCCAGGAGTATCTTGATAGTCTCCTCCCCGGTAATGTGCTTGGTACATGGGAACACCCTGGTAAACCTGGTCAACCTACAGGTTACCACGAGGGCGAAGTCATAGCCCCCGAACTTCGGCATCTCCGTGTAGTCCACGTATAGAACACTGTTAGCACAGTGAGGGATGGGCAGGGTCGAGTAGAGACCTCTGTCCCTGATATCCCCTGGTTTACAGGACCTGCACGGGCACTTGTCCACGATAGGCTGGAGGGTTTTCCGCAGTTGGTCGTCAGTCCACGTAGTGTGGAACCACTGCTTGAACAGCCTCAGGGTACGGTCAGCACCCACATGACCGCTGGACTCATGGGTCCACTTCAGCAGCGCTGGGACTCTGTCACTAGGCACCACAATGCGGTCCTCGTGCCAGAGGTAGCTCTTGTCCCTCTTCCACTGGTCTCGGTTGACCAGGAGGGGTTCAAGGCGTTTCTCCAGGCGCTTGTAGATATCCCCAAACTCCTTCAGGTACTCTGATTGTTGGAGTCCATCCAGGGGGCGTATCATCGTCATGTTGAGGTCCAAGTGGACGTCCATACGGCTGAACGCCTCCTTAGCCAGCGCTTCAGACCGGGCACCAATCAGGGCGTCGAAGTTGTTGCGGCTGATGTAGTCGGCACAGTCGTTCTTCACTCCCTGGATATGGTGTACCGTCAGCCGTAGTTGACTGAGGTAGGTCCACCAGCGCCGTAGCTTGGCCTTCTCAGGTGGGGGACCCTTCTGGAAACTGCGGACCGGTTCTTGGTCGCACAGCCAGACCACAGGGTTACTCCCCAACAGTCGTGCTTGTGGGGATAGCACCAGCATACCCGCGAGCAATTCCTGCTCATAGGTGGAGTAGTTCCCCCTGGCCTGGTTCCACTTCCAGTTCCAGTGGCCCAGAGGTACTAGGACCCACTTGTCGTCAGGGTAGCTGTGCTTGAGGGTTCCATCTCGGTTGAGACCTTCCGTCCCCCATTGGGAAATGGCCGAGTCGAACTCCTCCTTCTCTAGTGCTTGCCATTGGAACAACGTTCCACCACCGCCCACATTGCTGGCGTCGGTCACCAGGAAAATTCCCCCCTGTGCCCTAGGCACGCCCAAGCACTTAGCGTTGGCTACCTTGTCTTTGAGCTCGTCAAACGCTTGTTGCTCTTGTGGGCCCCAGCGCCAAGTAGTACTCTTCTTGATCAAGTCCGTCAGAACGGCGCTGGTGTAGGTGAAGTTTTTGATGTGGCGGCGATAGAAGTTGCACGCCCCAATGAAACTACGTACATCATGAAGTCCTTTCTTGCGGTCTTCGTGTCGTACCTTGGCATCCATCAGGGGTTTGGCCTTAGAGGCCGCTGGGGTCCACCACCCATAGCCAATGTCAAACCCCAGGTACTGCATGGTCTTCTGCATGAACTCACACTTCTCCAGCTTGAGTCGTGTGTGGTTCTCCTGGCAGACCGCAAAGAACTCACCCAAAAGGATTAGGTGATCCTCCTGGGTATTGGTCCCGAGGCATACATCGTCGATGTGAGCCTCCATCTGGGCACCACGGGATATGAGCTCCTGCACCTTAGGTCTCCTTCGTAGGATGGACAAGATCATGTTCATCAGCTCCTGGAATACAGCGGGTGCGTTAGCCACGCCAAACGGCATGACCTTCCACTTGAACACCCTCCCCTGAGGGGTGATGAAGGCCAGTAGTTCCTGTGCGTTGGGCGTCAGGTCCACTTGCCAGAATCCGCTCCTCTTGTCCATTTTGGTCTTGTAGCGACAGGTGGCTATCTTCTCCAGGGTAGACTCCATATTGGGAATGGACCCTGAGTGGTTCAGCGTTTTCTTGTTCAGCTCTCCGTAGTCCACTACCAGCCGTTTGGCTGTAGACCCAGGTTTAGCCACCAGGAAACAGGGGCTGCAGTGTAGGGGGTAGTCCCCGTCCTTGTACTCCAGGACTAGGCCAGCGTCGATACATTCTTGTATCTGTCGCTCGATCTCGTCGGCCTGCTCTTTAGGAGCTGGATAGGGTCTCCTCCGGATCTTGTGACCCACGAACTCGGGTTTCAGCTTGAGGTCCATCTGTACCAGCTTGTCACATGAGGCTGGAGGGGGTAGTTCTCCGAACACCTCCAGATAGGTCCTTATAAGCTTCTGTACCCGCGGGTCCAATACCTTGATCTTGTCCTCCATGTCCTCGTCAGAGTGTAAGTTGCTTGCCCCCTGAGTAATAGACGTCAGGAGGTGGTCCTCCACCGACTCCTCGCCCGTGGTAGTGTCCTTCAGCCCTTGGTAGGCATATAGAAGGTCTTGTTCAACCATCTCCGCTGGACGATGGCAACATAGGCACGCTCGAGGGGGTTCACATACACATTCCTCCGAGAGGTCGTCCTCCTCTGGGGTCCTCACATGGGCGCCCCACACGCTCTTCATGAGCTTAAGATCTACCTCCCTTTGCCAGGTGGTGATCTTCTGTTCGAGGTCCTCCCTCAATTGGGATAGGTCTCCCATACGTCCTTGCTTCAGTGGCCATGAGCTGCGGGTAGGCTTCGCGTAGCATAGCTTTTTCGCCACCAACTTCCTCTTGGAATCCACATACCCCCTGAGCCTGGATCGCGGGTCCAGCTCCTCGTCTACGGGGTCTTCCACCCTCATGGAGAGTAGGGGTTTCATTGGGGCGACGTACTCGGCGTTCTCCACTTCCTCCACACAGGTCTGCACGAAGAAGGCGTCGTGCTCAGTTTCGTCGTCTGAGTGGATAGAGCTGGGTAGCTCAGATAATCCACACTCAGAGACTCCATCAGGAACAGATACATGGCAGGGAGAGTCGGGGGCTTTGGTGTCAATCACGACGTACTCATCTCCTCCAGGTGTAGTGTGAATAGCATCTTGAGGTCGTAGGCGATCCTTCAAGTCGAGCAAGGCGAGTCCATCGCTTTGTCGTTGTATAGCCTGGACCAGAGTCGGGTCCAGATCCTCCAAGGGAATGGAGGTAAGACTTCCGTCCACCACGCTGAGCATACTCCCCCATCCGGGCTTCCCAATAGGCGTCTTGCGTCCCAGAGGCACGTAGATGGCCTCATCAGGCAAACGAACAGAGCTGATAGTCAGCCTGTCCAGGAGGTTCCGCCAGTACTCGCTGCCCCCATGGGCTCCCCAATCGGGGGAACACAGGACCATACGGGAACGTTCCAAGGCCACCTTGGTCAGCACCTTCCCCAGTTCACTGAACCTGGGGTTCCCGTAGGCCATCCCGAAAGAGGGCCAGTAAAATTTGTAGCTGCAGTTCTTCCCCTTGCTGCAGTAAAGGTCCAGTACATGCTGCTTGTCGCTGGCGAACAACTCCACACTCAGGTCTTCTCTAGAGTAACCTAACTCCTTCAGACCTTGGTCTAGGACTTCCCCCAATAGTTGATAGTCCTCAGTTTTTGAGGCCGCCATCATGTTCGAGGGCTCCTCCTTCGATAGCCTGAGGTAACTCGAGGTATGTTCCGACTGCTCCAGTGGCACAGACTCTCTGCCACTGCCGTGGTCCACGTAGAGGAGGTAGGGCGATTGCAGCGTCAGGGATTGTATCTGGGAGTGCTGTACGAAGAGGTCAGTCCCCAGTACAAAGTCAAAGGCCTCAGTGTCAATCACATAGAACCGATGGGCGATAGTCCGGGAGCCCATAGGTACCTCCACTTCACAGTCCCCGCAGCTGTGCACCATATATCCATCCCCCATACGTATAGCAGCGGTGGTCATGGTGTTCTTCAGGCTCCCACAAGGTAAAATTTTCTTGGCCACTATAGATATTGTGGCGCCAGTATCCAATACCCCCAGGTATTAGCGTCCCCCTAGTCGGATACGTACCCAAAACACCAGGTCTTGGGTGCCACCAGAGCGTCCCCGTCAGAACTCCGCGGGATAGGTCACCTCGAACCCCTTGTTCCGCAATTTGCGGGCCATCCTCATGAAACGTGTCCTCTTCTTAGCGTTGCCGTCATCACCACCTTCATGCGCACGCTTGGCTCCTTGTTCTTGCCGGACCTGCGTTTGTGAGTGTGTGGTAGGACCAGACTGCACTCCAGAGGGCTCGGAGTTCCCCCCTGGATTAGGGTTGGGGTTGCCTCTGTTCTTGTCCTTGTTCTTCTTGTCCTTGTCTGGCTGGCGGTTAGCGCCTCCTCCTCGTCCACCTTGACCTTTGCTTTGCCCCTGTCCACGTCCTTTCGACTTGCCCTTGCCGGAGTTGTTGCCTTTGCTTTTGCCTCCACCTTTGCCTGAGCCTTTACCAGGATCTTCACCCTTAAGCTTCGCCGATAGGCGTTGCTTATGGTAGCACTCATCCTCGTAGTGCTTCCGCTTCCCGCAGAATGCACACGTGATGGTGCACCTGTAATCATCCGGCAGCTTTGCTTTGGCGCCGGTGTTCTTCTCCTGCTGCTTCCCCTGGACTACGAAGCAGTCTCGCTGCTCGCAGTCAGGGGCATGCTGCAGGTGGCCCTGCTCGTCTCTGGCATCACACCAGAATAGCTCCTTAACGTTCTCCATGACTACCGGCGTGGGCGTGTTTTGGGGGTAGTCCCCTGCCCAGGTCGGGAACCTTGGTACCCTTTGCCATGGCCTCCAGAACCTCCACCACCCGGACGGTAGTTGTTCAAGTGCTGGTCGCTCTCCTTCTCTAGCGCCAGCTCCAGGAGTAGCACGCATAGATCCTCGTAGCGGAGGGATCTAGCCTTGCGCTCCGCCGTCGAACGGCACTCGTCCCATAGCTCTCGAGGGAGCTTGGCCACCAACCAGAACAGCAGGTCGTCGCTGCTGTAGGAACCGGGCGTCAGTCGTCCAGCCCAGTGATCCAGGTCAGCCAACAGCTCAGAGACCCTGCCAGGTTTGGGGTTGTTGGGCAGCACGGGCAGGTTCTGGATCTCGGCCCTGATGGAGAGGTCGGTTTCGTAGGTCGGGTACTGCCTCTCCAAGGCAACCAACACATCGGCAAAGGTGGCGGAGTTAGTCACGATCTGCCTGACCTGCTTCTCCAGGTACTTGGTCTTGCAGCACTGCAGGAGCAGATCGCACCTGACTCGCCCACTAGCGTGGGTTTGGCCTGTCAATCGGAGAAACGGGCCAAAATTCTCAGCGAACTTGCTGAGGTCCTTGCCTGTGAACTCAGGCAGGTTCACCACGATCTTGGGGGTGGCAATAGCCTTCGCCTCCTGAGACCTGCGTCCCTCAGGGCGTCGGGTCTTCTTCTTCTTCTTCTTCTTCTTCTTCCCCCTTGGGTCCTCGGGGTCCTCCTGGTCATCGTCCTCTGAGGGCGAAGCAGAAGTCATCGACGGCGGCTCATCATCGGAGGGGTCTCCGCCTAGATCACTAGAGCCATAAGGCTCCACGTCCACCATTGCCCTCAAGGCTGTCAGCCCCAGCCGGTCTAGCTCGGCCCTCGTAGAGTTCGTCACGTGGCTGTAGGGCGGCTGGGCCGTTCTCGGTACGAAAGAACTTCTCGGTATCGCTGCAGGGGTCGGCATCGGTCGACTCCTCAGGCTCCCCAGGGTATTTGTCAACCCTGCCGCCAGGTGGTTGGCCTGTACTCAGTGGGGTGACATTCCCACCGTGGTAGGTGACGCTTGGGGCGGTATCATCAGGGGCTCCAGTTTCTCTCGGATCTCTTGAGTGAGGTCGCCCACGATTTTTGAAGTGGCTCCTCGGAGCACCTTGTTGATCTCCGACCGCGTCAGGGACCTGTTGGAGGATCTCCCCGATCCTCTACTCCTGCCTCCAAGAGACTCGGGTCCTCTCCTCAACCCGCTCAAGGTTGCATACCCAGGTGCATACCCAGGAACATCCACATAGGTTCCAGTAGCGGTTAGTGGATGGGGATATTCAGCCGCATACCATCGGGGCGCAGAGCTGGAAGCCAGCGGCTCACTGGCAGTAGTTGCCTCAGGGAGCGCAGTGGTAGGTGGGCCCATACCATAGGCGGGGTAGGGAGGCATGCCAGTAAAGCCTGTGCCCTCTGCCATAGGCGGGTCGGTTATGGGAGTGGATGTTGCAGCGGCTGGGTCTGGAATTGGGAGTGTGGTGGTTATAGGAGAGGATGATGCGTGGAGGCCAGAAGCGCTTAGTGCGCCTTCGAAGGTAGGGTCATTCGTCAGGTCTTGCCCTTGTTCCTCTCCTTCGTCTGCTTCGTCTCCAGCATCCTTCTCGCTCTCTCTCTTCCTCTTCACAGGCTGAGTGACCACCTCCTACACTGAGAGGGCCCTGAAGGCCGTCTGGAGTCCATCCAACGAGTCCTCAGCCACTTCCACTGGCCCATGTAAGGGCTCCGAAGGTACAGCGCGAGGTCCAGGTCCAGGTTCACCAGGTGCTGGCCTTGCCGGTGCCTCAGGCGCTGTCTTCACGTCGGCGTCCTCCTTCCTTGTATCCATCTTCGTTCGCCCTTCTGCTTATATGTGACTGCTCGGCACACTGGATGTACGGCGCGGGGTTGCTGCCGGTGCGCACAGACAGTCTGCCTCTGCTACCAGAAACGTTTATAGTGGTTTCAACACTGTGTTTTTGCCTCTCCTGCTACTTGCTGCTGGTGTAGGGTTTCCTGCTGCTTGTTTTTGAGATGAAAAGCTTTTGTTTGCTGAAATACAGTCAATCCAGGATAGCCCAAGCCAGAGGTATGCAAGGAGAAGAGAATCAGGATCAAAGCATGAAGGGCTGCAGTGTAAACAGTGAAAGATGAAAGGATATTCACAGAAACTGCAACTCAGGTCAAATCGGATTGCATATTCACAAAGATAGCTGAAATGTTTTGGAAAAGAGTTGGAAAACTGCCCCATTGTCACTCTATCTCCATAGTGCCATCTCAGGAGATGTGCACTCTTTGTTTTGGGTCCCATATTTGCTGAGGTGGCAGGGCATGTGGCGATGAGGTCACTGCCATTTCACATGGGATCTTCCTACTTAGCTAGGCTGACCAGGAATTGAACCCAGGACCTCTCAAAAAGAGGTGACCAGCCCCCTAGGGTGCATACCACTAGGACAGCTAAGAATTCATGGAAAACCATAGATAAATTCATAGGCTCTGCCCTGGATATGTCAGGACTCAGTCAACTCAGGAAAAGATGATTTGCCTCACATTGCAAGGGGATTGAGGGGTCCACTCCGTATCCTGATTGGGTGTTTGGTTCCATAGGTCAAAATGTGTTATCACCAGTTTTGGTGGGACCAATACTAAGATAGAAATGCCTGGATGCTCAGTGCATCTCTAATACAACTAGACTACGCCTCAAAGCATTGGAAAAGCACTTTTTCTTACTTCGGCAGGCTTCTTGGTATGTGCCGGGGATGATCGTGCGGAAGGTCGGGCAGGATGTGTATGCGGTTCGTGTGGGGGATAACAAGATTCTGGACCGCGACCATACCCAGCTTCGTCCCCGAGCACCAGACCCCAGCGGACGTCCCGTCACCTTTGAGTTCACGGCCGGCGATGTGGACTCGGACGACGAGGGTGAGGACGACGACTTCACCGCCGAGAGGATCCTGACGGACAAGCTGGACCCGGGGACGCCTGGGGGGAGGCTTTCTAAAGTCCGTTGGAAGGGATTTGCCGCGTCCAGGGACTCGTGGGAGCCTCCGAGCAGTTTTGTGCCGAGGTATACCACGGTCTGGATGAAGTATCTCAGGATGAAGGGAGTATTCTTGGATGTCAAGGACGTGTTGGTCCATTTGGTGGCTGCTGTAGCACCGTAGTGGATCCCCCTTAGCATTTTTGTTTGTTTTTGTGCTCGGGAGACGGGTGAGGGCGTTCATCCGGGGATTTTTGGGATTTGATTAGCCATATAACCCCTGCACTCGTTCTCCACATATATATTTCATTGTGGTATACTTATTTAGGTCTACCGACAACGTTTCTCTATCTTTGATCCCCTTGGTCCATGTTGTAGATCAAGAGGAGACCGGATATGGCGTAGGGCAGCGATTATGAGTGTCCTCACCCCTCCCTTGGGGCATGGGGGACGCCTAGGACGTGTGTGGGGCCTCCATGTGTCCTTGGGACATGGGGGGGGGGGTTTGGAGCCCATTGGCGTCCTCCCGTCCTCTCTTCAATCACTTCCGAGCGGATACGACGCTCTGAGAAGGGGGGTGAAGCCGGTTCGGACCCCCGTGGCCATCTTTGGGGCACTTGGGGTGTGTATCTATGTGCCGGCAAGCCGCCATTGGCTGATATTATACTCCCCCATCCACCTGACCTAACCTGATGTGATAGTGTGATAGGTTTGGCCATTCCAGCTATGAGCGGCCATATTCAATACCGAGGTGCCGCCGGCTGAGATTTATATATCAGAATATCAGGAATCAACAGGGTTTTTTTATCATAATATTTCCGTAATTTTTCAGCTATCCGTTCTGATTGTCAATGTATCGGCAACTGTGAGTTGGCTCGCGATTTTGCGGTAACCCATTGGTTAACTGTTTTCTCCAGATATTTTAGCAGAAACCCCGATAAAGGGTCAGATTTCATCAGTAAAGGGTTCGTTGCTTCCGCAATTTTCATGTTATACACTCACCAAATGAATCTGTTTTTCTCAGACATTCAGAATCGGATTTTCGACTTCGAGGTCGCCGCACTTGATATGATGACTTTCGAGTGGTCCTGCATTTTCTTCCGATCACGAATCAACCTTCCTTTTGTTGTATCCTTCATTTTTCTTGGAAATATAGTCGAAACAAAATAGATTCGTGAGGTTACTTTGAAGAATCATATGTCCGGCTCACGGCGAGGAATACCAATTTTGGGAACGAGGTTGGAACCGCCTTGGTCTCAACTTAATTTAGAAAGCGTCAAACGCCTTTGATGTGTACACATGCCCGGTGTAGCAAGGGATGAGGGTCAAGAGGGTAGAAAGTGATATATACCTCTCGGACCATGCAACCGTATATTTTAATGCGACTTTTGAGTGTACCGCATGAGGGTTGGTGTTGCATAGAAATCTTCCTTGGGTTCCTACGTATTTTTAACATGAAGTTATGTCCATGGAGGGGCATGGCATACCATGCTGGGAGCCACCTTTTGAGGGTATGTGTTATATGCATGGTATGTGCTTCGCTATGCTCACGCCCATGTTATATATCTCGGTTTGTAGGAGGATATGTGGAGTCATGTGTGGCAAGGGCTTCGCCCATGTCCAAATGGTGAGCTCCATAGCGCTAGAACAAGTCTACCGCACATATAGTGCATGTGGGAGGGCTTACGGAGCGACCCACAAGCGCCACTATCAATTTTCCCATTTTCATGGTGCGTGTCGGGAGGAGGTTCGAAGGTATCCCTATGCGTCCATGTGGGGATCCAAGTGGGGGGATTGTTTGCAAATGGTCCCAAGCAATTGTGTTGTGAACCATATGTTGATACCATGGGTGAGCAAAGTTATATACTATTCCGATTACTTTGAATTTGGCATTATTTGCACGTTTTTGACCTCATTTTATGCTCATTTTTGTGTTTTATGTGTTCAACTGGTCGGCTAACAGTAAAGTGCCTAGAGATCTGTGAAATATGGTATGTTGCTTCTATGTTGGCATATGCTTCGGTGTTGTACCTCACCATATGCCGGATCACGCAGTCGCTTTGGCTTGGCACACGAGGCCTCACAAAATTAGGTCTCAAACTCATGAGTTGACTTGTGAAGCATGGCGTGTGCATATCCGGAGGGGTTTGAGAGCCAATATTGAGATATTCTTGGGCATGGATCTTTGGTCTATATAACCCTTGTATATTACTTTCCGGTTTGACACATGCATGGAGCATTTGAGTACTTGCCGTATGCATTTTTGAGTATATAATGGAATTTTGGGCAATATGGTGTGATTTGCCTAATTTTGCTATGTTGTGAGGTCATCATCATGGGGCAGTTCTCCAAGCCCAATCGACTCCAAGTCCTACCAAAGTTATGTCAGGGTAGGGCAGGGTCCTGAGTGCCACTCTGGGCCATGACACGCCACCTCAGCTATTGGGCTGGGATTTAGAGGCTTGGGAGGGAGCACATTTTTAGGGTTTGTGTAGTGACTTTTGACACATGGCATTTAGCCATCCTATTTGACTCGTTTCAGGGCATCATGTTGGCGAGTCAAGAGAAGGTCTTGAGTCCAGGGAATGAGGGGTCTATGACTGTGAGTGTGTGTGTTTCCATCTTTCCCCAACTTTGCTTTATTTGTGTTCATATGCCAATTTCAGGGCTTCCTTTTGGTGCAATTCTGTGTGCATGCCCAACGCCCGTGTCTCCGTGTGCACCGTGAGACGACCAGCGTGTTGGAGGGAGTTGTTGAGTGTCAACGCGGGACCTCAAAACCCTTGGAAGCCCTCAGTGTGGATTGAGCTATTGTACTTGGGAGTTGGTTATTGCAAGGGATCAGGTTTTGTGTGAAGGAGCCTATTTTTCTATTTTTTGTGGGGAATTGTGCAGGATAGGGCGAGATCATGCGGAACCTGGTGAGAACCAAGACCATAGGAGTGTCAGGAAATGGTGGAAGGGGTACAGCAGGGGCCGGTCCTGGTAGGGACCTTCTTTATCTGCAGGTATGCGCCAGTGGTGAGGCCCGGCAAGGGTCTATGAATCTTTCGTACAATGGGTATGGATGAACCTCATGCAGAAGGATGCAAAAGACGACATGAAAGGTGTTGAGCTTGCATGCCACTGACGGGGTTCAGGTGTTGTTTGCAGAATTTTTGGATAAAAGCAGCATGGCTTTTCCGAAAAAGCAGGTGGAGATCAGCGGAGCAAACATGGAGTGAACAAGTCCACGTGGGAGAGGAACAAAGAAGTTCGACCCAAACAGGTCCCAAAGGGAAATGGGTAGGTATTGAACTCCAACGGTGGAGAGACCCAACCCTCAAGGAGCCGCCAGACAACTCCAGCTTCCGAGAAATGGCCGCCAAACACCAAGACCAGAAGGACCCAAGGGGCTAGGGCTCTGGCCCTGTTACAGAAAGATTCATAATTGGTATTGCGGACGGACGGACGGACGGACGGACGGACGGACTGACGGACCGACGGACCGACGGACCGACGAACCGACCGACTGACCGACCGACTGACCAAACCACTGACTGACCGACCGACCGACCGACCGACCGACCTCATAATTGGTCTGGCATGTCTTGCACCCACCTTGCCCAGTCCGCACCGCATGTCAGACGACGACGGTGACTTTCATTCTCCACTGCCCAGCTCAGATTCGCGTGCAAGGAGTCCATCATCGCGTAGCGAGTGGGAGTCACGCAGCGCTGCAACTACTGAGGATGCGCGGAGCAACGGCAATCGAAGTCAGAACAACTTCAGCCATGTGGATTACGAACACCAGTCGGATGACAGCGCAGCCAAAAAAGATCCCTGGTGGACGGATTTGGATGAAGCAACGCTGCAGGATCCCTTCGAAACCAGTCCAAGGGAGTCCATGGGAATTCGCGCGGCGAGTGAAGCAGGATCAACGAGTTCAGAGTCCTTTGAGGATGCAGCAGACGCCATGCAGCGACTATCCATGAGGGTGCCGCTGTGGGCACCTATTCTTCAAATGCCTGAGATCCCGGAGGACCAGCAGCATATTCGTGATGCAGCAGGTCACTGCAAAATACGTGGTCCAGATCTGTTCTACATGTGCCTGCACAAGTGCTAGCCATCGAAGTGTCCGTTGAGGAAGCGTTGGTAGAAGAAAGCCGTCGCCAGCAAAGTCTTCGTGAGCCACACAGACCAAGCACAACATCCCACAACACAGGGACTTCGTCAAAACCTGGGGAGCGAGTACTCCGGCGTGAGGAAGGGGCGTCCACGCGTGCCGGCTGCCGAAGAGACGTATTAGCGACGTTGGAGTGGATATGATGGAGTGGATGTGCGTGAACGGCCGGTTCCAAGACCGTCGGTTCACTTCTAAGAAGGGGGGTGAAGCCGGTCCGGCTGCCCTACGACCGTCTTCGGCACAGACCTCGTAATGGTCAGCGCCGTGTTTAATATTTCTTTTTTTTCTGTCTACTTTTGCTTTTGCATATTTTATTATTGTTTGCGAGCTTGGAGACAGAGCGCGCTGCAAAGCGCGAGACGCGGTCGCCAGATCAGCGATGTGACCGTCAGCATTGACTACAGAGTTTAGGAAACTCACAGATTTATAGTATAAAAAGCCCTTTGAACTTTGTAGTTATAATTATTGCGAATGCCGGAATTTATAAAGACGAGTCTCGAATGTTGTAGAGTAGATCGTTTACGAAAGGGCCAGGTGCATGCCCTGTTCTTTGTATGTTACGTGTCTGCAGGTATGCGCCAGTGGTGAGGCCCGGCAAGGGTCTATGAATCTTTCGTACAATGGATATGGATGAACCTCATGCAGAAGGATGCAAAAGACAACATGAAACGTGTTGAGCTTGCATGCCACTGACGGGGTTCAGGTGTTGTTTGCAGTATTTTTGGATAAAAGCAGCATGGCTCTTCCGAAAAAGCAGGTGGAGATCAGCAGAACAAACATGGAGTGAACAAGTCCACGTGGGAGAGGAACAAAGAAGTTCCACCCAAACAGGTCCCAAAGGGAAATGGGTAGGTATTGAACTCCAACGGTGGAGAGACCCAACCCTCAAGGAGCCGCCGGACAACTCCAGCTTCCAAGAAATGGCTACCAAACACCAAGACCAGGAGAACCTAAGGGGCTAGGGCTCTGGCCCTGTTACACCGCGTCTAAGATGCAGCCCCTACAGGACATGCAGATTCACGATGACCTTAAGAAGGGTCCACACGACGTGAGGAGTTTTGTGGGCGCCTGTAACTTCTATAGGCGTCACATCCACAATTTTACCTACTCCTCTGCCCCCCTCACTGACCTAATCAAGAAAACTACTCCCTGGAGGTGGACCGCCAGAGAGGAGGAGTGTTTCCAGGAGTTGAAGAAGAAAATTGCCTCCTCCAACAGCCTGGGAGTACCCCGCCCTAAGGGCGAGATAGTCCTGATCACTGATGCCAGCGATGTAGGGGGGGGTGGAACGATCTACCAATGGCAGGAGCTTAACCCAGCTGAATTAACCCACTGCCATTATCGTACTAGCGGACTGAACCGTGATGGCTCCTTGAAAAATGACTATCCTACCAGTGAGTGGCGGCTGGTGCCACTGGGACACTGGAATTGGAAATGGAACCAGGCTTTTTCAATTACAGCACCTATGGCCAGGAACTAATGGCCGGTATGTTGGTGCTTTCGTCACAATCCCGACCCCTGGGATCTAACCCTATTGTCCGGCTCTCTGACCAGGAACCTGTGAAGTCTTTTCAGAAGGGCCGACCACCGGAGAAAGCAAAACTAAAGCGGTGGTGGACTTACCTGAGCCAGTTCAGGCTGAGAGTTCATCATATCCCCGGTATAAAAAATGAACTGTCTGACTATATATCGCGCAATAACTTCGATGCGCTTATAGGTCAGAGCTCTGAGGCGCTCGCCGAAGAGGCTTTCCAGCGTATGGATGTCCAGCTTGACCTGTCCATGCGCACTGCTGGAATCCTGGAGGGTTGGAGCCTAACCGACTATCAGTCAGAGTATAAAGAAATTCTCCAGACCCTCAGCACTGGTCTCGAACCCCGTGTCATTGACGGGCACCAGTGGTATAAAAACAACCAGTACCTCTTCTACGAGGACCGTATTGTTGTACCTGAGGCCCGACTTGATGGGTGCCTACACTGGTCCCATCTCAGCTCTGGTCACGTTGGCGCTAATCGCTCAGTTAACTTCTTCCGCGAGTGTTTCTACTCTAGTCTAACCCTGACCGACTTGAGGTCTCGTATGCAGACCATTGTGGATGCTTGTGGCTGTCGAGCCAGCAAGCAGAGCGAGAGTAGGGATAGGGGACTGATTTTTAGCTTACCCGTGCCCTATTGTGCTAACTGTCTTCTCTATGTGGATTTCATCCACGGTCTACCTCGCTTCGGCGGCTATGATAGTTTCCTAGTGGTCAGCTGTGGCCTATCTCGCTTCACCCGTGTGTTCCCTTGCAATAAGAAAATCACAGGTGAGCAGACTGTGAAAATGTTGGTGGAACAATGGTCCGAACCCAATGGGGCACCTAAACAGGTGCACTATGATGAAGATGTGCGCATCCGCAGTGACACTTGTTGGTACAAACGAGTGCTAAATGCCCTCAACGTGGAGGTAACCACAGGTGTGCCCTATACCCACACGTCTAACCCTCTTTGTGAGAGACAGAACCGTGTGGTGGAGCAAAACCTAAGAATCCTAATGAAACAGGAGCGTACCAAAGACTGGGTACGCCTAGCGCCCTGGGGAGTGCTGACCATGAACTCACAGCAGAGCTCTTCTACGGGGTTTCACCCCCCACGAGCTGTTCCATGGAGGACGAGCTGCTTGGTTCTTCAAAACCCCCTTTCCTGAGGACTTCAAGCGCCCTGTTGGAGACTGGCTGGAACACAAGCAGTCTATGGCTAACCAGGCGGGTACTACCCTGAGACACATTTGTAACCGAGAGCTGAGCCGGATGAACCGCCTACGGCGACCTGCCAGCTTCAAGGTTGGTGACCTTGTTTAGGTTCACCATTCACGCCTACCCTCCTGGCCACGTAACTGCCTACAGGACCCTTATTTTGGACCCTATCGTATCATCAGGATAGATGGATCCAGGATCCATGTCAGGTGCAGTCCACGTCTAGGTGGTGAACTGCTGTGTGCACCTAAACAGTTGAGGCACTATCAATCTCCTGACGATTTGTCCTGGGATGAGTGGCGCCTCAGCGACAGTGAGGTCCAGCGTATTGACCTAGAGGATGCTGCCAGCCCAGAGGAGGCAGACGAACTTGAAGAGATGACTGCCGATGAGATGGCAGTCGATGGTTACTACGTGGTTGCAAGTATTGCTCGCCACGAGTACAAACAGGGCTGGAAATTCTTAACCCTGTGGGATGGCTATGGGTTATCTGAGGCAACCTGGGAACCTATGTCAGCCTTCATACAACCAGATGGGAGTATCAACCCCATCTTCCGCTCCTACCTCGTTGAGAAGAACGAGGTGCAGCTACTAACCCGTGCTGAGACTCTGTCCCAGCGTAAAAAGAAAAACTAATTTCACTGTGTCAGTCTACTGACTGTGTTCTAACCTTACAGGGGCAGTGAGCCCTTTTGTGCAGATGTGCCCGTGTATGTGTGTGAGAGCAGTTGTCACAGTTGCCCCGCATTGCATCGCAGGACAGGACCGTTACCCCCCGTGACAACCACTCCCTGGCCGAAGGCCATTGGTTTTTCACAGAACACTGCTTACTGAGCACTCCACTGACCCTGTCTCTGCCCTACAGTCCCATGCCTATGGTTTCCAGCGTGGACCAGGTGGCCGCTTATCAGGTTTGCAGCCACACAGCGAGTGTATGCCTTGTTGACCATGTGTTGCACGGGAACTGCCCTAATGTAATGACCTTGGGGAGCCAACGTAGAACGGTGGCTTACTACTCCAGGGGGGAAATGACAAGCAAGGTGTCATGAAGCAAGGTGTGTCTTCCCTCCTTGGGGACAAGCGAGCCCACAGTTAGGACCCCTGATTGGTCCAGACCCATGGGGTTCTACCCTTCCTTACAGGGTTTACAATACCCCTAAGTGTGCTACGTATGTCTGTGTGTGTCTCACTTCTCTCCGCGGCGTGGCTCCTGGAGACCGGGCTTCGCTGACGTCGGACTGAAGGTCCTAATCAGGTACTATTACCACTCCTATGGCGCCCAATTTCTGTGCTGGCGCCTATCCTTGGGGGAAGACGGCAAAAGCCCTACCTACTAGAGGGGCGGGGTGGCCAAGTGTGCTAAGGGCATACAAAACGCCCATTTTTGTTAGAGGCCAAAAGCTAAAACACTCCCCTGCCCACGTGGAAAAGCACGCGGGACAGGAGACACCACTACACTACACTCACTAACGCCAGCACTGCCCTTCGAAGGCAGGGTGAGAACTCATCACTTGCACTCAACTCCTGCCAGGCCTGCTGACCCTAACACCTAGACACGCTACTTGAAGTTGCTGTCAAGGATGTCACGGGTCCTACTGACCCTCGTGTGAGAAAGCAAGAGAACACAGCGCTACCAAGCAACTCTGGCCTAACAGGGACGCCACTACGCGTTTCCGTGTCAGGGCTTGGAGGGAAGGAGTGCTCATTATGCGTGCACAGTTTGTATGCCGATGAGGTCCGACTGCACTGGCCACTCCTGACTGGGTTGCAGTTATTTGTTTGTGGGATCTGCGCAGCATATTTTAGCACTGCACCAAGAGACTGCACCAATCGCCCTTAACTTCCCACCTGCAAAGCAAAGGCAGATGGCCTGGGTTTGCGGCTGAGGAACCAAGACTACCTCCACGTATTATACGCTTCTCAGGTAGCCCTATAATACACTATCCTCAAACCCAGGTGCAAGCAAGCAAGCTTAAGGAGCTCCACCCGTTCTCTTATAGAACGTTGGGTGGAGCCCCCGGGTAGCCTAAACAAGAGTTTTACCGTGCGCAATACGCGTGGCCTACCCTTTGATGCGCCATATGCATGCACAAGTATGCACAATTTTTCCCATTCCTCTTTCTCTTACCTAATCTTGCCCAACATAACCAATCACAGTGTGACTCAACCAAGAGGTGAGCTCCTCCTTGGCTTACCTACCTTACTCACCGCGCATCATGTGAATGCCGAGGAAGACACGAGCGCAAAACAACCCTAAGCGCTTAAGCAAACCTAAGGCGAACTATAAACAACCCTAGGGTAGGTAGGTAGGTATCTTCGGGAGCTTGGGATGCCTCCTTTGACATTGCAGGAAGAAGGTCTTACCAAGGGGACGTCCTGTCCCTCCCACTGCCCTATGTCAGGTGCCTCTTGAGCCGCTCCCGCATGTGCTTGGGAAGGCATTGTCGCGGCCACCCGGTCCATGTGTCCCAGGTGGGAGGGTGTCCCCACATGTGTCCATGGGTAGGGCCACATGCCCCCTCCTTTGGGCGGCAGCTCTGGGGGGCTGCCCAGCCGTGTGGAGTATCTCTCACCACGAGGGGTATTGCTCCCGCTTGTCTACGGTACGACCGCCTCACCCTTGTGGCTTGAGTTGCGGGGCCACTCTGCTTGGCAGGTGACCCCCTCCTGGACTGTGTACCGGCTCGCCTGTCACCGGTTGCTTCCATGGCTCCGGGTGACGTTTGCCATGGTCCTCGATGCAGCCTGGCCGGGCTCGGACCAGTGGCTTTGGAGTACCGCTCCTGCCACTGGCCCGGTGGGTCGGCTGGGTCGCCCCAGTGCGTCCGACCCATGGGGTATTGGTTCTTTCCTGTCCCTCGGCTGCCCTACGTGTGTGCAGCGTCCTGGGCCGTTGGGCTCCTGTTCACCGGTGTGCCCGCGCGGTTTGCTGTGCTGCGTCTGCGGTGTCCTGCGCCAGCTGGTTCCTGTTCACCGGTGTGCCCGCTCGGTGTGTTGTGTTGCATGTGCGGTGTCCTGGGCCCCTGGGCTCCTGTTTACCGGTGCGCGTGCTGTGTGCGGTGCGCGTGTGCCATGGGTGGATGTGTCCCTCTTCCTCCCCCCCTAATGTTCGTTTTTTTTTTGTTTTTTTTTTTTTGAAAAAAGAAAAAGAAAAAACAAAATAGAGGAAAACAGAGGCGCGCGTACACTGCAGGCACAGGCATGGGCAGCTGGTGCGGCGGTGCTATTGCGTTGTGTCCTCTGGCGTGTGTCACCGGTGCTGTGGCGGCGGTCGCGCCCCAGGGGTGCGGCTCGCGTGTCCTGATGTACATGGGTATGGGTCAGGGTGGGTTTGGTTAGGTGTCTCTTTGCTTCTGGTGCTGGCTGGTTAGGCGGCTGTGTGGGCTGTGGCTGTGGGCTGCGTCTACGCATTTCCCTCAGCGGGCCTGGTTTGGAGTCAAGGGTTGACGGTTTCGGGATGTGGCTCGGGTTTGATTTGTGTTTGGGCTTCGGCCCGGTTAGGCTTGGGTCAGGGTGGGTTTGGTGAGGTGTTTCTTTGCTTCTGGTGCTGGCTGGTTAGGCGGCTGTGTGGGCTGTGGGTGTGGGCTGTGGTTGCGTTGTTCCCTCGGCGGGTTTGGTTAGGAGTCAAGGGTTAGCGGTTTCGGGGTGTGGCTCGGGTTTGATTTGTGCTTGTGTTCTGGCTCGGTTAGGCGGTTGCGCGCAGCCGGGCGTGTGGGTAGCGGCGTCCACGGAGTCGTGCGCCCGAGGCGGGTGCGCGGTGGTGCGTGCGGGCCGGCTGTTGGCCGGTGGCCTCACTGGGAGTCCCACACAGAGGGGTCGACGGGCGTGCCGGGGGCGTACGCAGCGTGCAGGTTGGGCAGCAGCGGGCGAACGTGCAGGGCGTCGGCGTGCCCGATGGGGACCTCACTGAGGACCGAGGGGTTGGCGGTAAGTAGTATGCGATGCCCGGAAGGGGTGGTGGCGGGGAGCGGGAGGATGTCCGCGGCCCGCGACGTGGGGGCGAACACGGCGTGGGTCGGGTGCGGCCCCGGGAGTGGTGCTGGGGGGAGCGGGATCACAGGACGGCGGTCTACTGTGAGGTGCCAAGTGCCGCGATGGTGGAGGAGCCGGACTAGGGCGATGCTGTGGCGTTGTCGTGTGCGTTGGCTTCCTTCGGCGTCCGGTTTGTTTGGTGACTTCTGGGCGGGGCCTGGCGTGGCGCCCCGTGGCGGTGCTGTGCTGGATAACGGGGTTAGATGGCGGCGCCGCTGGCCGGGGGGTCAGGCGCGTCGTGTTGTGTGGCGCGCAGGGCTCCTGGGGTGTTGTGGGTGTCGCCGGTGTCGGTGCGCCGACGCTTGTGGGGTGGTGAGGGGGTGTGTGCGTGCGGGGCTGGGCTTTGGGTGATGTCCCACAGGCGGATGCTGTCTCGCCGCGCTTCCTGGAGGGTCTCCCGCAGGCGCCTGAGGACGTACGGGTGGTCCTGGGGCGCGGGGAGGTTGCGGGGGTGGACTCCCAGGGGGTGGAGCGCATCGGCCAGCATGGCTTCCCATGCGGCCTGCGGCATCCACCCCCCCGCCGGCCGGAGGCGGCAGTTCTCCACCGACCCCTTGCGGGGCCGATGGACCAGGCCCTCGAGGGAGGGCTCTCCCCGGGCCCACTTCCGCAGCTCCCAGAGCTGCGTGTGGGTCCAGCGCTGCCACCACTGTTCCTGGGCGGGCCTGCGGTCTTGGGCGGAGGAGTGGGCGTGGGTGGGTGTGATGGGGTCGTGGGGGCCGGCGGCGGTGGCGGGCCTGGGGGATTCCTCGTAGTCCTGTTCCGTGGGGGTGCGTGGGGAGTGGGGGTGCACGCGGATGTGGACCCGCGGGTGTGCGCGTACGGTCTCCGCCTCGGGGTTGGGCGGGGATTCGCGGCGGCGGCGGTAGTGGGGCATGCCCTGTATGTGGGCTGTCATCGGGGGCCGGTAGGGGGGCGGGGGCGCTGCTGGTGGACCCTGGAGCGGTCCATGGGCCTGGGGTGCGGGCTTTGGGAGGTGGTGGGACGAGGCGCGTCGCGCTTCGGCCGCGGCGCGCTCCGCCATGAAGGTGGTGGCGGTGGCGTCGGTGACGGTGGGGGGGCGCCGCGCTGGGCGCTGCTGTCTTCGGGCCTGGGACGGCTGGGGCCGGATGTCGTAGAGGACATCCTGGGGGGGCCGTGCCCGAGCTGCCGTCGTGGCGCCGGGTTTGGGCCTGGGCTTGGGCTTGGCTGCGGGCCGCCCTTTGGCGGCGGCCTTGGGCTTCGGCTGGGTCGTGGGCATGGGCTTCGCCGGGGCGTGGGCTTTGGCGGCGGTGGGGCTGCTCGCGGTGGGGGCGGGTTTGGAGGCCCGTTTGGGAGGTGTCCCCCGCGGCCTGGGGGGTGGAGTGCTGGATGAGGACGTGGTGGTGGTGGTGGTGGATGAGGTGGTCGTGGTGGTGGAGGTTGTGGAGTCGGAGGCGGAGGAGAGGGCCGCGGGAGACGGCAGAGGGTCCCGGGCCTCGGGGGCGGGCGTATGATGCTGGGTCCTGTGAGTAGCGAGAACGCGGGTGCAGGTTCGGGCATCGGGCGTGTGCGCGCGTTTTCCCTGGTGATCCGTGCGTGCTGGTGCTGGCGTGGCGGTGTTGTCTCGGCTGTGCGGGCACGTGGGTTACCCGGGGGGTGGCCATATCTGCTCCAGGACGCGGGGGTGTGTCTGCTGGAGGTAGTCGAGGGTCTCGAAGAAGCATCGCTGGATGCCGGGCATGTCCTCCTCTGTGAGGTGGGGGTAGTTTTGGGTGGGGGTGTGGGGGCCCGGCCATAGCAGCGCCATGAGGCGGGCTGCCACCATGTACGGGCATAGTTGTGGGGTGGTGGGGCGTGGGGGGGTGGGTCCCCCGCGGTTTGGGGGGGCTTCCATCTGCTGGGGGCGCAGCGTGACCACCCACACCCATCGGTCCGCGGGGATCCCCCAGGTCCGTTGGGTCCACTTGGCGAGGCAATACATCGCCCTACCAAGGCCCTGGTAGCCGCTGCGGATGGAGAGCAGCGTGTCCAGGGATTCGGGTTCCCACGTGCCCCAGATGTGGGGGTCGTCCGGGTCTTCCCCCCTGGCGTACGTGTCGGGGCCTGGGTTGTGTGTGGGGGGGGTGTAGTCGGCGGGGAGGAGGGAGTCGGTGCCGTGTACCACCCAGTGGTCAGTGGGTGCGTGGTAGGTGGTGGTGGAGAGGGTGTAGTGCAGATTGTACATGAGGGTCATGTACGTGGAGGGGGCTGACTGCTGCTCGTCGGGGGTGGGGATGTCCCCCGGGACGTGGTGCCGGAAGTTGCTTAGGGAGGCCATCCGGGCCACCCATGTTTCCCGCTCCCACTCTTTGGTGCTGTTGGGGGTGGCGTCGGGTGGGGGGTGGGCCATGTTGGGCTCGCGGTAGCGGGTGCGGCCCTGGGTGCTGTCCCGCTCTGGCACGGGGTGTCCGACCAGGTGTCGCCCCCAGTCGATGGGGGGTACCCAGATCCGGCTCCCCGTGGGGGGCGGGCTCTCGCCGTCTGGGGTGGCGCGTGGGGGGCGCTCGTGTCGGGCGACGTGGAGGAAGGCGTCGAAGAGGAAGCCTCTGACGCCTTCCCCCAGGGTGGCCGCCCGGACCAGGGTGGCCGCCCGGATGGGGGTGCTGGTGCCGGAGGTGCGGAGGTACAGCACGACGTCCTGTTCCCCGACCCCCCGGAGGTGCTGCCGTACCGCTGCGGGGTTGTGTAGGGCGTAGGGTTCGGTCGGTGCGGCGACTGGTGGTGCGGGTTGTGATGGCGGGGGTGGTGTGGGTTGGGGGGGGTGGTCATCGTTGTCGCGCGTGGGGTCCGGTGATGGGGTCTCCTGTGGCGGTCGCGGGAGGGGGGATTTGCGGTGGCATGTGTCGGCGGGGGCATCGACATCGATTGGCTGGTGCTGGCTGCCGCGTGTTGTGTCCGTGGCCTGGTCTCGGGGGGGGGGCGGGGGGGGGGTGGTGTGGGGGTGGCGCTGTTGGTGGTGGGGGGGGCAGGGGTGGGTGTTGTGCTGGCTGGGGGTCTGGGCGTCCCTGTGGGTCGTGTGGGTGTTTCGTGTGTGCGCCGTGTGGCCCTTGCGGTTCCTGACTGGTTGTGGTGCCGGGGTGTGGGTGGGAGGCGGCCGCATGAGCGTCCGGGTGGGGCTGTGGTCCGTATGTAATGGGTGGCTGCCGGTGGATGGTGCTCGCTGGTATGGGGTGTGGGTGGGGGGGCTGCTGGTGGTGGTGGGCTGGGGGGGGCGGGGGTGGGTGTTGTGCCGGCTGGGGGTCCGGGCGTCCCTGTGGGTCGTGTGGGTGTTGCGTGTGTGCGCCGTGTGGCCCTTGCGGTTCTTGACTGGTCGCGGTGCCGGGGTGCGGGTGGGAGGCGACCGCATGAGCCCCCGGGTGGGGCTGTGGTCCGTATGTGATGGGTGGCTGCTGGTGGATGGTGCTCGCTGGTATGGGGTGTGGGTGGGGGGGCTGTTGGTGGTGGTGGGGCGCCCCTACTCGGTCCTGGTGTTGCCGGTGTGCGTGCGCGGCTCCTCGCGGGTCCATGGGGGTGTACCGTGGCTCGTATGTCGTGGGCCCGTGTAGCGGGGGCGGCGGGTGGTGCTGGACCGCGTGGTGGTGGTGTGGAGGGTGTGTCGGTTGTGTGTGGTACCCCGGCGTTGGTGGGTGTGGTGGCAGGGGCTGGTGGTGGTCGTACACGTGATGGTGTGGTGCGGTGATGTGCGCTATGTGGGGTGGGTGGTTCGCGGGGCCTGGTTGTGCTGGAGCGTGGTGGGGATGTAGCTGGTGGGGGCCGCTGTAGCTTGGGGGCATTAGGGGGTAGGGGTTGGGAGGGACGGGGGCGCGGTGGTGGTGTTGGTGGTGCCATGTCCCCTCGCTCTGCGCGTACGGTGGTCCTGGCATGGTGTGGACGTGTGTGGGCGGTGGTGGCTGACTGGGCTGCAGGGTTTGGGTGCTGCGGTACGGTGGTGGTGGTGGGCGTTGGTGGTGGTGGTGTTGTTGGTGTGCCCCGGGGGTCTGGGCGTGGGGCGGTGCGGTGTGGCTGGACCCGGGCCTTGGTCGGGGCGTCGCGCCCTGCTGGCGGGCGCGTTGGCGGGCCCCCTGGTGCCGGTGCCCCTTGGTCTTCTTGGCCTGGTGGGTGTCGGGGGCGGGTGAACCCCCCTGTCCCCGTGGGGGCGACGGGGAGCGGGCGCGCCAGCGGTGTGCCTCTTGGAGGCTCGTCTTGAGGCCTCTGACGTAGGCCTCCTGGTCCGTGAGGCTCATCCGCGTGGCGGTGGCCTCGTCGGGGGCGGCCAGGTGGGCGTCCCGGAAAGACGCCCAGCCCTCCGGGGGCGTCTGTTGTGCGGGGTGCAGGTGGTGTGCCGGGTAGAGGAGTGCGCTGAGGGGGTAAGGTGTTCCCTTCCGTCGGCCGAGCACGTTTGCGAACCGGCGGCACGTGGCTCGGAGGTAGGCTGCTATCTCCTCTGGTGCCGTGTCGGCCCACGCTTCCGGCGTCAGGGCTGCTGCTTGGGGGGCCGGGAGTTGTGGGTCTGGGAGGTGTAGGTCTCGGTTGTGGAGGTATAGGGCGAGGAGGATGTGGCGGGCCGCCACGTTCAAGCCGCCTCCGCTGTGGCGTAGGGGTGGGCTGTGGGGGGGCAGGGGTGTGTTGCCCGCGGCCACGGCTCTGGCTCATGCGTGGTCCGCCGCGTCCGCCACGTAGTACCCTCCCAGTTGGTCCCGGAGAGTGTCGGTGAGGTACCCGAAGAAGCTGGGGTGGCTGGCCGGGGGGGGTGCGGCTGGGGCCGCGGGCCGTTCGCGGTGGCGGGGGTTGAGGTCCCCGCAGTGGGGGCAGTGGGTGAGGCGGTGCGCGGCTCCCAGGCAGACCCAGTGGTCTGGGTTGCAGGGCAGGGCTGTCTGTGGTAGCCGCTGGCGAACGCAGAGGGGACATGCGGTGGCTGGTGGTTGGTGGTACCTGTGGACGGACGGCGGCGTGGGGGGATGGGGGCTGGTGGCGCGCGCATGCTGGTGGGAGCGTGTGCGGTGCCTGTGGCGCCCGTGTGTGCTGTGCCAGTGCTGTGCTCGGTGGACGGTGTGTAGACGTGGTGGGGGTTCGGTGTTGGTATGTCACGGGGTAGGTTCTCATGGTTGGTAGAACAGGAGTTTGAGGAGGTGGGCTTGGTCTGTTGGGGGCAGGGTTGCCGCATGCTGCAGGTATTTGTGGGTGCGGTATGTGAGCTGCTCCGCCGTCTTGGCAACGGCCGTCCGCTGCATGTGTGCCGCCGTGGCCTGGGGGTCCTCCGCGTGGGTGCGTAGTAAGGTGTAGACGGCAGTGGGGACGAGTCCCCTGCGGACTGCCTCGAGCACCTCCGTCTGCTTGAGGACGGTGGTGAGTTGCTGGGTCGCCGGGGACTGCGCCAGCCATCCGGCGTGCTGTGCGATGGTGTGGGTTGGGTTCCAGTCTGTGAGGGTGTCCAGTCCCCTGTACAGGGGGCACGCCTTGAAGTGGTCCCATGTTTCTTCTTCCGCGTGGCTGCAGATGCATTTGGTGTGTCCTGCGGGGACGTGGATCGAGCGGCGCGTATACCATCGGTGGTATCGGGTGAGGAGGGGAAGTTGTTCGAGGGCGAGTTGGAGTCGGGGCTTTTGTAGGTGTGCTGGGAGGCTATCCGGGCGCAGGGCGGAGTAGTAGAGGGGGGTGTGGACGGAGTTTTCGAGGCGTTGGAGGAGTTCGGTGTTTGCTGGGTGGCCCAGTGTGGCGGCGAGTTGCTGGATGGGTGTGGGGTAGTGGTACTGCTTGTCTCGATCCGTGTACGGCGTGTCCTCCGGCATCCATTGGGGGGGCTGTGCGGCGAGGGGTATCGGGGGCAGGTGCTGCAGGTGGCTGTGGTGTGGGGTGTCCAGTCGCACGCGTTCGAGCCCTGGGGTGTGGTTGGTGTTGTGGTGTTTGGCCTGCGTGTCTGCGCGTCCATTGCCGTATGCGTAGCGGTGCGACTCCTGCTTGACGATGTGTAGGGCGTCCTGGGGGTGCATGCCCTTGAAGGCCATCCATAGTCCCAACGCTTGTGTGGTGAGGCCGGAATCGAGTGCTTTGTGGAGGGGCAGGTCCGCAAGGCGCCTGGTGAGGTGGATGTCGACCGTGGCGTCCACGACTACCCAGATGTTGCGGGGCCGGACCGTCGTGGGTGGCGGTGTGGCGGTGACGGCGTCTGCCATGGTGCGCAGTTCGCCGTGGGAGGACGCCCCAAAGATGGTGGTCCCGGTGTGGTGTTCCACGTGGAGGCCTTCCGCGTGCCGGGTGATGCGCACGGAGGCGCAACCGACCGTGGGGGTGCGTTGCTGGGTGCCGGATGCGTCAGTGAAGTAGATGATGTCGGTGTCGCTGGGTATGGGTAGGCGGGCGATTGCTGTGGGGTGATAGACGTAGATGGGGTTCCCCTGGGTGGTTCTGGCGGTGATTTGCGTGGGTTGCAGTAGTGGCGCTGCATAGACGCCTATTCCCTGGGTGATGATGGCCTGGGCTCGTGGGGTGAGGCGGAGGAGGCCCCTGTCTGGGCGTCCCTGGGTGATATACGCGTACATCAGGTGGAAGAGGTATCCCGTATTGGGGTGGAACTTCTGGCACGTGATGGTCTGTCGCCGCTCCGTGTCGTCTTTGTCGCCGCGGAGGGTGGGGCATTTGTGCTGTAGGGGGCGCATGGGTGCCTCCTGAGGTCCTGCGCGGTGTGGGTCGCAGCGGTCGTACTCCATGGCTACGCTGTCCGGGTCTGCCCGCTCGTTGGTGAACGTCCATGTCGCCGTGGGTGTTCGGGTCCAGGCTACGTGCGCCGGGTGGTCTGGGGGTACCGTGTGAAACCAGGGGGAGAGCCATGCCTGCTGGTCGGCGGTGGCGGCGGCGGTGGGGGTGTGGTAGTGGGTGGAGATGAGGTGCAGCAGGGGCCACGGAGTGTCGAGGGCTGCCGGGCCGCAGTGCCAGCACGTGCGTGGTATGCCCTGGTCACTGTGTCTGACTGGTGGTACATCGGTCTCCGGTGCATTGTGTTTGGGGATGGACCAGGGGGCATGGTGTCGCTGGACGGTGCGGGTAACATGTTTGTGGCCGTTTGGTGCTAGTAGCAGGATGGTGGGTGGTGTCCAGCCTTCGGCTGACGGGGTGGGCTCCCCCTGCGTCGTGCCGCCGTCGTTGGGGGTCTCGTGTTCGCTCAGGCGGGGCCGGGGGTGCTGGCGCTGGAAGGCTGTGTACGCCGTGTCGATGTCCTTGGGCCCCGGCATGTCGCGCCCTGCCTTCGTAGCACATGCGCGGAGGTACGCTTGGAAGACGTGGCGTGCCGGCCATTGTGGGTCGGAAAGGAACGGGGCGTGGTGGGCGTCGCATTGGGCCATGATCTGCATCTGTGTTGGGGTGATATACACTATGGTGATGGTGGCCCCTACGAGGCGCAGGGTGTCCACCTCGCCTGCCGGGCGTCGGTGGATGTCGGTGTGTGTGGCCACGAGTGGCCCCTGTTGATCGCAGTGGTGGTTTGTCAGGATGGCGTGTGTGTGGTGCGGTAGGAGGAGTTGTAGCTGGGCCCAGATGCCAGTGCCCACGGGGGTGGAGACGCCGTGTTGTGCCAGTATCCACCGGGGGCAGGTGTTGCGGGCCATTTGCGCTTCTTTTATGCGTATGGCCGCCGCCTCGCGAACTTCTGGTTGGTGGTTGTGTGTTACCCTGTGTAGGAGGTGTGCTGCGTGTCTGGCATAGGCCATGTCGACCAGGGCGCCCGTATTGTCTCCGTAGTAGCGCCAGTGGGCCATCATGGCCTCCTTGGGGAAAGACGTGGGCCAGCCTCCGTGTTGCGCCCATGCCTTCGTCACTTGTTGTCGAGCGTGGCGTAGTGCGTCTTGGGGGCGCGGGAGGTGCAGGGCTTGGTACCCGATGGCCGCGTTGAGCACTGCTTCCATGAAGTACGCCAGGCCCTGCGTAGACAGGAGGTCCCCCCTGGCAATTTGGGTTAGCCGGGCGAGGCGCTCTTCTAGCTTGCTTGGGAGTGTGATGTGGTGGTGCTGCGTGGCCTGTGTGACTCCCAGGTGGACTGTGGTGTCTTCCAGGTGTAGGGGTTCGCCTTTCCGGATGTGGGGGGTGGGGGTCTTGGCGTCGGCCAGCCCGACCGATTTGCGGGGGTGCACTAGGAGCTGGTGGGCGTCCAGGTAGGTTGTGGTGAGTTGGAGAATGGCGGACGCTTGTTCGGTGGCCGTTGGTAGCCCTGCGTTCTCAGGGTCGCGGTGGCGGGTGGCCGTAGTGAGGAGGTTGTCATCTGCGAAGTTGATGAGGGGGGACCGTAGCGGGTATGGGGCGTACCCCTGGTATACCCGTGCTAGCTCGAATGCCAGTGGCAGGGTGACGAGGAGGTAGAGGAAGGGGCCTTCGGCGCCTCCCTGGGGGACCCCGCTGTCTGTGCCGGTCCAGGGGGTGAGGCCCGCGGCCGTGATGACGGCGTAGAGTCGGGTTTGGATGTACCCGGTCATGAAGGATAGGAATGGGAGGCCCATGGCATCCCATACCTCCGTGAGGAGCCGGTGTGGGGCGTGGGGGAACGCGCCTTGGACATCGAGGGAGGCGATGATCATCTCGTAGGGGTTCATGTCCAGTGCGGTGTCCTGGAGGAAGATGGCCTCGTGGGGGGACCTGCCGGCCATGGCCCCCCACATGCTGGCGGGCACGTGGGCGAAGACCGCTGGCGCGATGCGGCCTAGGATGAGCGTCCACACCAGCTTGACCTCGGTGGTGGCGCATACTATGGGCCGCCAGTTCCCCGGCTGCGCCCAGTCCCCCTTTTTGTAGAGGGGGTGGACCAGGTTGGCCCACTCAGGGGGGATGGGCGTGGCGCCCGTGACGATGTCCCACAGGCGGGCTGCCAGGCGGCGTTTGATGGGCAGGGTGAGACGTTGGTACGCTTCGGCCGGCAAACCGTCGACGCCGGGCACGACCCCCTTCTTCAGGCGGTCCAGGGCGCGCTGCAGTTCTGAGATGCTGAAGGGGTCGTGTTCGATGGCGCGCCGCTGTTCCCGGTTGAAGACCCTGGGCACATGCTCGCGGATGGTGTTTCTGGTGTGGGGGTCGAGCTCGGGGAGGGCGTCCCCGTGTTGTGCCTGGAAGCTGTCCAGGACTGCCTGGAGGACGGCGTCGGGATCATTGGTGAGGCCTCCTTCGGGGGTGCGGACCGCGTGGATGGTACGGCGCGCCGTGTCCTCCAGGATGCGGCTGACGTACCGTAGGGACTTGTACGGCGTGTCGTTTCTGCCGTATCTTTCGCGTTCCTGGGCTGCTGCCGCTATGCGGTGGGCGTGCCATTCCTGGAGTTGGTGGCGGCGGGTGGTGAGGAGCGCACGGAGGTGGGCGTCCCGGTCTCGTGCCTCCGGTGTGCTGGGGCGTAGCAGGGTGGCGAGTTCCCCTTTCGTGGTCCAGATGTCATGGACGAGTTGCTGGAGGGTGAGGTCTGGTGGTGCTCCCGTGTGGTTGGTGTCACGCTCCATGCCGCATGCTTGTGCCGCCCGGCGCATGGCGGTGGTGAGTGTCGGTGCACCCGGGCGGCGTAGGATGGCGTGTAGGGCCCTGTTATACCTGTGCCAGGCGCCGTGGTCGTCCTCGGCCGGGAACTGCAGTGTGGGTGGGAGGGTGTCGTCTGGCAGGGTGGCCGCGGGTGGGGGTAGGTCGGGGATGATGAGGTCGATGTAGAGGGGCCGGTGGCCCGTGCCTGTGGGCGGGAGGTCCCCGTAGGCTGCTTCGTGGACGCGCACCGTGGTTGGGTCCCCGTAGCACGTGTCGATGCGGGATGGGTGGGTGCCGGCTTGGTGGGGGTAATGGGAGGGTGTGCCGGTGAGCCCTGCCGTGAGGTCGGTGAGGCCCAGTTGGTGCATGGCGTCCCGGACAGCTATGTCGGTGGCTGTGGGTGGGCTGGTGCGGTCGTCGTCGGTGGGAGCGGCGTTTAGGTCGCCTATGATGATGGTGGGTGCCAGGAGGGAGAGTCGGCGGTACGCCAGGGTCAGGGTGTCCAGGAAGTCCTTGGTCTCCTCCCCGAACGGGACGTGCGTGAGCAGCACGTTTAGCTGCCATCCGGGCCCCACGCACTCGTACGCCCCGAGGCGACTATCCACTCCGAGGTCGGGGTGGGCATGTACCGTGACCGATGTCTTGTGGTAGAGGGGTACCCCCCGTTCCCAGTGGGCGTGATATTTGTTCCCCTCTGGGTCCAGGATTGGTGCTGGTTCGGGTTGGTCCGCTTTGCGGAGGGCTTGCTCCAGGAACCCCAGGAGGTCTGCGCCTTGGGGGTGCGGCCCGGGCATGGCTTGCAGTGTGGCGGCCTTGGTGGGGTCGTAGGTGACCGCGGGCTCGTTGAGGATGTTGATGCGGGCGTGGGCTTCCGCAGGCGCCGGTTTCTGGGGACCGGTAGTTGGGGGGGCGGGCCGTGTCCGGCCCTGGCCCCGTCAGGCGTTGAGGAGGTCGATGACGCCCTGAGCTGCGGGTGCCCTGCGGTTCCGCTTCTGGGGTTGGGGTAGGGCCCATGCATTGTGGACTTCGCCCGTGTACTCGGTGCCGGTGAGGTGCTCCGTGTCGGGGGTGCACAGCTGCGTGGGGACCATCTCACGACCGGCTTGGTCTCGCCAGAGTTCGATGGTGCGCCCCAGCTTCTTGTCGTTGGGGGTGGCCGGGTCCCACTTGACGTGGATCTTGAACCCCTGGTGGTCCCCGGTGACGCGGTACCGGTGCTTGACCTCCCCTGCGGCCCATATCCACTTGGAGGGGCCCGCGGCCGTGGGGTACTCGAAGGGCAGCTGCACCCGGGTGTTGATGGCGTATTCGGGATACAGGGCAGCGGCTTCCTCTTTGGTCCAGCTCTTCGGCTTGGCCCTTGGCTTTGGCGCGGGTTTGGCCTGTGTGGAGGCCTTGCGCTTCTGCGCACCTTGGCGGCGCCGGGCAGCGGGTTGTCCCCGTTGGGGAGGTGCGCCCTGGGGCCGCTGTACGGGTGCGTGGCCCGGTGCAAACACGGGGTGTTCGCGGGCGGCTGGGACGTCGGGCTTGGACGTGGGGACGGGGTCCGCCAGCTGGAACACTTGCTTGGTCATGAGGCCAAGCACTTCCTCGGCCTCCTGCAGGGCGTCGGGCGGGTCCGTGGGCCAGGTGAGGAGCCGGTGCCCGGTGCCTGCCCCGTGGCGGCGCATGTGGGCCGTGTAGCGGGTGGCGTGGCGCGTCCACGCTGGGGTGCGTTCCGGGGGGAGGGGGCCTTCTGGCGCCCCCTGCGCCCAGTAGAGGGCGTAGTGCAGCGCTTCCCAGGCTGCCTCTGGGGCGTGGGGGATGCGTGCGGCGAGTCGCAAGCGGTCTCCTCCGCGTGGTGGGGGCGGGACTTCGCCGTCGGGGGCGTGTGCCGTTGCCCGTCTGACCTTGCCGTGGTCGTCCCATTCCACCGTCCACCAGGTGTCCCGGTGTTTGAGGATGTGGACCTCCGTGGTGGCCGGGGGGGCGTCCATGGCGTCCCAGCTGACGAGCTGGATGGGGCGGACCGCAGGGTGGGTCTTCGGGGGTGCTCGCATGTTGAGGATTTGGTGGATGTCCTCGGCGGTGGGGCCCGTGTCGGGGGCGTCCTGCGCTGCTTGGGCTAGAGGTGGGGAGGGGCGGTCCTCCCAGAGGCGGGATGCGGACGCCGTGGCGTACATGGCTGCGATCAGGACGTGTTCCGTCAGCCCTTCCACCATGAGGTGGTTTTCCCCCTCCAGGTCTCGGGGGATGGCGGCTTCCGCCTTTAGGGTGAGGAGTGCGATGGCGCGTTTGGGTCCAGGTGTGGCGTGTGTCGGCTCATCTGGCGGGCGTCCGTCGGATGGGGTGTGGGGGGGGCGCTTCTGGAAGGGGGATGGTCCCACCGCCAGGTGCTCGACAAGGTGTAGTGGTATGGCGTGGTGGCGGTCCGCTGCGGGCAGGAGGTAGGGGTGTGGGTCTCCGGGCACCGTGCCGAGGAATATGCCCCCCCTGTAGGTAGGGGTGGGCAGGGGTTGCTGCAGAGCGCCTGCGCATGGTAGCGCGCACCGAGGGTTGCAGTGGGTGCATGGGGCTGTTATGGGGTGCGGTACCGCGTACACGGTGAAGGGCCCTACCGCTCGCTGGATGTGGCGGGGGATGATGCTGCGGAGGTCCGCCACCCGTGCCGTGCGGCCTTCGCCATAGTATATCCAGAGCGTGTCCTCCAGTGCCATTTTGGGGCGTAGTTTGCGAGCCAGTAGGTTCAAGGTGCTTTTGTGGGTGGCCTCGGTGATGGTGCCGGGCCCAGCGTTAATGCGTGGGAGCAGGTGGCTTTGGTGTTGTGCTGCGGCCCGTCTGCGGGCGGTGTGGAGGGCGGTGCTGTCGGCGGGAGGGGGCGCGTGGTGGGTGGGCCTTTTGCGTGGGGTCGGGGCGACGTGTAGGGGGTGCTTCCATGCCGGGCGTGGGTGGTGTTGCGGTGGCTGGAGGCCAGGGTAGGTGGTGAAGGTGTATACGGTGATGGGGGAGCGCTCATGCGTGGCCTGGAGGTAGTAGTGGTCGCGACCCGTGTTGTGGGTGACGATGACGTTGGGCGTTGGTATGTCGTAGTGGAGTGCGGTATTGGGGAGTTGTTTGGTGATGCGTGCCGTCGCGTCCCCTGTTTTGGGGGCGGTGTCGTGGGGCACGAGGATGTGGACTGCCCACGCATCGTGGGCGGGGAGGTCGAGGTCCGGTAGGGTGGGATGAATGGGGCGTCCCCGGAAGTGTGCGAAAGCTGGGTTGTGGCGTGCCGCCGTTTCCTTGATGATGGGCGGTGCCCATTGGGGCTGGCGCCCCAACTTGCTGGGCCATGGCGGCGACGGCGCGGGCGATCGCCGTGAGGTCTGGG
The DNA here is from genome assembly GCA_964036045.1 of Eutreptiella sp. 'Long Island Sound 2002'. Taxonomy (NCBI): domain Eukaryota; phylum Euglenozoa; class Euglenophyceae; order Eutreptiales; family Eutreptiaceae; genus Eutreptiella; species Eutreptiella sp. 'Long Island Sound 2002'. Next base: position 149,459,802 of record OZ038382.1, on the reverse strand, counting down.
CCGATGCCAGGCTGGTCTGCCGGTGGCTGCAGGCCCCCTTCTGGTGCGGGGTGGTGCCACCATAGGGTGTAGCCCTTTTGTGTGTTATCGTGGGGGGTGTGCACGAGGCCTTGGTGGTTGGAGATGGCGGTCTTGAGGGCTTCCGCTGCCTCGCGGTGGAGGCTGCGCGTGTAGGCCCAGATTCCGGTGGGAGGGGCCGCCCCGGTGTGGGATTCGGCCGTGGTGGGGGCCGGTTCGAGGGTGTGACTGGTGAGGGAGGGTCTGTGCAGCCCTTCGTGCAGGGAGGCGCACACGTGTGCCCACCTGTCCGCCCATCCCTGTTGGGCGCTTCCTGTGTCTGCTCCTGTGGGTAGTCGCACGATGACCACGTGCCAGGGGTGTGACCCCGGTACTACGGTGGGGGGTGTGGTGTGCTCGTGAGCGTGTAGCCATACTGCGGTGTCCGCGTTCGCCGTCACGTAGTCCTCTCCTTCCGCTGTGTGGACGTTTTCGACGGCGGCCTCTCCCTCCAGGGTGAGGAGGAGGTGTGTGCCGGGGGGCTGCGCGTGCGTCTCCGCGTCCCGGAGCCACAGGTACGTGAGCGCCACGGCGCCGGGGAGGATTTCCCCCCACGTGAAGGTGCCTTCGGGTGATGCCCACTGCAGGGGCAGTGTGCGGCGTCCCCGCGAGTCGTTGGTGGCATGGTAGTCGTGGGGGAGGTGACGTTTGGTGAGCCGGTGTGGCATGCGTTCGGTGGTGGCCGTGGGGGGGTCCCAATTACATTCCTCCGGTGGGGGTGCGTCTGCGTCGTCCTCCTGGGGCTGGGCCAGCGGCAGCGCCTGTGCATTGGGTGCGGCGTCGGGTAATCCGCTGTGCGTGAGGGTGTAGAAGCCCTCGGGGGTGAGTTGGAGGACGATGTCCCACTTCGCCGTTTGCTCTGGGGACCACTGGTGGGGCCCGTCCTGCGGTCGGTGGAGGGTGACCTGGTGGCCCCATCTCCAGCTGTGGTAGGCGAGGAGGCTGAGGACGGTGTCTTGCTCCGGGTCCTCCACGCTTTCCATGTATGCCGTCATGTCGGTGACGTCGACGGCGTACTCGTCCTCCCATTCTTGTGTGGGGGTGCCTGGAGGGGGGGGGGCGGTGGTGTACCCGTGGAGTCCCGGCCCCGTGACGTCGGGCAGGTCGCGCTCGAGTGACGCCCGGTACTCGGCGGGCCCGTTGCTGGCTTCGTGGGTGGGGTGGTGGCGCCGCAGGGCGTTGGACAGGTGCGTCCAGGGCGCCCTCTCGCGGGGGGGGGGGCGCGGGGGGGCATTTTGCGGGTTGGGGTCTGCGGGGCTGCTTGCTGTGGGCTCGAGCTCCGGCGGGGTGAGGTCCATATGATGCTCCGTGTCCTCCGTGTGTTGGAGTTCCAGTTCTAGCAGGCTGTCGATGTCCAGGGCCATGGGGTCATCTTGCGTGTTCACGTGCTGGGGTGCTGCTTCATGGCACGGTGGGCGTGTGATGCTGGTGTTCGGGGCACGTGCGGCGGCCGGTGCGGGGTCGTGCGCCGGGGGAGGCGCGCCGTTTGGCGTGGCTGTGGTGTGTGGCTGCACGCTGGTGGCTGTCCTGGCCGGTGGTGTTGCCCCTGTGTGCGGTTCGAGGTGGTGGCCGGTGGTGGGTGTTGAGCTGGCGCGAGGTGTGCGGGGTTTCCAGGGGTGGTGCCGGTGGGGTGGGGTGCGGGGTCGGCGGGGCGTGGCTTCGTTCCTGTGTTGGTGGGCTGTGGTGTCCCGTGCCCCCGGGTGGGGGAGGGGGGTGCGGTGCGGTATGGTGGTGTTGTGCTGTGTGGTGGCCTTCCCGTTGGGGGGGGGGGGCACCGTGTCCAGGTCTGGTGGGGTGGGCTGTCGCCTGTGGTTTGTCCTCTGCTGGTGTGGGGCAGCCCCGCGTGGTCCCTTGATCGTTCTCCTGGTGTGTTTCAGTACGTGGCCTGTGCGGGGTCGGTGTGGCGTAGGGCCTGGGGTCCCCTGGGGCGGGGTGTGCGGGACTGGAGTGTCGCAACCAGGGGGGTGTGGTCGTGTGGTGCTTGGGGGTGCCGGCCCGCCGTTGGGTGGGCCCGTTGGTGTGGGGTATTGCGTTTGCGGGGTCCGCGGGTCGGTGGGTCGCGGCTGCTTGTGCGTGTTGTGGCCCCGGTGCGGTGCCCGCGGGTGGTGAGTGGCGGTGTGTGGTTGGGGTGTATCGTTTCCACGGTGGGAGGGGGGCTATGTGCTCGGGTGTGGGGTGGGCCCGTGGTAGGATGCCGGTGGGTAGCGGGTGTCGGGGCCGCACTGTGGGTGGGTATTCCGCGGCGTCCCCCTGGTGCGTCCCGTGGTGGCCTCTGGCCGGCCGGCTGAAGGGGGTTTTTGGGGTGTACCGCATCCATGGGGGCAGCATTGTGTGCTGGGGCGCCGCAGCGGTGGGTGCGGCGGGTTGTGGGGGTGGGGCTTGTGTCGGTGTCGACCGTGTGTTTGGCGGCGGTGTGTCGTGTGTCGTCCTCGGCGGCTCCTCTTGGTGGTCTGTTGTGGTGGTGCCTGGGGGGTGGTCTTGGGCTTTGCGGTTCCTGGGAGGGTGCGGGACATGCGGGGTTGGGCTGGCTGGGGGGGGGCGCGCGTGTGTGGGCTTGCGTGTTTGCCCTCTGTTCCCCCCGTGGCCCCTTCCTCTGCATGTCCCTTACTCCTCTCTTTTCGCTGGCTTGTTTGGCTTTGTTTTTTTTTTTTTTTGGGGGGGGGGGTGGCTGGGGTGCTGTGCGTGGGTGTGGGTGTGTGCCGGTGTCGGCTCCCGGTTCCCAGACCGCCAGGGTGGGTGGCTGTGGCTCCTGGTTAGTGTCTGGGTGGCGTGGCCGGGCGTGGGCGTGCGTGTGGGTGTGTTCGTGGCGTGGGCTGATGGGGTGGTGGGCAGTGTGGGCGTGGTTGGTTTGTGTGGGTGTCGGGTATGTGTGCGCCGAAGGCGCAGTGGGTTGGGCTGGGGCACCGTGGGCGATGCAATGGGTGAAGGCGATGCTGGGGACGCCTACGGGGGGGTGCTGTAGGCGTCGGAACGGGTCTGTGTTGTTGACGTGGGTGCTTCGGGTGACGCGCCGGGCGGCGACGGGGTTGGTGACGTTGTTGGCGTCAGAGGTGACGGGGTGGGCGCTGGGGGGGCCTGCGGCTCCGGTGGTCGCTGTAAGTGGTGCAGTGGGTGGTGGCGCGACTGGTGGTGCCGGCGGTGAGGGTGCTGCCGGCGACGTCGATGGTGAGGGCGCTGTGGGTGATGTCATGGGTGGTGGCGATGTTGATGTGGGTGCTGTAGGTGGTGTGCCGGCTGGTGGCGCCGCTGGTACTGTCCCTACGTAGGGTGTTGCCGGGGGTGCTGTGGGCGGTGGTGTCGTCGGTGGTGCCGATGGTGAGGGTGACGTAGGCGATGCACTGGGTGACGGTGAGGCCGGTGTGTGCCGTAGGTGACGCGTTGGGCACGGGTGGTGGGGGGCCGGAGGGGCATTTGCCGTTGGTGCAACGGGCGATGGTGGCGTTGGTGCTGCAGGTAGTGGCTTGGGCGTTGGTGCTGTTGGTGATGCCGACGGGGTGGTTTGTCTGCCTGTCTGCCCGCGGAGTCGGTGCCGGCGTTGGGCGGTTGCCTGTGCGTGTGGTGGTCGGTGCGCCGGGCGCTTGGTGGGCGTGGCCGGGTGCGGGTGTGCGTGTTGGTGTGTACGTGGTGCGGGCTGCGGGGGGTCTGCGGGCGTCGGGTGCGCTGTTGCCGTGCGTGTGGTGGTTTGTGTTGTCTGGTGGAGCGTGGCCGGTGTGTGCGTTGCGTGGGTGTTGTGGGGTCTGGTCGGCGTGGGTGGTGTCGCTGTGGGTGTTTGGGGTTGGGTGCTGGTTTTGGGCGTGTCGTTCGCGTGGTGCAGTCGGGCGTGATGGTGGTGCCGCTAGCGGCGTCGATGGTGACGGTGCTGCAGGTGGTAAGGGTGGGACGGTGGTGTTGGCGGTTTCCGGTGTGGGTGGTGTGAAGTGTGGGGGTGTGGCAGGTGTGGTGCGGGGCGGATGGTGGTGTGTTTGGCGCCGGCGTCGCGAGTGCTGCCGGGGGGGAGGGTGTTGTTGGTGATGTTGTGGGCGGCCGGTGGCGGGTGGTGGTGGTGGTTGTGGCTGGACTGCTTGGTGGTTGTGGTGTCGGCGGGTGGCTCTGTGTGTGGTGGCGGGTGGGCGTGCTTGGTGGTGGTGATGGTGTGTCCTTGCGGGTGGTGTTGGGTGTGGTACCATTAGGCGTGTGGTTTGCGATAACTGAGCACTCACCCCTCCGGGTGGCGCGGGGGCCCGGTGGTCCGGTAGTCCGTCCGGCAGGTGGCGCCGGGTGCTCACGCGTCCCTCCGGACGGCGGCTGCTCCGTAGCCGGCAGGGGCTGGGTTCACTGCCGGGCGCACACACGTCCCTCCGGACGGCGGCTGTTTCGTAGCCGGCAGGGGCTGGGTTCACTGCCGGGCGCACACACGTCCGTCCGGACGGCGGCTGTTTCGTAGCCGGCAGGGGCCCGGGTTCACTGCCGGGCGCACACACGTCCATCCGGACGGCGGCTGTTTCGTAGCCGGCAGGGGCTGGGTTCACTGCCGGGCGCACACACGTCCATCCGGACGGCGGCTGGTTCGTAGCCGGCAGGGGCTGGGTTCACTGCCGGGCGCACACACGTCCATCCGGACGGCGGCTGTCGCGCTGTGGGGACTGCGAGGCTTGGACTTGTTCTTGGCGGCTCGTTCGTCGTCGGGTGTGGGTGTTTGCCGTGGTGGTGTCGTGTTTTTGTGCCGTGGTGCGTGCTGGCGTGCGGTGCTGCGTGTGTGCCCTGCTTGGCCTGTGTGTGGCGCGCGCTCCTTGCCCGGGCGTGCTGCTGCGCAGGCGCGGGGACACACCCTCTCTCTGGCGGGCCCGTTTGGCTCCATGGCGGGCCCTGTTGGTGCCCGGCTGTGGCCCGGCGCGCGGCAGTGGGGTGTGTGCACGTTGGGGGGGGGGGGGGGGTTCGGACCCCTCTTCTCGTTTTCCCCGCCTTGTCCCTCAGTCCCTCTTCGCCGGCCTGCCCTGCCTGCCCACCCTCTTCGTACCCGCTGGGTTGGCCTTGGCCGGTCGGTTGGTCTTGGCGGTCTGACATTGTGTTTCTTTCCTGCAGGGCGGCGTGGGCTGGGTTCGTTTTGGGGGCGGGTTGCTCGTGTGGTGTGCCGCGCCGCTTGGCTCCTGTTCACCGGTGTGCACGCTCCGTGTGTGGTGTCGTGTGTACGGTGTCCTGGGCCTCCCGGCTCCTGTTCACCGGTGTGCACGCCCTGCGTGTGGTGTCGCGTGTACGGCGTCCTGGGCCTCCCGGCTCCTGTTCACCGGTGTGCACGCCCTGCGTGTGGTGTCGCGTGTACGGCGTCCTGGGCCTCCCGGCCCCTGTTCACCGGTGCGCACGCTCTGCGTGTGGCGTTGCGTGTACGGCGTCCTGGGCCTCCCGGCTCCTGTTCACCGGCGTGCACGCTCTGCGTGTGGTGTTGCGTGTACGGCGTCCTGGGCCTCCCGGCTCCTGTTCACCGGTGTGCACGCCCTGCGTGTGGCGTCGCGTGTACGGCGTCCTGTGCCTCCCGGCTCCTGTTCACCGGTGCGCACGCTCTGCGTGCGGCGTTGCGTGTACGGCGTCGTGGGCCTCCCGGCTCCTGTTCACCGGTGTGCACGCCCTGCGTGTGGTGTCGTGTGTACGGTGTCCTGGGCCTCCCGGCTCCTGTTCACCGGTGTGCACGCCTTGCGTGTGGTGTCGCGTGTACGGCGTCCTGGGCCTCCCGGCTCCTGTTCACCGGTGTGCACGCCCTGTGTGTGGTGTCGCGTGTACGGCGTCCTGGGCCTCCCGGCCCCTGTTCACCGGTGCGCACGCTCTGCGTGTGGCGTTGCGTGTACGGCGTCCTGGGCCTCCCGGCTCCTGTTCACCGGCGTGCACGCTCTGCGTGTGGTGTTGCGTGTACGGCGTCCTGGGCCTCCCGGCTCCTGTTCACCGGTGTGCACGCCCTGCGTGTGGTGTCGCGTGTACGGCGTCCTGGGCCTCCCGGCTCCTGTTCACTGGTGCGCACGCTCTGCGTGTGGCGTTGCGTGTACGGCGTCCTGGGCCTCCCGGCTCCTGTTCACCGGTGTGCACGCTCTGTGTGTGGTGTTGCGTGTACGGCGTCCTGGGCCTCCCGGCTCCTGTTCGCCGGTGCGCACGCTCTGCGTGTGGTGTTGCGTCTACGGCGTCCTGGGCCTCCTGGCTCCTGTTTACCGGTGTGCACGCTCTGTGTGTGGTGTCGCGTGTACGGCGTCCTGGGCCTCACGGCTCCTGCTCACCGGTGTGCACGCCCTGTGTGTGGTGTTGCGTGTACGGTGCCCTGGGCTCCCTGGCTCCTGTTCACCGTTGCGCACGCCCTGCGTGTGGTGTGGTGCGTACGGTGTCCTGGGCCTCCCGGCTCCTGTTCACCGGTGTGTACGCTCTGTGTGGGTGTGTGGTGGCGGGTGGGCGTGCTTGGTGGTGGTGCCGGTGTGTCCTTGCGGGTGGTGTTGGGTGTGGTACCATTGGGCGTGTGGTTTGCGTTAACTGGGCACTCACCCCTCCGGGTGGCGCGGGCCCGGTGGTCCGGTAGCCCGTCCGGCAGGTGGCGCCGGGTGCTCACGCGTCCCTCCGGACGGCGGCGTGGTGTTGCGTGTACGGCGTCCTGGGCCTCCCGGCTCCTGTTCACCGCTGTGCACGCTCTGCGTGTACGGTGTCCTGGGCCTCCCGGCTCCTGTTCACCGGTGCGCACGCCCTGCGTGTGGTGTTGCGTTTACTGGGCACTCACCCCTCCGGGTGGCGCGGGCCCGGTGGTCCGGTAGCCCGTCCGGCAGGTGGCGCCGGGTGCTCACGCGTCCCTCTGGACGGCGGCGTGGTGATGCGTGTACGGCGTCCTGGGCCTCCCGGCTCCTGTTCACCGGTGTGCACGCTCTGCGTGTACGGTGTCCTGGGCCTTCCGGCTCCTGTTCACCGGTGTGCACGCTCTGTGTGCGTGTGCGGTGTCCTGGGCCTCCCGGCTCCTGTTCACCGGTGTGCACGCTTTGTGTGTGGTGGTGCGTGTACGGCGTCCTGGGCCTCCCGGCTCCCGTTCACCGGTGTGCACGCTCTGTGTGTGGTGTTGTGTGTACGGCGTCCTGGGCCTCCCGGCTCGTGTTCACCGGTGTGCACGCTCTGCGCGTGGTGTTGCGTGTGCCGTTTGGCCCTTTTGCGCCTGTGTGGTGCGTGTTGTGTTGTGCGTGTGGTGTCCTGGGACACTTGGTTCGTGTTCTTCGGTGTCGTGGTGTGTTGCGGTGTGTGTGTGGTGTCCGGTGTGCGGTGTTGCCTGTGCGGTGTCCTGGGCCTCCCGGCCCCTGTTCACCGGTGCGCGTGCTCGGTGTGTTGCGTGGTGTGTGCGGTGTGCGTGTGGGTGCGTGCTCGCGTGTGCCATACCGTGGCCGCGTCGTTGCGGACTCTTTGTTTTTGCGGATACATTTTTCTTTACACTTTGCTCCCTATGGCGTCTGATTTATTCTTCCCGTTTTGGACTCTTTGATTTTGGCGACGCCCAAGAGTAAGCGTGTCTTAATGCATGCATGGCGGTGTATGTTATTTACGCGTTGGTTTGCGGACTCGTTGCATTTTGCGACGCCCAAGAGTAGGCGTGTGTGTTTAATGCATTCATGCTATGCCATTTATTCTTCATGTCTTGGACTCTTTGTTTTTTGCGTCGCCCAAGAGTAAGCGTGTCTTAATGCTTGCATGGCGGCATATGCTACTTAACCGTTGGTTTGCGGACTCTTTGTATTTTGCGACGCCCAAGAGTAGGCGTGTTCGTTTAATGCATTCATGCTATGCTACTTATTCTTTGTGTCTTGGACTTTTTGTTTTTTGCGACGCCCAAGAGTAAGCGTGTCTTAATGGGCTTAAAGGTGGGTGGGGAGGTGCATGGAGAAGGAAAAAGGAAGAGGAAGCGTGCAATTCGGAGGGTGTGGCGTGTTAGTTATCCATTTCTCCGGTGTTTACGCGCCGCTCGTGATGCGGTTGTCTTTACCTATACGGCGTGTTTGGGGGCGGGAGGCACGGTTTGTGGACTCTTTGTTTTTTGCGACGCCCAAGAGTAAGCGTGTCTTAATGTATGCAAGGCGGTACAAGGTACTTACTCGTTGTACCTTGGGACTCCCACGCTACTTATTCCCTTTGTCTTGGACTCTTTGTTTTTTGCGACGCCCAAGAGTAAGCGTGTTTTAATGCATGCATGGCGGTATATGCCTCTCACTCCTTGGTTGGTGTTGGGGCGCGCACAAGTCCCCTACTCCTATTGCATGCACTTTGCTAAGTGATTTGGGGCATGCAACGTTTTGGCCTTACTCTCGCCTCTAATCTTCTTCTTTGTTGTTGGAGCGCGCACAAGTCCCTAGCGCCTAGGGCACGCACTTTGCTAGGTGTTTTGGGGCATGCAACGCCAAACAACCCTAAGCGATTAATGCATAGTGTGTCATGCATGCTCTTTGCACTTTGTTTCCTGCAAAGAAAAGAGAGAGAGTGGCGCTGTGCACAACGCAAAACAAGCCTAAGCGTTTTAAGCAACCCTGTTTTAGCGCTACGGCAACACGAACACGAAAAAGCACTTTCTTTTCTTACCTGTGAAGAGAGAACAGGGGTGGATTTGGGCACAGGGAAAGCGACACAACGTGTGAATGCCTAAATTAGGCACATGCATTGCAAGCACAGCGCATATTCTAACCCTACGTGCGCACTGTGCGCTCCATCTGCTTCGCATACCTTTCATTTCTGTTTTGACCTGTGCAGAGCAAAGAAGAGGAGCGCCCGAACCCCCAACGGACACAGCGGTGACAACCCTAACGTTTTAACGAAGCAACCAAGACGAACGCAATACATGCGTGTGGAATGACACTGGCATACCTGAGAGGTGGGTTGTCCACGTGCTCTGTGGTGTGGGTTCATTTTCGATACTTTTCCCTAAAGCTTATAAAATTTTGATGCAACTGTGCAAAAATTTCTTTTACAAGTTTAAAAACTACGGCTCATACCTTCTTTTTCCAGGGCCGTTTACGCTTGCGCAACCCTTTTTCTGGAGTCCGCTTCTGTTGCGTTTGTCTGCGACTTTAGGTTTTAGTCTAAAAATCACGATTACTCACGTGATTTCGTCAATTTTTAGTGATTTGACTTCTTAAATCGCTACACCTTTCGCTAAACCACAGGATTCACTCCCTGTTGGTTTCATTTTCTATTTTTTTCAGCTCCTGGACATTTTGTGTCCTCCATTGGGAGTATTGCTCCGCCCTGGCCCTTGGTCAGGACGTTTACTGAATTGTTGTTTATACAGCGATAGCCGTCCTAAAGAAGGTCCCTACCAGGACCGCCCCCCGCTGTGCCCCTTCCGCCTGTTACCCCTGCCGACTTGCTCCTGATCAACGATTGCATTTCTCAAAATGCAGGGTCCAAAATCCAAAAATATAGAAAATACTACCCTCCTTCAACCCTGAACAGCAACCAGATCCCACAAGTACAGCAATAACCCAATCCACAATCCAATACACGCTACGGGCTTCCGTTCAGCACACCGGTCGTCTCACGGTGGCGGGCATGTACCAGAATTGCACCAAGAGGAAAGCCCTGAAATTGGCATATGAACACAAAAAAAGCAAAGTTGGGGAAAGATGGAAACGTACACAATCACAGCCATAGACCCCTCATTCCGTGGACTCAAGACCTTCCCTTGACTCACCAACATGATGTCCTGAACCCAGTCCAATAAGTTGGGGAAATGCCATGAGTCAAAAGTCAATACACAAACCCCAAAAATGTGTTCACTCCCAAGCCTCTAAATCCTAGCCCAATGCGGGAGGTGGCGTGTCATGGCCTAGAGTGGCACTCAGGACCATGCCCTACCCTGATATAACCTTGGTTGGACTTGGAGTCGAATGATCTTGGAGAACTGCCCCATGAAGATGACCTCACAACATGGCAAAATCAGGCAAATCACACCATAATGCCCAAAATTCAATTATATACTCAAAAATGCATACGGCAAATATTCAAATGCTCCATGCATGTGTCAAACCGGAGAGTAATATACAAGGGTGATATAGACCAAAGGTCCATGCCCAAGAATATCCCATCATTGGCTCCGAAACCCCTCCAGATATGCACATGACATGCTTCACAAGTCAGCTCATGAGTTTGAGACCTAATTTTGTGAGGCCTCGTGTGCCAAGCCAAAGTGACCATGTGATCCGGCATATGGTGAGGTACAACACCGAAGCATATGCCAACATATAAGCAACATACCGTAGTTCAGGGATTTCTAGGCCCTTTGCTGTTAGCCGACCAGTTGAGCACATAAAATACAAAAATGAGCATAAAATGAGGTCAAAAACATGAAAATATGTCCAAATACAAAGTTGTCATGATAGTATATCTCTATGCTCACCCATGATATGCGCGCATGGTTCAATATACAAATGATTGGAACCATTTGCGAACAATTTCCCCACTTGGATCCCCAATCAGGCGCATTGAGATACCTTCGCCACTCATATCTACATGCCCCATAAAAACGGGAGTGCAGTCATGGATCTCTTTGCCAAACATACCATGAGCAATACATACGCGGTAGACTCAGTCTAGCGCTTTGAATTCCACAATTGGGACATGGGCAAAGCCCTTGTCACGTGTGGCTCCCCATCTCTTCCGCCACACGAAGATATATAACATGGGCGTGAGCCTATCGAAGCACATACCATGCATATAACACATACCCTCAAATAGTGGCTCCCACCATGGTATGCCATGCCCCTCCATGGTCATAACTTCACGTTAAAAATACGGAGGAACCCAAGGAAAGTTGCTATGCAACCAGAACACTCATGCAGCACACTCGAAAGTTGCAATAAAATATTCGGTTGCACGGTCCAAGAGTTATGTATCACCTTCTACCCTCTTGACCATTATCCCTTGCTATACCGGGCATGTGTACACAACAAAGGCGTTTGATGCTTCCTAAATTAACTTGAGACCAAGGCGGTTCCAACCCAATTCTCGATATGGATATTCCTCGCCATGAGACGGAGATATGATTCTTCAAAGTGGCCTCACGAATCCACTTTGTTTCGCCTATATCTCCAAGCAAAACGAAGGGCATAACAAAAGGAAGGTTGATTCGTGATCGGGGAAAAATGTATGACCACTCGAGAATCATCATATCACGTGCGGCGATGTCGAAGTCGAAAATCCGATTCTGAAAGTCTGAAAAAATCGGATGAACTTTGCGAGTGTATAATATGAAAATTGCGGAAGCAACGAACCCTTTACTGATGAAATCTGACCCTTCATCGGGGTTTCCGCCAAAATATCTGTAAATAACAGTTAACCATTCGGTTACCGCAAAATCGCGAGCCAACCGACAGTCGCCGATACATTGACTATCAGAACGGAAGGCTGAAAAGTTACGGAACCATTATGATAAAAAAACCCTGTTGATTCCTGATATTCTGATATATAGATCTCTGCTGGCGGCGCCTCCGTACTGAATATGGCCGCTCATAGCCGGAATGGCCAAACCTATCACACTATCACATCGGGTTAGGTCAGGTGGATGGGAGAGTATGATATCAGCCAATGGCGGCTTGCCGGCACATAGATACACACCCCAAGTGACCCAAAGATGGCCACAGGGGTCCGAACCGGCTTCACCCCCCTTCTCAGAGCGTTGTTACCGCTTGGAAGTCATAGAAGAGAGGACGGGAGGACCCCAATGGGCTCCAACCCCCCCCCCCATGTCCCAAGGACACATGGAGGCCCCACACACGTCGTAGGCGTCCCCCACGCCCCAAGGGAGGGGTGAGGACACTGAAAATCGGTGTCCTACGCCATATCCCGTCTCCTCTTGATCTACAACATGGACCAAGGGGATCAAAGATAGAAAAACGTCGTCGGTCGACCTAAATAAGTATACCACAATGAAATATATATGTGGAGATCGAGTGAAGTGGGTATATGGCCAGTCAAGGCCGAAAAATCCCCTGATGAACGCCCTCACCCATCTCCTAAGCACAAAAACAAACAAAAATGCCAAGGGGGATCCATCATGGTGCTACAGCAGCCACCAAATGGACCAACACGTCCTTGACATCCAAAGAAATATTCGCTTTCTTCAGATAGTCCATCCAGACCGTGGTGTACCTCGGCACAAAACTGCTCGGAGGTTCCCACGAATCTCTGGAGGCGGCGAATCCCTTCCATCGGACTTTATAAAGCCTCCCCCCAGGCGTCCCTTGGTCCGGCTTGTCCGCCAGGATCTTCTCCGCGGTGAAATCGTCGTCCTCACCCTCATCGTCCGAGTCCACATCGCCGGCTGTGAACTCGAAGGTGACGGGACGTCCGCTGGGGTCTGGTGCTCGGGGACGAAGCTGGGTATGGTCGCGGTCCAGGACCTTGTTATCCCCCACACGAACCGCATACACATCCTGCCCGACCTTCCACACGATTACCCCTGGCACATACCAAGATGCCTGCCGATGCCTGGACAGGACATCCTTGTGGTGCCGCTCCACGCACACGGTGTCTTGGAGAGCATACTTCTGGACTTTTCCCTGCTTGAAGTACTTGGCCCTCTTGTCATGCTCGTCCTGAAGTGCTTTACACACCTTGGCTGCCGTGTCGTCCGCCTCAGCCATCATAGCGTTCGCATCCCGGGCCACTTTGCCATGGTTCAACCACGGGAGAGTGCGTGACACTCGATCCCGTAGGAACAGGATGCGATGGGGCGACAGTCCAGTGGGTCCCGGAAGGTCATGGTACGCTTGGAGGACTCTCCACAGCGAATTGTACCAGTTCCGACCCGGTTCGTCGATGTGCAGCTGGCGGAACTTCTTGAACATCTGCCGCCCGGCGACCTCAGCCCGGCCATTCGAACGGCTGTGGTACGCCACGGTCTTGGCGTGCCGAATTCCCATGTGCTTGCACATCGTCTTGAACCACGTCCCCACGAATTGACTGCCCCGATCGCTGCAGATGACAGCTGGGACATCAAAAATCGTCAGCCTATGCCTGATCATGGCATTAGCGACGGCTTGGCCTGCAGCCCCACTCCATGCTTGTCCTTCTCGCTCTTCTTTTTGGACTTCTTGCCAGGGACCGCCACGATATACCCACTGTGCCTGTCCACCGCCAGGATGACACAGTCGTAGGTCTATCCTTCCACGGTGACCTCAGGCATGGCGAATACATCCATGGCCACCGACCGCATAGGGGCCTCCGGTATAGCCGTGTACACCGGGTTGCCCGCCGTGGGTTGGTTGGGGCTCTTCGTGGCCCGACACACGGCGCAGTCGCTGCAGTACTTGTCCAGGATGGCGTAGTACCCCGGTGGGAACTTGAAGCGCCACTCCAGGTCCTGCTGCATCTTGTCTCGGCCAGGATGCATGAGCTGGGCGTTGTGCCAGTGGTCAATGAGCTCCTCCACTCGGTTCTCAGGGACCAGTAGCTTGTTCTTGAGGAACAGTTTGTCCCCATCCTCGGTCAAGCCCTCAGGCCACTCGTCGTCTGACGGGGCGCTCACGGCATTCCAGTACTTGCTCCAGTGCTCGGATGCCGCGTAGTCATCCGACCAGTCCTCTGTGAGCACCGACCTGACTAGCTCTACAGGGGCCACCATCCATTGCTCGAGGGTTTCCTCTCCAATAGCCTGGACTCGGGCGCCCCGGAACTTGGCCAGGTCTGTACGGTTTGCCATCACCACAAAACACTTGACCCCCTCTTGCTCCATGGCCTTCTCCATCTCGATGATGCGCTTGGCCTCCTCGGTCTCCTCGGCGTCGCTATGGCTGGATATGTCCATCCACGCCTTGCCCGCGGGGTAGGCCCAGCGACTGAGGCAATCTGCCACAGTGTTGTCCTTGCCCGGGACGTACACGACGCTGAGGTCGAGCTTGGCGAACGTCTCGTGCCATCGGGCCCTTCTAGCCGCTGGTCCTGAGGGGGTGTCGACATGCTCCTTGTGCCAGCTCTGTAAGGACTGGTGGTCCGTGCAAACCACCACCGGCTGCAGTCCGATGTGGCCAGACCACTTCCTGAGCGAACATACAATGGCGTATGTCTCCTTCTCCCTCGCGGTCCATGTTCGGCGTTGGCCCTCGTCCAGGATCCGGCTTCAAAACGCCGGGGGAACATGAGTCCCGTCGTCCCGGACTTGCTCGAGGACTGCCCCCACGGCATAGTCCGAGGCGTCTGTCCGTAGCACGAATCCCTTGTCCGGGTCCACCAGGGCTGGCTCAGCTAGCACTACACAATCCCCATATATGGGCCAACCACTATTAACCTCCCATGCTCTTAAAACCGGTCACGCGCTCACTGAGTTGTTCAACTAGTGATTTGCTGTACCCAGAGCTTTGATTTCTGATGCAATCCAAAATGTTTTAAGGATATAAATTTTATCAAAATGACAGAAGAAAATGAGACACTGGATTTTCACGAGTTCGTGCTGAAATTGCCGGATTCGGCGTGGAACCTGAGTTCTGAGTCGTTGGAACATGCAGCACAGTTGGCAAAGGAAGGCGCAATGAGTGGTCTCAGTCCTTGGCAGGCAGCGTCACTGTATTCCAAACTTACAGGAAAGAAAACACTGGCCACTGTCAAAGACACGATGGCCTTGGTTCGTGATGCCTTACTCACCTTAAAGGGCGACGACATTGGCAGAACAGGAACGTCGTCGCATCGCGAAGACGTCTTCTTGGCATAAGAAACTTTGAGCGGTCCCAAGGACCACGCTGGCCCCGCGTCGGACAAGGAGTCCACGTTCGTGTGGCGCGATGAGGTTCTGTCGCTTCCTTCACGCTTGTCTGCACTCCTGGAAGAGCGAAAGGTTTTGCAAGACGAGTTTCGCAGAAAAAAGATGTTGAAGCACCTGCCAGTGTTCGACGAGTTCCATAGGGCAGCTGTTAATAACGCGCCAACGCACAAACATCCAGCGGACGCGGAGAAGCGTCGTTGGGAACAACAGGTAAAAGACGCCATGCGAGTCCTGGGAGTAGTCTTAACACGCGAAGATGACACAACGGTAGCTCCGGAAGCACCTGTTTCATTGGTACTATGTGAACATTTGTTTGCAATGTTGGGTGCGTTGGACTACAGCATCCAAAGCTCCCGGCGAGTGGCAGTAGATAAACGGTTTGAACAACCTGCGATTGCACCAGAGTTACTCTCGAAGGATGACATGTCACTACTTCAGTCGCGCAACAAATTACAAAAAGCCCTGAGAGGCACGCGTTTCTCCCCTTACTCGCATCGTAGTTCTTTCCGTTCGTTTTCAACACGAGGTCGTTTTGATCCACGGAGATCTGGCAAAGGAGGCAAAGGCAAAGGTAAGGGTTTCACCCAAAGATTTGTGCCACGTAACGACAAGTTAGATGAACGACCACAGCAGTAGCTTGACTGTAGAGGATTTATTGGCACCAGCCGTGTGCGTGCCACCGCCGATCCATCCCCACCTGCCACTCTATTTGCGCTGTCGTGCACAATTGCATGAATGGGAAACGCTGAAGGACACATACGCGGCGTCAGTGATTCGCAATGGGCTGCAGCTTGATTGGGTTGACGGTTTTGATCCGGATCGACCAACCGACGACTTCCGTCCTCGTTCTTCCCACGCAGAGGTAACCGACCCTGAATTGGCAAAACACGTTTTGGATGCAGTGCAACAGGGTTGCATGGAATGCGTCGAGCGCAAAGACATTAAGTGTTGTGCAAGTATGTTCGCAGTGGACAAAGCGTCAGACGAGGCACATCCTGAGGGAGGCCGTCGACCTATCACCAATTGGAAGAACGTGAACCAGTTTGTACAGACCACCTATTTTCGTTTGGTCACTCTGTGGGGCATTTTACCGTTCTTGAGACCCGGTCAGTATGCTTGCAAAATTGACCTGAAAAGTGCTTATTTTCACATGGGTATCCATCCGCGGGATCGACCTTATTTGGGGGTCTACGTCGACGGTGAATTTTACAGGTGGTGCGTTTTGCCGTTTGGATTAAACGTTGCACCACGGGAATGGCAACGCCTCATGCAACCAATTTTAAATGCCGTGCGCGAACGCGGAGCACTCGTTTGGGTCTACTTGGACGATTGGCTCATCATTGGCAATACTTACCGTGAATGTCTGGAACACACACGTTTTTTGGTACAACTTTCCCATCGGTTGGGTATATTGGTCAATGTCCCAAAATCATGTTTGGAGCCGTCGCAAGAAATTATAATGCTTGGTTTTATGCTGAACTTCAGGGAAGGATTCGTCGCGGTACCTCCAAAGCGCCTACAAGCAATTTTTCGGGACGTGAACAGACTGGCACACAGTCACACACCATCAGTGAGGCGATGCGCCTCCGTTCTTGGAAGAATCCGTTCCTTGTTGTTCGCCATGCCCCATATCCGACTCCTCAGCGACGCCCTGGCGGTGCACGTGGCGGTGGCAGTCCAGGCTGGCTGGGAGGCAGACGTGGCGCTCCCGGAGCGTGTGTCACGTCAGTTGATGGATCTGGCGGACGAGTTACACCAGTGGAAGGGACGCACCTTCGTAGTTTCCATGGGTCACGTCAGGGACATGTACTCGGACGCGTCGGATCTGGCGTGGGGCGGAGTCCTTCAAGGGAATGCCCAAGCAGCGTCGGTTGGTTCCTGAATCGAGAGGAACACATAAACGTCAAAGACTTCAGGGGAGCCCTACTGACGATTCAAGCGTATGCGCTGAGGGACACCACGCTGCGATTTTTCACCGACTCAATGGTCCTTTACTGGTATCTCCGCAAGTGGGGAGGTCGCAAGCCGCGGTTCAACGCATTGATTCTCCAACTGTGGAATTTTACACAAGCCAATCGCATCGAGATTCAACCGTTTTACGTGCACACCTCGGTGAATCCGGCGGACATTTGGTCTCGGCTTCGTTGGACACCGTCGGAGGCTACCTTCCCGTCGGACGTGTTGACTTGGATCCTGGAGGAGTTCAAAAGTTGGATTCAGCCGGAAATCGATTGGATGTCAAGGAGTTCCAATGCGGTGTGCAGCAAGTTCGTCAGTCCGTGTCCTCAGCCGGGGGCTTACGCCATCGATGTCTTCTCCCAGAATCTAACTTTACTTTCACCGGGGTGGGTCTTCCCGCCGTTCAAGCACATACCTCAGTTGGTCAACAAAGTGTTGGAGTCACCAGGGGTGGAGGTTCTCATGGCTCTGCCGTACAGGCCGCGCGAAGTTTGGTGGAACCTATTGATGAAACACGTGAAGTTTGCAGTGAACACGTCGGAGTTCCGGTTGCAAATGCCAGACGGCACAGAGACACAACCACGTTTCGTGTTGACCTTGGCGTATGTTTGCGTGAATACTATCAATTGCGAGGAGCTACCAACGAAGAGGCGACGCTTATCATCAATGAAATCGGGAAGGACACCTTGAAACGTTACAATTCTGCGTGGCACATGTTTGGTACGTTCTTGTTACAAGACGCGGCGCTTGCTCCACTGTTAAAGGTGGAGCGCTTTGGTCAAATCCCACTGATGACGGTGGCGGTGCAACTTTTAAAGTTTTCACGCACGCATTCTTTAAGTGCTGGGCGTATGGCGTATTCAGCAGTGTGTTTATTCCCGTGCTTTTCGCAACTACGTTTCGAGGGTATGCTACGCAACTTGAAACGTGACTGGTTCGTCAGTGTTCCTCATTATCATCGTTTCTATGATGTACGGCGTCTTATACAAGTCATGCATCAGCAACCTGTGGAGACGGAAGCTCAGCTGCGCTTGCAAGCCATTTTGTCCTTGAGATTCTTTGCCTTGTTCCGAGGCGTTGATCTGGCGCGATCACGTAGGGATATCCAACGCGCTGCTCAGCCTTGGTTCATTTCTGCTAAGCGCAAAGGGAGGAGATACTATGCACGTTATCCTATTCACAATGTTACGCCACCGTCAATTGATCCGCAGCGCTGCTTAGCGCGTTATTTGGAAGCTACTGGTGATTACGAGGGTTCTGAGATTTTTGTGTCCCTACGAAAGCCACGGAAGCCTTTATCGTCTGATACCATCAACGGTCTCACTACTCGCTGGTTAAGGAAACACCTACTGGAATTGGGGGAACTGGAGACGGATTCGTTTTCCGCGCATTCTACACGAGGAGCAGCAGCAACTGCACTAATCTATCTTGGCGTGGATCCGCATGTGGTAGCGGCATTGGGTGATTGGTCCTGTTACCATACATTCAGGAAGTTTTACGACAGGACCAGAGCTCTGTTGCGCATCACGCAAGTTCTGGTCCCTCCTGATCTGGCGACTGGGGAAGCGGCGCGCGCTTCGCGCCTGGCGATTAATTAATTCTTATATAAGGGTTCAGTTCACGGGAGCTCAGTTCTTCCGTTCTGTTGCCCATATATGGGGATTGTGTAGTGCTAGCTGAGCCAGCTCGGATTTACCCGAATAGGTGAGGAGGAAAGAAGAGATGGCGAAGCAATAGCACTACACAAGACACATATATGCCCACCCTGTCCCTCCCTTAAGTTCTTCGCTCACCGTGAAAAGCAGTTGACACTTGGGTCGTCGGTTGCCACGGTTTTAAGAGCATGGGAGGTTAATAGTGGTTGGAGCATGTAAGGAGTACTGATTTTCCAAATTTTTTATTATACTACGGTTTTCTCTGAGATCGTCGACGACAGGTCGTAGCTTAGAGGAAAAACACAACTCTAAGGTTGGTAGAGTGTGGGTTCAAACCCCATGGGGGGTATTTGAGGTCAAAAGTTCATTTTTCATGTATAATACCATTTTTGTGTATATTTTGAGGGTGCCCGTTTCAATGAAAGGTAGCAAAGGGCACCAAAAGAGCAGAAAACAGAGAAAACAAACCGGTTTTAAGGAGTTGGCCCATATATGTGTCTTGTGTAGTGCTATTGCTTCGCCATCTCTTCTTTCCTCCTCACCTATTCGGGTAAATCCGAAACAGCCCCAACTGCCCCAGGAGTCGCTCCTTCAGGCGGTTGAACGCATCCTCAGCCTCAGGGGTCCAGGCAAGATTATTCTTGCTCCCCTTCCGGCCATCGAGCTTGCCCACTTGCAGCATCTTGTGCAGCGGCCCCGACAGTTCTGCATACATTCGGACATAGCCCGAATAGTAGTTGCAGAACCCCATGAAGGATCGGAGTTCGCTGATGATCTGGGGCTTCTCCCAGTGGTGCAGGGACGCCAGCTTCCCAGGCACGGGACGGCGTTGCCCGTGACCAACCACGTGACCCGCAAACTCCACTTCCTTCACGAAGAGTGAGGCTTTGGTGGGCTTGCACACCATGTTGTGCTTGTCCAGCTCGCTGAGCACTCGGCGCAGATCCTTCTCACGCGCTTCGATGAGCTCGTCCTCAGTCATGTTCTCCGTGCCGGACCCGATGATGATGTCGTCCACGAAGAGATCGGCACAGTCCCGGACAGGACCGAGTAGGTCCTCCATCATGCGCTGGAAAGCGGCGTTGCCATTCTTGGCGCCCATAGGCACCACTTTCCACTGCATGGGCCCCAGCGGCGTCGACATCGCTGTGCAGGGCCTGGAGTCTGGGTGTAGCGGCATCTGTTGATAGCCGTGTTTCAGGTCTAACACCGTGAAAATCCGCTTTTTCTGTTGTTTTTGGAGGATGGAGTCCATCAGGGGAAGCGAGTACGAGTCGTGCTCGGTCTGCTCGTTCAAACCTCTGTAATCAACCACCAACCTCCACTCGCCCTTCTCCTTCTTGGGCACGATGAAGGCTGGGCTGGCCCACTCACTGTCGGAGGGTTCGATCCATCCCCGCTCAATGAACTCGGCCAACAGCTTCTTCATGGCCTCGGCCCGATCGCCCTGAAGTTGGTACTCCCGATGACGATAGATCTTGGGGTTCGGCTTCAGCTTGATCCTCGCTGTGCCGAACCTCCCACGATCCGGAGGGTTCTTGTTGGCGACGCCACTGAATAGCCGCGGATAGGCATTGATCAGCCTCTCCTTCAGCTCGGCGACCTTCGGGTTCTCCTGAGCCTCTTCAGCCGCTTGCTTCGGTATCGATACAACCGACCGCACTGCGGTATAGGCCTCTTCTGGGTCCGAGTCCGACTTCTCCTCCTCCGATATGCCGTCTTCATCGTCGTGCGTCGCGATTCCCACCGATAATCTTCGGAAATTTGCGGCCTCGGGCTGGTGCTCGTCGCTACCGGTTCCCACTCTTGGAAAACCTCAGGTTGGTGGGTCCGACCCAACCGGACCATCGTATTTGTCCGCGATGTGATCCATGACCCTCGCCACGAACTCATCCTTCTCGTACTTGCCGGTGACCAACATCTTGTCTTCCCACCAATGCGGAGATGTGACCATGGCCCGCCTCTTCTTGGCTGCCACACGGTCGTGCATCCCCATCCGCATGTAGTTGACGACGTCGTCGATCTCGGCGTGGGACAGGACGTCAATGCCATCAATTGGCTGATCCGTCCCCTCCTTGGGCTCAAACATGACCTTCATGGGCACCGCCTCCACCCTACGGATGAATGCTTCGTCACCCGTGGGCTGGGCTTGCGCCCCATCCACCAGGAAAGCCTTGGTACCCCACGCTTGACCCGGGGAGGGCATTGATACACCCTTGGCGTCGATGAACAGCTCCTCCTCTGGCCCGAATGACATCTCCTTCAGGGTGATGGAGTCCAGCGTCGACTTGAGATCTTCCAGCGGACATGGGGTGGATCCTATGCCGGTTATGACCAGGATCCCCTTCGCCCTATACGCGACAATCTTCTCCACCGTACGTCTGGTGTTGTCCAGGGAGCCATGCCAATACATGGGCCCCCACTCCTTCAAACCCCAATGCCTATGCCAGGCTGAGTCTCCTCTATGCCAATGCCTCCTACACTTCCGCAGAAGTGGGGCATCCCGGGAAGCGGAGACGTCCGTCTCGGGCGCTTCGGCGCCCAGCGTCTGGATCATCCTGTCGTACACCTGTGGCGCCATTCGATATTCCGTGAGCTGAACTCCGCGGTCTCCTCTGGACTTGGCCCCCACAGCTTGCACCGCTCAGACGATCCGGTCCTCTTCCTCAGCATTCCATTGGGATGATCCGCATGCATAGTCCGTGGACAGCCATGTGAGGCATTCATCATCCTCCCGGACCAGCGTTGCACGATGGGGAAGGGCTCCAATGGCATTTGCCACCATGAAGTCATACCCCATGATCATATCCCAATCTGTAATGTCGGCCACATAGAAGTTCCCGGATAGAGTGCTTCTCTTCGCCAGATCAGGGCGGTTCAAGCGCTCATGTTCCCAGAATTCCATACTGATAGTGGCCTCATGGGTGCCACCACCCATAATCTGTCCATTGGCCACCTTCAGGCGTACCGGTCTACGGCTGGGCTGCAGGGATTCCTCCTTGAACAACCCTCTCCGGACCAGGCTCACCTGGGCACCCGTATCCACCAAAACATCCACCACCAACTCCTCTTGTCCGCACCGTACACGCACCTTCAAGTGCAACTGCTGCTCGTCGCCATGCGGTGTATGGACGACTCTCACGGCATGCAACTCTAGCACGTCCGGGTGCATCAGGACTTCGAGGGTATGATCACAGATGGTGTAGATCTTGGGTTGATCTTGCCCGTCCACGGGGCTCTCCGTGGTCGCTCCTTCCTTCTTGCCACGTCCCTTGCCCACATATACTTCCCTTGGCAGGGCACTCCAGGGGTTGGGAGTGGCGAAACTCAGTGGTTTTGGCTCTTCTGGAGCCTTCTTCGGCACCCGATGTGCCCTCGCTTTCTCTGGGATTCCACTGATTTTTGGAGGAGAGACCTCCGAGGTCCCACTCCCGTGGGGGCTCCTCTAGACTTGACTTCCCGCAGCCCCTTCCGGCTGCGATCCGCCAGGACTTTGTCCACCACGTTGCTGGGCTTTGAGTTCCTCCAACGTCCTCAACATGTCCTCAGCAACTTCCTCGATCGACCTCACTCGTCGGTCTTGGCCAGGTCCACCAACATAGCCTCTTCCTCCGCCTTTTCCTTGGCCTTTGCCTTGGCCTTTTCCCCCGTCTCCGCCCTTCGCCTTCCAATCGGAAATCCGCTGCTCCTTGGGCTTCTTCTCGGGATGAGCGGCGAAGTAGGCCTTCTTGTCCGCCTCATACACCTTGCACTGACGGTGGTCATGTGCATGGTTGTTTCCCTTGCCATAACAGACCCAGCACCCGTCGTGCTGAGACCTGTACTCCCGGAAACTCAAACCCGAGCAAACGGCGCGGGACAGATATTCGTCGCGCAATCGCAGCAGAAGAATACAAAAAATCACGAAAAAGACGCACAACCAGCAAAAATAAAGCGCAAAATCGATTTTTCCGACCTCAGAAACCCCCAAAAACATTTTACGCCGCTGTTTGGCGAGGTCGCAAAATTTAGGACACTCACAGAAAAAGCAGAACAACAGAGTCGCGACGGCGACGAAGTTGAGCGTTGCATGCCCCAAAACACCTAGCAAAGTGCGTGCCCTAGGCGCTAGGGACTTGTGCGCGCTCCAACAACAAAGAAGAAGATTAGAGGCGAGGGTAGGGCCAAAACGATGGCCTTCGACCAGGGAGTGGTTGTCATGGGGGGCTAACGGTCCTGTCCTGCGGTGCAAAGCGGGGCAACCATGACAACCGCTCTTACACACCAGCCCCCCTTTTTTTGTAGCGCAAAAGAGACGCCAAGACGGGAAAGCGGAACGTTGCGTGCCCCAAATCACTTAGCAAAGTGCATGCAATAGGAGTAGGGGACTTGTGCGCGCCCCAAAACCAACCAAAGAGTGAGTGGCATATGCCGCCATGCATGCATTAAGACACGCTTACTCTTGGGCGTCGCATAAAACAAAGAGTCCAAGACAAAGGGAATAAGTAGCGTGGGAGTCCCAAGGTACAACGAGTAAGTACCTTGTACCGCCTTGCATGCATTAAGACACGCTTACTCTTGGGCGTCGCAAAAAACAAAGAGTCCACAAACCGTGCCTCCCGCCCCCTAACACGCCGTATAGATAAAGAAAAACGCATCACGAGCGGCGCGTAAACACCGAAGAAATGGATAACTAACACGCCACACCCTCCGACTTGCACGCTTCCTCTTCCTTTGTCCTTCTCCATGTACCTCCCCACCCACCTTTGAGCCCATTAAGACACGCTCACTCTTGGGCGTCGCAAAAAAAAAAGGTCCAAGACATAAAGAATAAGTAGCATACCATGAATGCATTAAACGAACACGCCTACTCTTGGGCGTCGCAAAATACAAAGAGTCCGCAAACCAACGGTTAAGTAGCATATGCCGCCATGCAAGCATTAAGACACGCTTACTCTTGGGCGTCGCAAAAAACAAAGAGTCCAAGACATGAAGAATAAGTGGCATAGCATGAATGCATTGAACAAACACGCCTACTCTTGGGCGTCGCAAAATGCAAAGAGTCCGCAAACCAACGCGTAAATAGCATACACCGCCATGCATGCATTAAGACACGCTTACTCTTGGGCGTCGCCAAAATCAAAGAGTCCAAAACAGGAAGAATAAATCAGACGCCATAGGAAGCAATGTGTAAAGAAACATTTTTCCGCAAAAACAAAGAGTCCGCAACGACGCGGCCACGGTATGGCACACGCGAGCACGCACCCACACCCACACCGCACACACCACGCAACACACCGAGCACGCGCACCGGTGAACAGGGGCCGGGAGGCCCAGGACACCGCACACGCAACACCGCACACCGGACACCACACACGCCGCAACACACCGCGACACCGGAGAACACGAACCAAGTGTCCCAGGACACCACACGCACAACACAACACGCACCACACGAGCGCAAAAGGGCCAAACGGCAAACGCAACACCACGCGCAGAGCGTGCACACCGGTGAACAGGAGCCGGGAGGCCCAGGACACCGTACACACAACACCACACACAGAGCGTGCACACCGGTGAACACGAGCCAAAAGGCCCAGGACACCGCACACGCACCACCACACACAGAGCGTGCACACCGGTGAACGGGAGCCGGGAGGCCCAGGACGCCGTACACGCACACAGAGCGTGCACACCGGTGAACAGGAGCCGGGAGGCCCAGGACACCGTACACACAGCACCACACGCAGAGCGTGCACACCGCTGAACAGGAGCCGGGAGGCCCAGGACACCGTACACGCAACACCACACGCAGGGCGTGCGCACCGGTGAACAGGAGCCGGGAGGCCCAGGACACCGTACACACAGCACCACACGCAGAGCGTGCACACCGGTGAACAGGAGCCGGGAGGCCCAGGACACCGTACACGCAACACCACACGCAGAGCGTGCACACCGGTGAACAGGAGCCGGGGGGCCCAGGACACCGTACACGCAGAGCGTGCACACCGATGAACAGGAGCCGGGAGGCCCAGGACACCGTACACGCAACACCACACACAGAGCGTACACACCGGTGAACAGGAGCCGGGCGGCCCAGGACACCGTAGACACAACACCACACGCGGGGCGTGCGCACCGGTGAACAGGAGCCAGGGAGCCCAGGACACCGTACACGCAACACCACACACAGGGCGTGCACACCGGTGAACAGGAGCCGGGAGGCCCAGGACGCCGTACACGCAACACCACACACAGAGCGTGCACACCGGTGAACAGGAGCCAGGAGGCCCAGGACGCCGTACACGCAACACCACACGCAGAGCGTGCGCACCGGTGAACAGGAGCCGGGAGGCCCAGGACACCGTACACAAAACACCACGCACAGGGCGTGCACACCGGTGAACAGAAGCCGGGAGGCCCAGGACACTGTACACACGACACCACACGCAGGGTGTGCGCACCAGTGAACAGGAGCCGGGGAGCCCAGGACACCGTACACGCAACACCACACACAGGGCGTGCACACCGGCGAACAGGAGCCGGGAGGCCCAGGACGTCGTACACGCAACACCACACACAGAGCGTGCACACCGGTGAACAGGAGCCGGGAGGCCCAGGACGCCGTACACGCAACACCACACGCAGAGCGTGCGCACCGGTGAACAGGAGCCGGGAGGCCAAGGACACCGTACACACACCACCACACGCAGGGCGTGCGCGCCGGTGAACAGGAGCCGGGAGGCCCAGGACACCGTACGCGCAACACCACGCACAGAGCGTGCACACCGGTGAACAGGAGCCGGGAGGCCCAGGACACCGTACACGCAACACCACACACAGAACGTGCGCACCGGTGAACAGGAGCCGGGAGGCCCAGGACGCCGTACACGCGACACCACACGCAGGGTGTGCACACCGGTGAACAGGAGCCGGGGGGCCCAGGACACCGTACACACAACACCACACACGGAGCGTGCACACCGGTGAACAGGAGCCAAGCGGCGCGGCACACCACACGAGCAACCCGCCCCCAAAACGAACCCAGCCCACGCCGCCCTGCAGGAAAGAAACACCATGTCAGACCGCCAAGACCAACCGACCTGCCAAGGCCAACCCAGCGGGTACGAAGAGGGTGGGCAGGCAGGGCAGGCCGGCGAAGAGGGACTGAGGGACAAGGCGGGGAAAGCGAGAGGAGGGGTCCGAACCCCCCCCCCCCCAACGTGCACACACCCCACTGCCGCGCGCCGGGCCACAGCCCGGCGCCAACAGGGCCCGCCATGGAGCCAACCGGGCCCGCCAGAGAGAGGGTGTGTCCCCGCGCCTGCGCAGCAGCACGCCCGGGCAAGGAGCGCGCGCCACACACAGGCCGAGCAGGGCACACACGCAGCACCGCACGCCAGCACGCACCACGGCACAAAAACACGACACCACCACGGCAAACACCCACACCCGACGACGAACGAGCCGCCAAGAACAAGTCCAAGCCCCGCAGTCCCCACAGCGCGACAGCCGCCGTCCGGATGGACGTGTGTGCGCCCGGCAGTGAACCCAGCCCCTGCCGGCTACGAACCAGCCGCCGTCCAGATGGACGTGTGTGCGCCCGGCAGTGGACCCAGCCCCTGCCGGCTACGAAACAGCCGCCGTCCGGATGGACGTGTGTGCGCCCGGCGGTGAACCCACCCCCTGCCGGCTACGAAACAGCCGCCGTCCGGACGGACGTGTGTGCGCCCGGCAGTGAACCCAGCCCCTGCCGGCTGCGAAACAGCCGCCGTCCGGAGGGACGTGTGTGCGCCCGGCAGTGAACCCAGCACCTGCCGGCTACGGAGCAGCCGCCGTCCGGAGGGACGCGTGAGCACCCGGCGCCACCTGCCGGACGGGCTACCGGACCACCGGGCCCGCGCCACCCGGAGGGGTGAGTGCTCAGTTATCGCAAACCACAAGCCCAACGGTACCACACCCAACACCACCCGCAAGGACACACCATCACCACCACCATGCACGCCCACCCGCCACCACACACCCAGGGCCCGTCATCAGGGCCATGCGCCGACACCACAACCACCAAGCAGTCCAGCCACAACCACCACCACCACCCGCCACCGGACGCCCACAACATCACCAACAACACCCTCCCCCCCGGCAGCACTCGCGTCGCCGTCGCCAAGCACACCACCATCCGCCCCGCACCACACCTGCCACACCCCCACACTCCACACCACCCACACCGGACACCGCCAACACCACCGTCCCACCCTTACCACCTGCAGCACCGTCACCATCGACGTCGCCAGCGGCACCACCATCAGGCCCGACTGCACCGCGCGAACGACACGCCCACAACCAGCACCCAACCCCAAACACCCACACCGACACCACCCACGCCGACCAGACCCCACAACACCCACGCAACGCACACACCGGCCACGCGCCACCAGACAACACAAACCACCACACCCACGGCAACAGCGCACCCGACGCCCGCAGACCCCCGCAACCCGCGCCACGTACACACCAACACGCACACCCGCACCCGACCACGCCCACCAAGCGCCCGGCGCACCGACCGCCACGCGCACAGGCAACCGCCCAACGCCGGCACCGACTCCGCAGGCAGACAGGCAGACAAACCACCCCCTCGGCATCACCAACAGCACCATCACCCAAGCCACCACCTGCGGCACCAACGCCACCATCGCCCGTTGCACCAACGGCAAACCCCCCTCCGGCCCCCCACCACCCGTTCCCAACGCGTCACCTACGGCACACACCGGCCTCACCGTCACCCAGTGCATCGCCTACGTCACCCTCGCCATCGGCACCACCGACGACACCACCGCCCACAGCACCCCCGGCAACACCCTACGTAGGGACAGTACCAGCGGCGCCACCAGCCGGCACACCACCTGCAACACCCACATCAACATCACCACCACCCATGACATCACCCACAGCGCCCTCACCATGGACGTCACCGGCAGCACCCTCAACGCCGGCACCACCAGTCGCGCCACCACCCACTGCACCACTTACAGCGACCACCGGAGCCGCAGGCCCCCCCAGCGCCCGCCCCGTCACCTATGACACCAACAGCGTCACCAACCCCGTCGCCGCCCGGCGCGTCACCCGAAGCACCCACGTCCACAACACAGACACGTTTCGACGCCTACAGCACCCCCCCGTAGGCGTCACCAGCATCTCCTCCACCCATTGCATCGCCCACGGTGCCCCAGCCCAACCCACTGCGCCTTCGGCGCACACATACCCGACACCCACACAAACCAACCACGCCCACACTGCCCACCACCCCATCAGCCCACGCCACGAACACACCCACACGCACGCCCACGCCCGTCCACGCCACCCAGACACTAACCAGGAGCCGCAGCCACCCACGCAAGCGCCACGCCACCACTGCCGCCAACCACCCGCCGTCAGCCCCCCCCCGGACCGGCGCCCTGGGAACCGGGAGCCGACACCGGCACACACCCAAACCCACGCACAGCACCCCAGCCAGCCCCCCCAAAAGAAAAAAAAAAAACAAAGCCAAACAAGCCAGCGAAAAGAGAGGAGTAAGGGACAGGCAGAGGAAGGGGCCACGGGGGGAGGAAACACGCAAGCCCACACACGCACCCCCCACCCCCCCAGCCAACCCGACCCCGCATGTCCCGCACCCTCCCAGGAACCGCAAAGCCCAAGACCACCCCCCAGGCACCACCACAACAGACCACCATGAGGAGACGCCGAGGACGACACACGACACACCGCCGCCAAACACACGGTCGACACCGACACAAGCCCCACCCCCACGACCCGCCGCACCCACCGCTGCGGCGCCCCAACACACAATGGTGCCCCCATGGATGCGGTACACCCCAAAAACCCCCTTCAGCCAGCCGACCAGAGGCCACCACGGGACTCACCAAGGGGACGCCGCGGAATACCCACCCACAGTGCGGCCCCGACACCCGCTACCCGCCGGCAACCTACCACGGGCCCACCCCACACCCGAGCAAATAGCCACCCCCCCACCGTGGAAACGATACACCCCAGCCACACACCGCCACTCACCACCCGCGGACACCGCATCGGGGCCACAACACGCCCAAGCAGCCGCGACCCACCGACCCGCGGACCCCGCAAACGCAATACCCCACACCACCGGGCCCACCCAACGGCGGGCCGACACCCCCAAGCACCACACGACCACACCCCCCTGGTTGCGACACTCCAGTCCCGCACACCCCGCCCCAGGGGACCCCAGGCCCCACGCCACACCGACCCCACACAGGCCACGTACTGAAACACGCCAGGAGGACGATCAAGGGACCACGCGGGGCTGCCCCACAGGGCCAGAGGAGAAACCACGGGCGACAGCCCACCCCACCAGACCTGGACACGGTGCCCCCCCCCCCCCCAACGGGAAGGCCACCACACAGCACAACACCACCATACCGCACCGCACCCCCCTCCCCCACCCGGGGGCACGGGACACCACAGCCCACCAACACAGGAACGAAGCCGCGCCCCGCCGACTCCGCACCCCACCCCACCGGCACCACCCCTGGAAACCCCGCACACCTCGCGCCAGCTCAACACCCACCACCGGCCACAACCCGATCCGCACACAGGGGCAACACCACCGGCCAGGACAGCCACCAGCGTGCAGCCACACACCACAACCACGCCAAACGGCGCGCCTCCCCCGGCGCACGACCACGCACGGGCCGCCGCACGTGCCCCGAACACCAGCATCACACGCCCACCGTGCCATGAAGCAGCACCCCAGCAGGTGAACACGCACGATGACCCCATGGCCCTGGACATCGACAGCCTGCTAGAACTGGAACTGCAACACACGGAGGACACGGAGCATCATATGGACCTCACCCCGCCAGAGCTCGAGCCCACAGCAAGCAGCCGCGCGGACCCCAACCCGCAAAATGCCCCCCCGCGGCCCCATCCCTGCGAGAGGGCGCCCTGGACGCACCTGTCCAACGCCCTGCGGCGCCACCACCCCACCCACGAAGCCAGCAACGGGCCCGCCGAGTACCGGGCGTCACTCGAGCACGACCTGCCCGACGTCACGGGGCCAGGACTCCACGGGTACACCACCGCCCCCCCCCCTCAAGGCACCCCCACACAAGAATGGGAGGACAAGTACGCCGTCGACGTCACCGACATGACGGCATACATGGAAAGCGTGGAGGACCCGGAGCAAGACACCGTCCTCAGCCTCCTCGCCTACCACAGCTGGAGATGGGGCCACCAGGTCACCCTCCTGCGACCGCAGGACGGGCCCCACCAGTGGTCCCCAGAGCAAACGGCGAAGTGGGACATCGTCCTCCAACTCACCCCCGAGGGCTTCTACACCCTCAAGCACAGCGGATCACCCGACGCCGCATCCAATGCACAGGCGCTGCCGCTGGACCAGCCCCAGGAGGACGACGCAGACGCACCTCCACCGGAAGAATGTAATTGGGACTCCCTCACAGCCACCACCGAACGCATGCCGGCTCACCAAACGTCACCTCCCCCACGACTACCATGCCACCAACGACTCGCGGGGACGCCGCACACTGCCCCTGCAGTGGGCATCACCCGGAGGCACCTTCACGTGTGGGGAAATCCTCCCCGGCGCCGTGGCGCTCACGTACCTGTGGCTCCGGGACGCGGAGACGCACACGCAGCCCCCCGGCACACACCTCCTCCTCACCCTGGAGGGAGAGGCCGCCGTCGAAAACGTCCACACAGCAGAAGGAGAGGACTATGTGACGGCGAACGCAGACACCGCAGTATGGCTACACGCTCACGAGCACACCACACCCCCCACCGTAGTACCGGGGTCACATCCCTGGCACGTGGTCATCGTGCGACTGCCCACAGGAGCAGACACAGGAAGCGCCCAACAGGGATGGGCGGACAGGTGGGCACACGTGTGCGCCTCCCTGCACGAAGGGCTGCACAGACCCTCCCTCACCAGTCACACCCTCGAGCCGGCCCCCACCACGGCCGAATCCCACACCGGGGCGGCCCCCCCCACCGGAGTCTGGGCCTACACGCGCACCCTCCACCGCGAGGCAGCGGAAGCCCTCAAGACCGCCATCTCCAACCACCAGGGCCTCGTGCACACCCCCCACGATAACACACAAAAGGGCTACACCCTATGGTGGCACCACCCCGCACCAGAAGGGGGCCTGCAACCACCGGCAGACCAGCCTGGCATCGGCCCAGACCTCACGGCGATCGCCCGCGCCGTCGCCGCCATGGCCCAGCAAGTTGGGGCGCCACCCCAGTGGGCACCGTCCATCATCAAGGAAACGGCGGCACGCCACAACCCAGCTTTCGCACACTTCCGGGGACGCCCCATTCATCCCACCCTACCGGACCTCGACCTCCCCGCCCACGATGCGTGGGCAGTCCACATCCTCGTGCCCCACGACACCGCGCCCAAAACAGGGGACGTGACGGCACGCATCACCAAACAACTCCCCAATACCGCACTCCACTACGACATACCAACGCCCAACGTCATCGTCACCCACAACACGGGTCGCGACCACTACTACCTCCAGGCCACGCATGAGCGCTCCCCCATCACCGTATACACCTTCACCACCTACCCTGGCCTCCAGCCCCCGCAACACCACCCGCTCCCGGCATGGAAGCATCCCCTACACGTCGCCCCGACCCCACGCAAAAGGCCCACCCACCACGCGCCCCCTCCCGCCGACAGCACCGCCCTCCACGGCGCCCGCAGACGGGCCGCGGCACACCACCAAAGCCACCTGCTCCCACGCATTAACGCTGGACCCGGCTCCGTCACCGAGGCCACCCACAAAAGAACCTTGAACCTACTGGCTCGCAAGCTACGCCCCAAAATGGCACTGGAGGACACGCTCTGGATATACTATGGCGAAGGCCGCACGGCACGAGTGGCGGACCTCCGCAACATCATCCCCCGCCACATCCAGCGAGCGGTAGGGCCCTTCACCGTGTACGCGGTACCGCACCCCATAACGGCCCCATGCACCCACTGCAACCCTCGGTGCGCGCTACCATGCGCAGGCGCTCTGCAGCAACCCCTGCCCACCCCTACCTACAGGGGGGGCATATACCTCGGCACGGTACCCGGGGACCCACACCCCTACCTCCTGCCCGCAGCGGACCGCCACCACGCCATACCGCTACACCTTGTCGAGCACCTGGCGGTGGGACCATCCCCCTTCCAGAAGCGCCCCCCCCACACCCCATCCGACGGACGCCCGCCAGATGAGCCGACGCACGCCACACCTGGACCCAAACGCGCCATCGCACTCCTCACCCTAAAGGCGGAAGCCGCCATCCCCTGAGACCTGGAGGGGGAAAACCACCTCATGGTGGAAGGGCTGACGGAACACGTCCTGATCGCAGCCATGTACGCCACGGCGTCCGCATCCCGCCTCTGGGAGGACCGGCCCTCCCCACCTCTGGCCCAAGCAGCGCAGGACGCCCCAGACACGGGCCCCACCGCCGAGGACATCCACCAAATCCTCAACATGCGAGCACCCCCGAAGACCCACCCTGCGGTCCGCCCCATCCAGCTCGTCAGCTGGGACGCCATGGACGCCCCCCCGACCACCACGGAGGTCCACATCCTCAAACACCGGGACACCTGGTGGACGGTGGAATGGGACGACCACGGCAAGGTCAGACGGGCAACGGCACACGCCCCCGACGGCGAAGTCCCGCCCCCACCACGCGGAGGAGACCGCTTGCGACTCGCCGCACGCATCCCCCACGCCCCAGAGGGAGCCTGGGAAGCGCTGCCTTACGCCCTCTACTGGGCGCAGGGGGCGCCAGAAGGCCCCCTCCCCCCGGAACGCACCCCAGCGTGGACACGCCACGCCACCCGCTACACGGCCCACATGCGCCGCCACGGGGCAGGCACCGGGCACCGGCTCCTCACCTGGCCCACAGACCCGCCCGACCCCCTGCAGGAGGCCGAGGAAGTGCTTGGCCTCATGACCAAGCAAGTGTTCCAGCTGAAGGACCCCGTCCCCACGTCCAAGCCCGACGTCCCAGCCGCCCGCGAACACCCCGTGTTTGCACCGGGCCACCAACCCGTACAGCAGCCCCAGGGCGCACCTCCCCAACGGGGACAACCCGCTGCCCGGCGCCGCTAAGGTGCGCAGAAGCGCAAGGCCCCCACACAGGCCAAACCCGCGCCAAAGCCAAGGGCCAAGCCGAAGAGCTGGACCAAAGAGGAAGCCGCTGCCCTGTATCCCGAATACGCCATCAACACCCGGGTGCAGCTGCCCTTCGAGTACCCCACGGCCGCGGGCCCCTCCAAGTGGATATGGGCCGCAGGGGAGGTCAAGCACCGGTACCTCGTCACCGGGGACCACCAGGGGTTCAAGATCCACGTCAAGTGGGACCCGGCCACCCCCAACGACAAGAAGCTGGGGCGCACCATCGAACTCTGGCGAGACCAAGCCGGTCGTGAGATGGTCCCCATGCAGCTGTGCACCCCCGACACGGAGCACCTCACCGGCACCGAGTACACGGGCGAAGTCCACAATGCATGGGCCCTACCCCAGCCCCAGAAGCGGAACCGCAGGACACCCGCAGCTCAGGGCGTCATCGACCTCCTCGACGCCTGACGGGGCCAGGGCCGGAGACGGCCCGCCCCCCCAACTACCGGTCCCCAGAAACCGGCGCCTGCGGAAGCCCACGCCCGCATCAACATCCTCAACGAGCCCGCGGTTACCTACGACCCCACCAAGGCCGCCACACTGCAAGCCATGCCCGGGCCGCACCCCCAAGGCGCAGACCTCCTGGGGTTCCTGGAGCAAGCCCTCCGCAGAGCGGACCAACCCGAACCAGCACCGATCCTGGACCCGGAGGGGAACAAATATCACGCCCACTGGGAACGGGGGGTACCCCTCTACCACAAGACGTCGGTCACGGTACATGCCCACCCCGACCTCGGAGTGGATGGTCGCCTCGGGGCGTACGAGTGCGTAGGGCCCGGATGGCAGCTAAACGTGCTACTCACGCACGTCCCGTTCGGGGAGGAGACCAAGGACTTCCTGGACACCCTGAGCCTGGCGTACCGCCGACTCTCCCTCCTGGCACCCACCATTATCATAGGCAACCTAAACGCCGCCCCCACCGACGACGACCGCACCGGCCCACCCACAGCCACCGACACAGCTGTCCGGGACGCCATGCACCAACTGGGCCTCACCGACCTCACGGCAGGACTCACCGGCACATCCTCCCATTACCCCCACCAAGCCGGCACCCACCCATCCCGCATCGACACGTGCTACGGGGACCCAACCACGGTGCGCGTCCACGAAGCAGCCTACGGGGACCTCCCGCCAACAGGCACGGGCCACCGGCCCTTCTACATCGACCTCATCATCCCCAACCTACCCCCACCCGCGGCCACCCTGCCAGACGACACCCTCCCACCCACACTGCAGTTCCCGGCCGAGGACCACCACGGCGCCTGGTACAGGTATAACAGGGCCCTACACGCCATCCTGCGCCGCCCGGGTGCACCAACACTCACCACCGCCATGCGCCGGGCGGCACAAGCATGCGGCATGGAGCGTGACACCAACCACACGGGAGCACCACCAGACCTCACCCTCCAGCAACTCGTCCATGACATCTGGACCACGAAAGGGGAACTCGCCACCCTGCTACGCCCCAGCACACGGGAGGCACGAGACCGGGACGCCCACCTCCGTGCGCTCCTCACCACCCGCCGCCACCAACTCCAGGAATGGCACGCCCACCGCATAGCGGCCGCAGCCCAAGAACGCGAAAGATACGGCAGAAACGACACGCCGTACAAGTCCCTACGGTAAGTCAGCCGCATCCTGGAGGACACGGGGCGCCGTACCATCCACGCGATACGCACTTCCGAAGGAGGCCTCACCAATGACCCCGACGCCGTCCTCCAGGCAGTCCTGGACAGCTTCCAGGCACAACACGGGGACGCCCTCCCGGAGCTCGACCCCCACACCAGAAAAACAATCCGCGAGCATACCCAGGGTCTTCAATCGGGAACAGCGGCGCGCCATCGAACACGACCCCTTCAGCATCTCAGAACTGCAACGCGCCCTAGACCGCCTGAAGAAGGGGGTCGTGCCCGGCGTCGACGGTTTGCCGGCCGAAGCGTACCAACGCCTCACCCTGCCCATCAAACGCCGCCTGGCAGCCCGCCTGTGGGACATCGTCACGGGCGCCACGCCCATCCCCCCTGAGTGGGCCAACCTGGTCCACCCCCTCTACAAAAAGGGGGACTGGGCGCAGCCGGGGAACTGGCGGCCCATAGTCTGCGCCACCACCGAGGTCAAGCTGGTGTGGACGCTCATCCTAGGCCGCATCGCGCCAGCGGTCTTCGCCCACGTGCCCGCCAGCATGTGGGGAGCCATGGCTGGCAGGTCCCCCCACGAGGCCATCTTCCTCCAGGACACCGCACTGGACATGAACCCCTACGAGATGATCATCGCCTCCCTCGATGTCCAAGGCGCGTTCCCCCACGCCCCACACCGGCTCCTCACGGAGGTATGGGATGCGATGGGCCTCCCATTCCTATCCTTCATGACCGGGTACATCCAGACCCGACTCTACGCCGTCATCACAGCCGCAGGCCTCACCCCCTGGACCGGCACAGACAGCGGGGTCCCCCAGGGAGGCGCCGAAGGCCCCTTCCTCTACCTCCTCGTCACCCTGCCACTGGCATTCGAGCTAGCACGGGTATACCCGGGGTACGCTCCATACCCGCTACGGTCCCCCCTCATCAACTTCGCGGACGACAACCTCCTAACTACGGCCACCCGCCACCGCGACCCTGAGAACGCAGGGCTACCAACGACCACCGACCAAGCGTCCGCCATTCTCCAACTCACCACAACCTACCTGGACGCCCACCAGCTCCTAGTGCACCCCCGCAAATCGGTCGGACTGGCCGACGCCAAGACCCCCACCCCCCACATCCGGAAAGGCGAACCCCTACACCTGGAAGACACCACAGTCCACCTGGGAGTCACACAGGCCACGGGCACCACCACATCACACTCCCAAGCAAGCTAGAAGAGCGCCTCGCCCGGCTACCCCAAATTGCCAGGGGGGACCTCCTGTCTACGCAGGGCCTGGCGTACTTCATGGAAGCAGTGCTCAACGCGGCCATCGGGTACCAAGCCCCGCACCTCCCGCGCCCCCAAGACGGACTACGCCACGCTCGACAGCAAGTGACGAAGGCATGGGCGCAACACGGAGGCTGGCCCACGTCTTTCCCCAAGGAGGCCATGATGGCCCACTGGCGCTACTACGGAGACAATACGGGCGCCCTGGTCGACATGGCCTATGCCAAACACGCAGCACACCTCCTACACAGGGTAACACACAACCACCAACCAGAAGTTCGCGAGGCGGCAGCCATACGCATAAAAGAAGCGCAAATGGCCGGCAACACCTGCCCCCGGTGGATACTGGCGCAACACGGCGTCTCCACCCCCGTGGGCACTGGCATCTGGGCCCAGCTACAACTCCTCCTACCGCACCACACACAAGCCATCCTGACAAACCACCACTGCGATCAACAGGGGCCACTCGTGGCCACACACACCGACATCCACCGACGCCCGGCAGGCGAGGTGGACACCCTGCGCCTCGTAGGGGCCACCATCACCATAGTGTACATCACCCCGACACAGATGAAGATCATGGCCCGATGCGACGCCCACCACGCCCCGTTCCTTTCCGACCCACAATGGCCAGCACGCCACGTCTTCCAAGCGTACCTCCGCGCATGTGCTACGAAGGCAGGGCGCGACATGCCGGGGCCCAAGGACATCGACACGGCGTACACAGCCTTCCAGCGCCAGCACCCCCGGCCCCGCCTGAGCGAGCACGAGACCCCCAACGACGGCGGCACGACGCAGGGGGAGCCCACCCCGTCAGCCGAAGGCTGGACACCACCCACCATCCTGCTACTAGCACCAAACGGCCACAAACATGCTACCCGCAGTGTCCAGCGACACCATGCCCCCTGGTCCATCCCCAAACACAATGCACCGGAGACCGATGTACCACCAGTCAGACACAATGACCAGGGCATACCACGCACGTGCTGGCACTGCGGCCCGGCAGCCCTCGACACTCCATGGCCCCTGCTGCACCTCATCTCCACCCACTACCGCACCCCCACCGCCGCCGCCACCGCCGACCAGCAGGCATGGCTCTCCCACTGGTTTCACACGGTACCCCCAGACCACCCGGCGCACGTAGCCTGGACCCGAACACCCACGGCGACATGGACGTTCACCAACGAGCGGGCAGACCCGGACAGCGTAGCCATGGAGTACGACCGCTGCGACCCACACCGCGCAGGACCTCAGGAGGCACCCATGCGCCCCCTACAGCACAAATGCCCCACCCTCCGCGGCGACAAAGACGACAAGGAGCGGCGACAGACCATCACGTGCCAGAAGTTCCACCCCAACACGGGATACCTCTTGCACCTGATGTACGCGTATATCACCGAGGGACGCCCAGACAGGGGCCTCCTCCGCCTCACCCCACGAGCCCAGGCCATCATCACCCAGGGGATAGGCGTCTATGCAGCGCCACTACTGCAACCCACGCAAATCACCGCCAGAACCGCCCAGGGGAACCCCATCTACGTCTGTCACCCCACAGCAATCGCCCGCCCACCCATACCCAGCGACACCGACATCATCTACTTCACTGACGCATCCGGCACCCAGTAACGCACCCCCACGGTCGGTTGCGCCTCCGTGCGCATCACCTGGCACGCGGACGGCCTCCACGTGGAACACCACACCGGGGCCACCATCTTTGGGGCGTCCTCCCACGGCGAACTGCGCACCATGGCAGACGCCGTCACCGCCACACCGCCACCCACGACGATCCGGCCCCGCAACATCTGGGTAGTCGTGGACGCCACGGTCGACATCCACCTCACCAGGCGCCTTGCGGACCTGCCCCTCCACAAAGCACTCGAATCCGGCCTCACCACACAAGCGTTGGGACTATGGATGGCCTTCAAGGGCATGCACCCCCAGGACGCCCTACACATCATCAAGCAGGAGTCACACCGCTACGCATACGGCAATGGACGCGCAGACACGCAGGCCAAACACCAGAACACCAACCACACCCCAGGGCTCGAACGTGTGCGACTGGACACCCCACACCACAGCCACCTGCAGCACCTGCCCCCGATACCCCCAGCCACACAGCCCCCCCAATGGATGCCCGAGGACACGCCGTACACGGATCGAGACAAGCAGTACCACTACCCCACACCCATCCAGCAACTGGCCACCACACTGGGCCACCCAGCGAACACCGAACTCCTCCGACGCCTCGAAGACTCCGTCCACACCCCCCTCTACTACTCCGCCCTGCGCCCGGATAGCCTCCCAGCACACCTACAAAAGCCCCGACTCCAACTTGCCCTCGAACAACTTCCCCTCCTCACCCGATACCACGGATGGTATACGCGCCGCTCGATCCACGTCCCCGCAGGACACACCAAATGCATCTGCAGCCACGCAGAAGAAGAAACATGGGACCACTTCAAGGCGTGCCCCCTGTACAGAGGACTGGACACCCTCACAGACTGGAACCCAACCCACACCATCGCGCAGCACGCCGGATGGCTGGCGCAGTCCCCGGCGACCCAGCAACTCACCACCGTCCTCAAGCAGACAGAGGTGCTCGAGGCAGTCCGCGGGGGGCTCGTCCCCACTGCCGTCTACACCTTGCTGCGCACCCACGCGGAGGACCCCCAGGCCACGGCGGCGCACATGCAGCGGACGGCCGTTGCCAAGACGGCGGAGCAGCTCACATACCGCACCCACAAATACCTGCAGCATGCGGCAACCCTGCCCCCAACAGACCAAGCCCACCTCCTCAAACTCCTGTTCTACCAACCATGAGAACCTACCCCGTGACATACCAACACGGAACCCCCACCACGTCTACACACCGTCCACCGAGCACAGCACTGGCACAGCACACACGGGCGCCACGGGCACCGCACACGCTCCCACCAGCATGCGCGCGCCACCAGCCCCCATCCCCCCACGCCGCCGTCCGTCCACAGGTACCACCAACCACCAGCCACCGTGTGTCCCCTCTGCGTTCGCCAGCGGCTACCACAGACAGCCCTCCCCTGCAACCCAGACCACTGGGTCTGCCTGGGAGCCGCGAACCGCCTCACCCACTGCCCCCACTGCGGGGACCTCAACCCCCGCCACCGCGAACGGCCCGCGGCCCCAGCCGCACCCCCCCCCGCCAGCCACCCCAGCTTCTTCGGGTTCCTCACCGACACCCTCCGGGACCAACTGGGAGGGTACTACGTGGCGGACGCGGCGGACCACGCATGGACCATAGCCGTGGCCACGGGCAACACACCCCTGCCCCCCCACAGCCCACCCCTACGCCACAGCGGAGGCGGCTTGAACGTGGCGGCCCGCCACATCCTCCTCGCCCTGTACCTCCACCACCGAGACCTACACCTCCCAGACCCACAACTCCCGGCCCCTAAGGCAGCAGCCCTGACGCCGGAAGCGTGGGCCCACACGGCACCAGAGGAGATAGCAGCCTACCTCCGAATCACTTGCTGCCGGTTCAAACACGCCCTCGGCCGACGGAAGGGAACACCTTACCCACTCAGCGCACTCCTCTACCCGGCACACCACCCCCACCCCGCACAACAGAAGCCCCCGGAGGGCTGGGCGTCTTTTCGGGACGCCCACCTGGCCGCCCCCGACGAGGCCACCGCCACGCGGATGGGCCTCACGGACCAGGAAACCTACGTCAGAGGCCTCAAGACGAGCCTCCAAGAGGCACACCGCTGGCACGCCCGCTCCCCGTCGCCCCCACGGGGACAGGGGAGTTCACCCGCCCCCGACACCCACCAGGCCAAGAAGACCAAGACAGGTCAGGGGGCCCGCCAACGCGCCCGCCAGCAGGACGCGACGCCCCGGCCAAGGCCCGGGTCCAGCCACACCGCACCGCCCCACGCCCAGACCCCCGGGGCACACCAACAACACCGCCACCGCCAGCGCCCACCACCACTACCGTACCGCAGCACCCAAACCCTGCAGCCCAGTCAGCCACCACCGCCCACACACGTCCACACCATGCCAGGACCACCGTACGCGCAGAGCCAGGGGACATGGCACCACCAACACCACCACCACGCCCCCGTCCCTCCCAACCCCTACCCCCTAATGCCCCCATGCTACAGCGACCCCCACCAGCTACATCCCCACCACGCCCCAGCACAACCAGGCCCCGCGAACCACCCACCCCACATAGCGCACATCACCGCACCACACCATCACGTATTCCACCACCACCAGCCCCTGCCACCACACCCACCAACGCCGGGGTACCACACACAACCAGCACACCCTCCACACCACCACCACGCGGTCCAGCACCACCCGCCGCCCCCGCTACACGGGCCCACGACATACGAGCCACGGTACACCCCCATGGACCCGCGAGGAGCCGCGCACGCACACCAGCAACACCAGGGCCTAGTAAGAGCGCCCCACCACCACGAACAGCCCCCCCACCCACACCCCATACCAGCGAGCACCATCCACCAGCAGCCAGCCATCACGTACGGACCACAGCCCCACCCGGGGGCTCATGCGGCCGCCTCCCACCCGCACCCCGGCACCACAACCAGTCAAGAACCACAAGAGCCACACGGCGCACACAAGCAACACCCACACGACCCACAGGGACGCCCGGACCCCCAGCCAGCACAACACCCACCCCCGCCCCCCCCACCCCACCACCACCAGCAGCCCCCCAACCCACACCCCATACCAGCGAGCACCATCCACCAGCAGCCACCCATTACATACGGACCATGGCCCCACCCGGACGCCCATGCGGCCGCCTCCCACCCACACCCCGGCACCACAACCAGTCAAGAACCGCAAGGGCCGCACGGCGCACACACGCAACACCCACACGACCCACAGGGACGCCCAGACCCCCAGCCAGCACAACACCCACCCCCGCCCCCCCCACCACCAACAGCGCCACCCCCACACCACCCCCCCCCCGCCCCCCCCCCGAGACCAGGCCACGGACACAACACGCGGCAGCCAGCACCAGCCAATTGACGTCGATACCCCCGCCGACACACGCCACCACGAATACCCCCTTCCGCGACCGCCCCAAGAGACCCCATCACCGGACCCCACGCGCGACAACGACGACCACCCCCCCCAACCCACACCACCCCCCCAATCACACCCCGCACCACCAGTCGCCGCACCGGCCTAACCCTACGCCCTACACAACCCCGCAGCGGTACGGCAGCACCTCCGGGGACTCGGGGAACAGGACGTCGTGCTGTACCTCCGCACCTCCGGCACCAGCACCCCCATCCGGGCGGCCACCCTGGTCCAGGCGGCGACCCTGGGGGAAGGCGTCAGAGACTTCCTCTTCGACGCCTTCCTCCACGTCGCCCGACATGAGCGCCCCCCACGCGCCACCCCAGACGGCGAGAGCCCGCCCCCCACGGGGAGCCGAATCTGGGTGCCCCCCATCGACTGGAGGCGACACCTGGTCGGACACCGCGTGCCTGAGCGGGACAGCACCATGGGCCGCACCCTCTACCGCGAGCCCAACATGGCCCACCCCCCACCCGACGCCACCCCCGACAGCACCAAAGAGTGGGAGCGGGAAACATGGGTAGCCCGGATGGCCTCCCTGAGCAACTTCCGGCACACCGTCCCGGGGGACATCCCCACCCCCGACGAGCAGCAGCCAGCCCCCTCCACGTACATGACCCTCATGTACAATCTGCACTACACCCTCTCCACCACCACCTACGACGCACCCACAGACCACTGGGTGGTACACGGCACCGACTCCCTCCTCCCCGCCGACTACACCCCCCCCACACACAACCCAGGCCCCGACACGTACGCCAGGGGGGAAGACCCGGACGACCCCCACATCTGGGGCACATGGGAACCTGAATCCCTGGACACGCTGCTCTCCATCCGCAGCGGCTACCAAGGCCTTGGTAGGGCGATGTATTGCCTCGCCAAGTGGACCCAACGGACCTGGGGGATCCCCACGGACCGATGGGTGTGGGTGGTCACGCTGCGCCCCCAGCAGAGGGAAGCCCCCCCAAACCGCAGGGGACCCACCCCCCCACGCCCCACCACCCCACAACTATGCCCGTACATGGTGGCAGCCCGCCTCATGACGCTGCTATGGACGGGCCCCCACACCCCGAATCAAAACTACCCCCACCTCACAGAGGAGGACATGCCCGGCATCCAGCGATGCTTCTTCCAGACCCTCGACTACCTCCAGCAAACACACCCACACGTCCTGGAGCAGATATGGCCACCCCCCGGGTAACCCACGTGCCCGCGCAGCTGAGACAACGCCGCCACGCCAGCACCAGCACGCACGGATCACCAGGGAAAACGCGCGCACACGCCCGGTGCCCGA
The DNA here is from genome assembly GCA_964036045.1 of Eutreptiella sp. 'Long Island Sound 2002'. NCBI lineage: Eukaryota > Euglenozoa > Euglenophyceae > Eutreptiales > Eutreptiaceae > Eutreptiella > Eutreptiella sp. 'Long Island Sound 2002'. Next base: position 149,417,898 of record OZ038382.1, on the reverse strand, counting down.
ACCTGCACCCTCGTTCTCGCTACTTACAGGACCCAGCATCATACGCCCGCCCCCGAGGCCCAGGACCCTCCGCCGTCTCCCACAGCCCTCTCCTCCGCCTCCGACTCCACAACCTCCACCACCACGACCACCTCATCCACCACCACCACCACGTCCTCATCCGGCACTCCACCCCCCAGGCGGCGGGGGACACCTCCCAAACGGGCCTCCAAACCCGCCCCCACCGCGAGCAGCCCCGCCGCCGCCAAGGCCCACGCCCCGACGACGCCCACACCCACGACCCAGCCGACGCCCAAGACCGCCGCCAAACGGCCACCCAAACCCAAGGGTCAACCCGCAGCCAAGCCCAAACCCAAGCCCAAACCCGGCGCCACGACGGCAGCGCGAGCCCGGCCCCCCGAGGACGTCCTCTACGACATCCAGCCCCAGCCGTCCCAGGCCCGAAGGCAGCAGCGCCCAGCGCGGCGCCCCCCCACCGTCACCGACACCACCGCCACGACCTTCATGGCGGAGCGCGCTGCGGCCGAAGCGCGACGCACCTCGTCCCGCCACCTCCCAAAGCCCGCACCCCAGGGCCACGGACCGCTCCCGACCAAGCCAGAACAACGCCAGGGTCCACCAGCAGCGTCCCCGCCCCCCTACCGGCCCTCGATGACAGCCCACATGCAACGCATGCCCCACTACCACCGCCGCCGCGAATCCCCGCCGAACCCCGAGGCGGAGACCATACGCGCACACCCGCGGGTCCACATCCGCGTGCACCCCCACTCCCCACGCACCCCCACGGAACAGGACTACGAGGAATCCCCCAGACCCGCCACCGCCGCCGGTCCCCACGACCACGTTACACTCACCCACGCCCACTCCTCCGCCCAAGACCGCAGGCCCGCCCAGGAACAGTGGTGGCAGCGCTGGACCCACACGCAGCTCTGGGAGCTGCGGAAGTGGGCCCGGGGAGAGCCCTCCCTCGAGGGCCTGGTCCATCGGCCCCGCAAGGGGTCGGTGGAGAACTGCCGCCTCCGGCCGGCGGGGGGGTGGATGCCGCAGGTCGCATGGGAAGCCATGCTGGCCGATGCGCTCCACCCCCTGGGAGTCCACCCCCGCAGCCTCCCCCCGCCCCAGGACCACCCGTATGTCCTCAGGCGCCTGCGGGAGACCCTTCAGGAAACGCAGCCAGACGGCATCCGCCTGTGGGACATCACCCAAAGCCCAGCCCCGCACGCACACACCCCCTCACCACCCCACAAGCGTCGGCGCACCGACACCGGCGACACCCACAGCACCCCAGGAGCCCTGCGCGCCACACAACACGCCGCGCCTGACCCCCCGGCCAGCGGCGCCGCCATCTAACCCCGTTACCCAGCAAACCACCACCACGGGGCGCCACGCCAGGCCCCGCCCAGAAGTCACCAAACGAACCGGACGCCGAAGGAAGCCAACACACACGACAACGAGCACCACTACGCCCAAAGGCGCCGAACCCAGGCCCGCTACCACGGGCTCCTCTCCACCCTCAGCACGACACACACGTCGCTGGCGTCACTCCTCCGCCGTGCTGCCTCCCACGCCACCGCCCCGCCCCCCCCCCCTCCCGCCGCACGTCCCCACGCCGCCCAGCACCCAGCCCCACACACTGCGCCACAGCATCGCCCTAGTCCGGCTCCTCCACCATCTCGCCACTTGGCACCTCACAGTAGACCGCCGTCCTGTGGTCCCGCTCCCCTCGGCACCGCTCCCGGGGCCGCACCCGGCCCACGTCGTGTTCGCCCCCACGTCGCGGGCCGTGGACATCCTCCCGCTCCTCGCCGCAACCCCTCCCGGGCATCGCATGGTGCTTGCCGCCAACCCCTCGGTCCTCAGTGAGGTCCTCATCGGGCACGCCGACGCCCTGCACGTGCGCCCGCTGCTGCCCAGCCTGCACGCTGCGTACGCCCCCGGCACGCCCGTCGACCCCTCCGTGTGGGACTCCCAGTGAGGCCACCGGCCACCGGCCGGCCCGCACGCACCACCCCGCACTCGCCTCGGGCGCACGACCCCGTGGACGCCGCTACCCACACGCCCGGCCCCGCGCGAGCGCCTAACCGAGCCAGAACCCAAGCACAAATCAAACCCGAGCCACACCCCAAAACCGCTAACCCTTGACTCCTAACCAAGCCTGCCGAGGGAACACCGAAACCACAGCCCACACCCACAGCCCACACAGCCGCCTAACCAGCCAGCTCCAGAAGCAAAGAGACACCTCACCAAACCCACCCTGACCCAAGCCAAACCGAGCCGAAGCCCCAACACAAATCAAACCCGAGCCACACCCCGAAACCGTCAACCCTTGACTCCTAACCAGGCCCGCTGAGGGAAATACGTAGACACAGCCCACAGCCACAGCCCACACAGCCGCCTAACCAGCCAGCACCAGAAGCAAAGGGACACCTAACCAAACCCACCCTGACCCATACCCGTGTACATCAGGACGCGCGAGCCGCACCCCTGGGGCGCGACCGCCGCCACAGCACCGACGACACACGCCAGAGGACACAACGCTATTGCACCGCCGCACCAGCTGCCCGTGCCTGTGCCTGCAGTGTACGCGCGCCCCTGTTTTTCTCTTTTTTGTTTTTTCTTTTTTTTTTCCCCAAAAAAAAAAAAAAAAAAAGAACAAGTAAAAAAAAAAAACAAGAAAAAAAAAACGAAAATTAGGGGGGGAGGAAGAGGGACACAACCACCCATGGCACACGCGCACCGCACACAGCACGCACACCGGTGAACAGGAGCCCAGTGGCCCAGGACACCGCACATGTAACACAACACACCGAGCGAGCACACCGGTGAACAGGAGCCGGCTGGCCCAGGACACCGCAGACGCACCACAGCAAACCGCGCGGGCACACCGGTGAACAGGAGCCCAGCGGCCCAGGACACAGCACACACGTAGGGCGGCCGAGGGACAGGAAAGAACCAATACCCCATGGGTCGGACGCACTGGGGCGACCCAGCCGACCCACCGGGCCAGTGGCAGGAGCGGTACTCCAAGGCCACTGGTCCGAGCCCGGCCAGGCTGCATCGGAGACCATGGCAAACTGAAGCCGGTTCGGACCCCCGTGGCCATCTTGGGGTCACTTGGGGTGTGTATCTATGTGCCGGCAAGCCGCCATTGGCTGATACCATACTCCCCCGTCCACCTGAACTAACCTGATGTGATAGTGTGATAGGGTTGGCCATTCCGGCTATGAGCGGCCATATTCAGAACCGAGGCACCGCCAGCGGAGATTTATATATCGGAATACCAGGAATCAACAGGGTTTTATTATCATAACGTTTCCGTAATTTTTCAGCCTTTCGTTCTGATAGTCAATGTATCGGCGACTGTCAGTTGGATCGCGATTTTGCGTTAACCGATTGGTTAACTGTTATTTCCAGATATTTTGGCGGATACTCCGTTGAAGGGTCAGATTTCATCAGCAAAGGGTTCGTTGCTTCCGCAATTTTCTAAATAAGCACTCGAAATTTTAATCTGAATTTTTCGCGATATCGAAATCGGATTTTCGACTTCGACATCGCCGCACTTGATTTTGTCTTCTTCGAGTGATCATACGCTTTTCCCTATGCCCGAATCAGGTTTCCCTTATACTTGCCACCCATTTGACTTGGAGATATAAGAGAAACAAAAGTGAATTGTGGGACCACTTTGAAGGGCCATATCTACGAGCGAGTGTGAGGAAAGAGAATAAGGAAAGTTATGTTGCAAGCGCCTTGGTCTCAAGTTAATTTAGGAAGCATCAAACGCCTTTGGTGTGTACACATGCCCGGTGTAGCAAGGGATAATAGTCAAGAGGGTATAAAGTGATATATAACTCTTGGACCGTGCAACCGAATATTTTAATGCGACTTTCGAGTGTACCGCATGAGTGTTGGGGTTGCATAGATACTTTCCTTGGGTTCCTACGTATTTTCAACGTGAAGTTATGCCAATGGAGGGACATGGCATATCATGGTGGGAGCCACTTTTGAGGGTATGTTTTATATGCATGGTATATGTCTTGATATGCTCACGCCCATGTTATATATCTTCGTGTGGCCGAAGAGATGGGGAGCCATACGGAACATGGGCTTTGCCCATGTCTCAATTGTGGAATTCAAAGCGCTAGACCAAGTCTACCGCGTATGTATTGCTCATGGTATGTTTGACAAAGACATCCATGAGTGCACTCCCATTTTCATGGGGCATGTAGATATGAGTGGCGAAGGTATCTCCATGCGACCGATTGCAGATCCAAGTGGGGGAATTGTTCGTAAATGGTTCCAATCATTTGTGTGTTGAACCATGAGCGGATAGCATGGGTGAGCATAGAGATATACTATCATGACAACTTTGTATTTGGTCATATTTTCATGTTTTTGACCTCAATTTTTGCTCATTTTTGCGTTTTGTGTACTTACCTGGTTGGCAAACAGCAAGAAGCCTATGGAGAGTCGAACCATGGTATGTTGTTCATATGTTGGCATATGCTTTGGAGTTGAACACCACCATATGCCGGATCGCGTACTCCATTTGGCTTGGCGCACGAAGGATCACAAGAATTGGTCTCAAGATCATGGGCTGACTTGGGCAGTGCGTGGCGCCCATATCCGAAGGGGTTTCGAGGGTAAAATGGGGATGTACATGGGCATTGGCCTTTGGTCTCCATCCTCCATGAATACTAGACTTCGATTCCATGCATGCTTTGAGCCTTGGGATAAGTGGTAACTTCAATTTTGAGCATATATGTGATATATGGCCAATATGGTGTGAATTGGCAGTTTTTTGACATGTTATGAGTTCAAACTCATAGGTCATTTCTCTAAGCCCATTTGATTCCAGGTCCAACCAAGGTTATGTCAGGGTAGGGCATGGTCCTGAGTGCCACTCTACGCCATGACACGCCACCTCCCCTATTGGGCTAGGATTTAGAGGCTTGGGAGTGAACACATTTTTGGGGCTTATGTAGTGACTTTTGATACATGGCATTTAACCATCTTATTGGACTGGGTTCAGGGCATCATGTTGGTGAGTCAAGGGAAGGTCTTGAGTCCAGGGAATGAGGGGTCTATGGCTGTGATTGTGTAAGTTTCCATCTTTCCCCAACTTTGCTTTATTTGTGTTCATATGCCAATTTCAGGGCTTTCTTCCTTGGTGCAATTCTTGTACATGCCCGCCATCGTGAGACCATCGATGTGCTGAACGGAAGCCCGCAGCCTGATTTGGATTGTGAATTGGGTTATTGCTATACTTGTGGGATCTGGTTGCTGTTCAGGGTTGAAGGAGGATTACATTTTCTATATTTTTGGATTTGGACCCTGGATTTTGAGGATTTTGAGAAATGCAATCGTTGATCCAGAGCAAGTCAGCAGGGGTGACAGGTGGAAGGGGCACAGCGGGGGCCGGTCCTGGTAGGGACCTTCATTATGGTAGCAGAGGCTTACCTGCAGCCCCTACCAACCGCCGACCCGGGGACTTGGGCCCTTATGAGCCCTGCCCAAGTACGCCCCGGGTGCGTATTGTGGACTCGGTGGAGACCACGCCGGAGATTAGAGCCATAGATGAACCGAGACGTTCGAGAGCATGGTGAACTCCGGAAGTTGAAGCCCGAAGAGAAGTACGACATTCGGGAAGAGGAGGACGTGACATGGAGGACCTGGTCTCCATGTGCGAGCGTCGCTGCCGAAAGGCATGCAACCTCCGCTCCGCCGCGGAGGACTCTGATGAGGATTGCCATTCAGGCAGCAGTGGAGGACGGGCCCGGCGCTACCGGAAGCGCGGGTCACCCAAGCCCGCGGCAGGGGACGCCGGGGCTATGGATACGGATCCCAGCCTGGTCAGGCTGTGGGACTCCGAGCACTCCGAGGGCTATCGGACAGCTTATGAGCCACCCTCGGAGTCGGAGGAGACGGCCAGACCGCCCACAAGGGCGAATACGGCCCCCGAGCCCGCCCTGAAGCACGATGCCGAGGGCTTGGAGAGTCCGGCCAGGGCCCGGACGGCACCTGTGCCCCGGCACACGGGACCAGAGACGGACGCCATAGGCGATACGCCCATGGGCGATGAGTCTGAGGTGCCGGGAACCGCGGGATGTGCTGAATCCGGCGGAAAGCACGCTGCGTGCCACTGCGAGCACGTGTCCTTCCTCATGGGCAAGTACCCGAAGATGGGGATGGACGCCATCGTGCATCGTCTTGACCGCCTGGACAACGCCAAGGACGGTCTAGAGGAGGACGTCGCGGGGATCCTGGACGACCAGTCGGCCGCGGAGAACCACATGGAGGAGCTGCGAGCGGATCAGGCCCGGTACCGGGAGAATCTGGAGCTGGCCCTGCAGAAGCAGCAGCAAGTGGTGGACAGCCTCCTCCACTTAGTGGAGGACATGTCGGGAGGCCTGAAAAGGCTAGAGGAGCGACAGCCCCTCGCCTCGGGTCCGGAGCTCCCGGCAAAGCCGGCCGCGGTGGAGCTGGTGGAGCGGGTTAAGACCCTCAGGAGCGCCATGGAGAAACCCATGGGCGGCCCTGCAGAGACACCATACGCGCCTCCGCGTGTTGACCCGGGTGCGCTGCCGTTTGTTCCCATGTTCAGCGAATCCACAATGCTCGGGGAACACACGGCACCGGCTGGGTCCATGCGGGAAGGGCACGTAACCACGGACCCGAGGAGCCTGACGGTACAGATGTCCCATGCCGCCCAGGATGTACCGATCACGACGAATATGGTAGTTTATGCGGAAGAGAGGATCGAGAACCATACCATGCAGGGGCGAACCATGGGAAGCGCCCAGGGACATGGTCGAGGTCATCCAGGCGGAGACCTGTGGGCGAAGGACCCCAATACGGGGATATGGACGGCCGATGGAGCAAATCCTTCCCGCATTCCAAACCCCATGGGTTCAGGCCCAACTGGACCGCACTCCATGGAGGAGAGGGATGTACGGGGAGTGTACTCACACCCCCCGGCCACAGGTGGTATCCGTCTCGGTGGAGTTGTGGCTGGAGACGTCGGAGACGCCATCAGGATTGACGACCTCAGGGGAATCAAAATCCCCTACTACGATGGCAACCCCTCCAACCTGGATGACTTCATCCTGGACTGGGAGGACTTCGCCGAGGAGGTCGTCGGTGAGATGCGGGGAGCGCCGCGGGATAAGTGGGTATGCCGGACTATCCCACACCGCCTGGCGCAGGACCTGAAGGAGGAGCTGCGGGATCAGATCCGGGAAGGACTGATCAGGACGGAGCAGGCATGCCTCCAGTGGTTGGAGGATGAGGAGCGGGTGGAAGCTCTGAACCAGAAGCTTGAGGACCTGTGGTCCATTCCACTGCCGCTGGACCGCAATGAGTTGCGGGTCCGGGAGTGGAACCGGTATCTGCGGAAGTACCGCAGATGCCTCAAGCTGGTGGAAGACTGGAACGAGGCCAGTGAGATCCGCCACTTGCTGAAGGACGTCCTCCCCTGCAACTGGAAGAGGTGAGTGGAGGACGAGGAGAAGAAGCGCGCCAAGAAGCGGGTGGCGGTGAGGATTATGGCGGCGGAGGATACCCATGCGGGTATCATGGAGTTCTTCAGGAGGAACCTCGGCGAACCCAACCGGATGTTGGGACTGAAGAACGCCGTGTACGTGGAGGTGTTCGGAGACTCCATGGGGCAAAGGTTGCTGCGCCTCAACAACGTGGAGTGGAGGCGCGGGGAGCCACTGAGGATGCAGGTCATCTTCGCCCGCATGAGCCTGGACGAGATCGTGAAGTACATCACGGTGGAGTTGAAGCTCAATGCGAAGAACGAGGCCCACGTGCAGGATCGACATGGTCATGGACAACGAGGCCCCAAAGAAGACCGCCATCATCGGGAGATCCAGGAGGACACGGCCAACTCCGCGGAGGATGGTAGTGGAAGTGGCCAAGACCACTGGTCCCGGGAGGATCACGAGGAGGCCCATTTCTTCGCGTTTGTGGCGCACAACGTGGAGAACAATGGGCAGGATCGGTCCAGATGGAGCCGGGCGGGACCAAGGGGCAAAGTGCCAAGGAGGATCGGGAACCCACCGCTCTCGTTCCGAGAGTACAGGTCTCAGCACGACGGGTGCTGGGTCTGTTATGGCAAGGGAAACAACCATGCACACGACCATCGTCAGTGCAAGGTGTATGAGGCGGACAAGAAGGCCTACTTCGCCGCACACCCCGAGAAGAAGCCCAAGGAGCAGCGGATTTCCGATTGGAAGGCGAAGGGCGGAGATGGGGGAAAGGGCCAAGGCAAAGGCCAAGGAAAAGGCGGAGGAAGAGGCTATGGTGGTGGACCTGGCCAAGACCGACGAGTGAGGTCGATCGAGGAAGTTGCTGAGGACATGTTGAGGACGTTGGAGGAACTCAAAGCCCAGCAACGTGGTGGACAAAGTCCTGGCGGATCGCAGCCGGAAGGGGCTGCGGGAAGCCAAGTCTAGAGGAGCCCCCACGGGAGTGGGACCTCGGAGGTCTCTCCTCCGAAATTCAGTGGAATCCCAGAGAACACGAAGGCACATCCGGTGCCGAAGAAGGCTCCAGAAGAGCCAAAACCACTGAGCTTCGCCACTCCCAACCCCTGGAGCGCCCTGCCAAGGGAAGTACATGTGGGTACGGGACATGGCAAGAAGGAAGGAGCGACCACGAAGAGCCCCGTGGACGGGCAGGACCAACCCAGAATCTACACCATTCGTGACCATACCCTTGAAGTCCTGATGCACCCGGACGTGCTAGAGTTGCATGCCGTGAGAGTCGTCCATACACCTCATGGCGACGAGCGGCAGTTGCACTTGAAAGTGCGAGTACGGTGCGGACGAGAGGAGAAGGTGGTGGATGTGTTGGTGGATACGGGTGCCCAGGTGAGCCTGGTCCGGAGAGGGTTGTTCAAGGAGGAACTCCTGCAGCCCAGCCGTAGACCGGTACGCCTGAAGGTCGCCAACGGAGAGATCATGGGTGGGGGCACCCATGAGGCCACCATCAGTATGGAATTCTGGGAGCATGAGCGCTTGAACCGCCCTGATCAGGCGAAGAGAAGCACTCTATCCGGGAACTTCTATGTGGCCGACATTACCGATTGGGATATGATCATGGGGTATGACTTCATGGTGGCAAACGCCATTGGAGCCCTTCCCCATCGTGCAACGCTGGTCCGGGAGGATGATGAATGCCTCACATGGCTGTCCACGGACTATGCATGCGGATCATCCCAATGGAATGCTGAGGAAGAGGATCGGATCATCCGAGCGGTGCAAGCTGTGGGTGCCAAGTCCAGAGGAGACCGCGGAGTTCAGACCACGGAGTATGGAATGGCGCCGCAGGTGTACGACAGGATGATCTAGACGCTGGGAGCCAAAGCGCCCGAGACGGACGTCTTCGCTTCCCGGGATGCCCCACTTCTGCGGAAGTGTAAGGGGCATTGGCATCGAGGAGACTCAGCCTGGCACAGGCATTGGGGTTTGAAGGAGTGGGGACCCATGTATTGGCATGGCTCCCTGGACAATACCAGACGTACGGTGGAGAAGATCATCGCGGATAGGGCGAAGGGGATCCTGGTCATAACCGGCATAGGATCCACCCCATGTCCGCTGGAGGGTCTCAAGTCGACGCTGGACTCCATCACCCTGAACGAGATGTCATTCGGGCCAGAGGAGGAGTTGTTCATCGACGCCAAGGGGGTATCAATGCCCTCCCCGGGTCAAGCGTGGGGTACCAAGGCTTTCCTGGTGGATGGGGCGCAAGCCCAGCCCACGGGTGATGAAGCATTCATCCGTAGGGTGGAGGCGGTGCCCATGAAGGTCATATTTGAGCCCAAGGAGGGGACGGATCAGCCAATTGATGGCATTGACGTCCTGTCCCACGCCGAGATTGACGACGTCGTCAACTACATGCGGATGGGGATGCACGACCGTGTGGCAGCCAAGAAGAGGCGGGCCATGGTCACATCTCCGCATTGGTGGGATGACAAGATGTTGGTCACCGGCAAATACGAGAAGGATGAGTTCGTGGCGAGGGTCATGGATCACATCGCGGACCAATACGATGGTCCGGTTGGGTCGGACCCACCAACGTGGGGTTCTCCAAGAGTGGGAACCGGTAGCGACGAGCACCAGCCGGAGGCCGCAAATTTTCGAAGATTATCGGTGGGAGTCGAGACCCACGACGATGAAGACGGCATATCGGACGAGGAGAAGTCGGACTCGGACCCAGAAGAGGCCTATACCGCAGTGCGGTCGGTTATATCGATACCGAAGCAAGCGGCTGAAGAGGCCCAGGAGAATCCGAAGGTCGCCGAGCTGAAGGAGAGGCTGATCAAGGCCTATCCGCGGCTATTCAGTGGCGTCGCCAACAAGAACCCTCCAGATCGTGGGAGGTTCGGCACAGCGAAGATCAAGCTGAAGCCGAACCCCAAGATCTATCGTCATCGGGAGTACCAATTTCAGGGCGATCGGGCCGAGGCCATGAAGAAGCTGTTGGCCGAGTTCATTGAGCGGGGATGGATCGATCCCTCCGACAGTGAGTGGGCCAGCCCAGCCTTCATCGTGCCCAAGAAGGAGAAGGGCGAGTGGAGGTTGGTGGTTGATTACAGAGGTTTGAACGAGCAGACCGAGCACGACTCGTACTCACTTCCCCTGATCGACTCCATCCTCCAAAAACAACAGAAAAAGCGGATCTTCACGGTGTTGGACCTGAAACACGGTTATCACCAGATGCCGCTACACCCGGACTCCAGGCCCTGCACAGCGATGTCGACGCCGCTGGGGCCCATGCAGTGGAAAGTGGTGCCTATGGGTGCCAAGAATGGCAACGCCGCTTTCCAGCGCATGATGGAGGACCTACCCGGTCCTGTCCGGGACTGTGCCGATCCCTTCGTGGATGACATCATCATCGGGTCCGGCACGGATAACATGACTGAGGACGAGCTCATCGACGCGCATGAGAAGGATCTGCGCCGAGTGCTCAGCGAGGTGGACAAGCACAACATGGTGTGCAAGCCCACCAAAGCCTCACTCTTCGTGAAGGAAGTGGAGTTCGCGGGTCACGTGGTTGGTCACGGGCAACGCCGTCCCATGCCTGGGAAGCTGGCGTCCCTGCACCACTGGGAGAAGCCCCAGACCATCAGCGAACTCCGGTCCTTCATGGGGTTCTGCAACTACTATTCGGGCTATGTCCGGATGTATGCAGAACTGTCGGGGCCGCTGCACAAGATGCTGCAAGTGGGCAAGTTCGATGGCCGGAAGGGGAGCAAGAAGAAGCTTGCCTGGACCCCTGAGGCTGAGGATGCGTTCAACAGCCTGAAGGAGCGACTCCTGGGACAGTTGGGACTATTCTTGGTGGACCCGGACAAGGGATTCGTGCTACGGACGGACGCCTCGGACTATGCTGTAGGGGCAGTCCTCGAGCAGATCCGGGACGACGGGTCACACGTGCCCGTGGCGTTTTGGAGTCGGATCCTGGCCGAGGGCCAACGCCGCACCTGGACCGCGAGGGAGAAGGAGACGTACGCCATTGTTTGTGCGCTTAGGAAGTGGTCTGGCCACATCGGATTGCAACCGGTGGTGGTTTGCACGGACCATCAGTCCTTGCAGAGCTGGCACAAGGAGCACGTCGACACTCCCTCGGGACCGGCGGCAAGGAGGGCCCGATGGCACGAGACGTTCGCCAAGTTCGACCTCAGCGTCGTGTACGTCCCGGGGAAGGACAACACTGTGGCAGATTGCCTCAGTCGATGGGCCTACCCCGCGGGCAAGGCTTGGATGGACATATCCAGCCATGGGGACGCCGAGGAAACCGAGGAGGCCAAACGCATCATCAAGATGGAGAAGGTCATGGAGCAAGAGGGGGTCAAGTGCTTTGTGGTGATGGCAAACCGTACGGAACTGGCCAAGTTCCGGGGTGCCCGCGTCCAAGCTATTCGAGAGGAAACCCTCGAGCAATGGATGGTGGCCCCTGTAGAGCTAGTCAGGTCGGTGCTCACAGAGGACTGGTCGGATGACTATGCGGCATCCGAGCACTGGAACAAGTACTGGAATGCCGTGAGCGCCCCGTCGGGCGACGAATGGCCCGAGGGCTTGACCGAGGATGGGGACAAGTTGTTCCTCAAGGACAAGCTGCTGGTGCCCGAGAACCGAGTGGAGGAGCTCATTGACCATTGGCACAACGCCCAGCTCATGCATCCTGGCCGAGACAAGATGCAGCAGGACCTGGAGTGGCGTTTCAAGTTCCCTCCGGCGTACTACGCCATCCTGGATAGGTACTGCAGCGACTGTGCCGTGTGTCGGGCCACGAAGAGCCCCAACCACTCCACAGCGGGCAACCCGGTGTATACGGCTATACCGGAGGCCCCTATGCGGTCCGTGGCCATGGATGTGTTCGCCATGCCGGAGGTTACCGTGGAAGGAGAGACATATGATTGTGTCATCCTAGCGGTGGACAGGCACAGCGGGTATATCCTGGCAGTCCCGGGCAAGAAGTCCAAGAAGAAGGACAAGAAGGACAAGCATGGAGTGGGGCTGCAGGCCAAGACCGTCGCTAATGCCATGATCAGGCATTGGCTGACGATTTTCGATGTCCCAGCTGTCATCTGCAGCGATCGGGGCAGTCAATTCGTGGGGACGTGGTTCAAGACGATGTGCAAGCACATGGGAATCCGGCACGCCAAGACTGTGGCGTACCACAGCCGGTTAAATGGCCGTGCTGAGGTGGCCGGGCGGCAGATGTTCGAGAAGTTCCGCCAGCTGCACATTGACGAACCGGGCCGGAACTGGTATAACTCGCTGTGGAGAGTGCTCCAAGCGTATCACGACCTTCCGGGACCCACTGGACTGTCGCCCCATCGCATCCTGTTCCTACGGGATCGAGTGTCACGCAGTCTCCCGTGGTTGAACCATGGCAAAGTGGCCCGGGATGCGAATGCTATGATGGCTGAGGTGGACGACACGGCGGCCAAAGTGTGCAAGGCACTTCAGGACGAGCATGACAAGAGGGCCAAGTACTTCAAGCAAGGAAAAGTCCAGAAGTATGCTCTTCAAGACACCGTGTGGGTGGAGCGGCACCACAAGGATGTCCTGTCCAGGCATCGGCAGGCATCTTGGTATGTGCCGGGGGTAATCGTGCGGAAGGTCGGGCAGGATGTGTATGCGGTTCGTGTGGGGGATAACAAGATCCTGGACCGCGACCATACCCAGCTTCGTCCCCGAGCACCAGACCCCAGCGGACGTCCCGTCACCTTCGAGTTCACGGCCGGCGATGTGGACTCGGACGACGAGGGTGAGGACGACGACTTCACCGCTGAGAAGATCCTGGCGGACAAGCCGGACCCGGGGACGCCTGGGGGTAGGCTTTATAAAGTCCGTTGGAAAGGATTCGCCGCATCCAGGGACTCGTGGGAACCTCCGAGCAGTTTTGTGCCGAGGTACACCACGGTCTGGATGGACTACCTAAAGAAAAAGAATATTTCTTTGGATGTCAAGGACGTATTGGTCCATTTGGTGCTGCTGTAGCACCGTAATGGATCCCCCTTGGCATTTTGTTTGTTTCTGTGATTGAGGAGACGGGTGAGGGCGTTCATCCGGGGATTTTTCGGCCTTAATTGGCCATCTACCCCCTTCACTCGATCTCCACATATATATTTCATTGTGGTATACTTATTTAGGTCGACCGACGACGTTTTTCTATCTTTGATCCCCTTGGTCCATGTTGTAGATCAAGAGGAGACCGGATATGGCGTAGGGCACTGATTATCAGTGTCCTCACCCCTCCCTTGGGGCATGGGGGACGCCTACGACGTGTGTGGGGCCTCCATGTGTCCTTGGGACATGGGGGGGGGGGGGTTGGAGCCCATTGGGGTCCTCCCATCCTCTCTTCAATTGTTTCCGAGCGGATACAACGCTCTGAGAAGGGGGGTGAAGCCGGTTCGGACCCCCGTGGCCATCTTGGGGTCACTTGGGGTGTGTATCTATGTGCCGGCAAGCCGCCATTGGCTGATATCATACTCTCCCGTCCACCTGAACTAACCTGATGTGATAGTGTGATAGGTTTGGCCATTCCTGCTATGAGCGGCCATATTCAGAACCGAGGCACCGCCAGCGGAGATTTATATATCCGAATACCAGGAATCAACAGGGTTTTATTATCATAACGTTTCCGTAATTTTTCAGCCTTTCGTTCTGATAGTCAATGTATCGGCGACTGTCAGTTGGATCGCGATTTTGCGTTAACCGATTGGTTAACTGTTATTTCCAGATATTTTGGCGGATACTCCGTTGAAGGGTCAGATTTCATCAGCAAAGGGTTAGTTGCTTCCGCAATTTTCTAAATAAGCACTCGAAATTTTAATCTGAATTTTTCGCGATGTCGAAATCGGATTTTCGACTTCGACATCGCCGCACTTGATTTTGTCTTCTTCGAGTGGTCATACGCTTTTCCCTATGCCCGAATCAGGTTTCCCTTATACTTGCCACCCATTTGACTTGGAGATATAAGAGAAACAAAAGTGAATCGTGGGACCACTTTGAAGGGCCATATCTACGAGCGAGTGTGAGGAAAGAGAACAAGAAAAGTTATGTTGCAAGCGCCTTGGTCTCAAGTTAATTTAGGAAGCATCAAACGCCTTTGGTGTGTACACATGCCCGGTGTAGCAAGGGATAATGGTCAAGAGGGTATAAAGTAATATATAACTCTTGGACCGTGCAACCGAATATTTTAATGCGACTTTCGAGTGTACCGCATGAGTGTTGGGGTTGCATAGATACTTTCCTTGGGTTCCTACGTATTTTTAACGTGAAGTTATGCCAATGGAGGGACATGGCATATCATGGTGGGAGCCACTTTTGAGGGTATGTTTTATATGCATGGTATATGTCTTGATATGCTCACGCCCATGTTATATATCTTCGTGTGGCCGAAGAGATGGGGAGCCATACGGAACAAGGGCTTTGCCCATGTCTCAATTGTGGAATTCAAAGCGCTAGACCAAGTCTACCGCGTATGTATTGCTCATGGTATGTTTGACAAAGACATCCATGAGTGCACTCCCATTTTCATGGGGCATGTAGATATGAGTGGCGAAGGTATCTCCATGCGCCCGATTGGGGATCCAAGTGGGGGAATTGTTTGTAAATGGTTCCAATCATTTGTGTGTTGAACCATGAGCGGATAGCATGGGTGAGCATAGAGATATACTATCATGACAACTTTGTATTTGGTCATATTTTCATGTTTTTAACCTCAATTTTTGCTCATTTTTGCGTTTTGTGTACTTACCTGGTTGGCAAACAGCAAGAAGCCTATGGAGAGTCGAACCATGGTATGTTGTTCATATGTTGGCATATGCTTTGGAGTTGAACACCACCATATGCCGGATCGCGTACTCCATTTGGCTTGGCGCACGAAGGATCACAAGAATTGGTCTCAAGATCATGGGCTGACTTGGGCAGTGCGTGGCGCCCATATCCGAAGGGGTTTCGAGGGTAAAATGGGGATGTACATGGGCATTGGCCTTTGGTCTCTATCCTCCATGAATACTAGACTTCGATTCCATGCATGCTTTGAGCCTTCGGATAAGTGGTAACTTCAATTTTGAGCATATATGTGATATATGGCCAATATGGTGTGAATTGGCAGTTTTTTGACATGTTATGAGTTCAAACTCATAGGTCATTTCTCTAAGCCCATTCGATTCCAGGTCCAACCAAGGTTATGTCAGGGTAGGGCATGGTCCTGAGTGCCACTCTAGGCCATGACACGCCACCTCCCCTATTGGGCTAGGATTTAGAGGCTTGGGAGTGAACACATTTTTGGGGCTTATGTAGTGACTTTTGATACATGGCATTTAACCATCTTATTGGACTGGGTTCAGGGCATCATGTTGGTGAGTCAAGGGAAGGTCTTGAGTCCAGGGAATGGGGGGTCTATGGCTGTGATTGTGTAAGTTTCCATCTTTCCCCAACTTTGCTTTATTTGTGTTCATATGCCAATTTCAGGGCTTTCTTCCTTGGTGCAATTCTTGTACATGCCCGCCATCGTGAGACCATCGATGTGCTGAACGGAAGCCCGCAGCCTGATTTGGATTGTGAATTGGGTTATTGCTATACTTGTGGGATCTGGTTGCTGTTCAGGGTTGAAGGAGGATTACATTTTCTATATTTTTGGATTTGGACCCTGGATTTTGAGGATTTTGAGAAATGCAATCGTTGATCCGGAGCAAGTCAGCAGGGGTGACAGGCGGAAGGGGCACAGCGGGGGCCGGTCCTGGTAGGGACCTTCATTAAAACATCACCCGGAGCCATGGAAGCAACCGGTGACAGGCGAGCCGGTACACAGTCCAGGAGGGGGTCACCTGCCAAGCAGAGTGGCCCCGCAACTCAAGCCACAAGGGTGAGGCGGTCGTACCGTAGACAAGCGAAGCAATACCCCTTGTGGTGAGAGATACTCCACACGGCTGGGCAGCCCCCCAGAGCTGCCGCCCAAAGGAGGGGGCATGTGGCCCTACCCATGGACACATGTGGGGACACCCTCCCACCTGGGACACATGGACCGGCCGGCCGCGACAATGCCTTCCCAAGCACATGCGGGAGCGGCTCAAGAGGCACCTGACATAGGGCAGTGGGAGGGACAGGACGTCCCCTTGGTAAGACCTTCTTCCTGCAATGTCAAAGGAGGCATCCCGAGCTCCCGAAGATACCTACCTACCTACCTGTACTCCCGGAACGAGAGCGGTGGGTTCCCGATCCTCCTTGGCTCTTTGCCCTTCTTGGGTCCCACCTGGCTCCATCTGGACCGATCCTGCCCATGGTTCCTCAAGTTGTGCGCCACAAACGCGAAGAAATGGGCCTCCTCGTGATCCTCCCGGGACCAGTGGTCTTGGCCACTTCCACTACCATCCTCCGCGGAGTTGGCCGTGTCCTCCTGGATCTCCCGATGATGGCGATCTTCTCGGTGGCCTCGTTGTCCATGACCATGTCGATCCTGCACGTGGGCCTCGTTCTTCGCATTGAGCTTCAACTCCACCGTGATGTACTTCACGATCTCGTCCAGGCTCATGCGGGCGAAGATGACCTGCATCCTCAGCGGCTCCCCGCGCCTCCACTCCACGTTGTTGAGGCGCAGCAACCTTTGCCCCATGGAGTCTCCAAATACCTCCACGTACACGGCGTTCTTCAGTCCCAACATCCGGTTGGGCTCGCCCAGGTTCCTCCTGAAGAACTCCATGATACCCGCATGGGTATCCTCCGCCGCCATGATCCTCACCGCCACCCGCTTCTTGGCTCGCTTCTTCTCCTCGTCCTCCACTCTCCTCTTCCAGTTGCCGGGGAGGACGTCCTTCAGCAGGTGGCGGATCTCACTGGCCTCATTCCAGTCCTCCACCAGCTTGAGGCATCTTCGGTACTTTCGCAAGTACCGGTTCCACTCCCGGACCCGCAACTCACCGCGGTCCAGCGGCAGCGGGATAGACCACAAGTCCTGCAGCTTCTGGTTCGGAGCGTCCACCCGCTCCTCATCCTCCAACCACTGGAGGCAGGCCTGGTTCCGTACGGATCAGTCCTTCCCGGATCTGATCCCGCAGCTCCTCCTTCAGGTCCTGCGCCAGCCGGTGTGGGAATGTCCGGCATACCCACTTGTCCCGCGGCGCTCCCCGCATCTCACCGACGACCTCCTCGGCAAAGTCCTCCCAATCCAGGATGAAGTCATCCAGGTTGGAGGGGTTGCCATCGTAGTAGGGGATTTTGATTCCCCTGAGGTCGTCAATCCTGATGGCGTCTCCGACGTCCCCAGCCACCACTCCACCGAGACGGATACCACCTGTGGCCGGGGGGTGTGAGTACACTCCCCGTACATCCCTCTCCTCCATGGAGAGCGGTCCAGTTGGGCCTGAACCCATGGGGTTTGGAATGCGGGAAGGACTTGCTCCATCGGCTGTCCATATCCACGTAGTGGGGTCCTTCGCCCACAGATTTCCGCCTGGGTGGCCTCGACCATGTCCGTCGGCGCTTCCCATGGTTCGCCCCTGCATGGTCTGGCTCTGGCTCTCCTCTTCCGCATAAACTGCATGGGTATTCGTAGTTGGCGGTAGATCCTGGGCGGCGTGGGACATCTGTACCGTCAGGCTCCTGGGGTCCGTGGTTACGTGCCCTTCCCGCATGGACCCAGCCGGTGCCGTGTGTTCCCCGAGCATTGTGGATTCGCTGAACATGGGAACAAACGGCAGCGCACCCGGGTCAACACGCGGAGGCGCGTAGGGTGCCTCTGCAGGGCCGCCCATGGGTTTATCCATGGCGCTCCGGAGGGTCTTAACCCGCTCCACCAGCTCTGCCGCTGCCGGCTTTGCCGGGAGCTCCGGACCCGAGGCGAGGGGCTGTAGCTCCTCTAGCCTTTTCAGGCGGCCCGACATGTCCTCCACCAGGTGGAGGAGGCTGTCCACCACTCGCTGCTGCTTCTCCAGGGCCAGCTCCAGATTTTCCCGGTACCGGTCCCGTTCCGCTCGCAGCTCCTCCATGTCTTTCTCCGCGGCCGACTGGTCATCCAGGATCCCCGCGACGTCCTCCTCTAGGCCGTCCTTCGCGTTGTCCAGGCTGTCGAGGCGGTGCAAGATGGCGTCCATCCCCATCTTTGGGTACTTGCCCATGAGGAAGGACACGTGCTCGCAGTGGCACTCGGCTTGCTTTCCACCTGATTTGCCGCATCCCGCGGTTCCCGGCGCCTCGGACTCATCACCCATGGGCGTATCGCTCACGGCGTCCATCTCTGGTCCCGTGTGCCGGGGCACAGGTGCCGTCCTGGCCCTGGCTGGCCTCTCCAAGCCCTCGGCGTCGTGCTTCAGGGCGGGCTCGGGGGCCGTATGCGCCCTGGCGGTCGGCGCGGACATCTCCTCCGACTCCGAGGGGAAACAAGTCCGATAGCCATCGGAGTACCCCTCGGATTCCCACAGCCTGACCGGGCTGGGGTCCGTATCCATAGCCGGGGCGTCACCTGCCGCGGGCTTGGGTGACCCGCGCTTCCGGTAGCGCCGGGCCCGTCCTCCACTGCTGCCTGAATGGCGGGCCTCCTCAGAGTCCTCCGCGGCGGAGCGGAGGTTGCATGCCTTGCGGCAGCGACACTCGCACATGGAGACCAGGTCCTCCATATCAAGTCCTCCTCTTCCCGAATGTCGTACTTCTCTTCGGGCTTCAACTTCCGGAGTTCGCCATGCTTCTGAGCGTCTCGCCTCTTCTCTGGCTCCAATCTCCGGCGTGGTCTCCACCGAGTCCACAATACGCACCCGGGGCGTACTTGGGCAGGGCTCATAGGGGCCCAAGTCCCCGGGTCGGCGGTAGGTAGGGGCAGCAGGTACGCCTCTGCTACCATAAAGAAGGTCCCTACCAGGACCGGCCCCCGCTGTGCCCCTTCCGCCTGTTACCCCTGCCGACTTGCTCCTGATCAACGATTGCATTTATCAAAATCCAGGGTCCAAAATCCAAAAATGTAGAAAATACTACCCTCCTTCAACCCTGAACAGCAACCAGATCCCACAAGTACAGCAATAACCCAATCCACAATCCAATACACGCTGCGGGCTTCCGTTCAGCACACCGGTCGTCTCACGGTGGCGGGCATGTACAAGAAGTGCACCAAGAGGAAAGCCCTGAAATTGGCATATGAACACAAATAAAGCAAAGTTGGGGAAAGATGGAAACGTACACAATCACAGCCATAGACCCCTCATTCCCTGGACTCAAGACCTTCCCTTGACTCACCAACATGATGTCCTGAACCCAGTCCAATAAGTTGGCTAAATGCCATGAGTCAAAAGTCAATACACGAACCCCAAAAATGTGTTCACTCCCAAGCCTCTAA
The DNA here is from genome assembly GCA_964036045.1 of Eutreptiella sp. 'Long Island Sound 2002'. NCBI lineage: Eukaryota > Euglenozoa > Euglenophyceae > Eutreptiales > Eutreptiaceae > Eutreptiella > Eutreptiella sp. 'Long Island Sound 2002'. The sequence goes on along the minus strand of OZ038382.1, from coordinate 149,398,053 downwards.
ATCCTAGCCCAATAGGGGAGGTGGCGTGTCATGGCCTAGAGTGGCACTCAGGACCATGCCCTACCCTGATATAACCTTGGTTGGACTAGGAGTCGAATGGGCTTGGAGAACTGCCCCATGAAGATCACCTCACAACATGGCAAAATCAGGCAAATCACACCATAATGCCCAAAATTCAATTATATACTCGAAAATGCATACGGCAAATATTCAAATGCTCCATGCATGTGTCAAACCGGAAAGTAATATACAAGGGGGATATAGACCAAAGGTCCATGCCCAAGAATATCCCATCATTGGCTCCGAAACCCCTCCGGTTATGTACATGACATGCTTCACAAGTCAGCTCATGAGTTTGAGACCTAATTTTGTGAGGCCTCGTGTGCCAAGCCAAAGTGACCATGTGATCCGGCATATGGTGAGCTACAACACCGAAGCATATGCCAACATATAAGCAACATACCATAGTTCACGGATCTCTAGGCACTTTACTGTTAGCCGACCAGTTGAGCACATAAAATACAAAAATGAGCATAAAATGAGGTCAAAAACATGAAAATATGTCCAAATACAAAGTTGTCATGATAGTATATCTCTATGCTCACCCATGATATGCGCGCATGGTTCAATATACAAATGATTGGAACCATTTGCGAACAATTCCCCCACTTGGATCCCCAATCGGGCGCATGGAGATACCTTCGCCACTCATATCTACATGCCCCATAAAAATGGGAGTGCACTCATGGATCTCTTTGCCAAACATACCATGAGCAATACATACGCGGTAGACTTGGTCTAGCGCTTTGACTTCCACAATTGGGACATGGGCAAAGCGCTTGTCACGTGTGGCTCCCCATCTCTTCGGCCACACGAAGATATATAACATGGGCGTGAGCATATTGAAGCACATACCATGCATATAACACATACCCTCAAATAGTGGCTCCCACCATGGTATGCCATGCCCCTCCATGGTCATAACTTCACGTTAAAAATATGTAGGAACCCAAGGAAAGTTGGTATGCAACCCCAACACTCATGCGGCACACTCGAAAGTCGCAATAAAATATTCGGTTGCACGGTCCAAGAGTTATGTATCACCTTCTACCCTCTTGACCATTATCCCTTTCTATACCGGGCATGTGTACACAACAAAGGCGTTTGATGCTTCCTGAATTAACTTGAGACCAAGGCGGTTCCAACCCAATTCTCGATATTGATATTCCTCGCCATGAGCCGGAGATATGATTCTTCAAAGTGGCCTCACGAATCAACTTTGTTTCGCCTATATCTCCAAGCAAAACGAAGGGCATAACAAAAGGAAGGTTGATTCGTGATCGGGGAAAAATGTATGACCACTCGAGAATCATCATATCACGTGCGGCGATGTCGAAGTCGAAAATCCGATTCTGAAAGTCTGAAAAAATCGGAATAACTTTGCGAGTGTATAATATGAAAATTGCGGAAGCAACGAACCCTTTACTGATGAAATCTGACCCTTCATCGGGGTTTCCGCCAAAATATCTGTAAATAACAGTTAACCATTCGGTTACCGCAAAATCGCGAGCCAACTGACAGTCGCCGATACATTGACTATCAGAACGGAAGGCTGAAAAGTTACGGAAACATTATGATAAAAAAACCCTGTTGATTCCTGATATTCTGATATATAGATCTCCGCTGGCGGCGCCTCCGTACTGAATATGGCCGCTCATAGCCGGAATGGCCAAACCTATCACACTGTCGCATCGGGCTAGGTCAGGTGGATGGGAGAGTATGATATCAGCCAATGGCGGCTTGCCGGCACATAGATACACACCCCAAGTGACCCAAAGATGGCCACGGGGGTCCGAACCGGTTTCAGTCCGCATTAGAGCGTTCGACTGTACCCTAGTGGGCAAGCATGTGTGCTCTAGGGAGGGAGTCCTGGGTTCAAACCCCACTACCCCCAAATTTTTACCAAAAGTTTTCGTCGCACGCTGGCGACTTTTGAAGAATGCCCCACCTAAGGGACATCATTCACGGTACATGACACTGTTTCTCAAGGGTACCTACAGTGTGATAGGCTTCTATGAACCGATGAGAATGTTTTTGGTAGGTTTAATGCATTTTTTGAGGTAATTTTGGGAATATTTGAGCCTTTTTCCTTGGTCCTACTAGCTTGATCAACTAGTACTCCAGGGGGGAGTAAGAAAAAGTCAGTACCATGTGTTTCTTGGAGGGCTTGATCCAGGCCAAGCCCCCTTTGAAACCCTTTTGTTGATGCTGAGACTTACTTACGTATTTTTATCCCTCTTTTGAAGCTTGAAGTACACTTTCTCAAAGTAACTAGGGTTATAACCCTAGCCCCCCATGAAGTTCACCCCTACCACTCAACTGAGCGGAGGTACCTTCCTTCATGGAGAATATACCGAAATAAAATAGGCATTTCATGCCTTAGGCCTTGGAGGTTAAGCCTAGTGGTCTCCCACCCCAAGATCCCTATACTCAATTGTTTTCACCACTTATTGTGGTTCTACTTTTTAACTGTTTCTGAATTCAGTTGCTTGGCCAAGTCATAATCTGTGTCTGGCCTAACTCCTGTGCCCCATATTCCTAACCAACTCCATTTCATCCAAAAGAGTGCACATGAAGTGCTTGAGGCTAATTGGGAAGCAAGAGTCATGCCAGTTTTCATATACAAATCATTTGTTTTATCCTTTTGTGATTGAATCTTTGTATTTATACCTGCTTTGTCTATCTGCAGCCCGTCTGTGTTACACTGGATTTCAAACTATTCATTGATTCGATCCACATCCTGTTCTTGCTCTACTTACTGCTTTGGTTTGGGTTTTCAACATCAAAACCTGCAGGATTTCACCAAAATATCTAGGGCACTAAACAAGGACATATTTCTTATTGCATTGCGAAGGTTAAACTTTCCAATATTTAAGGAAGAATCAATAGTTTATTGTAATAACTTCATTCAAAGAACTAGGTTCATTTCCTTGTTCAAGCACGGTGATGTTCGCAACGGTTGGTATTACAACCGGCTGCGTAGGTACCATGAGAGGCTCGGTACGGAAACAAAGACTTTTGAGGTGGATGGCGAACGATGGACCACTTCAAACAATGTTGGCAAACACTACCAAATCTTACAACAAACATTTGTTGATTTGGGCTTTGCTTCCAAGAACCCTGGGTACTCAGCAAATGAGCCTCTTAGTGAGTCCATCAAGTTCCATCCTTGGGCTTTGGGTCGAATTGTTTCATTACATGAATCCCGATTCCAATTCGACATGACGGAGCAGGACAAAAACACACCGAAAACCATTGCCAACGAGTTGTCTGACAAAGGGCAAACTCATGCGGCTAAGGCGGGTGGCTACGCCACTATTGTAGGAGGCAGTCTTGCCAAGGGATTTGCGACACCTTGGCATCCATTATCTTTGCCGTGCAGAGCATTCAAGCTACTTGGACTCAGGGTGCACCCGTTTCTGAAATCTTTGATGTTAGCAACGACCACCTTTTGATTACGTGTTGCAAGCTACATTCTAAAAAAAAAAGCGCCACAAAACTCACCAGTGGCACCAAGTTAGCCCCCCGGCACTTTCTGTGGCGGTCAAACCTGAAGACCCCTACCCCCCAACCAAAATAGCTTAAAGTGAGCAAGAGACGGCCTAGCACGGCCAACGAAATCCTGTTACGACATGTTTCAAAGGACATCAAAGAGCCCACCGTTGGCGCCAAGTTACGTGCCGGGAGAAAAAAATTCTCCCTAAAAATCGGAGAAAATTTTGGTAAATCTTTACCAAGTCAAAATGAAACATTGCAAAATGTTTCACAACCTATTATATATGAATCATATTGAAATACATTGTGGTATTCCACACAAAAAGGGCTTTCAAACAAAAGAAAATGGTTTGTAAAACGGTCACGGTGGCACCAGGATATGATTTTCGGAGGGTGGACACATGTGATTGTGTACGCACCTGTGCACTTGGTGAGTTTTGGGTAAGTTGGTGGTATTATGCCGCCTGTGTGGGCTTTCCGGCCCTAGTGTACATGTGCCCATTGATGCTCCAAGGCACGCTGAGTGGTAATTGGCAACGATATCAAGCCGGGGCGCCTGCCCCGGCCGTGTTTTTTTACAAATTTCGAACGTACTAGGACCAATCTATAAGCAAAAGCGCCATCAGGACAGCCGGTGGCAGCGTTGCTCCAGCGGTCTAAGCGGTGGAGTCGCAGCAGGTAGGCGTAGGTTCCATCCGATTGGTGGCGCCGGCGCAGAAATTTTCCCAATTTTTGAACAAAGTGTAAGGTTTTTTACAATGAAAATTTGACACAACCCCAAAATGAGTCTGCTTCAGACAGGTAAATCTGGGATCCCCTTCCCCCCCAATCGGATTACATTCCCCATCACTCCAGCTGACAGAGCGTCCAATTCGGGCTTCAAAACCCGGCGGCAAAAGAAACTCGAAAATTTGAACGCGGCTGTAAATCAATTAACAGCCGCTGGTAGTATTTCCGCTGGTAGCGGTTGGAGCGGTTGGGCAGTTGCGCGCGTCGCTTGTTCATGCGCAGTCTTCCGCAGTCTGCTAAACGCGCAATCTGCATACCATCACCAAATACCATAACCGTTTGAATTGGCGCATCCGCTTGCGGCACGGCCCTTGCCCTCCTCTACTTTTTGCGTGACGGCAGCGGGGTGTACTCGAATACTTGCCTCTTAGCAAGGAGCTACTAACCCGAGAAACCCATAAAGAGGTCTTGAAACATTTGGAAAATCCCCTCATCCTGTTTGGTATCGGCTTGTTGTCCTTGTTTTCTAAGGAATTTGAGTTGCCTTTCCTCAAGCGACGCCAGCAGTTGGGAACCAGAACAGGGGTGCAATATTCAACCTTTCTCAAGCCACTCTGAAGCTCAAGGTGCCGTGTCCCGAACTGGATGAGTTGACCCATTTTGAGCAATGGTAGTATTGAAGACAATGTGTGGGAGCTATTGGGTATGGGAGTCAACATGTTGTATGATGTTTGGCTTTTCTTGGGGCTCCAAGGTACAGAGAGAGTACACGAAAGTTCCTGCCTACTGCTCTGTTTACCTGCGTTTCAGTGCTCTGAAGGACCCAAAAGTAGGGGGTTGGTTCTACGTCATATCGGGCGAAAACGCACGGGACCACCGCCTGGCCACCCCTCATGAGTCCATCTTTGAGCACTGAAGGCCCAGTGCGTTTTCGACACAAGGGGAGGGCACACCGGACCATCCAAGTTACGTCAGGCTTCGTCCACTTCTTGGGGGGGCTGGCTCCAGGTGACTGCACACGGTCAGCGGATCACCCCAGGGTAGTGCCGGCTCAAGGGGCGCCAGCATCTTCTTGTTAAAAATAGGAGGTGACCTAGATGCAGAACATCAGTTATTTCTTGTGTGGATCTAATTTCATTGAAAGCACCCATCTCTTGCTGATCATCCCCTATCTGTAATTGATATGTTTACTCATAATCTTCACTCTTTGGGGCTTATGAGGAAAGGGTTAGGGTTAGGGTTGTTCATCCTTCTGCCGTTCCGGTGCATGTTTGGTCTGTCGGATGCGTGCAGTTTCATCCGCCCAGTGGGTGCTCAAGCGGCAATTTCTGATCCCCGCAACACTTCAAAACCACAATTCTTCAACTTACAGCTTTATTGCCTCCCCACGAAACTTCCTCCACGTGTAGTGTCGTCACTACCCAAGTGAGATTGGCAAATGGTTTGATTGGGAACATGGCAGGCTTGCTCGCCGTTCGCATTAAGGATGGATTGTTTGTCGGAAATTCGATATCATCACAGGTCTTCCCGCGAATTGTCACGGTTGCCTCTCGAGTCTCGTTGCACTTGTCTCCCACTAACCGCTTGCTTCAGGACGACGAGTTTTTGTTTTTGAACAAAGTCTCTCACATTGTCAATTGTGCCGCCACGGAGACCCCAAACTTATATCAACAAGCAGGCATCAATTACCTCTCGTTTCCTTGGCGCGATGCTCCGACGACGACGTTGTTTGACAACGAGGTACGCCTTGTTTCTCTTGGAGGCGGGGGGGGGGGGGGGGCTCCACACACCTATGGCACAGACCCCAAACCACCCGCTGCCTCAAGAAACGTTCCTCCAATTGAAGCTACAACTTCCCTATAAATCGACGCATGGTTCACCAACCGTGAAGAAGGACCAGAACAAAAAAATTATAGCGCCATGCGCGCGTCGTATTGCTCCCGTATTCCGCCCGTGTTTTTAGGATCGGAATGTTGCACAGATTTACCAGTTTATCGAAAAAGGCTTGGAAAATGGCGAGTGCGTGCTGGTACATTCAAAAGATGGAGTTTGTATGTCTCCTCTCTGTGCAAGTTATCTCCTCCGCCAGCCGAAGGCTACTTCGTGCACTGGGCCTTACGAACGCCACTTTTGTGCAGCACGCTGCTGTTCGGTCGTCGTGGCGTACTTAATGTTAAAGTTTGGTTGGTCGCTTGCCAACACCATGAACTTCATGATCACCGCACATCCCGACATGACCATTCAATCATACTTCATCCGACAACTCAAAGCGTATGCAAAAAGGTTCGCGTCTTTTGAGCTTGTACTTGTCATTTTTGCCGCATCTTAGTGTACTGTCTTGCGCAACATTGAGTTGTGCCACGTTGTGTTGCATGTAGTGTTGTGATTGTATGGCGTTCAAAGGTTGGGGCGTTGATACACGGATGCGATATTTGAGCATGTTGGTTTTACGTCCCTCACAATCGACTGTGAAAAACGTCCTCGTCCCCCAGTGAGACAAACATCCGCTCCACCGCATTGGGACGGACGCACATTGTCTGCGTCGAAAGTTGCGGTGAGGTTGCAATGTTTTGAGTCGCATGCACCAAGTGTGAAACACTTTCAAACCGGTGCACTGTTGTTTCGTTCAAAAAATGATCCCTTTTTTGATACCACGGTGGGACGCGGGCAACACGGGCGGACACAGGGGAGCTCTGGAACATGGCGTTTGGAGGGGACATAGATAAGAGGCGCAACTACACACACTTCAAGAGGCGAAAATAAGAAAAAAGTGTAACACAAATTGAACACGCGTTGTGGTACTCGCACATTTGCTGCGAGGTGTTAATGGCCCAAGTGTGTGCGGGGTGTGCAGGTGTGTAATTAAGTGCTCCCTCAAACTTGGGCCATGATCGAAGAAACAAAAAAAACAAGACAAATATCGTGCGCTCGATGGAAACTGAAAATTCATTCCTATGCCTTTGGAGTTTTTTGCTGATGGCGGTGGGCTATGCGCTCGAGGTCAAAAATCGAGCCAGGAATGGGCCAGTTCTCAGGCCGCGACGGCCGCGGGCGAGGTGTTTTTTCTCGTGAGGTCACCCCGTTTTTCCGGAATCACCACGTGCTGCGCTGAGGGCGCCGGGGCCCGGTGGGTGGGAGAGGGGGATAAAGTGCGGCAGGCAGTGGGGGGAAGGGCGTTGTGAGGTAGGTGGTCCGGAACATTTTTACTCCAAACGCTAGGCAAGCGGGGAGGGGGGAGTGGTGATCTGAAAGTGATCGATGGATCATTCTTGGACCATTTTGCCCACTTGGACTTGTGGTTCAATTTTGTGCGTATTGCCTAAACTTTGACCCATTTTCTACATATGCTTTTTTGTTAAGATGAGTTGTTGGACCAATTTCGTTTGCCTTCATTGTGTTTGGATGGTTCCAGGTGTGTGCACTTGACAACCCCGGGTTCTTGCGCCCCCAGCAGTGTCTTGGTCAGCCCCCGGTGTCCGGATGGATAGTCTGGACAAACTGCGGATCATTTTGTGAGTTGGTGGGGGAGGAGGTTATGGGGTAGGTGATCCGTGATCCATGGTTCAAACTATGGGGAGGGTGGGGGGGTTTATGGACCCCCGCCGATCAGTGATCCGTGGACTGCCCACTGCACAAAGGCTACCGAAGTGTGCCGGTGGGTACTTTTGAATATTCAAGAGGAATTTGTCCATTTTGCTCGTCCCAAGCCAATCGGAACGCGAGGTCGCGGCTTGGATTGAAATCTGAGTTTTCGAGTTGTGCTTTGCCTTTTCCTTTCGCAAAATGCATTGTACGAACCTTATGTTCCAACAGACACCACACATCATCAAAATGGAATGGATAGCTGGCAAACATGGGGCGGGCCATGTTTTGCTGCGAGATAGAACACGTCAACACAGAGCGAATTTCACCGAAAGAGACTATGCAATTTCCCATGGCAAGAACCGCACACAAGTTGCAATAGAGTGACCCAAAGAAGCTTTAGTGTGAATAGTTCGCATGTGGGGAGGGGGTGACAAATGCCCTCACAGTGAAAGGGTCCGAGAGGGAAACACCGCTCCAAGGATCCATTCATCACGGTGGTTGGGCGGATGGCAAAATTGTTAAGGGTGGTGCTGGTCAACGAAGCTGAAACACTCTGGGACACGGGTGTTGCCATGACTTCCACCGCATCTTCAGGCATGAGTTGGAAATGGACATCTTCTCTCCGGGAGTTGACACGAGCCGATTACCTTTGGACAACGAACAATGGGTCCTGAAGAACACGGTTGGAATGCATTGCCATGTACCCAGTCCGCATGTGTCAGCACCACCCATCCGCCACAACAAGAGGGGAACGGGGCAAGGGGGTGACAATTGGAATTTGGTCCATTTCTTTTGTTGCACTTTATTTCATCACCCGTCACATTTCACCTCCTGCACGACCAAATTTCATATCATCAAATTCGCATCATACAGCCTTGCCGCAGCAAACCTGTTGAGAACACATTGTCATGTGCTTTCAAAAGAGGGAAGCATGCGTGGCCACTCGCACGAGCTGGAACTATCATGCGTACGAAAATGCGTATGTATGCATCCGGAAGATGCCCTCTTTCATGTTACATGGAGAACGCGCCACCTGGTCTGCTGCATTACACAAAATTATGTAAATGTAAAGAGCGTAACAGGTGTCGAATACCGCCATGAACCCACGTGCAAGTCAGGCCCCAGGAGAAGGGGGTGTTGCTGACACACCCGTCCACCTCGAATTTTCACCACATGCAGCCCTTCCCCGTCCCATAGGCTCAATCCGAGCTCAATCCTGGGGACCATGCCCACTCTATCTCCACCAGAGACACGGCAAGGACGAAGCAGGATGGGGTGGAGGGGCAGTGGGTGAGAACCAACCACAGCATCGAAACCATAAATTTTCCTGGCAAAACACACTTCGCTTCGCATTCTCACATTGCATCCACCAAAGAATCCACAGAACCTCGTCTTGTGGTTGGAACAATTTGCCCTGTCCAATGCCCACGTCTGTGCAGCCATGTGCTTGGCTCACAGTAAGTTTTCAGCACCGCTGGTTTGGCCCATGGGGGTGGGGCCTTTTGGGGTCCTTGAGTTTCCCCAAAATCCGGCTGAGTGGGTGCTTTCATCCCCCCCCCCCCCCGCCCCCGCCTCCGTTAGTATCTGAATTCAGTACCACATACAATGGCACACGGGCACACGATGTTTCGAGTTGCATTGCAGCATGCTTGAATGACGAGGGTGCTTCCATTTTGGTGTGTATCACTGGCCCAGAGAAGAATAATGTTGACGCATATTTTCTTTTTGCAAGAATGTATCGCGTGAGGATGGGGATGCATGTACAAATGCTGCTCATTGGGGGGTCTATCAGTTGCCTGTAGACCAAAGGTGACGGGTCTGTTTTTTGGGGCAGTCAAAGATAGTTCAGGAAGATGGCAAGAACAACAGCAAGAACAAGAAATCGAATTGGAAGAGTAAGAACTGTGGTGACCAGAAGTGTTATTTGTTTTAAAAATGATTTTCTGAGTGGCACTCTCCTGTTGGACACTCCACACCCAATTCCATCAGGATGTGACCTGGCTACTGCAACAAAAGCATATGCATGAACCAAATAGTGTTTCAGTTTCGATTTCAATTCGTATGCTGTCATTGTCTAAGCTTGTGAAAGGGAGGAGCTTGACAAAGAACAAGAACGATCAATTTCGCAGACCCCTCGACTGGTGTGGACGATTGCTGTTGGGCTCATTGCGGAAAGAGCGGGATGATACGGATGGGAAATCAAGCGGTGGGGAAAATTTAAATTGGAGATTATGCTGCCAGTTCTGCATGAGGAGCATCAAATTGTGGGTGCCAGCCTAAATTTCCACATCCATCTGGCAGTATTTCAACAGCCTTGCATACAATGCTGAGCAAAACGCTGCACTTCGCAATGCTGTCATGGATTTTGAGGCCGCCAACGCAAACGTTGCCAAAAAAAAGAAAAGGGTATGCCTTTCTGTCAGGGCCGTGTTGGACATCCTTCCTCATGATACATACCTGAGAATGAATAGCATGTCCTTGGGATCGTGTTGAGGTGCATATGTTCAGGTATCTTGGACCCCTTTCCTCGCTCGATTGGCAGGGGTTTATATCCATCCGGGTTGGAGAATCGCAGGGTTTTTGTGATTCTTTTGGTGGTTTTCATTCTGGGTTACACTGTCACGGAAAACAGGCCATTGCTTACTGATGAAAATACCAACCCCCAAGATGGCAGAATGCTGCTGTGTGAGCGGACGTGCCACCATTCCATTGCCACACACAAACCTCCGTCGCTTGTCATGAGACCCTCCACAAGCTCCTGCAAAGGGGCCACTCACATCAAACCATGTATCGACCAAACTGCAGGTGATGTATATCGACACAAAGGCAACCACAGATATCGCATCGGTGTCCACGGCACCCATTCAAGGCAAAACCCCATCTTCCGATTCCACTGAAGCCTCGCAGCCACCCCGCCCAATCATTGCGAAGAAAAGTGCCTTAAATCCACATCCGCTCGTCACTAATATGGAGGATATTCCGCTGGAAATTCGTTCGAAATCAGCACGCCCACAAGTGCACCACACCAACGAAAAGAGCCCATTGCAGCCATCAGCAACAGCACCAGTGCAGTCAACACAGCATGTACAGCAGCCAGCTCAGCTTCAACAGCAGGAGCAGAATGGATTCCCACAGAATTCTCAGCAACAGCAGCAGCACCAGCACCAGCACCAGCACCAGCACCAGCAGCAGTTCCCACAGCAGCAGCAGCGGCAGCATCACGATTTCCCGCAGCACTCCCAGCAGCAGCAGCAGGATGAATTTCCACAGCAGCATCCGCAGCCGCAGCCACAGCGACAGCATTTCCTTCAGCAACCACAGCAGCCTGTGCCACAATGTCCACAGCAGCAGGAGGAGGAGCAGCAGATACTGCAGCAGCAGCACCAGCAAATGCTGCAGCAGAAGTACCAGCAACAGCAGCATTTAATGCAGCAGCAGCAGTTGCATCATCAGCAAGTGCAGCGGGAACAGCAGCAGCGCATGCAGCAGCAGATATTTCTGCAGCAGATGTCGCAGCCACAGGACCCAATGATTTCTCCCCGTTTGCAGTCGCAGGTCCGCTTTGTTGTATTTCTCAATCTCTCCCCATCCATTTTGACAGGATAAAAATACCCAACACATACATACCCAACACAAAGCTGCTCCTACCAAGACATGAAGGAACAATCACCTGACCCCTCAGTTTTGGGTGCGTCGGCGAGGCTATCGGTAGTTGACTGGCGCTGGGGTTGCAAAACCTCGACCTATGTTGTAGCCGGCCCTGGTGCTACTGAACACATAACAAAGGGGATCAACCAACAGGAATGGTAGTTGATCTGTTGCACCAAATCTGTATCTGAGGATGGAGACTGCTTCTTTGGATTTGGAAGTCGGTATACTGGCTCTGCTCGCGACGCGCCATGACTGAATTCTGGTACTCATTGAAACATGCCCTGCCCCTTGTCCCTCCTTGTGCATGTGGTAACCACATGAACAAAACTCTCCATTGATGTTTTTTGGCCCAACTAACCGCACACAACAATGGCAGTGCCGACCCACCCCTGCTTTTTGTCAACAGGCAATACGCCTGGAAATGCTGCGCACTGCTGATGGGAAACATTTGGTGATCCGCAACCCCCTGGCCCTGTGTTAGATTTCCCACATCAGATGGTGTGAGCATCCTCCAAATTGCACGGTCATGGGAATGCTTGAATTTGAAGCATGCCAGTGGTGGCATGGGAGGGACGCCAAGGGGCAGAAGCAGCACTTGTGAGCAGAGGGACGGCTGTCCCACTCTCATCTCCAACAAGAGTTGGGAAAAGAGAGGGCCAGGGTGCGAAGTGAAGCGAAGCTATTGTGCCGTCAGTGCATCGCACAATTTATCAGGCGCCAGCAGATGCTGCAAGGAATGCACATCAGTCTCCGCGTCAATTTGCTGATGCGACCCAGCCAAGGCCTTCCCCGAGGCCAAGCCTATCAGCTTCGGCAGCCGCAGGGGCCCAACCATTCCAGCAACCAGCACCGTCAGCTTCGCGGCTTGTGGCTCCGTCATTGCAGCGACTGCAATCACAACAGGTCTGCTGTGCAGATGATGTGGCGCACGAACACTGGTTTGAAGAGCATGTTTGCGGGTATGCTGAGGGATTGCAGGCAAGACTGGGCTTGCAAAAAGAATCAACAGATGATGAGGTCATTTTCTTGTGGAGGGTTTAGAGGCAGATGTTGAGGCGGAAGGCAACAGTGTATTTCATGGATCCCTGGGGATAGCTCACTCAGTCTCTGGAGACCAAAGGGCAGGTGGTGGTGGTACAATTCTCCGTAATGGACACGGTGTGCGATGATTTTCATGGTTAGGGCTGATGCTATTGCGACAAACGTGCGCCTCGGGGAAAACGACGCTTTCATGGTCACCCTCCAAACGCCAAGAGGCTCCGGTTGTCTCAATGATCATGGGCCTTGGTGCAACATCCTCACTGGGGGACACTGCTCGCCCCAGTCATCTTCCAGCGCTCTTTTAAACGTGGTGCATGCGTTTTTTGCAGACCAAATCCGGCCCAAATGGAGTGATGCAGATCAATGGTGCATCCTCCGGTCCGTCAAGCCCTGCTGCTATGGCCACGACGCCGAGGTCATTTGTGATCACCAACAGACATGCAGGCACTGCCCGTGAATCCGGCAACAAGCAGCCCGCTGTCTCTAGCGGTGGCGGTGACAAACGTATGTTGTTTGTCGCGTGCAATTGGAAACCCTCTCTTGCAATCTGGAGGCTGGAGTCTGGAGGTCAACCACATCTGACGCATTGTGAGTGAACTGAAGGGAATGCATTGCAACGTCCCCATAGATCCCCACGGAGCAGCGATGCTTCGAAACGTGTCGTACACCCCCGCCACCACAGGCTTGCAGTGGCTGGGTAGCATTTTCCTGCATTTGAGATGTGCTGGTCACTGGAGTCGTCATCCAGCCAGCGAAAAATGGGGTGCTGGAGAAATCACCTTGGGGACTGTGTGTGCACCTGTACACACATGCAAAAGCACGGGTTGGGGGGATGGACGAGCCACACACTTGGCCAATGTAATTTTCACTGTTCTTCATGAACAAGACAGCCGTAGGCCCGCCCCCCCCCCTTGGGAAGGGTACCAGATGCAAAACCAAATGTGCCGATGTGCCGAGTGAAGCGGTGACGGCAATCTTCAACAAGGCTAGTCTTCTGGAGGGTCTGTTCACGCTGTTTGTCTGCCAGCCAGACATGGCTACCCGGACTGCGCGGGGGGATTGCTGCGTTCTCCTGTATGCCCACCAGCTGCACTGCGGTGCCTCTTTTGGTGGTCTCGCATAGTTGTAGTGATGTTCATGTATCGACGTGAGAGCTGCGGTCAGGAGAGGGTCACCGTGCCTACTAACAATGTTGCTGCCCCCCATATGCCCATACCGCAATCCACGCTCCTTTCTCTAGTTTGGGAGCGGGCGAAAAGGCCCCCTATCCAGCTCCCTGACGCTTAAATTCTCACCCACCCTCTTTCCCTGTGCCATAATAGCCACAATTGCACACTCTACAATTTCTGTGCATTTAATTGCATGCACCGGCATAGTGCTTCGGCACTCTGCATTTAATTGCATGCACCGGCATAGTGCTTCGGCACTCTGCACCGCTGGGTCTGAAAATGTTTCCCTACTCCTTCCATCCGCCCCGGGAACGGTCACTTCGTTCCCCTTCCCCTTGTCTGTGGCGCCGCTCACACTCTGCGAGCCTCCCCTCCCATGTCAAGCGTAAGTCGCTTTTTTTTTTTAATTGGGGCAAGTCGCTTGTTTATTTATTTTTTAGGCGTAAGTTGAGTGTGGAAAAAAAAAACTCGAAAATGTATGGTACGCGACTTACACTTTTTTTTATGATGCGACCTACACCTAAAAAAACAAGTTATGCGACGTATTTTTTTTTGAAGAAAAAACCTGAGCTATGCTTTTTTAGTCACGTGACCTACGTGTTTTTTGATACGCAACCTACAGCAAAAAAAAATACAAAAGCTAGTTACGCTTTTTATAAAAAAAAAGCGAGGTACACTTTTTTTGTTACGCGACCTCCGATTATTTCGATACGTGACCTGCTGCCAAAAAAAAATAAGAGGTGAAACAACCATTTCTGATTTTGTTCCCCTTTGTTGGGGATCCCTGAGAATGCAGGGGTGACGTAGCATTTCCGCCCTCTTTTGGGCTCCCGCGAAGGCAGGGGTGAGGCAGCCAGTTCTGATTGTGTTCCCCTTTGCCGTGGACCACTTCTGATTTTTTGCTCCCCGCGCTTGGCATTGGGGATCCCTGAGAGTGCAGAATAAGACATTGCGAAAGATAGAAAAGGCAAATGGTTGCAATGGAACAATTTTGTTGCCTTCGTGTCAATCCACCAGGTCAACGCAGAGCGTTGCACTTGCCCAACATACGGGACGTATGCCATGTGTGAACGCGTCCTTTTGTGGCACATTGTGAAGGGACGAGGCTTCAAGGTTCCCACCTAGTACTCCTGGGAATTGATTGCTCAACGGCCTTTTAAGTTGGGACGTGTGGAACACTTGCTCGCTGCACAGGCGGAACCACCAAAACAGTCTTCCTCAAAGAAAGCCCGCAAGAAGGGCTTGAAACAATGAGGTCCGCGATCCAGTACGGATGGTGCAGCATCAGATGTGCCCGAGGATGTTGTAGTAGTGCCCTCCAAAGGCGACTCCGCCCTGCACCAAAGGCGACTCCGCCCTGCATAGGAGAGCGTGGCACCAATTGAACCTTTTCCGCCCCCCTTGGACTTGTGGGCAGTGCGAGCGAAAAGTGTACTTGTGGTGAATCTTCCCCCCTCCTTTTTGATGAAGAGGATCCTCTTTCAGAACCCGAGGGCAACATTGCTGCCTCCTCCTCGGAGCCAACAGTTGGAGAATCTCCTGCCTTCCCGGCCTCCAACTCCGAGGACGCGCCCCAAGATGGGAAGTTGGTGAAGGGCAATGTTAAGGCCCCTCCATAGACCCCACATACCACTTCCTCTCATAACCCCCCCACAAGTGATGATGCCCGTCCATACGTGTTCATCCGTGGGAAGCTTTTCGAGGTGCCCGAGGCGTACCCAAACGGCGCAGAGGGTCGGTTGGTGAACGACCAACGATTTATTCGAGAGCTGGAAGAGTTGCTTGCGAAGGACATCCGTAACGCTTGTGTGCGAAACACGAATCCGCGTGCAAAGCCGAAGGCATTGGACACAAAGTTTGATTTGATCTACAAGCGTGTGTTGGCCGAATTCTTGTAGCTGGCCCCACACCATTCTAGTTGCATGCGAAGAATGTAGTTGGCCCGAGGTGACCGGACTTAGGTGGTATCACTGGCTTGACGGTGGCGCCAACAGCAATATAGTCATTTTGATACCGCTTGCCAAAGGCCGAAGGGCAAATTGCATTTTTGGTTTGCGGTCATGATGAGTGTGCCCCACGTTATTTCCGCCATCTACCGGCGATGAGTGCACAAACCACCCTTCACGCCACGGGTCCATTGCTTTACCCGTGCCGGAGGTAACCAAAATGTCCATGGGGGCTGTATGCTTCACCTCCTCCAGTAGCAATGGCGGATGTTGGGTGGTTCTTGTGCCCCCCCCCCTTTTTTTTTTGGAAAAAAGGTTTTTTCCCCCATACGTGCCTTACGCCAAAAAACAATTACGCGACCTACACAAAAAAATATTTCCGAAAAAAATGCAATTTATGCCAAAACAAAGTTTCGCAACTTACGCCCAAAAAAAAAAGCGAGTTACGCTTTTTCCCACAATCGAGGTACGCTTTCCTCCTCCCCTCCCCGTCTTACGGACGCACTCTCACTTCCCTCGGAGGTGTGGCACCCCACTGTTTCGTTGGCAAGACATTCCTTTGGCATGGGTCATTACATTCTTTTGTGTTTCATCCAGGGTGGTCCTTTGGGACCAGTATTATTTTTTTGTTAAGGACCGCCCTTAAGGACCCCCACTATGGGATTTTTTCCACTAGCCCGGCGCGGGCCATTTTTGAACCCCTTTTCGGGGACCCCCGATAACGCGGGGGTTAGGTAGCACTTCCGCCCGCTTGTGGGCCACTTTTGACTTTGTCTCGTTGTTTGGGTACCCCCGAGAACGCAGGGGTTACATAGCAATTCCGCCCTTTTTTGGGCCACTTTTGTTTTTGTCCCCTTGTGTAGGGGACCCCCAGGAACGCAGGGTTTATGTAGCACGTCTAAGGTCTTTTGGGGCACTTTTCATGTTGTCCCCTTTTTCACGGAACCCCCGAGAATGCAGGGGTTACGTAGCACTTCCGCCCTCTTGTGGGCCACTTTTGATTTTTCCCCCTGTTGTAGGGGACCCCCGAGAACGCAGGGGTTACGTAGCACTTCTGCCCCTTTTTGGGTCAATTTTGTTTTTGTCCCCTTGTGTAGGGGACCCCGAGAACGCAGGGGTTAGGTAGCACTTCCGCCCTCTTTCGGGCCACTTTTCATGTTGTCCCCTATTCAGGGGACCCCCGAGAATGCAGGGGTTACGTAGCACTTCCGCCCTTTTTTGGGCCACTTTTGTTTTTGTCCCCTTGTGTAGGGGACCCCCGAGAACACACCGGTTACGTAGCACGTCTAAGGTCTTTTGGGGCACTTTTCATGTTGTCCCCTTTTTCACGGAACCCCCGAGAATGCAGGGGTTACGTAGCACTTCCGCCCTCTTGTGGGCCACTTTTGATTTCCCTCCCTTTTTTAGGCGACCCCCGAGAACGCAGGGGTTACGTAGCACTTCCGCCCTCTTTTGGGCCACTTTTGTTTTTGTCCCCTTGTGTAGGGGACCCCGAGAACGCAGGGGTTAGGTAGCACTTCCGCCCTCTTTTGGGCCACTTTTCATGTTGTCCCCTATTTAGGGGGACCCCGAGAATGCAGGGGTTACGTAGCACTTCCGCCCTCTTTTGGGCCCCCGAGAAGGTAGGGGTGAAGCAGCCAATTCTGATTTTGTCCCCTTGTTTGGGGACCCCTAAGAACGCAGGGGTTAGGTACCACTTCCGGCCTCATTTGGGCCACTTTTGATTTTGTCCCCTTTTTCAGGGGACCCCGAGAACGCAGGGTTTAGGTAGCATTTCCGCCCTCTTTCGGGGCCCCGAGAAGGCAGGGGTGAGGCAGCCAATTCTAATTTTCTCCCCGCGCTTGGCGTTGGGGACCCCCAAGAGTGCAAGGGTTGCGTAGCCTTTCCGCCCTCTTTCCAAAAGGCCACGGTGAATTGCTACGCCACACTACACGCCAGGAAGGGACACAAATTCTACAACCGCTTGTGCTGCTTGGATGGCGCCAAGGCCAAAGACGGCCAACGCAACTACGGCAGCGGCACCGCGTACCAACGGCTTCGTGGTTTGATCACGCGTCAAGGACGCCGCCGAACGCGGACCCGAGTCCTGAGTCCTGAGGACTGAGAAGGTCGCAATCGTAGTGGATGTCGGCACGAAAGGGGGCAAAGAGTGAGCCCCTTGCTGTTTTTGTCCCGACGCCGGAGGAGGAAATTTTTGTAGGTATTTTTCTGCCCCAGTCCTTCCATCTCGTTTTCGTTTGTCCCGATTTTCTTGAGCTATTTTCCCGGCAAACCATAATAGGCCTTGCGGACATGGTGCGACCCCAAGGGAGTGAAGCCACCGATCCAAATGCCGCCAACACTCGACCGTACGATGAAACGGTACGGAAAGTGTTTGACAGGTTGGGTATTGACCGGAAACTAATTGAAGAGCGTCTGGTACCAGTGGTCTCCGATGGAGCCGGCACCATGGGCGCTTATGTGGATTGCTTAAATGTGGTAAGAAAGGGAGCACGGAGGGAACTGATCGCTTGGGTAAAGGATGCAGCCCATTGCCTGATGCGGGCAATTAGCACAGCAAAGGGAAGCGTCCGATTTTGGTACGATGCTTTGGACAATGTTGTGTGGTTGTTGGCTTGTTTCTTTAGAACAAGTTCCAAGAGAATGCGCGGCTTGTTGCACAAAGGCGGCAAGTTTTGTTTCTCCCGTCCCACTGGTGTGCGATGGGTTGAAGCCATGTTCGATGAGGTAGACATTGTTCTTGAGAACCTTCCCGCTATCCTCTTGCACCTTCCCGAGTATATTGGGACGGAGGCCGACTCTAGGCGTAGGGATAAGGCCTAGGGCTTGTTGGAGGCTGTGTCGCACCACCTTTTCAAGCTTACGGCTGCATTTTTTTTGCGATGTTTTTGCTGTGGTTTGTGCCACTAGCAAGAAAATCCAAGCGACAAAGGGTTGATGTAGTGCGGGGTTTGATGAACGTGATGTGCACCCAGCTTATGCACACCATGCGTCACGTGATTCCAGGGGGGTGGGAGGAAGGGGTCGGTGTTGAGGTAGGGAGCAGCCCCATCCAGGGTAGTAGGATCAAGTTTCTTCACACTCTGATTGAAGATGTGCAAAAACATTTTAATGAATGTGATTGAGGTAGTGGTAGTGGAGAGTTGGGTTGAGGCAAGCTCATGTTCGTGTGAGAGAGTGTTTAGCTACGTGACTGCCACTGATTTTGGGCAAAGCACAGAGCGCATGTGTGAGACACTCTCGGTGAGGTGTAATGGGGAAGCTCCGGAGGACTGGGGGCCTTTTGAGGTGTTTGATGAGCTCCGCAAGACCCCTTTTCGTCCACAAAAGCAGAAGGAAAGGCGTGTGGTTGAGGTGGAGGATGGTAGTTTGCTTGGGTTTGCAGCTTTCAAAGATTTGCAAGTTTCGGTGGAAGAGGGTGCAGAGGAAGAAGTTCCTTTGGGGATTTCAGATTTGTGGGTTGTCCCCAAGAGGGCAACAGATGACGCCGACATCGTGGGTGTGTATGGTGTTGGCTTGGAGGATGAGGACGGGGCCAGTGACGATGAGGATTTGGATAAGGCGGGTGAAGTTGCTATCAGCTCTTCTTTTGACCTTCCTAACCAGCTAGCCCTCTCCTCTACCTTCGCTCCCTCTGCTAACCTTGCCTCATAGTTGGTCTTCAAGTATGATGTGGATGAGGCGGTGTTGAGGGCTATGGAGAGGGGTAGGTTGCATGAGTGGACCAACGTTGAGTTGCGCGCTATTTGCAAGAAGCACGGTAGTTGTCAGGGATGGATATGATATGATGTAAGTATCTTGGTGAAGTGGGGGGAGGAGGGGGGCTGGCTCTTGAGGGCTGTGCTGACATTTTGCGAATTACGAAATTCCCTGGTGAGTCCTGAGAAAAGGTCGGTCTGAGGACGGGTGACGGCTCATAAAGTGGACCGCGTAGTGGCCCCAAGAGCGATTTGTCCAAGCATAATTCCCAACGATACGAACTCAAAATAATCCACATGACATGGGTATCGTTTTAAGGGGTTCCTATGTTGCGGTATCTGGAACACCCAATCCCCGCCCGACCCCCTTGGGGGCCCGTTTCTTGTCGGCCGAATTTTGTAATCCGTAATTCGCCATCGGTGGCCGGGGGGGGCATATTCTCCCCTGGTAGTTGGTCCCATGCCCCGCTTCCCGGTTCGCCTCCATTTCCTGCCGTTTCCCCCCATTTTGTGCCACAGCATCACTACCCATGCCCCCTCCGTTCTGCTTGCAGGTGCCCCATCATCTGGACAGCAGATCATAAACCCGAACCTCCTGCGCGGCTCCGGGAGGGACAGGGACCCCAGTGAACCCGCCGCTTCCGGGTCCTCAGTCCCGAACCCTAAGCGCCCCAGCGGTCGCAAGTTACCCACTTCTCCATTTGTGCTCTCTGCGTCGCAGCCGCGCAAGGGCTCCCCGCTCCCACGCCGGGACCGCCCCCCCGCTTCCGCTGGTGCAGTGCCCACTGCCGGTTCTCGATCCAGTGCAAGCCCAATGGATCGAGGGGGCTATGGGTCCTCCACAAAGTACAATGCCTTGTCGTCCGTGGCCCGTGCGCAGTACACGGGCTCGCCTTCTCGCTACGATTCTCCGATGCGGGTGTGCGCTGCCTACTGCTGGGACTAGCCATCCTTGACTTCTGCTTTGCTGCTGCCTGCCATGGCTGTGTGCTGGGGCCTCTCAAACCCACTCTGCCAAGGAGTCCTCACAACGGCATTTGAAATTTTCTGGATGCTCCTGCTTGTCTCCATGACATTGTGCACCTTCACCTGCCCCATATCTCTGATTCAGATGACACACCTAAGGCAAACTGCCTTGCAGCAATCGGTCCGTCGGGCAGCACATCACAAACGGGTAACGCTTGGAAATCCGGAACCCTTTGGGCCTGTGTAACACCATTCATGTCAAATGCTTCCCTGTTCTTTCTCTCTAGTGTTCCTATTTTTACCCCCCCCCCCCCCCTCCTGCCACATTGCCCTCCAAGAATGGGGTGTTGGGCAGTCCTCATTGAGTTCCCCCCACTTTCCACAAAAAGTGGAAAACCTCGCCTTGGCCCCTCCCACTTCTCCCCTTTTCTCCAACTTGCAGCAGTTTGCCAGTAGTCTTTTTGGCATCTTGCAGAAATGGGCAATTTGAGGTCCTGGTGTGGTGTGTGGGTTGTTCAGGGGGGAGTAATCCACCACAGCCACCGTCTCCCCGCAGTTTGCCCCAGGGCATGCACTGCTGGCCCGACAGGGCTTTGATGCCAAGCAACTCCATGAAAATTGGGAGAAATGAGGAAGGACGAGACAAAGAACAAAGATGGGGAATGTGCCCGGAATTTATAGAAGTTGCTCGTTTATTGTTACTGGGGGATGGACTGGATGGTTGAAGATGTACCAACCGGTTCGCCCATTGAAATTTGCAGTTGTGCATCTATCCGCCGCTTTGCAGCGCCACTCCTGTAACTGTACCCCCCCCTTACCAAAATCCCCATCGGTATTGGCTGCAGCTAACCCCACACCAGGTTCCCTGGGGGCAGCTTGTCCTGCTCGTCGTTGCTGTGACTTCTATTTCATGTATTTCACGCGTTGCTTCTCCTCTTTCAAGTGGACAAGGGATGGCCAGCAGCAAAATATGAAATATCCCAGTCGTTGTGCTGCCGTGATGCTACACTATAATGGCCTCAGTAATCCCATTG
Organism: Eutreptiella sp. 'Long Island Sound 2002'; assembly: GCA_964036045.1. Lineage (NCBI taxonomy): Eukaryota > Euglenozoa > Euglenophyceae > Eutreptiales > Eutreptiaceae > Eutreptiella > Eutreptiella sp. 'Long Island Sound 2002'. Next base: position 149,376,679 of record OZ038382.1, on the reverse strand, counting down.
AGCAAAACTGGTGAACAATTGTTATATTCAAAATGTCCTTTTGATTGCTGTGTTGTCGTCATGCCCCATCTCTGAAAGGCCAGCTACAAAGACTCCCCAGTAGTGGATGAGACCCTCACCAACAGTTGACTGGATAGGAGGCTCTTGGGTACTTTCCCATGCCATGCCCCACTGCCACACACACACACATCTGCTCTTCAGTTTCCAATTATTTTACCTGAATTTAAGAGCACCCAAACACCACCCTGCTATACCCTATTGTTTTCCCATCCCCTCCCCCTTTCCCCTTCATTTTCTCCCTCTTTTCTCCATTTACCCTCAATATACCTTGTTTTGCCATTTTTGCTGAAAGATTGTCACGAAGCTGACGTGCCACAGTACTCCACACAAAGACACACACACGTACATGAGTGCCGTGAGTGCCACGAGTGCTAATGGGAACCCACCTGCGACCGCCACTACCCCTGTCAGGGATTCCCATCTCAAAGGCAGGTCCTGGTACTACCATTTCTAGTGTGGAGGGGTAGTCCCCCATTTTACCAAGGGCAGGGCTGCGAAGTCGCGCAGAACACTCTTTCTACTCAGTGGGGGGTGAGTTGAGCAGTAAAAGGGCAAAGGTGCAGGTGAGAGCAGGGCAGGGGTGGTAGGGGGCGCACCAGGCAACAGTGCACCAACAAACAGGCAAAGGCGAAGGCAGGGGAAGGGCGCCCGTGGTGTGCAGGGCGGCTCCAGAGGGAGGCCACTGGGTGGTGCCCTGTCTCCTTTGTAGTCTGTGCCACCGGCTGCCTGTCAGTGGGTGCAAGGTGCAGTGTGATGTGTTAGGGGTTTAGGGAGGGGCTGACCGCAAAGGCTGTTGCAGGCGAGGGGGATCCAGAACGCTACCATGAGAGTGTCATGACATATACACGGTGTCAGGGTGACAGTTAATAGGGGGAAGGGGTGCACACCCCATACATGTGACACATCTGCTCACACGTCGTGCACACCCTGTGCACACCCTGTACGCACGCACTGTGTACCCGATACACAGCCTGTACAAACCCTCCGCACACCCTGACCACTGGCTCCCATGCTGCCGAGTGCAGGCACCATGTGTCATATGTCAAAGCCGTCAGAGGTGTAAAATTTGATTTCATCATCCTGAGGGTGCGCTTCTTGTACCCTGAGTGCCTGTCCCTTCTTGTGCTGGCAGGCTTATGGATCCGATCCTGAGGATATTGCTAAGGGAAAGAGGGACCTCACCAAGAAGCGGCTTACCAGGCCCAAAGGTGTGCATCTTGCTGTCAGTTCAATGTTCTGAGCCGGAGCACATGTTGCAGCTGTAGAATTCCGTGTGTTGTTGTATTTTCGGAGGCCAACTTGAGAAGACACATTCCAGTGTGCAAAATGTTTGCAGGAACACGAAAAAAAGCCAAATAATCCCAAAACTAGTGCATGTTTTGGGGATTCCCCCCCCCCCCCATTGGAATGATACTTTTTGGCAACAATTGTGACATTTTCGTGTGTGTAAGTGTGTGTATGCATGTGTGTGTGTGTGTGTGTTGCCTATTTCGCGCTTCTGACCGCACACGAAACGTAGGGACTGAAGAGACAAAGGGCACAATCATGGTGACAAGGTACCAGAAGAACGGGGCAGCACAGTTCAAGCAGGTTGTTGAACAAGTGGGATGAAGCCAAATGCATCATGTGGGCCGTGGTGCCAACACCGGAATGCCCCCGCCCTGGACAGGGACGGCGCACAATACAAACATGTCCCAAATTTCCAATCTGCAATCTGCCCGTCAGGGTGGGTAGGGATTGACCGCAATGCTCAGGGGACCAAATCCGTGTGATTGGCAATAGTTTGCGGCTTTTGAAGCCAGAATTTCATATGGTGTCTGCTGAGAGTTTCTGGGCCATTCTGGTGGGAGAGATGGGAGGCTGATAAAAGGGGAAAACAAGAAGAATGCAGAGAACAGGCCAAAAACGGGGCTTTCGTTTTCCCATGTTTCTTGCGCTGGGTGATGTCCTACATCTTCGGTCTGCAAAAGCGGTCCCACAAGCAGTATCAATGGGGCAGCAGGTGAGTAGCACAAGGGAGGACGGGCTTTCAATTTATGAGGTTCGGGCGGCAGGTTGTCTTTGGGTTGGTCCCCCACAGGGGGTCAAGCAGCAAAACCCGCAGGGGATGAAAGTCTATTTAAGATGAAGAATTTAGGATGAGCTTTTGGTATGTTTACCCCTGGGTCTCAGCCCCCCCCCCCCCGGCCCTTTCCTTGTGCCAACCCCCCCCCCCCCCCCGGCCCTTCCATCCCCCCGCTCCAAAGCGTCCCTGATGGGGATGGCATGCCCCCCGCCTACATACGTAGCGCGCACGCAGGCGCATACCATGACCCGCGCCGTATTCGCACGCCGTGGAACGTATTGCGTTGCTGTTGATTTGCTGATCGCCTCTGCTGTGTAGATCCAAACAAACCGGAGGTGGAGAGCCGATTGATGCAGCCCACGGCGAGTTTCCTTCGGAAGACAACACGTGTCTGACCCATAGTCTGCGTGCACCATTTTTCTTCCCGGGGCCCCAACGCGACGTTTGCAGCTTTTGTCTACAACCCTGACGTAGAGCCATTGGTGAAGGCAGTGGCTCCACCACACGACTGTCGTGCAGTTTCCCTGCGGTTGTCCTGCAATCGTCCTGTTTTCCCTGCATTTTTTCTGTTATGTTCCGCGTCATCCTTCTACAGTTTGTGGTGGTAGGGGGGCGATGGGGGGCGCAGCCCAAAGGGCCGGGGCCCCAAGGAGGACTGCCGGGCAGCACACAACCGGCCAGAGACAGCGAGAGAGGGCGCGAAAACGAGCGAAGCGGACCCAACGCTGTCTGGGGCGGCGAAGGGTAAGGGGTGCAACGGGTGACTGTTCAGGGCCCTGTGATAAGCCAACAGGACACAACGTCACACAACGGGCGCATTGCTCTGCACTGCTGTCGTTGAAGGGGGGCCTTCGGGGGTTTTAAGGGAATGCAGCCGTTTTCTCTCTTTCCATTTATGCATCCAGGCCCGCCCTGTTCCTCTGCACAGCACCTGAGTAGTTCTTGATCAGCTGCAGACTACGGAGAGTTGTCTGTGCAGGGAATGGGGCTTGTGCAATGGCGGGGCTTGACCTGCATCAGGTCTGCCTTTGGGTGCATCCTACACTCTGTCCTCAGGGGAGGGCAGAGTAATGCCCTGGATGCCCTGCTGTTTTGCGATTGCCTGTGAAGGGCCACTCCCCCGAAAGTTCATGTTCCACTGCCACACCAATGCCCGGCAGCTGTAAGAAAGGTAAGTGGCCTACTGAGATCTTTCATCTACAGCGCACCAGAACATACCTGTGGTCATATTTGACCACGTGCGGTGGCGCACGGCTATGCTTCCTGACTGTGTGCACATGAGCTTGCTGGGTGTGTGTATGTAGGCAAGAGAACCTTGTATGATTGTGTACAGCGAGAGATGGCCCCCTTGTACAGTCGGATACACATAGGGGGCGCGGCTTGTGCAACGGCGGGGCTCGACCTGCATCAGGTCGGCATTTGGGTCCGTCCTACTCTTTGACCTCAGGGGAAGGCAAGAGGAGGCTCTGGATGGTACGGCGTTCACCACAGGTCTGCGCAGGAGGCGTGCACTTGAGTCTGTGCTGTCACCAAGAGCAGCGTTGTGTTTTTTCCCTGCTTCTTTTTTTGGGCTGCCGTTTGGGCTGCTCTACTCTTGACTGATTGGGCAAATGTCTGCGACGCCTTCGGTGCAGTTCAATGAGGCAAAACCTTTCTTCCGCACCTTCGGCGTCATCCAAACGCCACCACACCAGTTGTGGGGGAGGAATCAGCCCCTGTAAGAATTCTCGCGATTAATTTCCGGGGCTCTGAAGGATCACCCGTTTTCCATCTGCGACTTTTCCAGTCCCTCATATCTCATTCCGTCAACAGGCCAAGCAGTTCGCCCGGAGCTCTGAGACGAGTTCTTGAGTTCTGGACTTCCCATGGCCTGAGCCAGTCTGTTCCCCTTGGGGGGGGAGGGCCAGTAAGGTAGGGGGGGGGGGGTGCGGCAAGAGGGCTCTATCGATCCTCTGCCTTCCCCCTCAGTTTGGAAAGAGGTGGTTGATCAGGGGTAGGAGAGCGTCACTGCGGACGTGGGGGGCATATGCATCGGGCACGGGGCGACCGGCCGTTTGCTTGCTGACCACTTCAATATGCAATATGCTGACCCCAGTACTGCACAGCGTTGTACTGAGGCAGTGTCCGGTGCTGAGCAGACGAGGATCCCGAGAATACTGAACACCACGACTCGAGGGGTAGGAAATCTGGCCAAAGGGTTCAAAGTGCGCGCGCATACATGTTCTATTGATGTAAGACCGTCACCAACCTTCTCTTTTTCTCAGCTGCAGCACAGTACGACATTGTACGGTCCCTCAGCTGCCGTAGCATGGGCATTGGATTGTACACCAGCCCCCACTAAATTGAAAGACACTGTCTTCCCAATCGGTCCATCATCTTCACAGTTATGTGGCGCGTACCGACGCCGTTGTCACAGCCACAGCTGCTGTAGGAACTTTTCTTAATATGGTATTTGTTGCATTACGCAAGTGTTAGAACCACCACACCACAGGGGCAGGGAAGATGGGCTGCGTACCGCATTAGTCCATGATTCCTTCTGGAATGTGATTTCAGTTGAACCTTTGAGACTGCACGACACGGCACCCACACAAGCCCCCCCTCCGCAAAATGTGTACATATCTGACCTGCTACTGCTCTCTTGTGCATGTTGCTGCCCCGCCACTCCCTGTTCCGATTTGTAATGTCTACGCAAATCCCAGTACGGATCACCTGGACACAACGGCACGTGGAGTGCTGGTCATCACAATTGTGGTCACAGTTTCCAAATTGCACCGTCAACATCAACCGCCCATCTGATCCTCCTGTGACACACAGCCTTTTTGTCGTTCCCTCGGTTCGCTGGCCCACGGAGGTGCATTTCAACAATTGCACACCTTAGGCCTGCATGGTGGTGATCTAGAGGTGAACCCTTTGGCATGGCAAGCTGATCACCTTGCAACCTTTTAGTCATTTGCGAGTTTCTCTTACTTTGAGGACAATTTTGAGGACAAGGAAGTTCTGCTCCATTTCCGTCACAATCACCCACCACCGCCGCTTCTGCTGTTCATTGTTGGTTTTGGGCCCCTGGGATTTTTCAAGGGAATATTTGCACCATTCTTTGCTTCCGTCAGGCCTGCGTGGCCTCCAAATGGGAAAGGCCTCATCTTATTGTGCAGTGTGTCTGTCTGTGTCCACATGCAGGTGCATGTGTGCATGATTAAGTGCGCCTCTCTCTTGTCCACGGGATTTTGTGTGTGCTTGCATGTGTGTGTTGGGGGATGGAGTGGAATCTCTGTGCGCAAAGATTCACCCCAAACAGATCTGAAATCTCAAGCAGAGGGAGCTGGTGGCTGGGATGGAGAGGTCATGGAAACTGGGCAGTAGCATCCTTGGCGGTCAAGGTTTTTTTTATGGAATAGGTGAACCATCCAGATATTTTCGTACACAGTTATGGAGATATTATGTGTGGTTCATACCAGGAGCGAACACTTGACAGAAAGATTGAATGCGCTTGGCAGTCCCTGGCAGAAAAATTCAGTACACTTGAAAGGATTGCAGCCATTTGCAGAAAGTGCCTGTGTGTGGAGTGGTGCTGTCCCTGTTCTGTTCTGTTCTGTTCTCTTCTGCTCTGTCCTGTTCCACCCCTGTCGGCACTTATCATGTTGCCTACCGTTGACCACAACAAGCCTACGGCTCAACGTGCCGTAGCTGTGCTAAAACACAAGACCTACAATAAGAAGGAAACAGCCACTATTTCATAACCATTTGGGGTGCTTGTCCACAAAAATGGTTCTCAGGGGAGGGTGGTGCACATTGATCTGCTGACACAAAGGAGAGACTAAGGCCCCGTCCTAATGTGCCAAGCATGGCATATTCATTACTTGCTCCAGAGGCGCGCTACAGGCACATTGTAGGCACACCATCAGGTGTGCTGTTGGAGAGGGAGGTCCTCCCCAAGGGTGGGGGTGTCTTAGAAATCGGATACCCCCTTTTTTAAAAATGGGCTTTGGGGGGGCTTTTAAGAGTGTTGTTCGATGCAAGCACACCATTGGTGCAAATTTTTTTTGGTGATATTCTTTTGGGCTGCATATCCACAGTTTTATCCTTGCCCCCAATGCAACGACTTTTGATTTTGTCCCCTTTGCCGGGGAGCCTCAGAGAACGCCCCAAGAAGGCAGGGGTTGCACAGCAATTCCGCCCATTTGTGGGCACCCGAGAAGGCAGGGTTGACGTAGCCAATTCTGATTTTGTCCGCTTTGTTGGGGACCCCCGAGAATGCAGGGGTTACGTAGCAATTCCGCCCTCTTGTGGGCCCCCGAGAAGGCAAGGGTGACATACCCATTTCTGATTGCGTTTTTCTTTGCGAGTGCATCTGTTCGTGCCATTTCATTTGCATGCTTTGTACAACTTGTCTACACATTCTAATGTTGCGCAACGAGTTGCTGCCTACAGCCGTGGGGACCCGCAGGAACGGAGGGGTTACGTAGCAATTCTGTTGCGCCGAGTTGCATTTCATCCAAGCACCGAATGGTGCCCAAACCCAAACCTGTGTGTGCCCAAGCCTAAACCATTAGAAATGCACTCGCCGCAGGGAGATGGGAGTAGCCACTCAGGATAACACTCGCCGCAGAGTTACGGGAGTAGGCACCATTTGTTGCGTTTTTTGCGAGTGCATTTATTTGTGCCATTTTATCTACATGCTTCGTTCAATTCGTGTGCATTGCAGCTCTTAAAGTACACTTTCTAATGTCGTGCGACGAGTTGCTGCCTATGGCTGTGGGGAATGCACGAGTACAAGGTCTTGTGTGCACTAGAACACAATATGAATTGCTAATTGTGGGTTGCAGGACTGCGTGTTCGAGTATTGCTCTACTTTTGGGTAGCGGCTTAAGTTCTGGTACATTGGCTTTGACGGCGTACTCCCTGTTGTACGCTACCTGCGTGGCCACTACAACTCATGCTATCTTCGGGGCCGACAACAAAGCCACTGGTGCTACTTTCTCTGAGGCAACGCAAGCGTTGCAATCACATGTACCACCGGTGCCTAGCATAGAACAGTGCAAGAGAGAGCAATATTCTTCCATTACCGGGGGCAATTTTGGGGGATACCCGGCGAGGTGCGTGCAATATGCTTCGGTGGGGTTGCTTCCCCCATTTTAGATACGGCTGGGTACGACCCCCGGAAAACCGCTCGGAAGTTTCGGCAGCCAGCTCGAGCCCCAAACGGCAACCAATATCGCTTGGAATGTTCTAGGGACCTTCCAGCCGAGGTTCCGTGGAACGCTCGGAAGAAATTTTGGTGTTATGTGTGGAACTTGAACCTATTGGAACTTTAGTAGGATGCTTGGTGCCTGCTTTGCCTGCAAGGTGGTCCATGAACAATATTTGTGAACAAGATTTGTGTGCTGTGTCCACTGTCAATTGCACACTCTGTGGATGTCCATTACCTATGCCAGAGAACACTAGGCCGAATCCGGCATGACGAGTGAATATCTGTGCCTCGAGCTACTCCCCGGCTCGAGACGGAGGCATTCAAGGGCATTCTTTCTTTCTTTGCTTTCACGTGCTTTGCGTGCCATTCTCAACACTCACAAATATTTGTGAACAAGATTTGTGTCTTTTGTCAATTGCACACTCTATAGATGTCCGTTTCCTATGCCAGATAACACTAGGCCAAATCCGGCAAGACGACTGAAGATCCCTGCCTCGAGCTACTCCCCGGCTCGAGAAGGAGGCATTCAGGGGCATTCTTTCTTTCTTTGCTTTCACGTGCTTTGCGTGCCATTCTCAACACTTACAAATATTTGTGAACAAGATTTTTGTCTTTTGTCAATTGCGCACTCTATAGATGTCTGTTTCCTATGTCAGATGACACTAGGCTAAATCCGGCAAGACGACTGAAGATCCCTGCTTCGAGCTACTCCCCAGCTCGAGAAGGAGGCATTCAGGGGCTTTCTTTCTTTCTTTGCTTCCACATGCTTTGCGTGCCATTCCCGGTACTTACAAATATTTGTGAACAACATTTGTGTCCATTGTGTTGGTTGCGCCTCTCTGCACCTTGTGCTCTTGTGTGACGTTGCACTTTCTGCTCTGGCATTCGCAATAGACATGTCCAACGCCAGCCAGGGCAATGCATCCTCTTCGGGCCCCCAAGACCCCAGGGGCCCCCAGGTCGGAGGAAGTTTGGAGTTTGAGGCAGATTTGATTGATGCTGACGTTGTCAATGTGGAATTACCTGAACCCGGGGACATTCAATCCCGTCTTCAACATGCCTTGGCGGCACTATGTCTGAGGCATAAGCCGTTTGAGACAATTGAGCCCCAAATGTTAAGGGTTTTTCTAGATACGGTCACACCTAAGCAGTATGCCATTTCACCTAAAGATATGTTGTTTGCAATGCTCATGCATAAAAAATTTGAAATACCGGTTTTAACCACCACGTAAGCCGTTGGCAACACAACTCCCTCCCAGCACGAAACAAGTTACGGCATTCAATATAGGAATCTTTGTGTAGTTGGCCCGGACCCCAAATATAACACAGAGCAAACGTTTGCCGAAGAGGCAGATGAGCGTCTCCGTGCACTGTTGCAAATTTTTTTCAACCAAGCATATTTGTGATGCCCCAACCTGTAGCTTTCACCAAAACCCTTTTGTCGTCAAATTGGTCAAAGTAGCTGAGAGACCCAGGCCCTCCAAGTGTGCTCGGCTATCCGCCCCCAAAGAAGGGCCCACTGTGTCAGATTTTTTTCAACCAAGCATATTTGTGATGCCCCTGTAGCTTTCACCAGAACCTGTTTTTGGTCAAATTGGTCACAGTAGCTCACAGATGGAGGCCCTCCAAGTGAGCTCGACTATCCGCCCCCAAAAAAGGGCCCAGTGTGGCAGATTTTTTTTAACCAAGCATATTTGTGATGCCCCAACCTGCAGCTTTCACCAGAACTTGTTTTTGGTCGAATTGGTCATAGTGCCTCAGATATCTAGGCCCACCAAGTGTGCTCGACTATCCGCCCCCAAGAAAGGGCCCACTGTTGCAAATTTTTTTCAACCAAGCATATTTGTGATGCCTCAACCTGTAGTCTTCACCAGAACTTGTTTTTGGTTGAATTGGTCATAGTGCCTCAGAGATCCAGGCCCTCCAAGTGTGCTGGACGATCCACCCCCCTTCACACAGGCACACAGACGCAGAAACAGCAAGAGAGGTAGAAGATGACATGTGCAAGTGATTCGTTGTACATGGCATATGACCATTGTACAGGCTGAACTCATAACATATATTTCCATTTGAATCATGCTCCAACCGCGAGGTGCAACAGGCTTACATCCTATATCATAACATATTTACATATATATGTATATTAGTCACAGTCCACCTCCTCAGCTTTGTGGGACCCACTGGCTTGGGTCCCCGGAGGGACAATCAACAGGATGAGCTCCCCTTGACCGGCTGGGCTTCCATCCAGCAGGGGCAAGGGCTTCATCCACGTCTTGGGGCGGTGCCCCGTGCCCCGCACGTAGTCCAGCAACGTGCGGGGCGACGTCAAAAACCTAAGGGGGAGGGCCTCTCTGGCCTCTCCCCCTCCCCCCCACTGGCCCTGTCCCGCTCCAGGAAGTGTAGGGGCTGGGGGCCCCAGCCCCCTTCCTCTTCTTCTTGTGCCCTGTGCCCTCTGCCCTCTTCCTCTTCCCCTTCACCACTGGGGCATCGGGGTCTGACTCAGACTCAATATTAGACTGAGTCTGAGGGGGGGGGGGGGGCAGTCGCGACTTGGTGGAGCACCACCAGGGGAACCATGTTCCCTGTTAGGGGGGCAAAGGCATTGGCCCTTTGCCCCCCACAGGTGGCAGAGGAGCTTCATGATTTCCTTCGGCACACTGGGAGCCCACCCAGTGCGCCGATGCTTCATGTTCCCAGGTACCTTGACCCAGGATGCACAGGCATCAAACATGGCCCTACAGTCCCTCCCTGGCATGGCAAATGTGCTGGGGGGGGGGGTTCCCCCATTCTGTGGTGGGGTTTTGCAGGTGCCACAACACCACCCGCACTGCAATATACATGCAATTTTTTTGATTGCAGTGCGGAGGGCTGGTGTGCAGGGCAGCCTGAACACCCCCTGCGCGAAGTTGCGCGCAGGCTGACCTGCAGGCATTAGTGCTTGCCAGGTCAAAAATTTCAACCCCCCTAGCATGCACGGCCACAACGAGGCCGTGCAGCTGCTCCTCCCCCCCCCCCCCCGCCCCGAGTCACGTCCCATTTGCCAAAAGGAGGGAGGGTGGAGGCAGGCATTTTGGGCAAGGGGGACTTGAAGAGATGGCGCTTGTTGGCTTCCCCCCATGGGGCACGCATCTACACCAGCAGCCCCTCTGCCTTTTTGCTGTGGGCAGTGGTAGTGTCCCTGAGCCTCTGCTCCTTCTCCCTGAGACCACCCCCCCCCTACCTCTTCCCCCCGCACGTTTCCCTAACATTAACCTCTGCAGCCTTAAACTTCCTAACCTCCTCCTCTGGGTTTGGCTTTGGGGCGGGGGCCAAAGAAAACTCTATACCCCATAGGGGGCCATGGGGGTGATATGTTGGCTGCCGGTCTGTCTAGAATACCTCGCCCTCGGGGGGGGGGGGGGGGGGGTCACCACTTTTTCTCGAACCCCCGGGGGGCCTGGTCCCACACCCGCCACCCCTGCGTCTCCCCCATCACCTCAGTGACATGGGTGCCACTGATAGTGGCTTTCAGCGCACTATGGATGGTGGCGTGCGGTGCGTGACAGAAGGCGTCATTGATGATGACCCTTAACACGTCAAAGGGGATGTGTATAAAAGAGAGGGGGGGGGACTGAACATTACATGTGATAATTGTTTTACTACGCTTTTTGACCTTCGCATCTTTAAACCGGGACAACACATCACTCAGTGTCCACTTCAGCTCGCGAATCATTGGCTCAGGGTGGGTGGAAAGTACACACTTGAGGAGTTTATAGTGGTCGGGCCCTTTCTTGGGGGCGCATAGTCGAGTACACTTGGTGGGCCTAGATATCTGAGGCACCATGACCAATTCGACCAAAAACCGGTTCCAGTGAAAGCTACAGGTTGGGGCATCACAAATATGCTTGGTTGAAAAAAATTTGCAGCAGTGGGCCCTTTTTTGGGGGCGGATAGTCGAGCACACTTGGAGGGCTTGGATCTCTGAGCTGCCGTGACCAATTCCACCAAAAACAGGTTCTGGTGAAAGCCATAGGTTGGGGCATCGCAGATATGCTTGGTTGAAAAAAATCTTGGACAGTGGGCCGTTTTTTTTGGGGGGGGGGATAGTGGAGCACACATGGAGGGCCTGGATCTGTGAGCTACTTTGACCAATTCGACGAAAAAAGGGTTTGGGTGAAAGCTACAGCTTGGGGCATCACAAATGTGCTTGGTTGAAAAAAATCTGCAACAGTGGGCCTCTTTTTCGGGGCGGATAGTCGAGCACATTTGGAGGGCCTCGATCTGTGAGCTACTGTGACCAATTCGACCAAAAAAGGGTTCTGGTTAAAGCTACAGGTTGGGGCATCACAAATATGCTTGGTTGAAAAAAATCTGAGACAGTGGGCCATTTTTTTGGGGCGGATAGTCGACCTCACTTGGAGGGCCTGGATCTCTTAGGCACTATGACCAATTTGACGAAAAAAGGGTTTTGGTGAAAGTTACAGGTTGGGGCATCACAAATATGCTTGGTTGCAAAAAATCTGACACAGTGGGCCCTTTTTTTGGGGCGGATAGTCGAGCTCACTTGGAGGGTCTGGAACTCTGAGCTACTGTGACCAATTTGACCAAAAACAGGTTCTGGTGAAAGCTACAGGTTGGGTCATCACAAATAGGCTTGGTTGAAAAAACCTGAGACAGCGGGTTTTTTTTGGGGGGCGGATAGTCGACCACAGTTGGAGGGCATGGATCTCTGAGGCACTGTGACCAATTCGACCAAAAACAGGTTTTGGTGGAAGCTACAGGTCGGGGCAGTACAAAAATGTCTGCACATTCATGCTCTCTATCACAGTCTTGCAAAATCACAATGTTCCACCACGAGTTCACTACCGACAATTTTGCTGTATGGGTCAATGGGGACGTGTCCAAACTGGAGGCGTTTGCCAGCATCTGCCCTGTGCCTGCCAAAGAGTTCATGGTGTCAGCTTTCATCTTGAACTTCCCCGGGGCCACCCCTTTGGACCGCAATGAGCTAGACAACCTGCCAAGGCCCCCCAGTGGCACAGTCTCATGGGCCCTTTACCACCCAACTCCGCCAGCCCAATACCCAGTGTCCCCAAGCACCAGCTGCCATGCTTCTGCGGCATGAGCATGTTGTGCCAGCAGCAGTGCTGCAAACCCTTGATCGCCTCCAACTAGGTGCCGGGTGGTCTATGGTGGCACTGCGGCAGCAGGAGCTACTACATCTTGCGGCAATGGAGTACTCCCTCAGCAGCAGCAGACTGTTGCCAGAACTGTGCCATCTACTGCTGTAGAAGTCGGGCACCCTAGCCGTACAAGGGCACACGGAGCCGCACCCCCAACAAGCCACCCTAATCTTGGGCTTGTATGCTGATGGATACCAGCTCAGGGGGCGTCCCAATGTAAACACTAAGGTTTGTATAGTTGATTTTACGGCAGACTGGTTCCCAAGGTCTGGCCATGTGCCCAGGTGCATACACATGACAACCTGGATGGAACTTCCCAAAGTTGTTGATGGGGAGTGGCTACCCAAACGGGTAAAGGGCCTACGAGCCCTGCCTTCGTGTAAATTCAACCAACGCATGAAGTATGGTGGTGCAGAGTGCACTACGACACTGCATGTACAGTTTGGTTGCCTGACTGCAGATCAACACCATTCGTGGTCAGAGTGTCCGCAAAAGGGGTGCGTGGCACGTCCCTGGGTCAATAAGCATGGGGCTGCCACACTATTTCTGCACAATTTCTCTAAATGAGGTGCGCGGTTCCCACAAGTTCTAGGGTGTATGCAATCTGGCACAAGTTTATATTATACAACCACTATTACACAGCACCAAAGGAGGAGCCTCCAGACTCCTTGGTATTATTGGCCAGACCGTACCCGGGCCGCACAAGCGTGGGTTGTTGAAGGTAATAGCTCAAGTTGCTAGGAGATACCACCTTGGGTCTTTGCCTCCTGATAGCAGGGAGCACGAGCGCCTCGCGCGAGGAAGGTTCCAAGCAGGCATCAGCTTAACTGGCCGAGAGGCCCGCACTGTGATGGGCAGACTGGCGGGGGGTATGGTCCTCCTCCAGGGTGACCTCGACCGGGAGTTCCCCCAGGGGTACTGCCTCCCCCCCCTTACCGGCGTTCCTACACCGTTCTTCCTCGGCCTTCTTTAGCTTCTCGAACTCGCGGCGTTTTATGTGGCACTCATCCTCGTAGTGCCTCCTCTTGCCGCAGTAGCCACACGTGATAGTGCAGCAGAAGTGGTCCTGGTGTTTGACCTCCTGACCATCCTTGGTCTTCTGCGTCCGCTTCAACTGGAGCATACACGAGCTGCATCTATCGCAGTCATTGCCCTTCCATTCTCTGGTTCTAGCCTTCTGCCACATAGTACACCTGTGCTACGGTTGCACTACATTGGCAACTGCAACATGGCAAGCTACGGGTTTGGTGTACACATATGTTGTGCACATCATTCCGGAATTTGCGGAAGAAGGTTGCAATGCAACCCTATATATGCATGCATGGTCCCATACTTGATTTAACCCGCCGACCCCCATGCTATATTCTGATGAGGCAAGGGAACAGGATCTCCAGGTGGCCAAAAGATATGCCCTAGTTGTGTCCTATGAACCTGCAATGGAAGGAATAGCTATAAGGAGGCAAGCATCCGCAGAATGACCATTTTTGTAAACAATTTGTTGGAAAAAAAGGTAAAAAAACAAAAAGTTTAAACCAAAACCAACAAGTTACCAGTCACTAGTCAAATGGCCTTTGGATAGTACTTAATTAGAGGCTGACTAGGCAGGATGCCAATATTAGTGAAAGTTTGAAGCATGAGCTGTATGAAAAGTTTTTGCGTAAGAAAAAGAAGATCCCCACTGCCAAAATTTGGGCCCCTATCCATCGGAACCTTGTTTTGGAGGCTTGCATGGTTGCTGCCAATGCACTGTTACAGACAGTCTTCCAACGCCTGTTACGGCACTTGATGACATGTCAAGAAGCAGGCGGCTGCAAGTTATATATGCACTCAGCAACCAATTCGGTGAAAGTGCACTTTTCCAAGTGCAGAACTGGAAAGTGATGTGGTTTGTGTGTGTGGGAGTTGTGGCTCAAAGCGTGGTATACGTCAATGGGTCTCGCTTGAGCTGGAGGCTATCTAAAGTTGGCCTACCATGGCTTTGAAGAGCCGGTCCAAATTCAAATCCTGTGCCGCATGGCGTAAAGATCTCAAGGGCAAGGGTAAGGGGAACGGTAAATCTGATGTGGGGCCCATCCACAGACCAGTGGATTCTAACCCAAGTTCCGTTGTTGTGGTTCCTGCTTCGGAGGCGGAGGACAGTGTTGCCTCATTTCAAGGTCCAAGTGATGTAAGCGACCACCAGCGCGTACAACCCATGAGGCAGGCAAAGTTGTTGCGCGTCCCCATTGTTGATAGCGACATAGAGCAGCAACTTGTGTTTCCCGAAGGTGGCAGTAGCAGTAGCAGCAGCAACAGCAGCAGCAGTGATGGTGGGAGTAGTAGCCGTCCTGAGAATGATGATTCTGAAGATGATGATGTGTACGTGTCTGGCGGCTCTACAGTAAGTGCCGCAGGGTCAGATTCTTCATCATCATCTCATGACAGCCCTGAACCTCAACCGCAATCCAAGAAGTATCGGCGTACGGTTGTACATAGTCAGGGGGAGTGGGTGTTGGATGTGGACGCGATGTCAAGTAATGGTTGTCCCGTGCATATGCTCAATGAAGGGGAGTACAGCCTTCACAGTTCCAATTAAGGACAAGTATTCTTTTCTTTTTTGCATGTTGCTTTGCTGAGGTCAGGTATACGGGTGGACAACATTGCCCTCTCTCAACATAGCAAATTTCAGTTGAAAATCGCCTGGAACTTTTCAAAGGTGCCCAAAAAAATGCTCGGAAGTTTTGGCTGCCAGCTCGGGACCCCAAACGCAACCAATATCGCTTGGAATGTTCTATGGACCTTCCATCCAACCGTCGCCGGGTAGCTTGGAAGAAATTTTGGTGCTGATTTCTGAAATGTACCGTGCGATACGAGTCCCATTTGGTGACCATAAGTGCTAAGCGTTTCCGAAAATCCCTTGCAAAATGCCCAGCTTTTTCCTGCCATTTTTTACCTTCTATGCTGTGCGTTCCAGCGCCATGTGTTGTCCAACCATTTGTAGGTTATCGTGCCATTCTGGACATTAAAGACATTTTTTAGGCACATCCAGATTGGTGAAAGCGACATGAGCGCCGCGCCACGGATCGCTTGACTCCGCTCCAATACACGGGAGGCTATAGGGTCCAAATTGTTGATCTCAAAAAGGTTTGGGAAAGGGGCACAACACGTGCCACCGCCATCCTTGAGCAACACCCGCAGATTGGCTCATTTGCGTGGGGCATCTTGGAGTCTCTTTTCCAAAGCGGTGCCACCCTTTTGAAACCCCGTGGTGCCGCACTTGTGTTGGACAAGGAATCTAAATTTGTGGAAGATGCACCAGACACCAAAGGAAAAGAGGATATTGATCCCAGCGATGCTTGTGCGCTGAAATCATGGTTACGCTGCCATGGTTGTGACCGGAATAAAGCTTATGTCCCAAGCGCCGCTGGGAGCATTGTGCATATTACACAACTTGTGAATGAATATTTCAATGGCAATGTGGAACATGCGTCAACCCACCGCCTGCGGCGCATGGCAAACGCTGCCCGGTTTGAACATACCCCCACAAACCCTAACAAGGTTGCATTGCCTAACACTGGCAATGTCAATGAGGATGCCGTCGCTGTTGGGGCTATTTTTCTGGCCCTAATGACCTTCATATGGGGCCAGCATCGGACATGTTCCGTGGGCAAATTTCGTTTTTCATGGTGCACGGTTGATGGTGCAAGGGTACATGGTACCACTAAGGAGGCCCTTGTGATAGGACATGCCATCCCCGTGGCGGGTCAATTTTTGCCCTTTGTTGCAACCACCAATGATCCGACCTTGTTGCGGTGGACTGGACACTTTGATCCGGAATCTGAGTTTCGGACCAGCCATGTGGTAGTTTTGGATGCCCAAATGGATGGCGATGGTCGTTAAATCATTCCAGTGGGCACCTTATCTTCTCTGGTGAAAACCACACAGGTGCCAAATTGTCCGCAGTTGCGTGCCGAGCCCCATGCCGGTGTGGCACATACCCGTGTGCGACCTGTAGAAGCTACATACTTCTGTTTGTTTTGTGGAGCGGCCATTGCTTTGGCAAGGATGTGCAATCATGTGGCTGTGCACTTGCAAAGGGGAGAGGTGGTAGTTAACCAGGATGCAGGGTGAGGTAGAACCTTGTGGATTTTGTGGTCGTAGAGTAGGCACGTGCATGATGAGTATTGTGCAGAAGAAAATCAGCAGCTACTGCCCGTGTGTAGTCACGTTGAAGCTAGCAGTGGCCATGCGCAAGCAAGAAAACATGCCCCGTGAATGTCCAATTCCCGGGTGCAGCGCGACCCCGTGGGTTTTGAACATCAAAACTCACTTGGCGCGGTGCCATTCCACAGTGCCACCGAACACCCTTGATTTGACGGAATGGGTTGCAGTTAGCAGGGATGATGCGAAAAAAAAAGGAGCGAGCCAAAAAAAAATCCCTGTGGTGGTGAAACCGAAGATCACTTTGAAAGTGGCACAAGTGTTTGATAGGGAGGCTACGTCTTACTATGAAGCTTCGCTTGGCCGCTCGGATTGGGAATGGAAACCAGAGGAGGATGCAAGCTCCGCGGAATCAAGGTCTGTAGCCGATCTGATTCGTCCGGTGGTAACGAGAGTTCGGCATCTTCCAAAGATGCTAATGACTCCTCTTCTTCCTCATCGGCCTCTTCTTCCTCTTCTTCAGGGGTGGGCGTTCTCCCCAAAAAGAAGGCGATGAAGGCCAAGGGCACAAAGCGGCGCACTACCACTCCCATGCTCAGTGCTAAAAAGCGATGCACCCCTGGGCGCAAGTAGGCCGCCCTCTCCCTCTCCTTCCCTTGCAGCAGCATGCACGTTAGGGCTCGAAGGCCCACACAATGGCGCGGGGAGGGAGGCCTAGCCTGCCATAGCCTTAAGGGCCTTCCGAGTTTCGTTGGCCGACCAGTACAAGATCACACACGCTCTCTCCTTTATGTCCCCTCGATGCATTTCTCACCCCATAGTGTATTTCTAACCCCATGGTGTATTTGGAACCCCATGACCGCCTCGGTGACCCACAGTCCCGAGGTCACGGCGGTCCTTAAGGAACCAGGTTTTTTTTTTTTGTTAAGGACCGCCCTTAAGGACCGCCCCAAGGGACCACCAACCGCCAACCACCAACTCCCACCAACTGTCAACGGCCACCAGCCGCCAACCACCAACCGCTGCCAACTGTCGCCAACCGCCAGCGGCGACCAACCGCCAACCGCCAACCACTACCAACCGCCACCAACCACCAATCACCAACCACCAACCGCCGCCAATCACCAACAACCGGCACCAACTGCCAGTTGCCAACTGCCAACCGCCAATCGCCGCCAACCGCCAACCGCCAAACGCACCAACCATGGTTGAACATAGGGAGTGCCCGCAGGCTTTTTTGGGAAAACTGTGTAACGGAACACGTTCTTTTTTTCTGTTAAAGACTGCCCTGCCCAAGGGTGCTGATACCCATTGCTGGAAATACCCAAGCCAATGAAAACCTACCCAACACATGGGTCGGGATACCCATTGCCGGAAATACCCAAGCCGATGAAACCCTACCCAACACATGGGTAGGGGCAGTGCGAATTGTCGGATCACACCTAGGCCGCATACCCAACCGTTCGGAGGTGCCTGACACTATGTGAGAACTGTAATGTGTTTCATTTGGTGTGCATATATGTTAACATCTTAGGCCACCGGGTCCATTTTGGGCCTGCCAAGGGGGTGAGGGGGCTAGGGTGCCCTTCTCGTGGACGATACCCCCGCGCAGCGAAAAACCCCCTTCCCCCCCCCCCCCCGAAACCCCCCTTTTTAATTTTGGCTTTGGGAGGGGTTTTAATCTGGATATCCGATTTTTGAGAACCCCCCCCCCCTGGTCCTGTTTTTTAATTAGGTCCCCCCTCCCTGGTCCTCCCTCTTCAAGCCTCCCCAACCTTCTCCAAAATTGATGAGCCTCTGCATCCCTAGACAGTCCATAATAGTTCCCATTCCCAGTTCTACAACCCATACTGTTTCTGCCAGTGCAGCCAGGTGTACTGAATTTTTCTGCCAAGTGCTGCCAAGTGCCAGCCAGCCTGCCTGCCCACAGACATGAACAAGCGTACACACGAAGATGGATGGCCATATGGGGCACATGGAACGTTGCATGGAGCAACATACATCTTGGATTTATGGATGGACTGTGGTTGTAGAGATGCCGCATGGTAGATGCCAGTAGATGGTTGATGTTCGGGAGGGTTGCGAAGGGCTGTGGAAGGTTAAAGAGGATTTTGGGGGTTTCGAGTGTTGGAGAGGGTGATGTGCGGCTTGGGTGTTGCAAGGATTGTGGAGGTAGTGGAAGTGCAATGACAGCAGAGGGTTGTAGAGAGTCCAGTTTCTATTGGTGAGTTGCTGCGTCAGTGAGTTTCATTCAGATGATCGTGGGCAGACCAGGGCTGCAGCAGTAATAGATAAGATAGGCATGCACACAAACAAAGCATAGCAACGCAAATCCAAATTCAGCGAAGTTGGAAGGTAATCCATTTGCACACTGTGCAACCAGGTGCAAGAGGGGCAATGACAGGTGCAACCTTCAGGTGTAGTTATGCATATGGTTGTGGCGTGGTTGTGAGTGTCTGAAGAAGTCATTTTCGGATGCAAAGCATGCACCGAGGTGGAACTCATTTCTGGTTCAGCAGTCAGTGCATTGGAGATCGGCGAAGGCATTGGATGTAGTCTGAGGTAGAATGGTAGGGAGGACCAGGCTTCGACTTGGGCCGTCACCCCCTCACCTCTTGCCTCCTGTGCCCACAACCCCTGTCTCGTTCCTTGTTTTCTCAATCCAACGAGTGGCACACTTGGATAGGTGGACCAGCCGCTATCTGCTCCAAAAAGAGGAAGGGGGGCAGTAATTATTGACATTGCGTGCGGCAGCCAATTTGGCATAACCCGAAAGGTTGATTACAGAAGGGGCAAGGGGCATAACATATGGGCTTTTTTCCCATTCCCAGAACCACCCCCTGAGCTCAAGCAACATCCCCCCCCCCCCCTTGCAAACCCTTGCCCACATCCTAAGTGGGAAATGAGTGTCACACCTGGATGAAGTGTACCTTAGGGGGAGTATCCGCACCGCGCGTGCACCGTGCGTGCACCACGTCATGTATTTGAACAACTTCTCCAGGAGATGGTCTACCGGGAGAGGCGTTGTAGATGGTACCTGGTGGGCTCTGAGGTGTTACCATTCCCCCTTATTGGCTCTGGATCCAAAAGGGTCCATGGGACAACCCCGGTACCTGCACCGCACGCGCACCGCACATGCACCGCGGCAGGTACTCCCCCTTAGTCCCAGCAAGTTGGGTAGGATAGGAGGTAGTTTTTTTGGACCGGATTGCATTGCCAAAAAAACGTGCTTTGCTTGGTTAGCAAGGGATTGTACAATGATAGCAGTGGATTTGTTTTGTCATATACCTAGGTTGGGTCATTGGGAGAATCGGTTGGTTGCCCACTTTCCCTCACATTAAGTGATCTTCCGCAGTTGCATTTTAATTGCTTGCAAGGAAATGCACACAGCACATAAAAGTGAGTGCAGACAACGGCACACTCAGATCCAGGCTTGGGAGGCCGTTGACAATCATTCCTCGCTTATGCAGCAAGGGTTGAGCAAGGAGTGTGCAGCAGTGTTAGTCAATATAGTTGGCCCAAAACATAGAACCATGAGACCTCTAAGGATGATGATTCCTGATGTTGGCCATGGCCACGGCAGGACTCTTTTCTTGAGTTTCTAGTGCCAATCACACCATGTGATACTATGTTATATTGGCCGAGTTGCAACTAATTGGTGGCCACACAGAGTATTTGGTGCTATTTGTGGACTCGGCGTCCCATTGTTAAGGTCACTATGGAGTGCTGTATGGAACCGGCAATCATTCATATTGCGCATGTACTGCAACGGTTGCATTCTTTTTTTTTTTAATTTGCCATTTTTTTTTACAATTTACACGATTTACCGCAAAATTAATTTCACAAATTAACCGCAAAAAAAGTCGGATTTTTTTTCCCGTAATTTACAAGATTTATTGCAAAAAAAGATACACGCATTTACCGCCTGCTCGCAATTCAGCGTGGATATAGTAATACCAGGAAGCAATTATGGAGTGTGGTAGTCTGAATTCAGCACGGATGTCAGTTTAACAAGGAAACACAGAAAGCTCTCCTGATCCTCCCTACCACTTGTGGCAACAGGACGCCCAGGTAAGGGGCAGCAAGGTCACAGTGGTAGTATGTAGGCCACCTTTCTAGTTGACAAAATAAGGCAACAGTTCACCAATATCAGCAACAGAGCATTGTTATGGACTGCATGCAGGCATGTACATATGCACACACCACCCGAAATGAGTCTGAGCTGGCAGTCTGGACAGGCCCCTGAAGTGAGAGTCCAAGGGTCTCAACACGGCTCTAGAGTCACGAAGCACAATACCACAAGAGGCAACATCACAAAAGCGAAGGCAAGAACAGGCGCCTAAATTTTGGCTCGGTTAGACACACATACTCAACTCGACAAAGCGAATACACATGCATGAATAGCACAGTGCCAGTGCATTGGGATGACAACGACTGAAAATCACAGCGCCACAACAAACAGGTGCAGAGGGCAACCAATAGATTGTGGTGTGGTTCAGGCAGACACTGAATCATAACACAGCGTTGCAGACACTCACCTCGGAGTGTCAGCAAAAATGTGTGGAGAGCAAATATCAGGATCAGGGTTAGGGGCACAGGGGGTCTGTGCAATTGAGATGGCACTACAAAACAATGCAGACAACATTCCGCATGTTCTGGATGTCTGTGCTCAGGCTGAGGGCATGCGGACTGTGGTGCACAAAGGCAGTGCAGTAGGTGGTGGGAATTGGGGGACAGCATGGGCCGTGGAGTGACCCAATTGTGCATCTGCAGGTTCTGTGACTGTTCCTGTACCTGCGCAGCAGTGGGGCAACGGCATACCCACACCCTGCACGTGAGTGTTGATGCTCGTGCATTTGCAGGTCGGCAGCAGGTGTTGCTGACCAAGATGCTGACGGTTTAGAACCCTGCATATCTGCAGGATGAGGCAGTAGTGCTGTGCCCGAAGGCCGAGGCTCTATTTGAGTTTGCTCTTCGCCAAGTTGCACTGGATTTGAACAAGGGCATTAGGCCTTGGAGGTTGCAAATCAGGCCATACCCGGAAACCAGGTGGGACTTGGGACTGTGGTCCACCCAAGTCCCCCCCCCCCCCCCTGCCTGGTGCGGCAACCCCCCATTTGCAAACATGGAACACAATTGTGAGCGGTCTTGCCCTCAAGCAAAAGCACAAAAAAGGGCCGCAAAACACATTCAACCAATCAAGCGGACTACAGCAGGACAAGCATTCTTGAATTGTAGGTGCTCACTCCTGTTAGAATCAATTGACTCCGGCTATGTACACGGGTTAGGACCTGTCACCCTCTCCTTGCCAGTTGTCTGTGTGTGCCAGCACATCTGAACAACGAAAAACTACGTCCGCACTTTCCAACATAGGAATATTTGGACGTACATCCCTGGCACCATGCACACAAACAATGTGCTAGCCCTGCTGCCCGCCTGTTCGTCGTGGACTTATGGAAGTTAGGCTGGCAGTGCAATGCAGAAAGTGACCACAACCAACAAGCAGGTCATGCAACAGACAAGGCGCTGGGCACCCGTTGCACTTCACCTACCTGCCCTCATGGACCACCCGCCTACTCTGCCACTCAGTCGGCAAGTTCAAGTCACATGTGCACCGTTCTCATATTTTCTTTTCTACGCGCTAGTTTCATGTTTTGGTATGTCGCAATCTTGGGGACATGAACGCATACCGACGAGGCGTTACAGCATCTTCTGCAGGTGGAGCACTGTAGCCTTGGTGGGTTTGTGTGCCTGTATGTGGCTGACCACACATGCAGATAGCCTGGCCGCGTGGACTGCGCATCTGTGGACCCCCTCAGTTGCGCATGCCCGAGCAGAGCTGCCGGTGGCACAGCCAACCAGTGTCTGGCACAGTGATGCAGGTTCCGCCCTGTCCGTGTATTTGGGACGCCCGGGAGGTGGCACATTGGTGGCAATGGACAGCGGCAGTATCTTTCCCACAGGGCCTTTGCGGAGCAGGGGCACAGTGAGACAGAGCCCTCGCGCATTTTTCAAGTCTAACAACCCACTCCTACAGCACTGGAGCCCCGTCATAGCCCTTGCATCCACTGCGTTCGTGCTGTTGTGGCGTAGGGCGCGTATGCTGACAGATGCGCTGCCCAATGACCAGTGCACGCTCATGAACAGATCTTCTGACCACTTGCAGCGGCAACCTTGGCACCCTGTGTGCCAGAGTTGGCTGTTTTGCCGCTTGTCCAGGGTATTTCACTTGAGGCTCGCAGGCTTGAGCCAGTCAAGGCAGCGCACCTGTGCTTGTTGTTTGGCGAATTCATTGCCCGAAACCCTCCAATTTGCAGTCTTCAGTGCAGCAAAGGGGGCGCCACACACAGAGGCTGATGGAGGGGGAGGTTCTGTGGACAGAGCAACTGAGCTGCTTCGTGAAGCTAATCTTGAGAGTGAAGCATCACCATCCAGGACTAAAGCACAAGCTGCAAGGGGCAGTGCGAGTGCTGATACTGGATTCGGCGGGAAGTCTTGCACTCGACCCCATTGCGGCGATGAACCACAGCAAAGTAGGCAGAGGCAAAGTGGGCAGCCCCTCCGCACTGCACATAAACAACTCAGTGCTAATACACAAATGGTGCAGCATCAGGTGCAGCATGCTCCACATCAACCTGCAAAGCAACAACAAATGCTGCAACAACAACAACAACAACAACAACAACAACAACAACAACAACAACAACAACAACAACAACAACAACAACAACATCCAGAGCTGCTACATGCACAGCAACATAGTGCGCTGTTACAGCCAAATCTGCAACAGTGGCAATTTCGGCAACCAAAGCAGACGGCACAGCACCCATTTGCAGAACAGATATCTGGACAGCAGCAGTATGTACAGCAGCAGTACGTACAGCAACAGTATGCACAGCAGCAGTATGAGCAGCATCAGTATGCACAGCAACAGTCTGCACAGCTGCGTGCACAGCAACAACAGGCACAGCAACAGTATGCTGCCCAGCAGCAGCATGCACAGCAGCAGTATGCACCGCAGCAATACACACAGCAACAGTATGCGCAGCAGCAGAGTGAACAGCAACAGCATGCACAGCCACAGTATGCACAACAGCAGCATGCACAGCGCCAGTATGCTTCCCAGCAGCAGTATGCACAACAGCAGTATGCACAACAGCCTTATGTACAGCAACAGTATGCTCAGCAGCAGCATACTCAGCAGGCACAGCAGCAGTATGCTCGCCAACAGCTCTCATCACAACAGAGTGCACAGCAGTATGCACAACAGCCCTACAAACAGCAGCAGCATGCTCAGCAACAGCATCCTCAGCAGACACAGCAGCAGTATGCTGGCCAACAGCCCTCATCACAACAGGGTACACAACAGTATGCAAAGCAGCCAAAGCAGCCATGTCCCCCTGCCCAGCTTCAAACTCGGCAATTCTCCACCGTACCGCAGCCTCATTGGCAACTGCAACCAGTGCCAGGCCCACCAGACCCTGAGGCACTGCACGCACACCTTACAGCCTCTGTCACATGCTCCCAGTGGAAACAGAAGATGGGCAGCGAATTTAACAAGGAGTACTTTCACAAGATCTGTGAGAAGCTGGAAAATGATCGATTTGAAGGCTTGCAGGTGTTCCCACCGCGTGACAAAATATTTGCAGCTTTCAATCACTCCACATGGGACAACCTTAAGGTTGTCATTATTGGTCAAGACCCGTACCATAAACAGGGTCAGGCTCATGGGCTGTCCTTTTCTGTAAATTTTGGGATCGCCGTGCCACCAAGCTTGCGGAATATTTACACGGAGCTGGAAAACGACGTGCAAGGATTCCGAAGACCTTCGCATGGCAATCTAGAGGCCTGGGCAAGCCAGGGGGTGCTGCTGCTAAATGCGTCTTTGACGGTAATCGAGGGGAAACCGAACTCCCATCAAGATATTGGTTGGAAGCTGTTCACGGACAGTGTGATCCGGGTCATCAACAAAGAGCACGACGGCGTGGTGTTTTTGTTATGGGGTGCCTTTGCGAAAAAGAAGGGGCAGTTGGTGGATCGCACGAAGCACCGTGTGTTTGAGGCCGCACATCCGTCGCCCATGGCGGCGAATCGGGGAGGCTGGTTCGGGTGCCAAGCCTTTTCAAAATGCAACACTGCCCTCATGGAATTGGGCAAGCTCCCGGTCAATTGGCAGAATTAAGTGGCAGACGTGCCACAGATGTGCCCCGATCCGAAACAGCACCCAGTACGCCAGATTGAAGGAAAAGGGGGGCAGGAACAAGGAAAGAGGAGGGAAATGGGTAAGGGAGCCATGTGGACCAAGGAGCTTTGGGTCTGTATTCAGGTGTTCAGGCCAGTTAGCGGGAAAACCTGCGTGTACAAGTATATACAACACAAATATATATGTGTAATACCACCCCCTTTTCTCTGTGATTCTGGAGTGGGCAACAACAACAGCAGCAAGCAAGCAACATAGCTGGGAGATGTTTTACGAATGACACCTCCCAGTGCTTCAGGCTCTACTCTGCTCCGCCATGTTTGGCATTGACATGTGCCTCCCAAATCCAGCATTTGAGGCAAAAAATGCAACAATGCCCACCTGGGCTGTGTGGTGCCCTCCCATGTTTTGGCCACAGTTTTGTGGCAAAAAATAGCCATTTTCCCCAAAATGGCCCAAAAACGGTCAAATTATCAATAAATTGGTGAGTGCCAATGAGGCTTGTTTCATCCTCCAATATGCGGACTTGCCTGGGCAGGGGTGTGAGCCGCCACATAATGGATGAACAAACGAATTTCTTTAATATATCATGGAGTTGACAAAGGCAAAACAGTAGATAGGAGACTCATGGGTGATGGGTGTAGCCGTAGCATAGGAGGTCCATTGTGGGCATCGGTCTGTGTATTTTGCTGTGTATAGGCTCTTAGTGAGACGGAACGCGTGCTCTGTAAAAGGAACCTGCCCATTCTGCCACAACGCATGGTATGAAAGAAATGCCCCCAAACAGGCCTGAAATCGTCCATAGTCTGGGCTTGCAGGCACGGGGAGAGTGCAGAAGGCACAAGGGGGCGCAGGGGAATGACAGTAACCATCCACAGCACCAGGAAACAGCAGCAACCATCCAGAGCCCACAAGAAACAACAGCAAGAGAGTTTGTGGCAAAGTTTTCCATTTTTAAGGAGGAGTCCCCCCCCCCCCCCAACATTTGCAACAGTTGAGTTGTGGTTGTCTGTGCACCCCTTTCTGCACCTTGCTTCACTTCCAGATAATATGTCCTGAGTCAGGGATCAAGGATGAGGGAATCGGTGATTATGAGGGTGCCAGCCAGGGATTTTTGGGACAAATTTGCCTGTACAGTAAGTAGTACAGTAGTTTCATTGAGTCATGGACACATTTGTTGTGAGTTTTTGCCAAATTGTGCTGAAATACAGAAGTAGACTGAGGTGACAAATGGGTCAAAGACAGTTCCCACTGCTGAGGCCCTGCTGCAATTTCTGCAGGAGGGGGGGGGTCAATTGTGGTGAATACGAAAAACCCCCCCGTTTTGTACTGAAAAACCCCCCGCCTTGTACTAAAACCCCCCCCGTTTTGTACTTAAAAACCCCCCGTTTTGTACTAAAAACCCCCCCAAAATGTACTAAAAACCCCCCTTTTTGGACTAAAAAACCCCCTTTTTGTACTAAAAAAACCCCCCTTTTTGTCCTAAAAAAACCCCCCCGGTTTGTACTAAAAAACCCCCGTTTTGTACGAAAAAAACCCGCTTTTTGCACTAAAAAAACCCCCCGTTTTGTACTAAAAAAACCCCCGCTTTGTACCAAAAACCCCCCTTTTTGTACGAAAAAACCCCCCTTTTCACCAAATAAAAAAAATTACCTCCGCCAAACAGGAAAAGCCCCCTCTACCGTGTCTCAAGTCCTGCCAAACCCGCACACCCTTCCCCACGCTCTATTGGCGTGAAAACTGTCCATTGCAGCTATTTGCTTCCTCCTTAATGGCACCGTGTGCTCCTGCATTGCTGTATTGGGCCCCAACTTAGCCCTCTACAGACCCCCACCCCCAAAAAGAAAACTGCCACATCGTGCAGGCATCCTGCACGCTCTCTTTGACTGTGTGGTGCTTGGGCGTCCTCTGGGGCCCCCGACACCCGGCGAAGAAGCCTTTGCACCCCACTAAGGCACCAACCCTGCAGACAGAGTCGTTTAACGGACAGAAAAAAAATGCCACGTGGAAAACAGCAGGCGCACCTGCAAAAAAATTGTTTTTGGCAGAAAAGGCACTGCTGCGGGCCCCCGTTTCATTGAAAAAAAGAGGGAAGCAGTTGAGAGCGGGGACGGGGGGGTAGACCGTAGACGGTAGACAATGGAAAAATTGGGTCCCCCACACTAAACGGGGGACCCCACTGAGATCTGGGGTGTGAAGCAAAGCAGAATGCCCCTCCAGGCAGACACACAAAGAATGCAAAACTCGTACACAGAGCAATGTGAAGTAAAACACTCAATGTACAATCACATGTGCTTCCATGAGCCTACATCGCCTCTGCTACTTTCATACCGGTAACGGAAATGGGGCAAGCCCCCACCCCCCCACATCCCCACGGGTGTTGTACGTACAGCACAACATACAGACAACCTGTCTTCCAGGACTGAGACTCAGGGCTCACATTGCCCTGAAAATACCCCGAAATGTACTAAAACCCCCCCCAAAACGTACTACAAAACGCCCAGAAATGTACTAAAAGATCTCCTGAAATGCACTAAAAAAACTCCCAAAATGTACTAAGAACCTTCCTAACTGTAGAAAAAAATCCCCTAAATGTATTTAAAACCCCCCCTAAATGTACTAAAAAAACCCCCCGAACCGTACTAAAAAACCTCCCGAAATGTTTTACAATACACCCGGAAATGTACTAAAAGATCCCTTGAAATGCACTAAAAAACCCTCAAAATGTACTAAAAATCCCCTTAACGGCACTAAAAAAACCTCCCTAAATGTACTAAAAAAAACCCCCTAAATGTACTAAAAAACTCTCCGAATTGTACTACAAAACCACCCGAAATGTAGTAAAAACCCCCGCGCCCAAAACCCCCCCAAGTGTACTAAAAAAACCCCCGGGGTTTTTTTTAGTACAATTGGGGGAGGTTTTAGTACATTTTAGAAGGGGGGGGTTGTAGTACAAAAGCGGGGTTTTTTAGTACAAAAACGGGGGGTTTTCTAGCACGCACAAAGGTCCATTGAGTACCAGATATAGTGCAGCCACATACGACATGGGTTTGAGGACGAATTTGCCAGCCTCATTGAGTCATGGACACATTTGTTGTGAGTTTTTGCCCGATTGTGCTTAAATGTACATTACATTACATGATTACAGAAGTAGAGTGAGGTGACAAATGGGTCAAAGACAATGCTGTGTCACACTCCGATTGGGTACCAAACGTAGTGCAACAACAAGAGGTATATGTTTCGGGAGGAATTTGCCAATGGTATTGAGTCATTGACACACTTGCCGTGAGTCTTTTCCTTATTGTGATTAATTACGGAAGTACACGAAGGTGACCGATTGGTCAAAAACAGTGCTGTGTGACAGTTTGATTGGGTACCAAAAGTAGCGAAACAAGATAAGGTATGGGTGTGGGGACAAATTTGCCGGCTGGATCGAGTCATGGACAGCGAAATAAGAAAGATGTATTTCTTACAGATAGCAACCTTTTTCATAGTGGTTTGTTTCATGCTTACCAGAGGCCTTACTACTTCTGGGGCAAACCATCCAATGGAAGCAGTACGTCTTCATGCGAAGATGTAAAGCAGTGGATCAAGGATTTGAAGCGCAAAGTGTAGTATTGGACATTGTTTTTCGATTTTCATCTCCGTTGGCAAGTCGCATTCAAGCAATAACCCAAATTTCACAACGAGCGGGCAACGAGTAAGATGGCTGCACCGGGTGCTCAAACACCAGCGCGACAGAATTATGCTAAGAATTATGGTGAACTGTACTAGATGGAAGGAGATGACTTGCTTTTCATTCAGTGGCCCCGATGTAAAATAAAGGAGACAAGGACCTTCTAGCTCACACCCATCCGGTCCTGCTATACACACGTCTATTGGAAGTTGCAGCCCAAAGCCGCAAAGGCCAAGGACTCCGCAAGTTTTGGCACATTGACATGGTGAGCACAATTGATGCCCCGATCATCGTTGTGTCTTTGGCAAAAGATTGGCAATCTCAACAAGAAATGCACTACATAAATGCAACATAATCATTCAGAAGCGTCATCATTGTCCGCCGGAGCAAGGGCACACAACGGACACACAAACTGAACTCAGCATGCAGCATATGCACAACAAGCAGCACTTTGTCATCTAGGCAAGGGCAAATCTGTGGCTGTTAAGACCCACAGGTTTCAAGAATGCAAGAGCTTTACCATTATGTTCCCGCAAATAAACATTACAAGGTTTACATTTCGCAGAGGGCATTGAGAGATTGTGACAGCACGATCTGCTTTCACTTTGGCCACCACCTCCAGTTGCCACCGCCTCCACCCGTTTCCATGGACTCCGTTTTGGGGCACCAAACATGAACACTAGTGCTTTGTGTCGGGCGTGCACTTTGGCCACGTTTTCACTGTCACCAACACTGGAAAATGTTCTGCGTCGGCACAGTTGCCGTTCCTAGGGTGGGACAGAGAGAGATGGGGGGAGGGGGAGACCCTTCAGTCTACACTCTACAAAAACAACAGCTGAATCTATGTGGTGTAGACCTACTTGCCCCTGGCCTGGTTCTATCGCCTTGTCCCACCTTCCAACCTGCCAAAACCCTTCACTGCCTTTCTGTGGGACAAATCCATTCTAATAAGGCTCAAAATGAGTTAATTACATCTTGGAATGTCGGAAGCAGCCCAGCACATATAGAGTTTTTATGTAAAAAGCGTGGCGAGCACTTTTGAAAACTCTGGAGCTTTGGTGTACAATATTGAGATTTGGTACAAAGTGGAGTCAGAATGATCCAAAACCACTTTTTTGCCCACCCCGAATGTTGTGGATGATTTTTGAACGTGTTTCCGACCCATTTTGAGTTCTTCCACATGGTGGCATCCGGCAATCCAGGTGGGGCGTCCTAGGCGTTAAGAAGCTTTTTGAATGGTACATAAAAAACAATCCACCGTTTACTTTCCCACCCCACCCACCTCCAAGGTTACAGAAAACCCAATTATTACTGATAAAACCTCCTTGTTTACTCACCAAAAAAACCCGAATGATTACCGCCAAAAAACCTGAGAGAGTCCCTCGCCCAGTGGCGAAGGACATATGCGACCATGGCGTCCCGCAGCATACCGGTGCATCGTCATTATGGACTGGCTTGGAAGCCATCCGAACAACAAGGGGTTGAAGGGCGTGGACGACAGTGAAAGAAAGTTGACTGACTTATACTATTTTGTGGCGCGACCACACTTATATGTTTTCTTTGGCCGCGCTCGTCGCAGCCATGTCAGCAATATTGGCGGTCAGGTCATCAATCCACGCATGACACCTTGGTTGCACGACAAACTGAAGCGACGCCACATTGACTATTGCGTGAAGATCCACAATGTACTGTTGCCGAAGCACCCCAAATGGGATATCAGCGAGTGTAGGACCCCTAATGGGATATCGGCGAGTGTAGGATGAAGGCGCTCCTTGTAACTTGGCTTGCTGAATGGGCTGCATTTCCTTTGACAACCACACACGTCGTCAGCAGCAAGAACATGGTGTTTACCAAGGTGCCACTCACAGAATCCGTGGATGATGTGGACCTCCTGTGCCCTTCAGTAGCCATGCCCATGCCTGGACCTTTCCTATCTGTTGTTCTCGGTCCTGTTTTAGATGAAGACGAAATCTCAAGGCGGGAGGCACATGAAGCCTCGGAGGCAGCAATGGAGAACAACATTGACGTGCTGTCAGTCCCAAGCACACCACTGGTACAAAGAGCGGCAAAGTGGAGGCCAAAAACTCGGTTGGACAGACTTGCCAAAAGGTTTTGTGTTGCACAACATGATGTACATGGTGAGCGTGTAGCTAGGGAGAGCTGGCAAAGGGCAAGAGAAGCTCGGGAGGCAAGTGCAAACTTCGGATGATGAAGGCGCTCTGAGCTGTGCAGTGTTGCTTACCATGAGTGAGAGGGAGTAGTAAGAAAATTTGAACAGGCTTTCACTGTTGATGCTCTTGATGATATTGTTTTTTTTTGTGCTCCTGCTTGCTCCTGCTGCTTCTTGATGTAGCTCAGGTTTTCCAAATGTCAATGTTTTGGTAAAACTCAAGAATAGACCACAGCTCCCAAGTACCCACACTGCAATAAGAGAAAATTCAGGATCAAATCCACAACATGAAGGGCTGCAGTCAAAGGAGAATGATTGACAATTTATCTACACATAGGAACTCACAATAACTACAGATTTAGAAAAGACAGTTAGAAAATATCCTACAATCATTGGAAAACTGTCCACATGGGCACTCTCTACTTTATAGTGTTATCTTGAGATGTGCACTCTTTGTTTTGAGTCCCATAGGTGTTGAGGTGGCATGGCATGTGGTGCTGAAGTCACTGCCATGTCAAACGGGAACTTCCTACGTAGCTATGCTGACTGGGTATTGAACCCACGACCTCTCAAAAAGAGGTGCCCCAGCCCCCTAGGGTGCAGACCACTAGGATAACTAAGCATTCATGAGAAAATATACAAAAATGTATAGGCTCTGAATCAATGTAAGCGCCTCAGTCAGGCCAGGAAATGGTGTTTATGTCGAACAGTTGTGGGGTCAGGGGTCCACACAACATCCTAAGTTTAGTGCTTGGTTTCATAGGTCACAATGCTTTTGTCACCCCTCTTTTGTCTGGCCAATATCAAGACAAAAATGTAGTATGCCTCCAGGCATCTCTAAAGCAATTAAAGCTTACCCCTAGGCATGGGAATACACTTTTTCTTACTCCCCCCTTGTGCTGTGGTGGCCACCACTGTCGCATTTTAGGGAAAAAAGGGTATTTTTCTTGACCTCCATGGTTTCAGCATCTTTTTAAAATTACCTACAACCGTCCTCAAACTGTAAATGGGCGCTGCACCAGGGCAGTCGCCAGTCGTTGCCTTGTATACACAATATCTTGCAGACCACACTGCGCTCTGAATTTAGCTCCTGGCGTCTCTGGTGTGGCTGTGGCTTGGTAGGGGGTTAGATTGGGCATGCAAAGTCGTGTACTCATGCACCCCTCCCTCCAAGTGGCAAAACGCAAAACCCAACGCAGGATACAATCAGGGCTTGTGCTCGGAGTTGCTATCGTACCTGCAGTCTGCACCTGAGCTGTCCTTAAAGCGAGGGGGCGGCGTACAAAAATTCATTGCCCCTTATTGTGGTCTTTGGATTCTGGGCAGTCTCCCTTGGGGCTGCGGTTCAGCCAGAACGCGGCTTACTTCGCTTCGCATCTCAGGGACATCTGAACAGAAGAGATGCAAAGGATGCGGGCCTGATTGCTGATCAACGATCGACGATACACCAAAATTTGTCAAATGATGGCCTAGAATTTTCTGAGGGTACACACCTGACCAGAATCCTCACCTGCATTCAATGGACTTTTTTTCGTCTTTTTTGTTCATCTCAGAAATGTCTATATTCTCGGATTCGTACGGAGAGAAAAGCGGTGCGCAGGGGCGCGTCTTAATTCACGGCAGGAAAAAATAAGATTATAACAGTATGACACGTACTTATCAAGAAATGAGGAAACACACACAAAATAATAAAGGTAGACAATCCGGCCATGCTTATAGGAATATTCAAGAAGCAAAAAATCAAGAATTCTAAATTCATTAAGAGTTCAAAGAGAACGGTATAAACATTCCGGTTGTTATTGCTTCGCATGCTGCATACACATTGCTTGCCTTGTGCCTCCGTCGTCAAGCCGTGTAGCAAGGAAAACATAGTGTAGAGGGATTGATTAGCAGATTGCAAAGTGATTGGAGGTGAGATTAGGGCAAAACAGATGGCCTTCGGCCAGGGAGTGTCTGTCACGGGGAGCTACTGGTCCTGTGTAATAGGTTTGAGTGCTGCGGTGCATGCGTTGAAAGTCGCAAGATCAGAATGCCAGATCAGCGACGCGCGCACAGCGCACAGAGAAATATTTTGGCAAGAAAAGCTAGTGCAGTGTTTTGATTTAACAATGAAATCAACAATTAAATTAATTTGCATATTTGTATTTCATTTTCTGCACAGTACAACAAGATTAAAATGTGATCATCTTCTCTGAGTTGTACTGTGCCTTCTCAGTGCTCTGTGGGACCTCAGATCGGAAAAAGATAGACACTTATGCGAGGAATGATTACAATCTTGTTTGTACGAGTCCGTGGTTAACGTGGTTCCACAGTGGATCAGTGGATTGCCCTAGCGCAGACATTGCCACTGGAGAGACGTCCGCGCCGGCTGCGCTGCTGTGTCTGCAAGTAGAAGTCCTGCATGCCTTCGTCCCACTACAGCTCAAGCGTTCCTGGAGCTGGCGAGAGTGATGCTGAGAGGCTTGAACGCGACCGGAGAGAAATAGACCAGAACGCTGATGAGTTGGACCGTGTGAAGGATGAAGTCAAGGACTTGACGCAGGATGTCAGGAAACTACGCGCAGAGCGCGACGAAGCACAAGACGCGCTTAACAAGCTTCGCCGAAAAGTACAAGAAGGTAAGCCACCGCGCCTGTTGCCAGGGAAGCGCCCTACACACAGAGGGAGACGCCGCAGCCGAAGATTCGAGGAGTCCAGGGCACGTTCAGCGCCCGTTGGAACAAAAGGATGAGGTATTACTTCAGTGTCAACGACAGTTTGGTCTCTGCCACCCCAAAGTCAACTACATTTCAGTACCAAGTATGGATGCCGGGTGCGTGAGCGTTCTGGGAACGCCGCCGTCAGTGCCGTGGGTGTGACAGGCCAGCCAGTCAAGGCAGACAGCCTGTCGTGCGAGCCAGAAGCCAAGGAGTTTGTGATGGAGCCGGCTTGGAAGGCAGGAACGCGTGCATCACCCTGAGCAGCGCGCCCGTGCTGCGACAGTGACGCCTCCAAGTCTGTGCCTGCTGCGCCAGGCTTCGTGTGCCTGGCAAGTGCAAGTCGAGCCAGGCTTGCGAGAGCAGTGCCTACAGCGCGCTGGGAGAACGAGAGGGACCAGGATGGCCAGTACTGAGAGCCGCGAGGTCGCTGCGTACAGACCACCGAGGATTTAACAAAAAAACGCCAAGCTAACTGACCCGTAACTTGTCTGTTGTCTTTCTTATGTCTTCATGCACAGCCACAGCCTTTGTGCTGTGTGCGAACACCCTCAGAGCCCCAGCTCTGCCCTGTTTGTGGTTGGAGACGCTTGTATAATACACTGCGGTGAATCTCACTCTAATTGAGTTGAATGTAAATTTTCGGCTTTGCACTGAGGTGTTTTTCACCCTCTGCAGCGCTTCTAAAGCCACTGCCTGTATGTATATACAATGCGATAACGTTTTGTTTTCGCTGTCTGCATTGTTTTGTACTACCTTGCAACAGTTGCCTTCGCAGCCTTCACAGCCTGCAGTGCCACTGTTGTACTGCTTTTCTGCTGCTGAGTACTGAGCACACAGTGTGAACTTTGATTATGTTTACACAATTTGTTTTGTGCTAAGTGTGCTAGGGATTTGTCAGGTGAGTTTTTTTTCTGAATACCGCAGCACAGGTTTTCGAAACTGCAGGGTTTTGAGAAACTCGCAGGGTTTTCCCCTTAGGTTAGGAAACTTTTGCAGGGTTTTTTAAACTTGTGGTTTTTGAATAGAGGAAGTTTCTGAAACTGCCTTGCAGTTTGGGATGACCCTAGGAACAATTCTGTGAAGGGAGTGTTCACCACATCCCCTGCTTTGTATTTTTAGGAATGGGGTTTTTAATAGCCTAAGGCAGTTAAGGCTTTTCCCTAACTCTTCATTTTTCTCCACACCTTCTGAATGTCTATTTTCTTTAGGCATGTTCAGATAAGAATAGCTGGTGCTGTGGGCACTCACATCTATATATTTGTTCTCAGCCCAAGCAAGGGCTTTGGTGCCTCAAGGGCTCTGAGACCCATGCTTCAGCTTGTGAGGGGAGTGTAATAGGTTTGAGTGCTGCGGTGCATGCGTTGAAAGTCGCGAGATCAGAATGCCAGATCAGCGACGCGCGCACAGCGCACAGAGAAATATTTTGGCAAAACAAGCTAGTGCAGTGTTTTGATTTAACAATGAAATCAACAATTAAATTTATTTGTATATTTGTATTTCATTTTCTGCACAGTACCACAAGATTAAAATGTGATCATCTTCGCCGAGTTGTACTGTGCCTTCTCAGTGCTCTGTGGGACCTCAGATCGGAAAAAGATAGACGCTTATGCGAGGAATCATTACATCCTGCCCTGCGGTGCAATGCGGGGCAACTGTGTCAACTGCTCTTACACCCAACCTCCCTTTTTCTGTTGCTCTGATTACAACATACACACGAGTGCATACTCGCTTTGTTTCGCTTGTGTTTTGTTTTCTCCTCTCACCTGCCCACCTCCAGCGGTAGGTAAGCCGAGTAAGCCCAGGAGGGGCCACCCCCTCGTTGAATCAGGGATCGTGAACACTGGGAGGTATGGATTTTTCCCTAGATGAAAATGGGCAGGATTCAAACTCGTGCATGCATATGATGCATCAAAGGGTAGGCCACACGAGGTGCGCTCGGTATGACCTTTGTTTAGGTTACCCTGGGGCTCCGCCCTACGATCCATAAGAGAAGGGGCGGAGTTCCATAAGCTCTCTTGCTAGATGGGGCAGCTTTGACACAGTATATTATTTTCTTCTCGGAGACCCGTATAATACGGCGAGGCAGGTTAGGTTCCTCCCCTCAAAGCTGTCCTGCATCTGCCTCTGTTCTCTGGTGGGCAAGCAAAGAGGGTGATTGGTGCAGTTGGCAGCCCTGCTAAACCATAGGGCGCTGATCCCGGAAACACCAACTGACCTCAGCCAGAAATGGCGAGGAAGGATTGTCTTCGCCAAGAACAACCCGTACTCACGCTGTGCACGCAAACAGAGCACTCCTTCCCTCGAAGTCCTAGCAGGGAAACGTGTTGTGACGTCCCTGTGAGGCCACAGCAGCTTCGTAGCGCCTTGTTCTCTTGCATTTTCACAGATGGGGCAATGGGGCCTCAGTCCTCTTCACGAACGCCACCAAGTAGCGTGTGAGTGGAGGTGTGGTAGGCCTGGGTGGGGGCTAGAGCACGGCTGTGCTCGCCCTCCCTTCGAAGGCTGGTGCCACAGTCTTGGGGTGTCTAAGTGCACTAGCCTGGATATTTTGGCCTAACGGGACATATTTTTCAGAAAAAGCAGTAAACGGGTGTGAGCGTAGTTTTGGAGGAAGCTGCACATTTTGGACGCCAAAATATTTTCTTCACCTGCAGAAATCATTGCACCATTGCAAGAAACATGGTTCTGCACCCCCTGTGCTTGTGGTAGGTAGAGAATAGTAGTGTGTGTAGTAGTGTGGGTAGGACCTGTAGTGAGTGTGTGACGGTCCCGCCTTTTTCCTGAAATTTTATCAGGGTCTTTGCTGGGCGGTGACACTGGTAGTCCACGTTTGGGCCTCTTAGCAAACAGGCGCTTTCATGCCTCATAGCTTTTGGCCACCCCTCACCTGTAGTAGGCAGGTAGATGGACAAAACCAATACGTTGGCGTTAGCGCTGGGTATTTCCGCAAGAATGTTTGGTGCCATCACAGAAACTGGGCACCTAGGGGCGGAGAGATGTGGGGCATACCCCATCGCACCGTGTAAAGACATCCGCCGGGCTTAGCAAGGGTGCAGACTTGGGTAGAACTACGACACCACTTCTGCAGCTTGCTCATAGGTCCTTAGGCTCAGCCCACTCACACATACATAGGTAAGCATAGGAAGGGTTCAGTCCTTAGGTTTCTTCTGCGAGGCTAGGGTTTCAGCGAGCCTCAGCAATTCTCCGAGGTTGTTCTGGGACAAGTAGTCCACCAGAGCAAAATTGGAGCGTCCCACAAAAAGCAAGAAGGCAGAAAAGGGTTCCCAGGTAGCTTCCTCCACTCCAAACCCTTCCCAGAGGGTGTGAAAATGCCACCCTTGGTGGTAGCGGTGTTGGATGACAGACTTCACCAGGGTGAAGCCTTCCTTAGCCATCTCCTCGGCATTCATGTCAGGGGGTTCTCCTTCAACTTCCATAGGGCTGGCAGTGCCCTGTAGGTCCAGGACGGCGATCTCCTCGTCGTTCACTTCCCATTCTTCCCCACAGAGGTCCTCTGGGTGGTAGCAGCGCTTCAGCTGTTGAGCTGCGCACACGAGGGTTCTTCCTAGTCGGGGAGAACACCGCACAGAGAATGGGTGACCAGTCACAGACAGGATCTTGTAGGGCCCAAAGTAGGGGTCATCGCTGGTGGAGCCTGGCCAGGCGGGTAGCCGACTGTAGTGCACCAGCACCCAGTCTCCCTCTTGATAGGAGGCAGGCACTTGGTGCTTGTTCTTCCTGCTCCACTGGCGCTCCCTCACCCTCTGGAGCATAGCCTTGGCCTTGTCCACCTTCACTTGCTGCTCCTTCACCCATTTTCCCACCGTAGAGTAGGAATCCTCAGGATAGGGAGCGTGTAGGAACCACGACAGGCGTCCCATGAATAGTTCATGAGGCGAATAGCCAGCTGCTGAACTCTCCTGAGAGTTCATCAGGAGGGACATGACGGAAAGTAGTCTTACCCTGTCGTTGGTGCGCTCAGTCTTGCACCATATCCTGACGTTCTCCTGGAGAACTCGGATCTGTCGCTCACATAGGGGGTTACTCGTATGAGTATAGGCAATCCCCGTGGACACTTGGACATTAAGGGACCTTAGGACTCTCTTGTACCAGCCAGTGTCTGAGCGTACTCTGACCTCCTCGTCAGAATTGATTACTTTAGGTGCCCCATAGACACAGAACCACTCTTCGAGGAGTATCTTGATGGTCTCCTCCCCAGTGATGTTGTTTGTGCATAGGGAACACTCGGGTAAACCTGGTCAACCCACAGCTTACCACTAGGGCAACGTCATAGCCCCCAAAAACTTCGGCATCTCCGTGTAGTCCACATAGAGAACACTGTTGGCACGATGTGGGATAGGAAGGATCGAGTAGAGACCTCTGTCCCTGATATCCCCAGGTTTACAGGACCGGCACGGAGACTTGTCCACGATGGGCTGGAGGGTTTTCCGTAGTTCATCATCACTCCACGTAGAGTGGAACCAAGTCTTGAATGACTTCAAGGTACGGTCAGCCCCAACACGACCACTAGACTCATGGGTCCACTTGCGGAGTGCCAGGATTCGGTCGCCAGGCACGACTATCCGGTCCTCATGCCAGAGGTAGGTCTTTGGCCGCTTCCATTGCTCCTGGATGAACAGCATAGGTTCCAGACGCTTCTCCCGGCGTTTGTAGATATCCCCAAACTCTTTCAGGTACTCCACTTTTTATTTTTGCTCTGTGCGTCCCAGCTATCCGGGTGGGGGCTCCCGGAAGGGTTCTCCACTTGTTGGGGTCCATTTGGAGGTCTGATCATGGTCATGTTCAGGTCAAGGTGTATATCCATAGGGCTGAACGCCTCCTTGGGTAGCTCCTCAGACCTGGCACCAATCTTGTCGTCGAAATAGTTGCAGCTGATGTAGTCCGCACACTCGTTCATGACGCCCTGGATATGGTGCACTGACACCTGTAGCTGGCTCAGGTAGGTCCACCAGCGTCTGAGATTAGCCTTCTCAGGTGGGGGTCCCTTTCTGGAAGCTGCGGACCTGTTCTTGGTGACACAGCCAAACCACAGGGTTGCTCCGCAACAGTCTGGACTGAGAGGATAGCACCAGCATACCCGTGAGCAGTTCTTGCTCATAAGTAGAGTAGTTACCCCTGGTCTGGTTCCTTTTCCAGTTCCAATGGCCCAGGGGAACCAGGACCCATTTGCCGCCAGGGTAGCTGTGCTTCAGAGTGCTGTCTCGGTTCAGTCCATCAGTCCCCCATAGGGAAATGGCCGAGTCGAACTCCTCCTTCTCCACTGCTTGGCGCTGGAACAACGCTCTACCTCCGCCCACATTGCTGGCGTCTGTCACCAGGATAATTTCCCCTTATGCCCTGGGCACGCCCAAGGACTTGGCGTTAGCCACTTTGTCCTTGAGCTCGTCAAACGCCAGGTAGTGCTCTTCTTGATGAGGTTCGTCAGGGTGGCGCTGGTGTAGGTGAAATTCTTGCTGCGGCGGCGGTAGAAGTTGCAAGCCCCAACAAAGCTGCGTACATCATGCGAAGGTGCGGGGCGCGGGGAATAGGCTGAGAAGGGTGACAAGACGCGGCACAGGGGAAAGGGGCGGGGGCGGGAAGGGTGCGACCCGTCGTAGGCGCACAAAGCGGTCCCCGGATGGATGGGGATCCAGTGGGCCCGCGCCAAAGGGTTGCTGGCGGCCCCCTGGGGCTGTTGTGGGGCCCTAGCCACACGCCCTCCTCTGTCCCGTCCCCTTTTCCCATCGTCCCGTGGGTATACCCCACCGGGCCGCCAGCTACCATTTGGTGCCGCCCCATTGGATCCTCTTCCATCCGGGGACCGTTTCGTGCGCCTAGCACGGGCCGCTCCCTCCCGTTTCCCCTGTGTCCCGTCCCGTCACCCATCTCGGCCTATTCCCTGCATCCCGCGCTTTCCCATTCTCCTGGGGCTGTTGTGCGGCCCTAGCCACACGCCCTTCTCTGTCCCGTCCCCTTTTCCCATCATCCCGTGTTTATACCCCACCGGGCCGCCAGCAACCTTTTGAGAAGGGCCCACTGGATCCTCTTCCATCCGGGGATCGTTTCGTGTGCCTAGCACTGGTCGCTCCCTTCCCTCCCCCTTCCGCTCGGGTGGTGTGTTTCCCTCGGGACCCGTGGTGGGTCCTTCTTCCTGGCCCCCGCTTCCCCCGGTACCCGTGACTTTTCCCCACATGGTCACCTGCTGTTGCTGTTTTTTTCTTTGGCGCGCCACCCGCGATCTCTTGTCTGCCCGTTTGCTCCTTCCCGTTCCCCCGCTGCCTGCTCGCTCTGAGCTTTACACCCTCCCGTGGTGCCGTGGGGGGTTTTTTTTTTGGTCTGCCCTCCCTTTCCTGCTGTGCATCCTGCCTTGTGGTTTCCTCCTCTCTGCATGCACGCACATCAGCACTGCACAGGTTATCTGGTCACCGCTCCCCTCCGTGCTCTTCTCCTGTCCCACCGCCCTCTTGGGGCGTGGCCCTTGGCGGTCCCCGGCCATACCAGGTGGGCGCCTCTCCCTCGCGTCTCTCTCCTCTCTCCCCTTTCTTCCCTCCCCTCTGTTCTGTCTCTTGTCCGCCCTCTTACTGTTGTTCTCCTGCTCCGTGTGCTCTCCGCTGGTCGTCCCGGCGCCAGGGCTGTTTCTCGCGCGCTCTCACGCCCCTCAGGGACTCCACCCTGTCCTCGGACCTGTAGGCCGACTTGGGCGGCCTCCCCAGATACCCCTTCGGGGGGACTCCCCCGTCGTCCGCCCCCGCCGGCCTCCCCTCCATCAGTTCCCTGATTGTTGGGCGGGGTGGCCGGTACGGTTCAATGC
The DNA here is from genome assembly GCA_964036045.1 of Eutreptiella sp. 'Long Island Sound 2002'. Taxonomy (NCBI): domain Eukaryota; phylum Euglenozoa; class Euglenophyceae; order Eutreptiales; family Eutreptiaceae; genus Eutreptiella; species Eutreptiella sp. 'Long Island Sound 2002'. The sequence goes on along the minus strand of OZ038382.1, from coordinate 149,336,505 downwards.
GGGTCATCGGCATGGCGTTTCTCTGCGCGAGACGAAGTGTACCTTTGTGCCTTTGTTGTTTCCCTGCTTCCCCCTCCTCCCGCGCGGCCCTGTCCCCTCTGTCTGTCCTGCTTTGGTGTTTTGTTCTTCTTTTATGTTCTTTGGGTGCTCCTCTTGTCGCGCTCTTCGCTGCTCACTTGCGCCCTGCGTGTGCCCCCTGCTCCCCTCTGTGCTACCCCTGTCTCGCCGCCCTGTGCCCCCACCCCCTGCGACGTCACGTCTCCCCTCCTATCCGCTGTCTCTCTGCGGGTCCTGCCTGTTATTTTCCGACCGCGCCCAATGCCTTTGCGGTGCTGCCACTCGTGTGTGCCACCCGCGTGTTCTACCCCTGCCCCTCTCTGTCGTCCCTACCCTTTTCCCAGCTGGCTCACCTATCATTGTGTCTCTCCTTCGTTCCCCGACTCTCTCCCCATCCGGGACGCCATGGGTTCACGTTGAGGGCGGGGGGTGTTACTTTCGGACTGGATTGTGGGCCTGCTCCTGGACGGGTTAGATGCTGGCCGTTGGGATCCGACGACCGTGATGTCCCTCACGCTGCTTGCAGGAGTGAACAGTAGTCCACAGTAGCCGCTGAGGCCCTCCTGGACCCGTCTCTCTGAGCGGCAATGATGGTGCTCCATGGGACCTCTGGCCGTTCACAACTGTCACGACCCCATGCTTTGGATCCCCGCCAGCGCTCCTGGCAATGCAGCCCGGCTCCGTACCGCCGCTCGTCGTACTCCACCAGCACACCAGTACAGTACCCCATTCCACCTGTACTTCAGCATCATGTCAGGCTTCTCGTTCTGTGCTGCACTGTTTGCGGTACCCACGTTACTTCCGGTGTCCCGCTGCCCGGCCGCTCCGTCCGCAGCCGTCGTCGCTCCCGTACTCCGCCACTCCATCCGCTTCCGCCGCGGACCCAGTTCCCTCCCCTGGGGGTTCTGATCTGTGTCCGCGATCACCACACCCCCCACTACCGCGGGCCGTGTCCCTGCCCTTTCCTACGAACCTGCGCCCCTCCGCGCCCTTCCTCCTCTCCTTGTGTCCTTCACACCCTCCCTTTACCATCCCCTACCTTCGCCGACTCCCCCAGTCCTCCTCTCCTGCAGCCCTCCTCGCTTCATGTCTGCCCGTACCTCCTGCACTCCCCTGGCCCCTGGCCCGTGGCGCACCTCGGTCCGGCTCCTGCCCCGTCCTACGCCTCGCCCCCGTACCACCACTCCCGCTGCAACAGCTCCCGCAGCATCCGAACCCTGGGCTTCTTTCCCTTCTCCTGGGGACAGTCCATGCTCACCCCCGGAAGCGCCTCTCCAAGCATCCTCCTCCACCGGCCCTCCTCCATCTCAGGCCCCCTTTCCCCGGGCCTCCCTGCCCTGCCGACCAGGTTGCTGAAGGGGTGGGTCCCCCGCCTCTCCCGCCTTCCCCTCGTCCTCCCCGCCCACTTCACGTAGTGGACCAGCTCCGCCACGTCCCCCGCCGTCCTACCCGTGACCGTCCCGGGCCCCCTCCGTACCGGGGGGCGGCGCATACCGCCGCGGCGGTGGCGACTCCGAGTCCTAGTCCGTCGGCGTGGGCTCTGGGCTGGGGCTGGCAGGCCGCGGCGCCCCCTCTGCTCCCCCTGATCCCCGCCCCTCCACCCGGCGCCGCTTCCCCCTCTCTTGCCCAGCCTCCTCTTCCTCCTCCCTGGCCCTTTTCCCTGACGGCGACCGCCCCTCCACATCCGTGGAGGGGGTGTCCCCTTCTGGGTCCGGGAGGACCCGGTGTGCCCCCTGGGCCACCGCCTCCTCCTCCTCCCGCAGCATTCGCTCCCGCGCCGCCACCTCCCTGTCCCTCTCTGCCAGCCTCGCTGCCTCCCCCCTGATCCGCCTCCATGCCCTCTCCTGCATCTCACTCTCCTGCTCCGGCGGGATAGCTGGCTGCTTGAATGGCACCGATGGGGGGCGACCCTCCGGCCCCTCTCCCCCCCCATGTCGTCCGCCTTCATGTTCCGCCCTCTCCACCCTCTCCTGCCTTCTCTGAAGGTCCGCCCACGCCTACTGCAGGTCCTCCACTGCCTGCGCCTCCCCTCCTTGCGGCCTGCCTGTCCCCTCTGTCCTCCCCTCCGCCACCCTGTCCGCCCCTCCCATGACCCTTGCTTCTCTCTCCTGCAGGCTACTCTCTGCTTCCCCCACCCCCTCCCATGCCCTCCTGTGCTCTTCTCACTTCCCTCCCTGCGCCCCCCACGTCGTCCCACCTACCTGCTGGCACTGCTGTACGTGTGCCTGCGCCGGCACGCCAGGGTACGCAGGCGGGGGTGCGTACATTATCCCCATCGCAGGGTAAGGTGGCGGTGGGAATGGTCGGATGACTGGCGGGATGGCTGGCGGGACTACACCTCCCCACCATCCCAATCCCTTCCCTGGGAACACCGGTGAGCCCATGTACCCATGGCCACCCTCCTTCCCTTGCCTTTTGAGGTTTGAGGTTTGAGGTTTGATTTTGCGGGTACTAGACGCCTTTCGGCCCCGGGGGGCCACCTGGTCGGGCCAGGTGATATCCTCCCCACCGGGTCCTAGTGGGGGCCCTCCAAGACGCACCTCCTGCCTGGTGGCGGAGTCCCCCGGGTTCACGGAGCTCGGAGCCCCGTCCTTCCCCGGCGTCCCCGTTTCGCCACTCCTCGGTCAGTGCGTCAATTCGCAGCCGCGGCTGCGGGCGCTTACCCACTGCGTCGCCCCCCTAATGCGTGGTCGCCCGGGGCGCCGGCGCCGCCGGGCCCGTGCTACTGGCTTGTCGCCAGTGGGACCCCCTTGGGCTGGCGCGGAGGCTGCCTAGCTTAGGGGTTGGGGCGTGGCGCTGTGCGCCACTACTGCCTTGGCGGGTGCAGTGTCCCGTCTGTGTGTGCGCGGCGCTCGCGGCCGGTTCGGGGGGGGTTCGGGCCGGTACCTGGTGTTGTGTCTCTCCCGTTTCCCCCTTCCCGCCCCGCGTGTTCCGCGCTGCGTGTGGCGGGCCGTCCTGTCCGGGTGTCCCTTACCATCGCTCGCTGGTACGCCATTCCATGCGGTCTGTGCGTTCCGCGCGCTCGGTTCGGTTGCCCTTCCGGTAGTCCCCGCGTGTCCTTTTCGTGTGTGTGCGCTCGCGCTCTCGCGGTGTCCGCTCCCCCCCCCGCTGGGTGGTGTGGCGCGCGCATCTCGCGTGGTCCCGGCACTGGGCGCCGGTAGGGCCGTTCCACGTGGTCTGTGCCCCTCCGCGTGTCCTGCCCCGGTCCCGTGCTCCGTCTGGCGTGCTTGGGGGGGGGCGGTCCGGTCCCGGTTCCCCCCTACTTGGCTTGGGGTTGTGGGGGCGGCAGCCCCTGGCCGCCCGTCCTCTGGAGCGGGCAGCCAGGGTTCCGCGTCCCGCGTGTCCCGGGTGCGGTCGGTGCGGGCGTGGGGTCTCAGCACGGGCCCCACAGCGTGCGTCCTTGCGGGCCGGCGTTGCTCGCTGTGGGTGTGGCGGAAGGGCGTCCCTGGGGGGGTGCCTTCCACCGCTGTGAGGGGCGCCTGGTGTCAGGTGCTGTCCCTCCCTCGGCCGCCCGTCCTCTGGAGCGGGCAGCCAGGGTTCCGCGTCCCGTGTGTCCCGGGTGCCGTCGGTGCGGGCGTGGGGACCCATCACCGGCCCCACAGCGTGAGCCCTTGCGGGCCGGCGTTGCTCGCTGTGGGGGTGGCGGAAGGGCGTCCCCGGGGGGGGTGCCTTCCACCGTTGTGAGGGGCGCCTGGTGTCAGGCGCTGTCCCTCCCCCGGCCGCCCGTCCTCTGGAGCGGGCAGCCAGGGTTCCGCGACCCGTGTGTCCCGGGTGCGGTCGATGCGGGCGTGTGGACCCAGCACCGGCCCCACAGCGTGCGCCCTTGCGGGCCGGCGTTGCTCGCTGTGGGGGTGGCGGAAGGGCGTCCCCGGGTGGGGCGCGTTCCACCGTGTTGTGAGGGGCGCCTGGTGTCAGGCGCTGTCCCTCCCCCGGCCGCCCGTCCTCTGGAGCGGGCGGCCGGGGTTCCGCGACCCGTGTGTCCCGGGTGCGGTCGATGCGGGCGTGTGAACCCAGCACCGGCCCCCCAGCGTGCGCCCTTGCAGGCCGGCGTTGCTCGCTGTGGGGGTGGCGGAAGGGCGTCCCCGGGGGGGGTGCCTTCCACCGTTGTGAGGGGCGCCTGGTGTCAGGCGCTGTCCCTCCCCCGGCCGCCCGTCCTCTGGAGCGGGCAGCCAGGGTTCCGCGACCCGTGTGTCTCGGGTGCGGTTGATGCGGGCGTGTGGACCCAGCACCGGCCCCACAGCGTGCGCCCTTGCGGGCCGGCGTTGCTCGCTGTGGAGGTGGCGGAAGGGCGTCCCCGGGGGGGTTGCCTTCCACCATTGTGAGGGGCGCCTGGTGTCAGGCGCTGTCCCTCCCCCGACCGCCCGTCCTCTGGAGCGGGCAGCCAGGGTTCCGCGACCCGTGTGTCCCGGGTGCGGTCGATGCGGGCGTGTGGACCCAGTGTGACCCTTGCTTCTCTCTCCTGCAGGCTACTCTCTGCTTCCCCCACCCCCTCCCATGCCCTCCTGTGCTCTTCTCACTTCCCTCCCTGCGCCCCCCACGTCGTCCCACCTACCTGCTGGCACTGCTGTACGTGTGCCTGCGCCGGCACGCCCGGGTACGCCGGCGGGGGTGCGTACATTATCCCCATAGCAGGGTAAGGTGGCGGTGGGAATGGTCGGATGACTGGCGGGATGGCTGGCGGGGCTACACCTCCCCACCATCCCAATCCCTTCCCTGGGAACACCGGTGAGCCCATGTACCCATGGCCACCCTCCTTCCCTTGCCTTTTGCCCTTTCGCCCCGCTGCCCCTTGCCCCTTGCTGCCTAATCCGTCGAGTCCTGCCTTCCCTTGTCCCTTTCCCTGGAGCCCTTCTTGTTCCGCTTCTTTCCCTTGCGTACCGTGCCCACCATGCCTGCCCTTACCGCCTTCTTCGTGTCCCGCACCCCTGCCCTGCACAGCGCTGCCTGTGTGTCCGCGTTGCTGGCTCCCACTCTCTTGCTCTCCCTCCTGCTGGCCGCGGTGCCCCTCCGCCGCTGCGCTGCTCTGTTCTGCCTGCCCTCCCTCTCTCCGCATCCCGCCACTGGGCTGTCCGCTGTGCTCCCCTCCCGACCCCTCCGGCCCTCCCTGGCGCCCTGACCCTGTCCTCCCTGACCCCATCTCCAACACGTAGATGGTGACCCGTCCCGGCTTTGGGGGCCGGTGGCGATGGCGCTGGCGCTCCACGTGCGCCAGCGCCTCGTACCACGCCGCCTGCTGGCGGCGCGCCTCCCTCTCCTCCTCCGCCCGCACCGCCGCTCTGACCTGTGGGGGCGACCCCGGCGGCGGCTGCTTGAACAAGCGTTTGGGGCTGCGGCCACAGTCGCCCCCGTCCGCCCCCTTCTCCGCCTTTCCCTTCCCGGTGTCCCATCGCATGGCTAGCCCCCGACGTCCCCGCCTGCCCTTTCCCCCCCTTGGCTGCCTTGTCGGCCCAAATTTCAGCCACCACAAAGCGAGGGTGCAGGCCGTGGGCTGGTCCCCCTTGGGGACCAGGAAACAGGGGAGCAGGCCTTTTGCTGCCCCCCCCCCCCCAACAGAAATGGGGCCGAAAGCAGGCCCAGCACAGCCCCCCCCCCCCAGCATGCCCTCGCACCCCCGCACCCTCACTGCAGGCCGTCACATGGTGATCAAGGTCCCTCCCCTCACGGACAGGGAGCGGACGCCGAACGATGGGTATGTTGGGATCTGGGACCCGCATGGTAACCCAGCAGGTGGTCCTCCTCTCCCAAACAAGTGAGCAGGTAGACCCAACCACCACTACCCCCCCCCCCCCCCCAGCCTGCCCCCCGACGGGAGAGGTGCACGGAGTCGGCACCCTCAGGGCCTAAAAAGTCGAGGCTGTGAAGGGCTCGCAGATTGACTGCTGTGGGTATCCCTTGAGCGGCCTGCCTAGGGAACCTCCAGGTGTGCGCGTGCCCCTCCAACTTCATCACAGACGCCTAGGCCAGCACAGCCCCGTGCACTCCAGTTCAGTTGTGGGCGACCCCTGGAGGCCAGACAGCCACCTGCCGACCCCTGCCCCCCCCTCCCCCTTCCAAACGGAGCGGTCACTCGGGTGGTGTGCCCTCTGGGCCCCCCCTTTTACGCGGGCAGTAGCACCGCCACCCAGGCCCCGAGCCCGGGCAGGCTCCAGGGCAGGGCAGCGCTCAGCGCGCCCTGGAGCCCCTCCTCCTGCCGTCCCTCAGCGCCGTGGGCGGATGGTCCAGTCCACGACAACACCACCAGTGCCTAGAGCAGTCAGGAGGTGTGGACCCCCCCAGTCGAGCGCCCAGGGAGCGCGCCCCCGTGCCTCATGCAGTCGTGGGGCCGCTGGCAGCATGTCAATGACCGGGAGGCGGCGTGTCCAGTCCGAACACTCCCCCGGCGGGCTCAGCGTCAGGCTCCCGTGGCCTCCCTGCCGGGGCCTGGAGCACCAGGCATCACACAACCCCCCACACGCCCCCCCCCCCCCGACGCGCCTCCACCACAAGCAGCCAGGGCCCGGTGGTGGCGGACCCTGGTTCACACCCGACGACCACACGAACAGCCGGGACGCCACTACAAGCGGCGACACGGACGGACCAAGCCGCAGCGGGGGAAACCAGAAACACTGGAGCGGCACCGGCGCCAGCGGGCAGGGCCAGGCGCGGCGCAGCCGTGTGACCCGTCATGCCCTGCGAGCGCCACCAGCATGCACGCCCCGCCCTCCTGCCCCGCGCGCGCCACACACACACAGGCACGGCGGCATCTCCCTCCCGTGTGTGCCACCACGGGGTACGGGGGCGGTCAACAGTCCGGCAGGCCTTGGGACCGGACAACCGCGATTCGCCTAGCCCAGTCGTGTCGGCACAAAGGCGAGTGCTGACCATGGGCCAGGGCGTCCGGCACAGGCCTTGACCCAAACCAAACCAAACCAAACCCCCCCTTGGCTGTCCGTCCCCTCCCTCCGGTGCGTACACTGCTGACCCTGCTCCCTGCCGCTCCCGCTGCCGGCTGTCCTCGTCTATCCTTGACCTTCTCCTTCCTCCGCACTTCCGGGAGGATGGACTTCATGGCAGCCGCCGGCACATTGGGCGCCGTTGGCTGCCCTGGGCCCCCCACCACTGCCATCCTCCTCGCCCCCTCCCCCTCATCCTCCAACACCACGAGGATGTCGTTGACTACCGACTCTCCCCGCCCTGCATCCCCGCCTGCCACCAACTCTGTTATGTTGAACGGGTCCGCCCGCCGCCTCACTACTGCTTGCTGCCCCTGCCCCTCCCCCTGCCCCTCAGCTTCCGCTGCCACCACCTCCGTCCTCCCTCCACTCGCCTCTGCTTGCCTTCCCTTGTCTCCTCCCTCCCCTGTCCCTGCCGCGGCCTCTTCTTTGCTCTGCTGCCCTTCCGCTCGAGGCGCTTCCCGCTGGATCGTTTCCGGACTCTCCGGAGACTAGGGTGACGACACATCCACGGATGTCGCCGAGGACTTCGGTGAGGGGGGCTACGGGGCTGAGTCCGCCTGCATGCGGGCCACCTCAACCCTCACTCCCACGAGCCCCCGCCCCCCGTACCCCCTCACTGCTCGCGGAAGCGGCGCAACCTTTGCTGCCGGCGACTGGCTTGGCCTCGGCTCGTGGGACATCTTGCTGCACACATGGCATCGTGTCTGAGCCCTGAGCCTTGCTGCCGCTTCCCCTGCTACCCGCGCCATACACCCGGCGGCCCCCTCAGTGCCACTGTTCGCGCGCCCTACGTGTGTTGTGCTCTTAGTGCACCGCTGTTCCTCTCCCCCGTCCACGCCTCCGCGTACTGTGGACGCTTCCAGGCGGCCGTTGGCCTCGTACTGGACCTTCTCTTCCTCGTCCCCGCACCCCTTGCCACGCTCCTCTTGTCTGCGTGTGTCTCTTGGTACCAGCTCCTTCTTCCCGCCTGGCGTTCCCCGTTCTTGTGCCTGCTGGGCCATCAACTCCCCACGTCGCCCCGGTCCGCTCCCCCGGGGCCTGCTCTGCGCCTGTGTTCGCTCAGTGGCTCAGTGCGCCCCGTCCCAGATGTTCCAGTCGGAGTGACGGGCCGCACTGCTTCCTCTTTCCCTCTGGTTCCGGCGGGCCCAGCTGTCCCCCTTCGAGGCTACACCGTCCGGCCGTCCTGCCCTCATATCTGCCGGATTGTCTTTCGTCTGCGGGCCATCAGGCGCTCCCTCTGCTCTTCTCCCTCTCTTTAGTTCCAATTCCTTCTTGCCCTCCGACCGCCTTGGTCGCCACTTGGGCTTCTTCCGCACTTCCATCTCCGTCATTTGTGGGTTGTACCTGATCTACGCCATCTCCAACGGTTTGGTGACCGGATCACGCATTTCTTCCGCCCGCGCCTCCAACTGTGTCTCTCTGCACGCCATGCGTTCCTGTAGATGCTCCACCATACACCGCAATAGCCTGTGGAAAAGGGGTTTTGAAGAACCACGCAGGACGCCGCCCATGGAACAGCTCGTGGGGGGTATAGCCAGTTGAGGAACTCTCCTGAGACTTCACGTTTAGGACAGCCCAGGCTAACAAACGTACCCAATCTTTGGCACGCTCCTGTTTCATCTGAATCCTCAGGTTCTGCTCCAACACACGGTTCTGTCTCTCGCACAGAGGGTTAGAAGTGTGAGTGTAGGGCTCACCTGTGGTCACATGGATGTTCAGGGCGTCCAGTACTCGCTTGCACCATCCGGTGTCACTCCGGATACGTACGTTTTTGTCAGAGTGCACCTCCTTAGGTGCTCCATAGTGTTCGAACCTTTGTTCGACCAAAGTTTTCACAGTTTGTTCCCCTGTGATCTTTTTGTTGCAGGGAAACACACGGGTGAAACGGGTCAGACCACAGGTGAGAACCAGACAACTGTCATAACCACCAAACTTAGGCAGACCGTGGATGAAATCCACGTACAACAGAGGATTAGTACAGTAGGGGACGGGCAGACTGGAGACCAGTCCCCGGTCACGTGAGTCGCTCTGTTTGCTGGCCTGACAGCCACAAGAGTCCACTATGGACCGCATACGAGCACGTAGTCCAACACAGGCTAATCGGGAGTAGAAACGCTCCCCGAAAACGTCAACAGACCAGTTGCACCCTGTGTGCCCTGAACTGAGATGAGCCCACTGTAGGCAACCATCCAGTCGTGCCTCGAGCACCACTATACAGTCTTCATAGTACAGATATTGGTTATCTTTGGACCAACGGTCGCCGTATATCAGGCGTGCCTCTAGGCCATCACTGAGGGAGCTGAGTACGCATCGGTACTCTGCGTGGTAGTCTCTCAGACTCCAACCCTCCAGTACACCTGCAGTGCGCATGGATAGGTCCAGCTAGACTTCCATGCGCTGGAATGCTCCTTTGGCCAACGCCTCCGAGCTCTCACCTAAGAGGGTATCAAAGTTGTTACGAGATATATAGTCAGCCATCTCGTTCTTTGTACCCTGCATATGATGGACAGTCAACTTCAACTGACTGAGGTAGGTCCACCACATTTTAGTTTCGCATTTTCACGACGGGGACCCTTCTGAAACGTTTTCACAAGCTCTTGGTCACAGAGCCAGACGATAGGGTTCGTGGCAAGCAGGCGGGACTGGAAAGAGAGCACGAGCATTCCAGCCAGGAGTTCCTTGTCGTAGCTACTGTAGTTGGATCGTGCTTGATTCCACTTTCAGTTCCAATGCCCAAGAGGCACCAGACGCCATTCATTGGCAGGGTAGTCATGCTTCAGGGTACCATCGCGGTTCAGACCCGAAGTTTGAAGCTGGCAATGAGACAGCTCAAGGGGCCGAAGCTCCTGCCACTGGTATAGGGTACCACCCCTTCCAACATCACAGGCATCTGTGACGACTATTATCTCATTCCTAGGGCGGGGTACCCCGAGGAAGTTGGTAGAGTAGATTTTCTTCCTCAACTCCTGGAAAGATGCCTCCTCCTTGTCGGTCCACCGCCAAGGGTTGGTCTTTTTCCTGAGGTCAGTCAGGGGGGCTGATGAATACGTAAAATTGCGGATATGGCGCCGATAGAACTTGCCGGCGCCAATAAAGTTCCGGACGTCGTGCAGACCCTTCTTAGGGTCATCACGTATCTGCATGTCCTGCAGGGGTTGCATCTTAGATGCGGCTGGTTTCAACCAGCCATACCCAATGTCAAAACCTTGGTACTCCATGTCCTCACGCATGAACTCGCATTTCTCAAGTTTAATGCGCAGATGGTTCTCCTGACAGACGGTCTAAAACTCTTATAGAAAAAGTCTGCGATCCTCCTGGGTGTTAGTTTTGCAGGCTCACGTCATCGATGTTCGCCTCCATCTCAGCCCCGCGGGAAACCACTTCCTGCACAAGGAGTCTGCGTCTCAGGATATATAGAATTTTATTCATCAGCTCCTGAAAGAGTGCAGGGGCATTCGGGACACCGAAGGGCATGACTTTCCAGCGGAAGACACGGCCCTTATGGGTTACAAAGGCGAGCAGTTCCTGGGCTGCTCGGGTTAGGTCTATGTGCCAGAAGCCACTGCGCTTGTCCATCTTAGTTTTGAATCGGCATTTAGCGATTTTCTCTAGGGTGTGCTCCATGTGGGCGATACTCCCTGAGGGGTTTTGGGTCTTTTTGTTGACCTGTCCGTAGTCAACGACCAAGCGCATGGCAGTGGAGCCGGGTTTAGCCACCAGAAAACAAGGGCTGCAATGGCGGGAGTTGTCCCTTTGTTCATACCCCTCGACAAGGCCAGCATCTAAAAATTCCTGGATCTGGCGTTCGATCTCGTCGATTTGGTCTTGTGGGGCGGGGTATGGATGCCGTCTACCCACAGACGCTTCTAACTTGGTTTTGAGTTTGAGGTCCATGTGGACCAGTTTTTTGCAAGACAGGGGTGGGGGCAACGCTCCAAAGGCATCCTGGTATTTCTGGAAGAGCTTACTGAGACGGGGGCACTGCTATCCTGCTGGGCATAGTGAAGGGAGTATACCAGAGGTACCTCAGGATCCGGAAGAGTCATCTCTTCATCATCCTCCTCGGACCATATAGACGTTTTCCAGGTCCTCTTCAGGAGGTCCAAGTGGGTCCGGCGCTCCATACCCTCAGCCTTAGCCCATACAAACTGCTGGAGCTCTTGACCGGCGTACCAAGAAACGGGCATGTTGTTGGGTGAGGGTTTAGCGGCAGGTACCTGACCTGTAGGGCCATCTGTGGCCTGCATGGACAAAACGACGTGGTCATGAGACCTGCCATGAGTGGATTCACCGAGATCCACCTCATCCATAAGCAGGTGTGCTAGGAAAGCGCTGTGCTTCAATGTAAGCACAACCGGGTCAACCGGGGGTATAGCACTGGCGATCTTGCTCAGGTGGTTGTCAGCATCAGCCAAGGGAGTGGAGACTGCTGGGGTCTCCTGCTCACCGGAGCACTCGGCACTCGTAGTGGTGACCGAAGAGTATTCGGATCTTTTCTTGACATCCACGGGGGTGAGGCCTCCGTTTTCGGCCATCAACTCCTTGAGTACCACCTGGTCAAGGTCACTCACCGGTACGGGGGTTTAGAGAGCCATCTACGATGGACACGAAACTGCCCCATTCAGGGGCGAGCATGGTCTCCTGAGAGTCCTCAGGGAAATAGATTGGATCGTTGGGGAGTTCAGTTCTTTCCACTGTCATATGGTCCAACAGACGCCTGAAATAGCCCCTTTCCCTTGTGGTACCCCAGTCGGAGACAGACAGGATCACTCTCGCTCCTTCAAGGGCAATTTTCGGTCAGCACCTTAACCAGTTGAGAGAATGGGAGGTTAGCATAGCACAACCCCAGCGATTCCCAATAGAAGCGATAGGCGTTATTGAGATATCGCGAACAATAGAAGCTGCATCATATGCTGCTCCTTACTCGCGAACGATTCCACCTGCACTTCATTCAGGTCTACCTGCAGGGCGGCCAGTCCATTCTTCAAGACATGTTGCACCAACTGATAGTCTTCAGTTAGATAAGACCGGTTCAGGTAGCATACAACGGATTCTTTTCGTCCTGACAGCTCGAGTGGGACAGAGAAAAGGCCGCTGCCAAAGTCGCAGTGAAGGGCATAGGGACGTTGCAAAGACAACAGTTTCACGTGGGGGTTACGGCGCAGGAAATCTGTGCCTATGACAATGTCAAAGGTGTCGGTGTCGAGCGCTTTGCAGCGCTGAGTCCCCGGCTCATCGCCCAGACAGACGGTCACATCGACCCCGCCAGGGAATGGATGGTCCGACGATCCCCAACCCTTATGGCCACAGTTTTGGCTTTCCGGATCTTGGCTTGCTTTAGCAGTCTGCGGGCCACGATTGAAAGCGTAGCGCCCGTGGCCAAGACCGCCTTGTAAACCTGATCACCAATTTTAACGGTGATCCAGAAAGCCAAATCCTCATCCTCAGAGCCGCCCCCCTGGCCATCTTCATGGAACTTCACTTCAGCCTCAGCGGCCTGCGAGCACTTGCAGTGCCACCTTGGCGTTCTCGCTGCTCTTGTCGGCGCCATCAGCGCCGGGGGTGGAGGGGACAGGCCGTTTTTCACCTGACTGCTCACCCTTAGGTGTGGGGTTGGCTGCTCCCCTTTCACCCGCGGGGGAAGCTGAGGACCTTTGTCCTCCACCAGGGTTACCCTTGCCCTTAAAACCCCCTGCGTAAGCCCCTCCCCCCTCGGGTTTACCACCCTTACCAGAGTTCTTACGCCGCTCCTCTTCCGCTTTCTTAAGTTTTTCGCATTGGCGGCGTTTTATGTGGCATTCATCTTCATAAATCCTTTGTTTGCCGCAAAATCCGCACGTTATGGTGCAGCAGAAATTGTCTTGTTGCTTCACCTCTTGGCCATCTTTGGTTTTCTGCGTGCGCTTCAGTTGGAGCATGCACGCACTTCGTCCAGCACAGTTGAGCGCTTGGCAGGGTCCACCCTTATCGTCCGTCGGACGACAGTAGAAAAGATTAGGGGCCCCTTTACCCTTGGAGGAGGGGGTCTCAGTCATGTGCTTCAGATGCCCACCACCGCCCTTCCCAGGGTGAGCGTGGGGTAGAGGCGACCTCCCTCCAGGAGCCTTCTCAGCAGAGGTCTCCCTTCGCAGATGCTTGCGCAGATACTTATCCATGTGGGAGTCATTATCCCTCTCCATGGCCAGTTCCATCAACAGATCGACCAGGTAGAGCATAAGAGTGCGTCCGAGATTTCATCTCGGACCTCTCCCTGCAGTTCTCCCATGTCCTAGGAGGATTTTCCCCTCAAGCCACAGATGAAGTTCTGTAGGCGCATAGGACGTGGGGTTCATACGCCCCATGAGCCCTTTCAGCTGCGCCACAAACTCTGAGATACGGCAGCTGCGGGGGATTCGGGGAGAGAATGCAACTCCTTAATCTCCGTTCGGCCACTCAGGTCCGTTTTGTACACTGGATACATTTGCTCCAGTCTTTTCAGGAAGTCGCCCCAGTTGATAATCTTCCTGATAGCGGTCTTGACTTGGCGCTGAAGTAATTTTTTTTTGCACGACTTTTTGATGAGCGTGCATTTGGTCCAGACATCAGCATGTTGCTGACCCGTTACGCGCAAAAATCCGGAAAACTTCTCAGCCCACTCAGGCAGGTTTTTGGGATCGAACTCGGGGATTTCGATCTGAAGGATCGCTGTAGCGATGGCCTTTGTTCCCCTACCTGGTACACCTGGGTCACCTGCTCCATCTGAGGGGGGTGGGGGGTGTGTGGTGGCTAATGGCGCTAGCGCAGCTAGGCCATAGCTCTTCATCTCCGCTTCTGTGGTGTTCCCTACAGTACAGACACGCACAGTCCTCACACGGGGTCGGAAAGGGCTAAGACAGGTGTCCATGGGTGAGCTGCGGAGGTATTTGCAGCTTTTCACATCGCTGGTCAAAGGTTCCACACCAGGGGACATGGTAGGTGGAGGCTTCTTCAAATCTGAGAGCCCAAGTTTAGTCTTGAATGCTGCTGACAATGCACTCAGATCAGGGTCTTCAGCACCTGCACCCAGGACGCGGGAAAGCAGGTCCATGGTCTCATGCAGAACCAGCTTAGGGGCTGCCATCCCTGGGGGCAAACCTCGATCCACGCACGTGGGTTCGGCTGTCACTGCCCTAGGACTGGGGCCAGGCTTCGGGCATTCATGTTCCTTCAGTTCTTCCGGAGGAGTAGGTTCTTCAGACACCCAGTCGGGTTCCCACTCTGATGATTGGGAGGACGCCGCCCAGTCCATTTTGCCGTGAGGTATCTCGAACGTCTCCTCGCTTCAAGTAGATCCGAACATCGCTCCCAAAGGGGCATCCTTCCCCTTTTCTTTCCTTGCTGCTCTTCTCCAGGCCTTGACCTTGGCATTGGCCACTTGGACCCCTGGAGTAGGTGTAGCTTCGGATGGGGTCATTGAGGACATGATGAAAGCTAAGGCGGCTGCCACAGGGTCTTTGCCTTCGAGGCGCCTGAGGGTCGCCCGCGTTGAACCGAGCACTTCAGAGCTCGGTTGGACTCCTTCGGTACATATTTCTTTAATTTCTTCCGCCCCTCTTGATTATGCATGTTCTCCTCGAGGACCAGCATCACGGGGTACGCCACTTGTAGATGAAGGTCCAGCTCTCAAATCGCCAGTCTTTGACCTGGTGCTTGTGATCGGCACTGTTTTGACACTGAGCGTGACAGACATCTTCACAGTTCAGGAAACAAGTTGTTCTCCGTGTTCTTCGTGTTCTGCTTTAGTCTTCCAGGGCCTTCCTCTGCTACCAGAAAAGATTTCTGGTTTGCTGACACTCGTGCTTGTTCCTTGTATTTATTTCAGACAAACTTTGCTGATTTTCTTCAAATCAAAATGAAGTCAACACAAAGATAAAGTAGAGCACGTCCAGGCACCGGATCAATCAAATCAGGATACGTCCTTCCAAAATCAAAGCATGTGTCACAAAGAGGGGCTGCAGATAGACATATGTAGATCTAAATACAGTGATCCAATGTTTTATAAACAAACTGGATGATTTGAACTGGAAACTGACATGACTCAGGCCCTCAGGATAGTACCAAGCACTTCATGTGCACTCTTTTGGATGCAAGGGAGTTGGTTAGGAATCTGGGGCATAGGAGGCGGGCCAAACACAGGATATGGCTTGGCCAGTATGGCCAAGCAACTGAATGCAGAATCAGTTAAAACGTAGAACCATATTGAGTAATAGAAACAATTTAGTATAGGGGTCTTGAGACGGTAGACCACTAGGCTTAACCTACAAGGCCCAAGGCAAGAAGTGCCTACTTTATTTCGGTATTACCTCCATAAAGGAAGATACTTCCGCTTACTTGAGTGGTATGGGTGAACTTCATGGGGGTGCTCGGGTTAGAACCCTATTCACTTTGAGAAAGTGTACTTCAAGCTTCAAAAGAGTGATAAAAACGATAAACTGTTAGTCGCAACACCTTCCTAAGGTTGAGGGGTGGCTTGGGCTGGATCAAGTACCCCAAGAAACACATGGTAGTGACCTTTTCTTACTAATGTGCAGTCTGACGAGGACCTGGAGGACAAGATCAAGCTCTTGGACCCTAGAGTGCAGAACTTGATCAGGAACTACCTGGAGATGTTCGGTGAACTACCCCCTCCAGCCTCCTGTGACAAGCTGGTACAGATGGACCTCAAGCTGAAGCCGAAGTTCATGGGTCACAAGATACGTCGGACGCCCTACCTGGCTCCTAAAGAGCAGGCCAATGGGATTGAACGACAGATGCAACAGTGTATCGACGCTGGCCTGGTTCTGGAGTACAAGGATGGAGACTACCGCCACATTGCAGCCCCTGTTTCCTGGTGGCTAAACCTTGGTCTACAGCCAAACGGCTGGTGGTGGACTATGGAGAGCTGAACAAGAAGCCGCTGAACCACTCGGGCTCTATTGCTAACATGGAGTCTACCCTAGAGAAAATAGCCCCCTGCTGCTACAAGACGAAGATCGACAAGCGGAATGGTTTCTGGTAAGTGGACCTGACGCCGAATGCCCAAGAGCTCCTAGCGTTCATCACTCCTCAGCAGAGGGTGTTCAAGTGAAAGGTCATGCCCTTTGGCGTGGCCTGCAAGGAGAACGGGACCAGACTCAAGCTAGAGAAGTGTGAGTTCATCCAGCAGATGATGCAGTACCAGGGGTTCGACATTGGCTATGGGTGGTGGACCCCTGCGGCCCTAAGGTCAAACCCATGATGGATGCCAAGGTATGACATGAGGTCCCCAAGAAAGGACTCCATGATGCACGGGATGAGGGATGGGATGGGGCCGCACAACAGCTCAGTGGGATAGGGAAATCACGGGACGCTGTGAAAGGGCCGGTGACGGGATGTGGCAAAGGGGAACGGGACATGGGATTGGATGAGAGACCGAAAGCGCCAAGCAACAGCCCCGTTGGATGGGGAATCCAGTCGCCATGGAGTGGTGAACCATGGGCCAACCATGGGGAGCCGCGCCACGGGAAGTCGAGAAAATGCCCTGAACTCTGGGACGGCCGTGAGGTGTCCGCAGGGGTGAGCATTGACCCTGAGGTCCCCGGGTCAATGGCCTAAGTACAGGTAGGTTCACGCGTGAGCGGGACCTCGGGGAACGTGGAAAAGGTCGCCCCCTGGCCTCCCGCCGCGGATGGACGACACCCAAGTGCATCTGGGAGCCGAGTGGGTACTCCAACCCGTGAGGGTGGGGAGTGGTGGAATGTGGTTGACAGAGAGAAATGCTCCGCTGTCGGTGAGGGCTATCCACAGGAAACCTGCCTGCAGGCGCCCAAAAGGCTGTGCTAGGGGGGGAAGGCCGGAGGATCATTCGATGGGTGACTGGAAGGAGCTCAGACCGTGAGGGCAGCGACGGAAGGACACCTACCGCCGGTCATGCCCCAAAGGAACCTGGTTGAAGTTCTCGGCCGAGAGGTGAGAAAGAGGTTGCCAGAGGAACTGATGGCGGAGAGCTCTCCTTCCCACCAGAGGCGGCCATCATGTAAAACAAGCAAGGAGATGTCAGATAAGGCTGTGGACACGGCCGCCCTTACTTACTTACTTACTTACTACTTACTTACTGTGAAATTGTTTCAGAAGGGTCTGCCTCGTGAAAAAGCGAAACTAAAACGTGGTGGACCTACCTCAGTCAGTTCAAGTTGACTGTCCACCATATACAGGGTACAAAGAACGAGATGGCTGACTATATATCTCGTAATAACTTTGACACCCTCTGAGGTGAGAGCTCGGAGGCGTTGGCCAAAGAGGCGTTTCAGCGCATGGAAGTCTAGCTGGACTTATCCATGCGCACTGCAGGTGTACTGGAGGGTTGGAGTCTGAGAGACTACCACGCAGAGTACCGATGCGTACTCAGCTCCCTCAGTGATGGCCTAGAGGCACGCCTGATATACGGCGACCGTTGGTCCAAGGATAACCAATATCTGTACTATGAAGACTGTATAGTGGTGCCTGAGGCACGACCGGATGGTTGCCTACAGTGGGCTCATCTCAGTTCAGGGCACACAGGGTGCAACCGGTATGTTGACCTTTCAGGGAGCGTTTCTACTCCCGATTAACCCGTGTTGAACTACGTGCTCGTATGCAGTCCATAGTGGACTCTTGTGGCTGTCACGCCAGCAAACAGAGCGACTCACGTGACCGAGGACTGGTCTCCAGTCTGCCCATCCCCTACTGTAGTAATTCTCTGTTGTACGTGGATTTAATCCACGGTCTGCCTAAGTTCGGTGGTTATGACAGTTGTCTGGTTCTCACCTGTGGCCTGACCCGTTTCATCCGTGCCTTTCCCTGAAACAAAAAGATCACAGGGGAACAAACTGTGAAAACCTTGGTCGAACAAAGGTTCGAACACTATGGAGCACCTAAGGAGGTGCACTCTGACGAAAACGTACGTATCCGGATTGACACCGGATGGTGCAAGCGAGTACTGGACGCCCTGAACGTCCATGTGACCACAGGTGAGCCCTACACTCACACTTCTAACCCTCTGTGCGAGAGACAGAACCGTGTGTTGGAGCAGAACCTGAGGATTCAGACGAAACAGGAGCGTGCCAAAGATTGCGTACGCCTGTTACCCCGGGCTGTCCTAAACATGAAGTCTCAGGAGAGTTCTTCAACTGGCTATACCCCCCACGAGCTGTTCCATGGGGGGCGTCCTGCGTGGTTCTTCAAAACCCCTTTTCCACAGGCTATTGCGGCGTATGGTCGAGCATCTACAGGAACGCATGGCGTGCAGAGAGACACAGTTGGGGGCGCGGGCGGAAGAGGTGATATGGTCACCAAACGGTTGGAGATCGCGTAGATCAGGTACAACCCACAAATCACGGAGATGGAAGTGCGGAAGCAGCCCGACCTGACCAAGCGGGTCGGAGGGCGAGAAGGAAGTGGAGGAAAGAGGGGGAGAAGAGCAGAGGGAGCGCCTGATGGCCCGAGGACGAAAGACAATCCGGCAGATATGAGGGCAGGACGGGTGGACGGTGTAGCCTCGAAGGGGGACAGCTGGGCCCGCCGGGGACCAGAGGGAAAGAGGAAGCAGTGCGGCCCGTCACTCCGACTGGAACATCCGGGAATGGGCGCACTGAGCCACTGAGTGAACACAGGCGCAGAGCAGGCCCCGGGGGAGCGGACCGGGGCGACGTGGGGAGTTGATGGCCCAGCAGGCACAAGAACGGGGAACGCCAGGCAGGAAGAAGGAGCTGGTACCAAGAGACACATGCAAACAAGAGGAGCAGGGCAAGGGGTGCGGGGACGAGGACGAGAAGGTCCAGTACGAGGCCAACGGCCGCCTCGAAGCGTCCACAGTACGCGGAGGCGTGGACGGGGAAGAGGAACAGTGGTGCACTAAGAGCCCAACACACGTAGGGCGCGCGAACAGTGGCACTGAGGGGGCCGCCGGGTGTAGGGCGCGGGGAGCAGGGGAAGCGGCGGCAAGGCTCAGGGCTCAGACACGATGCCATGTGTGCAGCAAGATGTCCCACGAGCCGAGGCCAAGCCAGTCGCCGGCAGCAAAGGTGGCGCCGCCGCCGCGAGCAGTGAGGGGGTACGGGGGGCCGGGGCTGGTGGGAGTGAGGGTCGAGGTGGCTCGCATACAGGCAGACTCAGCCCCACAGCCCCCCTCACCGACGTCCTCGGCAACATCCGCGGATGTGTTGTCACCCTCGTCTCCGGAGACTCCGGAGACGGTCCAGCGGGAAGCGCCTCGAGCGGAAGGGCAGCAGAGCAAAGAAGAGGCCGCGGCAGGGACAGGGGAGGGAGGAGACAAGGGAAGGCAAGCAGAGGCGAGTGGAGGGCGGACGGAGGTGGTGGCAGCGGAAGCTGAGGTGCAGAGGGAGGGGCAGGGGCAGCAAGCAGTAGTGAGGCGGCGGGCAGACCCGTTCAACATAACAGAGTTGGTGGCAGGCGGGGATGCAGGGCGGGGAGAGTCGGTAGTCGACGACATCCTCGTGGTGTCGGAGGATGAGGGGGAGGGGGCGAGGAGGATGGCAGTGATGGGGGGCCCAGGGCAGCCGACGGCGCCCAATGTGCCGGCGGCTGCCATGAAGTCCATCCTCCCGGAAGTGCGGAGGAAGGAGGAGGACAAGGATAGACGAGGACAGCCGGCAGCGGGAGCGGCAGGGAGCGGGGAGAGCAGTGTACGCACCGGAGGGAGGGGACGGACAGGCAAGGGAGGGAAAGGGCAGGCGGGGACGTCGGGGGCTAGGCAGGCGATGGGACACTGGGAAGGGAAAGGGGGAAAGGGGGGCGGACGGGGCGACTGTGGCTGCAGCCCCAACGCCCGTTCAAGCAGCTGCCGCCGGGGTCGCCCCCACAGGTCAGTGCGTCGGTGCGGGCGGAGGAGGAGAGGGAGGCGCACTGCCAGCAGGCGGCGCGGTACGAGGTGCTGGCGCACGTGAAGCGCCAGCGCCGTCGCCACCAGCCCCCGGACCCGGGACGGGACACCATCTACCGGTTGGAGATGGGGTCAGGGAGGACAGGGTCAGGGCACCAGGGAGGGCCGGAGGGGTTGGGAGGGGAGCACAGCGGGCAGCCCAGTGGCGGGATGCGGAGAGAGGGAGGGCAGGCAGAAAAGAGCAACGCAGCGGCGGAGGGGCAACGCGGCCAGCGGGAGGGAGAGCAAGAGGGTGGGAGCCAGCGACGTGGACACACAGGCAGCGCGGTGCAGGGCAGGGGTGCGGGACACGAAAAAGGCGGTAAGGGCACAGTGGACTCTTGTGGCTGTCACGCCAGCAAACAGAGCGACTCACGTGACCGGGGACTGGTCTCCGGTCTGCCCATCCCCTACTGTGCTCATTCTCTGTTGTACGTGGATTTCATCCACGGTCTGCCTAAGTTGAGTGGTTATGACAGTTGTCTGGTTCTCACCTGTGGCCTGACCCGTTTCACCCGTGCGTTTCCCTGCACCAAAATGATCACAGGCGAACAAACTGTGCAAATTTTGGTCGAACACCTAAGGAGGTGCACTCTGACGAAGACGTACGTATCGGAAGTGACACCGGATGGTGCAAGCGAGTACTGGACGCCCTGAAGGTCCTTGTGACCACAGGTGAGCCCTACACTCACACTTCTAACCCTCTGTGCGAGAGACAGAACCCTGTGTTGGAGCAGAACCTGAGGATTCAGATGAAACAGGAGCATGCCAAGGATTGCGTACGCCTGTTACCCTGGGCTGTCATAAACATGAAGTCTCAGGAGAGTTCCTCAACTGGCTATACCCCCGACGAGCTGTTCCATGGGGGGCGTCCTGCGTGGTTCTTCAAAACCCCTTTTCCAGTGGACTACAAGAGCACCGTAGGGGACTGGCTCGATCACAGGCCCCCCACTGCCGCGAACCCAAGCCCGGCGCCCTTGCGGTCCCGGCCCGAACGGCAAACATGCACACAGGGCCTGACGACGATGCGTCAGCAGACAATCCCTCGCCCGGCACCCTTGCGGCCCGGGACAGAGAAATCATGCCCCCCCCACCCCCGGGGCCACCACACGCGGGGGACCAACTCAACCTGGATGAACTGCTAAGAGTGTACGACATCTACCACGGAACGCCCTCACCAAACCTGGTAGATGCCCTCCGGGTACATCTCCAGGGCTTCCGCGGCGACAGGCGATTCGCGGCAGCCCTCCTCCCACACGGGGCTACCACCATCGGTGTGCGGCACCTCCAGGCGCTCTTCACCTTAGGATAACAGACCCCGGATGACCTCGTGGACGTGTGGATCTGGTGGTTCAACTAACACCAGCCAAACCAGGGGCGGGTGTGGGTTCCGTACCTCGCCTAGGCACCCACGCTCATCGCCCCACCGACCGCGCCCCGACCGGCACCCAAGGTAGGTAGGTAGGTCATCTCGGGACTGGGGTTGCCCCCGAGGGGGGTCTTACCAAGAAGCTTTTGCTCACCCACCCACGGCCCCACTGCCTGTGCCCCCACAAAGTGGCTCCCCCGCATGGGGGAAGGGCACTGTCGCCTCGAGCAGTAGCCTACAGCGGGTTCTGCCCAGAGAGGTAACCCATGTTCGACCTAAGTCTAACATTCCTCTCCTTCGGGCGGATGATACGTTGGGGAGGGTCCCATCGCACATCCTCATCAACCTCTGAATTCTAGGGCCCAGGGGCCCGGAGCCAGGCTAAAGGCCCTGTCCTGCAGGCACCCCCACCTGGGTTGGTTTTCAGTAGGCGTGAGGCGACTAGAAGAAGCACGTGCTACGGGACTCGCATGCCGTGGCACACACTCACGCCTCCTGACTCGGTCGAGCATGCGCTCTCACGGAGGGCCGGGGGTTCAAAGTACGTCGTTGTGATTGGTTGACCGGTTGTTGAATGGTTTGGTGTAGTTTGTTAATGTTGGTTGGTCGGCTGCGTGATGGTAGAGTCACAATTTTCTGCTTTGTTCGTGGATATCGTCGTCAGCGGGCGTGGCACACCATGGTATGGCCAACCCGTTGGACGCCGTTCCCGTTTCGACCCATGCACGCCTGGCTGGTTTTTCGTTGGCCGGCTTGCGTGTGGTCTTTTTACGGTCAGGTTGCGGCTGCAGCTGCGGTGTGGTTGGTGCGGGGTTGTCTTGGCCGCCTCATGGTCGGCTCTGTTTGCGTGGGTTCCGTCGCGCTGCTGCCGGTGGTCGTATAGCCGAACGTTGTTTGTGTAGCCGGTAAGTTCGTTTCGGTGCTGGTTAGTTGCCTCTTCGTATGTCCAAGTGTAGTGTGGTGTAGTTTGTTAACGTTGGTTGGTCGGGTTCGCGATGGTAGAGTTGCGGTGTTCTGTTGTGTTCATGGGTATGGTCGTTGGCGGGCGTGGCGCAGCATGTTGTCGCCAGCCCATGGGACGCCGTTCCCGTTTCGACCCTTGCATGCCTGGCCGGTGGGGTGTTGGCTGGCTTGTGTGTGGTCTGTTCATTGTCGGCTCGTTGTTCTGCAGCAGTCTGGTCGGTAGCTGGTTGTGTAGCCCGCGCCGATGTAGTCAGGGGTGTTTTTCGTTGTCTTCCTGGTTTGTTCTGAGGATTGCGGCGGCCGGCGTGCCCGGTGCGGTGGATGTGTCGCGACCGGGGCGTGTCTGGTGCGTGGTGTTGGTTGACCAGTGGTCGGCCCGCCTGGGTTGTGTGGTGGCCCGTATGGGCCGGGCCGGCTGTGTTTGGACGCTGTAGTTGTCCCTGCGTCTTTTGTTCTCCGTCGGGGATGTCGTTCCGCGGTGTGCCCGGATTCGAACGTCCGCGCGTGTGGTTGTGGTGTTGTTGGCAGTACTGTGGTTGGTACGTCATCGTCTGCGCCGCCCAATGGCCGGCTTGTCCTGCTGTTGGATGCGTTGGACCGTGGCGGTCGCGTTGGGTCCGTTCAGGTTGTTCCAGTTGCGTTGGGCCGATCCAGTACGTTGTGACAGTGCGCCGCCCCCTCATGGTGGGGCATGTCCTCAGAGGGGAGAAAGGTAGCGACAATTGGTACGACTGTGTGAGAAAAAACTTTAAATTCAGTACGATACGCCCTGTCCCGCCCCGGAGGCATCTTTACACGCACAATTCATCATCTGGTATTTCGCATTGCCCTTAGGCCCTTCGCGGCGGGCCCCCTCCCACACGGGGCTACCACCATCCGTGTGCGGCACCTCCAGGCGCTCCTCACCCTAGGATAACACAACCCGGATGACCTCGTCGACGTGTGGATCTGGTGGTTCAACTAACACCAGCCAGACCCGGGGCGTGTGTTGGTCCCGCACATCGCCTGAGCACCCACGCTCATCGCCCCACCGACCGCGCCCCGACCAGCACCCAACCCCGGAGGCCGGACACGAGCCGCCACGTGACTGAACGCCGACGCCCTCAGCATCCCGCCACATGGAGATTTTGCGTACTGGGAAAGCAGGACGGCCAGGGAGAGGGGGCAAAACCTCCGGACCATGACGGAGCGCTATGCGCAAACGGCAGGGCTGGGGGCACACGCGGAGCTTCCGCCACGAGATGCCCCCGGCACAGTCGCCATGGTGGCGTTGGAAAGCGGCCACTACTACCAGGTGAGGATCACGCCACGACCGCAGGACAATCACTGGGGCTTGGAGGCTGCTAACTCCATGCTCCCCAGGGACGTGGACCTGCCAGATGGCCCCACTCCCCTGCTCCCGGACAAACCTCCAGAACACCTGACGGCCATCGTGTCTGACGCGACCGGCACATGGCACCCAGGACACGCCCTCTACTGCCTGTGGCGGTGGGCCCAACGGAGGTGGCCGCATACCAAGGATTGGTCAGCGGCATGGAGGTTCAACCTGGATGGCCGGCAAGAGACAGAGGCCATGCGACCCCACGAACGGACGGCCGGGCGGCCGGCCTCGGACAACTTGTGCCCCGGCTTTGCGATCCACCAGATTCCGACGTTGGCGGCGGGGCAGGGGTCACCCGCCATCCACACGGAGGATGAAGCACGAGCAGCACACACAGGCCTCGTGAGGGACATCTTGAACGCCCTCCGTATCGCCCTCACCATACATCTGGGTGACCCCGACGCCCTGACTTTCCCGATGCCCTAACAGGCGACAGGACACGGCCCGGACTCCCGGGACGCGCGGATCACCGAGACGGCGGCTGTACCCCGCCGACCGCCATGCGACCACAGGGACCAACGAACATGACCGCAAACCCCCCCCCCGCCCACCAAAACAGAACACCAGAGGGGCATCATTGAGGCCACTCCCACACGACTCCACCCACTATACGCCGGCGCCTCTGATATTCGACTATGGTGCGTACCCGTGAGACGCCAGCTCCCGCCTAACCTCCATGATGTATGCCGAGCGCTCCCGAGGGGCCCACGACGCGTGCAGCGCACCACGCCAGTGAGCTTTTCGGACGACCTGCAGCCCAGGAATGCCAGGAAAGCTATGCAGGACTGCACACACCACGCCGTGCACGCTGGACCTGCCTGTTCGCCGCACCGCAACCAAGAACAGAAGGAAATAGGGGGACCCGCGGTCCACGGCGCAGTCCCCGTCACAGAGCCCTTTGAATGAGGCACCCCCATGCGAGGCCGGAGTGTCAATGCCACGACGAGGCGCAGCCCGCCGCACGGAAGTACTCCAAGGCGCGAGGACGTGTGGTCCACCAAGCGGGTACAACCGGAACAACACCGCGGCGGACCAGCGCATTGCGCCGCGAGGCGTGCACAACCCCGAAACCTGGCCGCTGGGCCCCCCTAATCCGGGTGAGGCCAGACACAACACCCTCGAGGGGGGTGACGGGAGCACAAAAAGCCAAGCACCCATAAACCCGCCGGCCCCCGCCGGCGGTGCTAAGGAAAGCTACATCTGACGGCCGTCCGCACAAGTAACCTTCAGCAACGTTATCCACTGGGGCAGAGTACAGAGGGCCAGGTAAACCAGGGATATGGGGACCGCAGGCCCCCGCAGGGCCGCGGACCAGAACAGTACCGGCCCAACGAAATCTAAGGCCCTAAGGCCCCAATTGGCCGACACGACCCAGCCAGAACCACACAGTACACCTGCACGAGCACAAGGGGGGCACTACACGACACAAGGGAGCACCAAACCAGGGGCTACGGGGGCAAGGAGGGGTGGGCCAAAGGACACACGAGACCGCGCACGCCAGATGCCCCGGGACTCCCATAGGGAGGAAGGGAGGCACCGACCGGGGGGGCGTTACCGCAAACGGTGTTGTACATACGCTGCCAACACGTGAGGACTGGGAACTGACAATGCCGACGAAATTCAGTGCAGCGAAAGATGGAGTCGTGCATGCCGAGAGGGTGCGAGGGCGAGGGCAGGCTGCTCCATACTACCTTGGCGGGGCCGACCACGGGCGGCGGCACCCCAGTGACCTACACCGACCGCCGAATACAACGAAACAGCCACCAGGACATCCGGGGCCCGCCAATGCGGCCGCACCGGCGACCACCAGCTGCAACGCGGTGGGCCCCTTGACAGGCGTGCTGACGGCCGGGCGGCGAGCACATAACCATCCGCCAACTGCACACGACACCTAACTACCAGCACCACAACCCACCAAAACGACCATGCCGACGCAGGCGCCGGCACGACGGACCCTACGGTGAACCAGCCGGCCATGCGGCGCCTGGCACCGCCAGACACCTACCCCGCTACTATAGAACCAACACACAAACAGCCCACACGCAGACCGGCCAAAACCGAACCAGCCCAACATGATGCAAGGGTCAAAACGGGAACGGCGTCCTCAGGACTGGCGACACCATGGTGCACCACGCCCGCCAACGACCACACCCACGAACGCGACAACGCACCACACCTCTACCAGTATACAATCGACTAACCAACAACAACCACCTGCTAGGAACCCCTGGCCCCCCGGGAGAGCGCAAGCTCGACCTAGTCAGGAGGCGTGAGTACGCGTCACGGCAAGCGAGTTTCGTAGCACGTGCTTCTTCAAGGTCGTCTCACGCCTCCTGAAAACCGAATCGGTTGGGGCTGCCTGCAGAACAATGCCTCTGGCCCGGCCCATGACCCCTGGGCCCCAAAATCCGGAGGTTGATGAGGAGATGCATATCATGCGCCCAAAGGAGAGGGATGTGAGACCTCGGCGGACTATGGGTTACATCTCTGGGCAGAACCCAATGGAGGGTACTGCTCGCGGCGACCGAGCCCTTCTCCCGCATGGGAGAGCCGCTTTGTGGGGGCACGTGAACTGGGGCCGTGGGTGGGTGAGCAAAAGCCCCAAGGTAAGACACCCATTTGGGGCAACCCCAGTCCCGACATTACCCACCTACCTACCTGTGTTGAACCACGTGCTTGTATGCAGTCCATAGTGGACTCTTGTGGCTGTCACGCCAGCAAGCAGAGCGACTCACGTGACCGGGGACTGGTCTCCAGTCTCCCCATCCCCTACTGTGCTCATTCTCTGTTGTACGTGGATTTCATCCAAGGTCTTCCTAAGTTTGGTGGTTATGACAGTTGTCTGGTTCTCACCTGTAGCCTGACCCGTTTGGCCCGTGCGTTTCCCTGCACCAAAATGATCACAGGGGAACAAACTGTGAAAACTTTGGTTGAACAAAGGTTTGAACACAATCGAGCACCTGAGGAGGTGCACTCTGACAAAGACGTACGTATCCAGAGTGACACCAGATGGTGCAAGCGAGTGCTGGACGCCCTGAAGGTCCATGTGACCACAGGTGTGCCCTACACTCACACTTCTAACACTCTGTGCGAGAGACAGAACCGTGTGTTGGAGCAGAACCTGAGGATTCAGACGAAACAGGAGCGTGCCAAAGATTCGGTACGCCTGTTACCCTGGGCTGTGCTAACCATGAAGTCTCCGGAGAGTTCCTCAACTGGCTGTACCCCCGACGAGCTGTTCCATGGGGGGCATCCTGCGTGGTTCTTCAAAACCCCTTTTCCAGAGGACTACAAGAGCCCCGTAGGGGACTGGCTCGAACACAGGCAGGAGGAGGCTAACCTGGCTAGAGCTAACCTGTAACACGTGCGAGAACGTGAGTTGACCAGGCGTAACCGCACGAGACGTGCTGCCACCTTCAAGGTAGGGGACCTTGTGCAGGTACACCAGTCGCGATCACCCACGTGGCCCCGCAACTGTTTGCAGGACCCTTACTTTGGGCCTTACCGCATTATAAAGATAGATGAATCCACGATCCATGTGAGGTGCAGTGTCCGCCTCGATGGAGTGCTGCTGTGTGCACCCAAACAGCTGAGACATTACCACTCGCCTGACGAACTGTCCGAGGACGAGTGGCGTCTGTCTGACAGAGAGGTCGAGCGCATTGACGTAGAGAACGCTGCCAACCCTGAGGAAGCAGACAAACTAGAAGAAATGACTGGCGATGAGATGGAGTCAGAAAAAGGTCACTACCATGTTCTTCTTGGAGGGCTTGATCCAGGCCAAGCCCCCCTTGAAACCCTTTTGTTGATGCTAAGACTTACTTAGGTATTTTTATCCCTCTTTTGAAGCTTTAAGTACACTTTTTCAAAGTAACTAGGGTTATAACCCTAGCCCCCCATGAAGGTCACCCCTACCACTCAACTGAGCGGAACTACGTTCCTTCATGGAGGATATACCGAAATAAAATAGGCATTTCATGCCTTAGGCCTTGGAGGTTAAGCCTCGTGGCCTCTCACCCCAAGGACCCTATACTCCATTCTTTCTACCACGTATTGTGGTTCTACCTTTTAACTGTTTCTGAATTCAGTTGCTTGGCCAAGTCATAGTCTGTGTCTGGCCTAACTCCTTTGCCCCATATTCCTAACCAACTCCATTTCATCCAAATGAGTGCACATGAAGTACTTGAGACTACTTGGGAGGCAAGAGTCATGCCAGTTTTCATACAAAATCAGGATTGGAAAACACGGCGTATATATACGCGTAACGTATATAAACGCGTACTGTATTGCGAGAATACAATACGGTACGCGTCTGCTGGGGGCGCCATCGACTGGCGCCAGACGCGCGTGCCGCTGCAGAGAATGAGGTTAAAAACTAACAAAATGCGGGATTTTCATGTTTCTGCAGGCTGGCGACATTTTGCATGCACCAAAATTTTGACTGTTGATCCCCGACATATTGCTTTAAAGTAGTTGTGACATAAAAAAAGAGTTGCAATTTAAGACGTGTTTTTCAGAACCAATAGCACCGCTGTGTCCCCACTGCCATTGCGCATCGTGCGGTATGCTTGTCGTCGTTTGAAAAGACTTGCGCGCCGAGAAAAAGCCGTTGCGAACTTTGTGTGCAGAGATGTAGAATGCCACAAACAACATCTGCGTGCAGTGAGGGAAACGCTACAAGCAGGATACAAGAGTCAGAAGGTATCCAAACAAACAGCAGGAAAGCCAACTGTCTCGCTCAGAACGCGGACGCAGATGAGACAGGTTCTGATGAGTGTGATGAATGGGATGAATGGGACCACGTGTTTGCAGAGCAATGGCAGAGACACCAGTACGAGTCGTATTGTTGGAGACAACAAAGAGAGAGCCGGCAGCCCATGTCCTACGCTGACTGATCGCGACTGAAGATGCTATGGGATAGCGAGCAGGAGCTGAAGAACTGGTGGATCACAGAGCAGGAGAAACAGTGCGCCTGAACAGGTTTCAGTTCCTATTCCTCCTCCCCCTCATCTTCGTCAAACATATGGTCAGGCAACACACAGGGCTCTCTGAAAGCTGGGTCCCTCATCTCTCGCAGTAGCCTCATGTTCTGATAAATATAAGCAAGCTTCTCCACCTTGTGGCCCTACAGACGGTTCCTACTTTTTGAGTGCACAAAACCAAACACACTCCAGTTGCGCTCTGCAGCAGAGGCCACTGTAGGGGTTGAATGTACGCGCAGCGCAATGTTCCTCAGCACTGAATTATCATAGCAGAAAGCTTGGAACCAACTGAGGCCGCCAAGGGCAAGACTTTCTTTGGTCCAAAGGCGTTCATCTGCGAACTCTCCACACCTCATAGGGAACTGTTGCAGTTGCAGTTTGGCTGTTTGAGCATGCTCCTTGCCACCAAAGGATTCAAAAACCTGAGCAACATCATTCCTGATCTCACTGTCCTTCAATGGGTCTTCCTCACGAGTCATCAAAGCAGGATTAAGCACATAGCTGGCTGAATGCATAGGGTGGTGCAAGAACTTCCACCTTTCGAGTACAAGACTCTGTGCCTGTTTGTGTTCAGGTTTGGGAAGTCCCTGATGCTCAGCAACGTGCTGTTGGAACAAAAGCATCTCGTAGTACACGAGACTATTATAAGTGGACCCTTCTGTGTCAGCTTTCCTGATCATACGCGCCAGTGGCTGCGGCAATGTTCGACAACTCGACAACAGCTTCAGAAGGTTGTGGAAAGGATGATCTCAGCGATGACTTCGGCTTTGGTGCTGTCGCTGGTGGCGTACGACCACTTGGTGTTGGACCAGTCTGGTGAGACAACCGAACTCTGAAGTGGCCCCTTGTTCTTCACCATGAACTTAAGACATGGGTAATTGGTTGCAAACGGTGTGTCGCCAGGCAGTGGAGGCTTCGTCATATCCTGCTGTGCATATTTTTCCTTGTGTTTCTTCTGCTCGTCGTTCACAATCCCAGAGGCTCTGAATCTGTTTCGGAAAAAACTTAGAACTGTCCGGCACTTGGTGATGACATCTTTAACA
Organism: Eutreptiella sp. 'Long Island Sound 2002'; assembly: GCA_964036045.1. NCBI lineage: Eukaryota > Euglenozoa > Euglenophyceae > Eutreptiales > Eutreptiaceae > Eutreptiella > Eutreptiella sp. 'Long Island Sound 2002'. Next base: position 149,306,880 of record OZ038382.1, on the reverse strand, counting down.
GTGGGGAGTGCACACAGATCCTTGGAAAGCAGATTGTAGCCATGAATGGTACATCCAATCTTTGTCAAAAAATGATCAACCTCAAATGTCTCAGACTGATCCAACACGTTCAGGGCAGCCTGCATCACAGCTGCATTTTCTGCCACCACTGTTGAGGTGGGGCAAGGCAGCTGCATCTGACGAACCACCTCCAAAGCATCGTGAATGCCCTGTGCGATGTGGTCTGCATTTTTCACTTGTTTGCCAGGGTAGTCTGCCTTCACCAAAACTGAGCCACGGCGCCCAATCAGATTGTAATTGATGACAGATTGCCTGCGGATATTCGAGTGCCCATCTGTTGCCAAACCTGTGTGGCCCTGTGGACAGCAGTCTGGATCTGGGTGGCCTGGCCCTGAGGATGTGGATGTGAAATGCTTGTTTTTTGTGCTGTGTGATGGGACACATCACTGATGACGTCATGCATGATGACATTATCAGTGATGTCACTCATGACATCATCATTGACATCACTGATGATGTCATCAACCAGGTTAAACAAATATCGAACACAAGGTATCCAGAAAAAAAACAAGAAATCAAGACAAAAAATTATTTTTGCAAACAATTGCAGGTTGTACACTAAAACAGATTAGCTGCAAATTCTAGGAACATAACTTCTGTGAACAAACAGTACTTTGTCAGGAAGATTTGGGATACAATACATTACATTACAGTACTGTATCGGAACGATACAATACATTACACGTACTGTATTGTACCAACCCTGCCAGGGGGTGGGAAGAGTGGCAAAGCTATTGCACAGGCGAACATTCAGCTAGAATTGCCTGCGTTCGACCCGAAAAATGTGCCAGAATGGGCAGAAGAATTTGCTGAGTTTCTTTTGCTAACTGGCCAATCCCATGTGGATGTAGCCACTAAATGCTCACTGCTGAAACGCTCACGCAAAAAGAAATTTTGGCAAAAACAGGTGAAACCGATTGTGAAAACCTGTTCCACATGGGCTGAGGTACTCCAAAGACTGGAGAAAACATTCCCAGTCTATGAGACTGACCTCAGTGTGTGCACACAGATAGAGGAGCCACCTATGCTCCCTGAGGTTCCTTCTGCTGCGCGAGTCTCTGAATATGTGTGCGACCTGGTGTATCTGTTTTCACGGATGAACGTGGGCTCCAGGGTTGGAAAAGACGGCGTATATATACGCGTAACGTATATATACGCGTACTGTATTGCGAGAATACAATACAGTACGCGTCTGCTGGGGGGGCCACTGACTGGCGCCAGACGCGCGTGCCGCCGCAGAGAATGAGGTTAAAAACTAACAAAACGCGAGATTTTCATGTTTCTGCAGGCTGCCGACATTTTGCATGCACCAAAATTTTAACTGTTGATCCCCGACATATTCCTTTAAAGTAGTTGTGACATAAAAACCGAGTTGTAATTTAAGACGTGTTTTTCAGAACCAATAGCACCGCTGTGTCCCCACTGCCATTGCGCATCGTGCGGTATGCTTGTCGTCGTTTGAAAACACTTGCGCGCCGAGAAAAAGCCGTTGCGAACTTTGGGTGCAGAGATGTAGAATGCCACAAACAACATCTGCGTGCAGTGAGGGAAACGCTACGAGCAGCATACAAGAGTCAGAAGGTATCCAAATAAACCACACGAAAGCCAACTGTCTCGCTCAGAACGCCGACGCAGATGAGACAGGTTCTGATGAGTACGATGAATGGGATGAATGGGACCACGTGTTTGCAGAGCAATGGCAGAGACACCAGTACGAGTTGTATGGTTGGAGACAACAAAGAGAGAGCCGGCAGCCCATGTCCTACGCTGACTGGTCGCGACTGAAGATGCGATGGGATACCGAGCAGGAGCTGAAGAACTGGTGGATCACAGAGCAGGAGAAACAGTGCGCCTTAACAGGTCTGAGTTCTTATTCCTCCTCCTCCTCATCCTCGTCAAACATATGGTCAGGCAACACACAGGGCTCTCTGAAAGCTGGGTCCCTAATCTTTCGCAGTAGCCTCATGTTCTGATAAATATAAACATGCTTCTCCACCTTGTGGCCATACAGACGGTTCCTACTCTTTGAGTGCACAAAACCAAACACACTCCAGTTGCGCTCTGCAGCAGAGGCCACTGTAGGGGTTGAATGTACGCGCAGCGCAATGTCCCTCAGCACTGAATTTTCATAGCAGAAACCTTGGAACCAATTGAGGCCGCCAAGGGCAAGACTTTCTCTGGTCCAAAGGCGTTCATCTGCGAACTCTCCACACCTCATAAGGAACTGTTGCAGTTGCAGTTTGGCTGTTTGAGCATGCTCCTTGCCACCAAAGGATTCAAAAACCTGAGCAACATCATTCCTGATCTCACTGTCCTTCAGTGGGTCTTCCTCACGAGTCATCAAAGCAGGATTAAGCACATAGCTGGCTGAATGCACAGGGTGGTGCAAGAACTTCCACCTTTAGAGTACAAGACTCTGTGCCTGTTTGTGTTCAGCTTTGGGAAGTCCCTGATGCTCAGCAATGTGCTGTTGGAACAAAAGCATCTTGTAGTCCACCAGACTATTATAAGTGGACCCTTTCATGTCAGCTTTCCTGATCATACGCGCCAGTGGCTGCAGCAATGTTCTACAACTCGACAACAGCTTCCAGAAGGTTGTGGAAAGGATGATCTCAGCGATGACTTCGGCTTTGGAGCTGTCGCTGGTGGCGTACGACCACTTGGTGCTGGACCAGTCCGGGAAGACAACCGAACTCTGAAGTGGCCCCTTGTTCTTCACCATGAACTTAAGACATGGGTAATTGAGGTTTGAGGTTTGAGGTTTGATTTTGCGGGTACTAGACGCCTTTCGGCCCCGGGGGGCCACCTGGTCGGGCCAGGTGATATCCCCCCCACCAGGTCCTAGTGGGGGGCCCTCCAACACGCACCTCCTGCCTGGTGGCGGAGTCCCCCGGTTTCACAGGGCTCGGAGCCCCGTCCCACCCCGGCTTCCCCGTTTCGCCACTCCCCGGTCAGTGCATCAATTCGCAGCCGTGGCTGCGGGCGCTTACCCACCACGTCGCCCCCCTAATGCGTGGTCGCCCGGGGCGCCGGCGCCGCCGGACCCGTGCTACTGGCTTGTCACCAGTGGGACCCCCTTGGGCTGGCGCGGAGGCTGCCTAGCCTAGGGGCTGGGGCGTGGCGCAGTGCGCCACTACTGCCTTGGCGGGTGCAGTGCCCTGTCCATGTGTGCGCCGCGCTCGCGGCCAGTTTGAGGGGCTCGGGCCGGTACCTGGTGTTGTCTCTCTCCCGTTTCCCCCTTCCCGCCCCGCGTGTCCCGCGCTGCGTGTGGCGGGCCGTCCCGTCCGGGTGTCCCTTACCCTCGCTTGCTGGTACGCCATTCCACGTGGTCTGTGCGTTCCGCGAGCTCGGTCCGGTTGCCCTTCTGGTAGTCCCCGCGTGCCCCTTGCGTGTGTGTGCGCTTGCGCTCCCGTGGCGTCCGCTCCCCCCCCCCCTGGGTGGTGTGGCGTGCGCACCTTCGCACGGTCCCGGCACTGGGCGCTGGTAGGGCCGTTCCACGTGGTCCGTGCCCCTCCGCGTGTCCTGCACCGGTCCCCTGCTCCGTCTGGCGTGCTGGGGGGGGGCGGTCCGGTCCCGGCTCCCCCCTACCTGGCTTGGCCTGCACGCACTGTGGGGGCTGCGTGCCGCGGAGGTGGTGCGGGGCCGTCCCCGGGGGGGGGGGTGGCCTGCCACTGTTGTGAGGGGCATCTGGTGTCAGGTGCTGTCCCTCCCCCGACCGCCGTTCTCTGGGGCGGGCAGCCGGGGTACCGCGACCCGTGTGTTCCGGGTGCGGTCTGTGTGGGCGTGGGGACCCAGCACCGGTTCGACAGCTTGCACCCTTGCGGGCCGGCGTTGCTCGCTGTGGGGTGGCGGAAGGGCGTCCCCGGGGGGGGTGCCTTCCACCGTTGTGAGGGGCGTCTGAGGTCAGGCGCTCCCCCTCCCCCGACTGCCCGCCCACTGGGCGGGCTGTTGGGGTCCGCCACCCACGTGCTGTGAGCGCGGGCGTGTGGGTGTGGGGGCCCAACACTGTCCCCTTGGCCTGCATGCCCTGTGGGGGCTGCGTGCCGCGGGGGTGGTGGGGGGCCGTCCCCGGGGGGGGTGGCCTGCCACCGTTGTGAGGGGCGTCTGGTGTCAGGCGCTGTCCCTCCCCCGGCCGCCCGTCCTCTCGGGCGGGCAGCTGGGGTTCCGCGACCCGTGTGTCCTGGGTGCGGTCGGTGCGGGCGTGGGGACCCAGCACCGGGCCCACAGCGTGCGCCCTTGCGGGCCGGCGTTGCTCGCTGTGGGGGTGGCGGAAGGGCGTCCCAGGGGGGGGTGCCTTCCACCGTTGTGAGGGGCGTCTGAGGTCAGGCGCCCCCCCTCCCCCGACTGCCCGCCCACTAGGCGGGGGGTTGGGGTCCGCCACCCACGTGCTGTGGGCGCGGGTGTGTTGGTGTGGGGGCCCACCACGGTCCCCTTGGCCCTCATGCCCTGTGGGGGCTGCGTGCCGCGGGGGTGGTGGGGGGCCGTCCCCGGGGGGGGTCGCCTGCCACCGTACCGAGGGGCGTCTGGTGTCAGGCGCTGTCCCTCCCCCGGCCGCCCGTCCTCTGGGGCGGGCAGCCTGGGTTCCGCAACCCGTGTGTCCCGGGTGCGGTTGGTGCGGGCGTGGGGACCCAGCACCGGCCGCACAGCGTGCGCCCTTGCGGGCCGGCGTTGCTCGCAGTGGGGGTGGCGGAAGGGCGTCCCCGGGGGGGGTGCCTTCCACCGTTGTGAGGGGCGTCTGAGGTCAGGCGCCCCCCCTCCCCCGACTGCCCACCCACTGGGCGGGCTGTTGGGGTCCGCCACCCACGTGCTGCGGGCGCGGGCGTGTGGGTGTTGGGGCCAAAAACGGTCCCCTTGGCCTGCATGCCCTATGGGGGCTGCGTGCCGTGGGGGTGGTGGGTAGCCGTCCCCGGGGGGGGGTGGCCTGCCACCGTTGTGAGGGGCGTCTGGTGTCAGGCGCTGTCCCTCCCCCGGCCGCCCGTCCTCTGGGGCCAGTAGCTGGGGTTCCGCGACCCGTGTGTCCCGGGTGCAGTCGGTGCGGGCGTGGGGACCCAGCACCGGCCCCACAGGGTGCGCCCTTGCGGGCCGGCGTTGCTCGCTGTGGGAGTGGCGGAAGGGCGTCCCCGCGGGGGGTGCCTTCCACCGTCATGAGGGGCGTCTGAGGTCAGGCGCTCCCCCTCCCCCGACTGCCCGCCCACTGGGCGGGTTGTTGGGGTCCGTCACCCGCGTGCTGCGGGCGCGGGCGTGGGGGTGTGGGGGCCCATCACTGTCCCCTTGGCCTGCATGCCCTGTGGGGCCTGGGTGCCGCGGGGGTGGTGGGGGGCCGTCCCCGGAGGGAGTAGCCCGCCACCGTTGTGACGGGCGTCTGGTGTCAGGCGCTGTCCCTCCCCCGGCTGCTCCTCCTCCTCATCTTCGTCAAACATATGGTCAGGCAACACACAGGGCTCTCTGAAAGCTGGGTCCCTAATCTTTCGCAGTAGCCTCATGTTCTGATAAATATAAGCAAGCTTCTTCACCTTGTGGCCATACAGACGGTTCCCACTTTTTGAGTGCACAAAACCAAACACACTCCAGTTGCGCTCTGCAGCAGAGGCCACTGTAGGGGTTGAATGTACGCGCAGCGCAATGTCCCTCAGCACTGAATTTTCGTAGCAGAAAGCTTGGAACCAATTGAGGCCGCCAAGGGCAAGACTTTCTCTGGTCCAAAGGCGTTCATCTGCGAACTCTCCACACCTTCTAAGGAACTGTTGCAGTTGCAGTTTGGCTGTTTGAGAATGCTCCTCGCCACCAAAGGATTCAAAAACCTGAGCAACATCATTCCTGATCTCACTGTCCTTCAGTGGGTCTTCCTCACGAGTCATCAAAGCAGGATTAAGCACATAGCTGGCTGAATGCACAGGGTGGTGCAAGAACTTCCACCTTTCGAGTACAAGACTCTGTGCCTGTTTGTGTTCAGGTTTGGGAAGTACCTGATGCTCAGCAACGTGCTGTTGGAACAAAAGCATCTCGTAGTACACGAGACTATTATAAGTGGACCCTTCTGTGTCAGCCTTCCTGATCATACGCGCCAGTGGCTGCAGCAATGTTCGACAACTCGACAACAGCTTCCAGAAGGTTGTGGAAAGGATGATCTCAGCGATGACCTCGCCTTTGGTGCTGTCGCTGTTGGCGTACGACCACTTGGTGTTGGACCAGTCCGGTGAGACAACCGAACTCTGAAGTGGCCCCTTGTTCTTCACCATGAACTTAAGACATGGGTAATTGGTTGCGAACCGTGTGTCGCCAGGCAGTGGAGGCTCCGTCATATCCTGCTGTGCATCTTTTTCCTTGTGTTTCTTCTGCTCGTCCTTCAGAATCCCAGAGGCTCTGAATCTGTTCCAGAAAAAACTGAGAACTGTCCGGCACTTGGTGATGACATCTTTAACAGTGGGGAGTGCACAGAGATCCTTGAACAGCAGATTGTAGCCATGAATGGTACATCCAATCTTTGTCAAAAAATGATCAACCTCAAATTTCTCAGACTGATGCAACACGTTCAGGGCAGCCTGCATCACAGCTGCATTATCTGCCACCACTGTTGAGGTGGGGCAGGGCAGCTTCAACTAACGAACCACCTCCAAAGCATCGTGAATGCCCTGTGCGATGTGGTCTGCATTTTTCACTTGTTTGCCAGGGTAGTCTGCCTTCACAAAAACTGAGCCACAGCGCCCAATCAGATTGTAATTGATGACAGATTGCCTGCGGATATTCGAGTACCCATCGGTTGCCAACCCTGTGTGACCCTGTGGACAGCAGTCTCGATCTGGGTGGCCTGGCCCTGAGGATGTGGATGTGAAATGTTTGTTTTTGGTGCTGTGTGATGGGACACATCACTGATGACGTCATGCATGATGACATCATCAGTGATGTCACTGATGACATCATCATTGACATCACTGATGATGTCATCAACCAGGTTAAACAAATATAGAACACAAAGGATCCAGAGAAAAAACAAGAAATTAAGACAAAAAATTATTTTTGCAAACAATTGCAGGTTGTACACTAAAACGGAATAGCTGCAGATTCTAGGAACATAACTTCTGTGAACAAACAGTACTTTGTCAGGAAAATTTGGGATACAATACATTACATTACAGTACTGTATCGGAACGATACAATACATTACACGTACTGTATTGTACCAACCCTGGTGGGCTCCTATGGAGCCACTGAGCCCCGCGGGCTACTCGTACGTGGGATGACTGCCGTGCTACCTCTGAGAGGAAGAGCCGGACCCACTCTTACGACGACCTGGTGGACCTGCTGATTGAGCTAGCTCTTGAGAGGGAGAATGACTCCCACATGGAGAAACCCCTCAAGAAGCACTTGGGTCAAGGTGGTACCCCTGGCACCGAATGTGGCGAAGAGAAAGGGCCTAAAAATCCCACTAACGCCAACAAGGGAGGTGGTAAAGGAAGGGGTAGCCTACTTGCCATGAATGAGGTTAAACCTGATGCAGGTACACCCCCTCTGTTCTACTGTAAACCTATCAATGACAAGGGGGGACCTTGTCATGCCCCTGACTGCAACCACCGCAGTAGTTGTATGCTGCAGATGAAACGACAGCAGCAATCCAAAGATGGGAAAACTGTGACCCTTCAGGATCATTTCAGGTGTACCATCACCTGTGGCTATTGTGGCAAATGTCGTAACTACGAGGACGAATGTCACATAAAGAAACGCGAGAGTGATAAACTCAAGCGGCAGGAAACTGAACGCCAGAAGAACCAAGCACCCACCAGAACCCCCCAGAATGGGGATAAAGGTGGTAAAGGAGGTGGCAAGGGGGGTGGCAAAGGTGGACCCCGTAACCCCCAGAGGCGCTCATCAGCGCCCGCTGCTACTCCCCCTCCTGCCGAAGGTGACCCCAAGAAGGGCCCACAGGGGGATAACGCCTCCCCTGAGGGAAATAACTCCAAGAAGAGGCGACTGGCCTGGATGGCCAAGTCTCTCGTGGCTGCAGGGGTGGAGGTCAAATTCCCTGGTGAGGAGTAGGGGGGCATCTCCAAAGAGGAAGACTTGGTTTTCTGGATCCTCGTGAAAATCGGGGATCGAGTTTTTCGAGCGGTGCTTGACACCGGTGCAACACTTTCTATAGTGGCCCGGCGCCTGCTAAAAACTTCCAAGAAAACTAAGACCGTGGCCATAAGAGTAGGGGACGGGCGTACCATCCATTCCTTGGGGGGCGTGTTGTGACTATATCCCTGGGCGACGAAACTGTGACCCGACAGTGCAGGATGTTGGACACCGACGCCTTTGACATCGTCATTGGTACCAACTTCCTACGACGAAACCCCCAGGTAAAAATGCTGTCACTCCAGCGCCCCTATTCTCTGCACTGCGACTTTGGCAGTGGGCTCTTCTCCGTACCTTCCGAGCTGTCAGGAAGAACAGAGTCTGGGCTGCGCTACGCATCCAAGACTAACTATCGTACTGAAAACTACCAATTGGCCCGTCACGTTCTTGAAAATGGACTGCCGGCCCTTCAGGTGAACCTGGATGAGATCCAGGTGGAATTGTTTGCGAGCCGACAACAGCACATCATGCAGTTGTACTGCTCCAAACATTTGAACAACACTTCCCGTTTCTTCTGGGAAGCAATGGGCCTAGCGTATGCTAACCCTCCCTTCTCCCTGCTCGCGAAGGTTCTGACCAAAATCGCTTATGAGGGAGGAAGGGTTGTCATGTGCACTCCTCACTGGGGCTGCTCTGGTGAACACGCTTACTGGCGCTGTATGCTAGATCGAATGACCGTGGGAAGAGTGCAACTCCCCAACGGTCCCATCCATGTGCCTGAGGACTCAGACACAGCTCTGCAGGCCCCTGAGTGGGCCAGCTTCTTATCCATCGTCGATGAATCTCTCAATCCTGTACCCCTGTGTGACCTAGATCAGGTGTTACTGAAGAAGGTCATGGCCGAAAAGCGTGGCCCGACGCTTTCTGATCTCAAAAACCGATCTCCTGAGCACCTATCTGCCACACTTACAGGGTGTGAATCTCCCGATGGCTATCCGGAACCTGCAGCTGTTAAGGAGGATGCTGACGACCAACTGTCTGAGATCGCCAGCACTATCGATCCTGTTGATCCCAGCTGTGTTGATCTAAAACACAGTGCCTTCCTAGCCCAGCTGTTGCTGGAGGAGGTAGATCTAGAGTTAACCTCAGAACCCTCTTCCCCTGTTGGAAAACCGGTGCTACACATGCAGCCTATGCACACAGGTGAACCCGTGGCCCGGAGACCTGATGCTCTAGCGCGGCCTGCTTCTAATAACATGCCACTGTCTGAGCGCGACACTCAGGAACTCCGACGGCTGTTGTACCTGAAAGCCGAAGGTATTGAGCGCCAAGAGCGGCTGCAATACCTCAGACAGACCTGGAAATCCTCCATCTGGTCTGAGAAGGACGATGATTCCTACACGCTGCCTGACCCTGAGATACCCCTAGTGTATTCTTTGCACTATGGGCAGCAGTGTCCCCCTGAGTGGGACGATGGTTCTGTACCTGCCGAAACTGCTGATCGGCAGAAAGAGAATGAACATGGAAAGAGCAACCTCCATGCTGAGGAGGATTTCCTGCAGAAAATCGAGAGTCTTATCCTTGACCTCCGACTGAAGAAACTGCTGCTAACCTATGAGGAGGTGTTTGGCGCCTTGCCGCCCCCCCTCTCTTGTCAAAAACTGGTCCAGATGGACCTGAAACGGAAACCTGATTTTGAAAGGACACGAGTGAGGCGTCCTCCCTATCCCGCTCCACAGGAACAGGTTGAAGAAATCGAGCGCCAGATCCAGGAATGTATTGATGCTGGCCTCGTGGAGGAATATAAGAAGGGGGACTACTCCCATCACTGCAGTCCCTGTTTCCTGGTTGCTAAACCAGGGTCAACTGCTCTACGACTGGTTGTTGACTATGGTGAGGTCAACAAGAAAGCCCAGAACCACTCAGGGAGTATTCCTAACATGGAAAATACCCTGGAGCGTATTGCCAAATGCAGGTACAAGAGCAAAACGGACAAACGCAGTGGTTTCTGGCAGGTAGACCTAACCGCCGCAGCTCAGGAGCTGCTGGCTTTTATAACCCCTAAGGGTCGTGTGTTTAAGTGGAAGGTCATGCCTTTCAGGGTGGCTAATGTCCCTGCGCTCTTCCAGGAGCTAATGAACAAAATTTTGTACATGCTGAGTCGCAGACCTCTAGTACAGGAGTTAATTTTCCGGGGTGCAGAAATGGAGGCCCACATCAATGACGTGAGTTTGGGTACTAATACCCAAGAGGACCATGTCCTTCTCCTCTGTGAATGTTTCATTGTTTGCCAAGAGAACCATCTCTGAATCAAACTCGAAAAATGTCAGTTTATGAAAGAGGAGATGGAGTATTTGGGTTTCGACGTGGGGTATGGCTTGTGGAAACCAGCCGCGTCTAAGATGCAGCCCCTGCAGGACATGCAGATTTGCGATGACCCTAAGAAGGGTCTACACGACGTGAGGAGTTTTGTTGGCGCCTGTAAATTCTTTAGGCGTCACATCCACAATTTTACCTATCCCTCTGCCCCCCTCACTGACCTAATCAAGAAAACTACTCCCTGGAGGGGGACCGCCAGAGAGGAGGAGTGTTTCCAGCAGTTGAAGAAGAAAATTGCCTCCTCCAACTGCCTGGGAGTACCCTGCCCTAAGGGCGAGATAGTCCTGATCACTGATGCCAGTGATGTAGAGGGGGGTGGAACGATCTACCAATGGCAGGAGCTTAACCCAGCTAAACTAACCCACTGCCATTATCGTACTAGCGGACTGAACCGTGATGGCTCCTTGAAACATGATTATCCTACCACTGAGTGGCGGCTGGTGCCACTGGGACACTGGAATTGGAAATGGAATTAAGCGCGTTCCAATTACAGCACCTATGACCAGGAACTTCTGGCCGGTATGTTGGTGCTTTCGTCACAATCCCGACTCCTGGGATCTAACCCTATTGTCTGGCTCTGTGACCAGGAACCTGTGAAGTCTTTTCAGAAGGGCCCACCACCAGAGAAAGCAAAAAAAAAAAGAGCTAGTTCAGGCGGACAGTTCATCATATCCCCGGTATAAAAAATGAACTGTCTGACTATATATCGCGCAATAACTTGGATGTGCTTATAGGTGAGAGCTCTGAGGCGCTCGCCAAAGAGGCTTTCCAGCGTATGGATGTCGAGCTTGACCTGTCCATGCGCACTGCTGGAATCCTGGAGGGTTGGAGCGTAACCAACTATCAGTCAGAGTATGAAAAAATTCTCCAGACCCTCAGCACTGGTCTCGAACCCCGTGTCGTTGACGGGCACCAGTGGTAAAAAAACAACCAGTACCTCTTCTTTGAGGACCGTATTGGTGTACCTGAGGCCCGACTTGATGGGTGCCTACAGTGGTCCCATCTCAGCTCTGGTCTGATTGGCGCTAATCGCTCAGTGCACTTCTTCCGCGAGTGTTTCTACTCTAGTCTGACCCTGACTGAACTGAGGTCTCCTATGCAGACCATTGTGGATGCTTGTGGCTGTCATGCCAGCAAGCAGAGTGACAGTGGGGATAGGTTTAGCTTACCCATACCCTATTGTGCTAACTCTCTTCTCTATGTGGATTTCATCCACGGTCCACCTCGCTTCCGCGTGTATGACAGTTGCCTAGTGGTCACCTGTGGCCTATCTCGCTTCACCCGTGTGTTCCCTTGCAATAAGAAAATCACAGGTGAGCAGACTGTGAAAATGTTGGTCGAACAATGGTTGGAACCCTATGGGGCACCTAAGCAGGTGCACTCTGATGAAGATGTATGCATCCACAGTGACACTGGGTAGTGCAAACGAGTGCTAAATGCCCTCAACGTTGAGGTAACCACAGGTGTGCCCTATACCCACACGTCTGACCCCCTTTGTGAGAGACAGAACCGTGTGGTGGAGCAAAACCTGAGCATTCTGATGAAACAGGAGCGTACCAAAGACTGGGTACGCCTAGTGCCCTGGGCAGTGCTGACCATGAACTCACAGCGGAGCTCTTCTACGGGTCTCACCCCCCATGAACTGTTCCATGGAGGACAACCTGCTTGGCTCTTCAAAACCCCCTTTCCCGAGGACTTCAAGAGCCCTGTTGGGGATTGGCTGGAACACTAGCAGTCTATGGCTAACCAGGCGGGTACTAACCTGAGACACATTCGTGACCGAGAACTGAGCCGGCGGAACCGCCTACGGCAACCTGCCAGCTTCAAGGTTGGTGACCTTGTCTTGGTTCACCATTCACGCCTACCCTCCTGGCCACGTAACTGCCTGCAGGACCCTTATTTTGGACCCTATCGTATCATCAGGATAGATGGATCCAGGATCCATGTCAAGTGCAGTCAACGTCTAGGTGGTGAACTGCTGTGTGCACCTAGACAGTTGAGGCACTAGCACTCCCCTGTCGATTTGTCCTGGGATGAGTGGTGCCTCAGCGACAGTGAGGTCGAGCGTATTGACCTAGAGAACGCTGCCAGCCCAGGGGAGGCAGACGAACTCGAAGAGATGACTGCCGATGAGATGGCAGTCGATGGTTACTACGTGGTTGCAGGTATTGCTCGCCACGAGCATAAACAGGGCTGGAAATTCCTAACCCTGTGGGATGGCTATGGCTTATCTGAGGCGACCTGGGAACCTATGTCAGCCTTCATACAACCAGATGGGAGTATCAACCCCATCTTCTGCTCCTACCCCGTTGAGAACAACGAGGGGCAGCTACTAACCCGTGCTGAGACTCTGTCCCAGCATAAAAAGAAAAGCTAATTTCCCTGTGTCAGTCTACTGACTGTGTTCTAACCTTACAGGTGCAGTGAGCACTCTTGTGCAGATGCGCCTGTGTATGTGTGTGAGAGCAGTTGTCACAGTTGCCCCGCATTGCATCGCAGGACAAGACCGTTAGCCCCCCTTGACAACCACTCCCTGGCTGAAGGCCACTGGTTTTTCACAGACGTCTGTTGACGGAGCACTGCACTAACCCTGTCTGTGCCTTGCAGTCCCATGCCTATGGTTTTCAGCGTGGACCAGGTGGCCGCTTATCAGGTTTGCAGCCACCCGGCGAGTTTATGCCTTGTTGACCATGTGTTGCATGGGGACTGCCCCGATGTAATGACCCCGGGGAGCCAACGAAGAACGGCTGCTTACTACACCAGGGGGGAATGACAAGCAAGGTGTTATGAGGCAAGGTGTGTCTTCCCTCCTTGGGACAAGCGAGCCCTCGGTTAGGACCCCTGACTGGTCCAGATCCATGGGGTTCTACCCTTCCTTACAGGGTTTACCATACCCCTAAGTGTGCTACATATCTCTGTGTGTGTCTCACCTCTCTCCCCGGCGTGGCCCCCGGAGACCGGACTTCGCTGACGTCGGACCGAAGGTCCTAATCAGGTACTATTACCACTCCTATGGCGCCCAATTTCTGTGCTGGCGCCTATCCTTGGGGGAAGACGGCAAAAGCCCTACCTACTAGAGGGGAGGGGTGGCCAACTGTGCTAAGGGCACACAAAAGCCCCATTTTTGCTAAAGGCCATAAGCTAACACACTCCCCTGCCCAGGTGGAAAAGCACGCGGGACAGGAGACACGCCTACACTACAACCACTAACGCCAGCACCGGCCTTCGAAGGCAGGGTGAGCACTCATCACTTGCAGTCAACTCCTGCCAGGCCTGCTGACCCTAACACCCACACATGCTACTTGGAGTTGGTGTCAAAGATGTCACGGGTCCTACTCACCCTCCTGTGAGAAAGCAAGAGAACACAGCGCCACTAAGCAACTGTGGCCTAACAGGGACGCCACTACGCGTTTCCCTGTCGGGGCTTGGAGGGAAGGAGTGGTCATTATACGTGCACAGCGTGTACGTCGATGAGGTCCGACTGCACTTGCCACTCCTGGCGGAGTTGCAGTTATTTGTTTGTGTGATCTGCGCAGCATATTTTAGCGCTGCACCAAGAGACTGCACCAATCGCCCTTACCTTCCCACCTGTAAAGCAAAGGCAGATGGCCTGGGTTTGCGGCTGAGGAACCAAGACTACCTCCACGTATTATACGCTTCTCAGGTAGCCCTATAATACACTGTCCTCAAACCGAGGTGCAAGCAAGCAAGCTTAAGGAGCTCCACCCGTTCTCTTACAGAACGTGGGGTGGAGCCCCCGGGTAGCCTAAACAAGAGTTTTACCGTGCGCAATACGTGTGGCCTACCCTTTGATGCGCCATATGCATGCACAGGTATGCACAATCTTTTCCATTCCTCTTGCTCTTACCTAATCTTACCCAACATAACCAATCACAGCGTGACTCAACCAGGAGGTGAGCTCCTCCTGGGCTTACCTACCTTACACACCACGCATCATGTGAATGCGGAGGAAGACACGAGCGCAAAACAACCCTAAGCGCTTAAACAAACCTACGGGGAACTATAAACAACCCTAAGCGATTAATGCATTGTGTGTCATGCATGCTCTTTGGACTTTGTTTGCTGCAAAGAAAAGAGAGAGAGTGGCGCTCTGCGCAACGCAAAAAAAGCCTAAGCGTTTTAAGCAACCCTGTTTTAGCGCTACGGCAACAGGAACACGAACAATCACTTTCTTTTCTTACCTGTGAAGAGAGAACAGGGGTGGATTGGGGCACAGGGAAAGCGACACGGCGTGTGAATGCCTGAATAAGGCACATGCATTGCAAACACAGCGCATATTCTAACCCTACGTGCGCGCTGCACGCTCCATTCGCTTCGCACACATTTCATTTCTGTTTTGACCTGTGCAGAGCAAAGGAGAGGAGCGCCCGAGCCCCCAACGAACGGAGCGGTGACGACCCTAACGTTTTAACGAAGCAACCAACGCGAACCCAATGCATGCGTGTGAAATGACACTGGCATACCTGAGAGGTGGGTTGTCCACGTGCTCTGTGGTGTGGGTTCATTTTCAATAATTTTCCCTAAAGTTTATCAAACTTTGATGCAACTGTGCAAAAGTTTCTCTTAGAACTTTAAAAACCACGGCTCATACCTTCTTTTTCTAGAGCCGTTCACGCTTGCGCAACCCTTTTTCTAGAGTCCGCTTCTGTTGCGCTTGTCTGCAACATTAAGTTTCAGCGTACAAATGACGATTACTCGCGGTGTCTCGTCAATTTTTAGCGATTTGACTTCTGAAATCGCTACACCTTTCGCTAAAGCAGAGGATTCACTCCCTGTTGGTTTCATTTTCTATTTTTTTCAGCTCCTAGAGATTTGTGTCCTCGTACGGCAGTATTGCTCCGCCCTGGCCTTTTGTCAGGACGCTTACTAAAACGCTGTTTATGCAGTGATAGCCGTCCGCATTAGAGCGTTCGACTGTACCCTAGTGGGCAAGCATGTTTGCTCTAGGGAGGGAGTCCTGGGTTCAAACCCCACTACCTCCAAATTTTTACCAAACGTTTTCGTCACACGCTGGCGACTTTTGAAGAATGCCCCATCGAAGGAACATCATTCACGGTACCTTACACTGTTTTTCAAAGGTACCTACAGTGTGATAGGCTTCTATGAACTGATGAGAATGTTTTTAGTAGGTTTAATGCATTTTCTGAGGGAATTTTGGGAATGTTTGAGCCTTTTTCCTTGGTCCTACTAGCTTGATCAACTAGTACTCCAGGGGGGAGTAAGAAAAAGTCACTACCATGTCTTTCTTGGAGGGCTTGATCCAGGCCAAGCCCCCCTTGAAACCCTTTTGTTGATGCTAAGACTTACTTAGGTATTTTCATCCCTCTTTTGAAGCTTTAAGTACGCTTTCTCAAAGTAACTAGGGTTATAACCCTAGCCCCCCATGAAGTTCACCCCTACCACTCAACTGAGCGGAGGTACCTTCTCTCATGGAGGATATACCGAAAAAAAAAGGCATTCCATGCCTTAGGCCTTGAAGGTCAAGCCTAGTGGTCTCCCACCCCAAGACACCTATACTCCATTCTTTCTACCACGTATTGTGGTTCTACCTTTCTTACTGTTTCTGAATTCAGTTGCTTGGCCACGTCATAATCTGTGTCTGGGCTAAATTCTTTTGCCCCATATTTCTAACCAACTCCATTTCATCCAAAATAGTGCACATGAAGTACTTGAGACTAATTGGGAGGCAAGAGTGATGCCAGTTTTCATATAAAAATCATTTGTTTTATCCTTTGTGATTAAATTTTTGTTTTTATACCTGCTTTGTCTATCTGCAGCCCTTCTGTGTTACACGGGATTTCAAACTATTCATGGATTCGATCCGCATTCTGTTCTTGCTCTACTTACTGCTCTGGTTTGGGTTTTCAACATCAAAACCTGCAGGATTTCACCAAAATATCTAGGGTACTAAACACGGACATCTATTTGAGGGCAGTCGATGGCTACTACGTGGTTGCAGGTATTGGACGCCACGAGTATAAACAGGGCTGGAAGGTCCTTACCATGTGGGACGGAAAGGGGCTATCTGAGGCAACCTGGGAGCCCATGTCCGCCTTTATACAGCCAGATGGGAGTATCAACCCCTTTTTTCGTTCCTACCTCGTTGAGAACAACGAGAGACAGCTACTAACCCCTGCTGAGACTCTGTCCCAGCGTACGAAGAAAAACTCATCTCCTTGTGCCTATCTATTTATTGTGCCTAACCGAACGGAGGAGGTTGCAAGCTTCAGGAGGCGGTGGTATACCCCAGACATCCCCTCCTCCCGTTGGGAGTCTCCTTTGGGCCACTCCTGCAGGGGTATTGGCTCCCCCCGGAGATACATATCCCCCTCACCAGAAGAGAAGCAACCCTGAGGATCATCGGAACCCCACCAGGCCGCTTATCCTGTTTGCAGCCCAATGGTTGGTGAGTCCCATTGCCCCAGCCTCTCACCACACATTAATCCGCGCAGTGTAGTACCAAGAACGCACGCACGCGCTGGAAAATGTACCTCTTGGGTTGGATCAGTCCGGGGTGCCCACCTCCATACGACCACCTCAACTGCGGGTCACCTGAACACGCCGGCCTACGTGAACAGAGTCCCTCCCATTGGACCTCACAGTTGAGGCCCTTTACTCGCAATCCCCTCTGTTTTCTAACCTCCAAGGGGCCCTGAGCACTCTTGTGCTAACAACTAGACCTAAGCAGTCACAGGACAGGTTCAGGACTCCTGTAGAGCTCCAGTTTCAGTGAGTGTACTAACGCCCTCCCCCAATCGGGATCGTTTTTCCAAACGCCTGCACATCCGCTGCTTTTGGAGTCCAGCCCCTGCTCTAGTTGTGCCCTGCAGTCCCAGGCCTGTGGTTACCAGCGTGAACCATGTGCCCGCTTGTCAGGTTTGCAGCCACCCAGCGAGTGTCTGCGTTGTTGACCACGTGTTGCATGGAATATGCCCTAATATCATGACCTTGGGGAGCCACTGAAGAGCGGTGGCTTCCTAGACCAGGGGAAAATGACAAGCAAGGTGTTGAACACAAGGTGTGCATACACTCCCTCGGGGCAGGTGTGCCCACAGTTAGGACCCCTAACTGGTCCAGACCCATGGGTTTCTACCCTTCTTGGCAATGTTACCATACCCCTAAGTGTGCTACGTATGTCTGTGTGTGTCTCACTTCTCTCCCCGGCGTGGCTGCCTTGCAGCCTTCGCTGCTGTTGGACCGAAGGTCCTAGGCAGGTACTGGTACCACTCCTATAGCGCCCCATTTCTGTGCTGGCGTCTAACCTTTGGGGAAACGGCAAAAGCCCTACCTACTAGAGGAGAGGAGTGGCCAAGTCTGCGAAAAGCATACAAAATCCCCATTTTTCTAATGGCCAGAAGCTAACACACTCCCCTGCCCGCGAGGAAAAGCACGCGGAGCAGGAGACACCACTATACAACAATCACTAATGCCAGCATCAGCCTTCGAAGGCAGGGTGAGCACAACCGCACTCAATCCCTACTAGGCCTGCTCGCCCTGACCCCCACACACGCTAGTGGGTGGCCATGGCGAAGAAGTCGTGGGCCCTATTGGCCCTCCTGGGAGGTACCAAGGGAACACAGCGCCTCTGGGCAACTGTGGCCTGACAGGGACGCCCTCGCGCGTTTCCCTGAGAGGGCTCGGAGTAAGAGGTGCACAGTTTGAGCGCACAGCTTGTAGTAAGGGTTCTACATGATGAAGTCGTGCAATGGCCAATTTGTTGTTGTGTGATCAGCGCCCTTTTTCTTAGCCCACGCAAACTGCACCCTGTTTTGCGCGCCGAACGCGCAGAACTAGACCGGTTTGCAGCAGGGCAAAAAAACGTTTTTATGGGGTGTTTGATGAACGTCATTTTGGGCGTAGTGAAATAAATTGCTTTTTTAGTATTGCGCAACTCAGTGTTCCTCAATGTGACGCTTTTTATATTTCTCTGGCCTTCTGAGTGCACGAGGCCTCGCGCACTCAAGATATTCAAAATAGAGTTTATTAAGAAACCTAAAAACCCATAAGGACTGGCGTTCGCACAAATACACACCTCCCACACGGTATTAAAACTAAGATTGTGTTGACGAAGGAGCATTGGAAGTGTATGACTGTCGGACTTCCCATGTTAGGGGAAACACATATACTCTAAAGTAAAAATAAAATACAAATTGCGGCATCCGGAGTGCGCGAGGCCTGGCGCACTCAGGTCACGTTATGTATTGATTTTGCGGAACAGATATGACGCGTACAATTGCAGGTACAGTACCAGACGGACAAACACATTTGATTTTTCCGGTGTATGTGTGTGTAGACACCGTGTTGGTCAGATATAACACGATTTAGAACATTGTCCCACGGAAACAATCAGTGCGCGAGGTCTCGCGCACTGGAACCACCCAAGAAAAAAAAAGCAGGCAGGTCAGGCTACGCCGGTATTTACATTCCCTTTCACGGCTACCACCTGTGACAGTCGATTGTACATCGGTACCCTTCGTCATATTTTTCAGGGGATCAGGGGAATGATTTGCTTTTTTCCGACAGCCACTCAATGGCAGACGTGTCCACTTCTAATAGCGACGCTGGCCAGCGCCAGAATAAAATAAAAAGATAAGTAAAATAGAACGAAAAGATTTTCTAAATAGCTGAAAATAAAGCTAAATAGTATAAAAAAACGCTTAGGGCAAAAAGCGCGCTGCGAAACGCGTAAAAAGGGGACGAAAAGCTTTTTGACCTTAAATAAGTGAATAGTTAACGCCGTAAGCACCGTTATAAACTCACGAGCAGAACAACGTGCCCCTCGTTGCTGTGCGTGCCGAATAGTCAAAGAAAACGACGTCGCGAGCAGCGCGTAAAACTCGAAAAAGTTTTCTAACATGTTACGCCCCTGCACTCGCCACCTCTCGCCCCTTTTATTTTTCTCCATGTACCTTCTCCTCCCCTTACTGCCCCATCCCCGTCGCGTTTGCCCCCCCTTTTGCTGCAGGTGCAAAGTTTCAAACACCCCGAGGACCTGACCGAAAAGCTCAAGAACAGACCTGCGGTGCGCACCAGCCCAAGGCAAAGAATTAAATGAATAAAGCAGGCTGGTGTTTTTCAGCGTGTGGTATTGTTGCATGTAGGGACAGCAGGGTACACAAGGCAAGACACCAGCAGGAAACAATTTTTTCTGTTTTTGAAAATGGGAAACAGTTTTGTTTTGTTCTGGAAAATGCATGGAGGTAACCGCGCACACAGCGAGACACCACAGAGCGCCAGCAGCACAACAGACAGCAGCAAAAAACAGCACAAACCACAACACAACGGCAAAACACACGCAGCACAGCGCACACAGCACAGCACACACAGCACAGGGCGACACAGCAAGGCGCCGCACCAAACGGTACAGCACCCCACAGCACGGCACAACACCCGAGGGCAGGGCACAGCATGCAACAGCAGCAAAAAGCGCAGGCAAAAACAGCACAGCACCACGCAAACAGTACGGTGCGCAACAGCACTGCACCGCACGTAACAACACAACGCAACGCAGCGCAGCACCGCACCGAGAGACACAGCACAACACACAGGAACACGAACCCCGACCAAACAGCAAGACACAACACGAACAGCACAGCACAGCGCACCAAGACACCACACCCCAAGGCACAGCACAAAACACAGCAGCACAGCACAGCACAGCACAGCACGCAGCAAAGCACACAGCACCTGAGGCACCGCACAGCACCCGAGGGCACGCCATAGCACCAAGCGGCACCGTACACCGCGAGACAACGCAGCACAGCACCACCCCCACGGCAGAGTGCACAGCAGCACTGCACCACACAGCACAACACGACGCGACACGGCCCAGCACAGCACTAGGAGGCACAGCACAGCACACAGCAGCGCGACCAAGATGAAACAGCAAGCCACAACAAGGACAGCACAGCACGGCGCAACCAGACACCACGCCCAAAGGCGCAGCACAGCACACAGCAGCAAACAAAAGCACAGCGCAGCACACAGCCAACCGCACAACGCCAACGGACACCAGACAGCACAAAGCAACCCACAACAGCACACAGCGGGACAGCACAGCAATGACCACCAAGACGCAGCACCCAAGCGAATTGCGCAATGCAGGACAACACAGCACAGCGCCACCGAGCACGGCACAGCTCGCAGCAGGGCGCAACCGCACAAGGAAACACAGCGCAGCACCACGCCACCCGCGAAGCACAACAGGACGCGGCACAACACGACACGGCACGCCGCAGCCCGAGCAACACAGCACAGCAAGCAGCAACACAGCACCAGAAAAGGACAGAACAAGCCAGCACAGCACGGCAACACAGACCGGCTGAAGGCACGGCACACAGAACACGGCGAGGGGGAGGGCAGCACCAGGCGGCGCAAAACCGCACGTGCGCAGAACATAGAAGGCAGAGAGGGAACAACGCCACAACCACGACGCCACACAGGAACAAAAAAAACACCACAGCACACGACAATGCACGACGGCACCACCCACGACGAAACACCGAACAAAACAGCACGGCGCAGCGAAGCACGGCGACACCAACAGAAACAGCGGGGCCGACGCCAACGGGAGACAGCCAACGACGAAGCCAACAACACAACAGAACAGCACACCACACCCAACCAGGGCACCACACAACAAGACGCGGGGCGTCGCACACCACCAAGGGCAACCGCCCGGGGGGGGGGGGGCACGGCACCAGGGCGCATCGCACAGAGCGCACGAAAGGACGCGAGCCGAGGGGGGAAAAAGAAACCCAACCAAACAGGTACCAAGGCCAAAGGTACGGAAAAAACAAGGCAGCAGCAGGAGGACACAGGAAAACGAGCGACAGGGCAAGGCCACCCGAGAAACACAAACCAGGGGGGGGGGGGGGGGGGGGCGGGACAACAGGAGCGCGGACAAACGGCCAAGCGGCGCAGAGCAACCACAAGGCACAGAGGCAACAAGGGTAAACGCGGAGAAGGACGCCACCGGCCGCGAAACGCAAACCCCCCGGGGGGGGAGGGCACAACCGCCAGCGGGCGCGGAACATCAAGAGGCAAAGGGGGGGGCAGCAGACAACGAGCAGAGGGGCAGGGTGGGGTGGGGTGGTGTCCGGGGGTGCCGCAGCGGGCGGCGACAAACTTCAACGCACGGCCAGGAGCCGCGCAGCCACGAGAAAGCACAGGGCGAGCAGGGGAACACGAGAGGCAGAGCGACGACACCCGCAAAACAAAAACACGGGCTGGCGCACCGCTCGCGCTCGGAGGGCTGGCCCGTCCCACCTGGCCAGAACAAAGGGGTGGCGCACCACACGGGCTCGGCAGGCCGGCCCGTCCGTCCCGGCCAGGCAAACACCACAGACAACCAACACCGGACAATGCCAGCCGTACGGCGGCGGAGACAACAGCGAACCAACAAACCAAGCCTAGCCTCGAGCCGGCTACAACACCCCGAACCGAAACCCGAACACGCCGACACAGCACGCCCCACCACGGGGGGGGGCCACGCACAAACACGACACGCCCCAACAGGGGGCGGGCACGCACCAACACAGCACGGCCCAATAAGAGGGGGGCCGGGAACATGTCGCCCGTGTTCGCGCCTGGCGCCTGGAATTGTTTGAATTAGTCCTTTCCTGAACAGGAACGAACAGAACATCATCAATTCTGGATTATTATCAGTGAAACGTGGAAAGCCTTTCTCACAGCCCTTGCAATAAGCAACGCGCCAGAAAATGACGAAAAAAGGAGATAAAGAAAATGAACGCACAAACGTAAAGGATTTGAATGAACCTGGAGAGAATCGAGGAAGAAAGATTGCGGAAAGCCGCCGTCAACGCAACCGAGCTCAATCCGTCGCGAAAAGAAGAGAATCATCTCTAGTAGCTCAACGCGTTTCTGCTTACGAAACCTCGTCTTCTCCCATTTTCTCAACTCCAAGCGAAGCACCGTCAACGCCAAGCCGCTCAAGAAAAGGTAAACAAAAAGAATCGTCAAGCTCTCCCTCAAATTCTTCGCCCACGCCTTCCAAGTCAACTCCAATCCAAAAAGATTCCCGTGGTTCATATCGAAATGCCCTCACCAACACAAAATCCCGCTTACACATTATCAAGCAAATCCACACCAAAGAAGAACCGCCCCACCATACCGTCCGACAAGGAAGAACCTTCAACTTCATTGAGAGAAACAACACCATCTTTGATGCGAAAGGTTACACCACCCCGGGCCCCATCCTCGACAAGGTGTACAACGAAGTCAAGTTTGAAATTGATCTCTTTGGAGACTGTGTGAACAACATCTACAACAACAAGGATCAATACAAATACCACGAAGAAGGTATTGGCTATTGTGCACAAGGTGATGACGACCTCCCGTTCCAAGCAATCCAAGCTGATTTGAATTCTTGGGCTTTCCCACCAAAACGCAACTGCCGCCAATTTGAAAAAGAAGATGGAGAACCTTCTCTCACCACAAACATCGAAAAAATGATGGAAGCAATGAAAGAATATAACGAAGAAGTACAAGGTGCAATCGCACTAACGGTCAATGATCCACTCATCAATGACAGGAACGCTTTTGATATAGACCATCGAAGAGCTATACAAGCAATGGCGGAGTTTTGCACCCACACATTCCTTTTTGAACATGTCCACTTCATGAAACCAACACCGCAAAAATATGATCAATGTTGCCTCATCCAAAGCACCCGCCGAAGTGGAGACAAACTTCTCGTGTGTTTCGTCTCAAATAAGTCATCTTACCGCAATTTCAACAAGTCCAAGTGCAAGATATTCAAAATGAATCCCCAGGGTAAAGATCAACACTCCCTATCCACCCAACTTTCTCACCATGGCTACGAAGACGACAAGGTTCATCAAAAATGTTTTGTGAGGATCGACGTCGACAAAAGCATCCTTGGAAACGCCGATGAACACACGAATATCTACAACTACACCGGAAGAAGCAGAAAGTGTCCAATCGGAGTTCGCTACCTACCAAAGATCACAATTCCACCCGAGATGGTCACCGCTCAAAGACTGGGCCCGATGGGACATTGAGGTGCCGCCCGACGAAGCAACAGCCCTCTCCGAAAAAATTTGGTATGAGCAAGCTCAACAAGTAAGCCGCACAATTCTTGCTTTCCCTTCAATCCTATACGAGGACGCCAACACGTTCATGGCATTCCCATCAAAGCTGGTAAAGAATGCCTACACAAAAGGCATACCATTCGGTGAACTAATTAACATGCTTGATTTGGAATCAAACACTGGAACAATCTTACATGTGGCCCCGAGATCAGCAAACTCTCTATCTGTGCATGTATCTTATGAAAACGCAATTGATCCAGAGAGCTTAACCCTCGAAGAAAATTGTGCGACAACCCAAAAGCATGGGTTGATTTTTGTTCGTACTGTTGACGGCAAATACTGCCTACAAGTGGCTCCCACATTGGATGAATCGTTTGATGAATTGGCGAATGTTCATCCCCCTGAAGTACCCAACACCGTGCTAATGATCGCTCCTCCCCACACGTCCTTTAGAGAAGGTAACTATGCTGCGGTCTTTTTCGGCTCCTTTTCGGAGGTCAAACACTACCAATCAGGGCCCCGCATTCACTACGAATTTGTGTATGACAATCGTGAAAGTGCCATCATTGCAGACAACTCTATTGTTGATTCTTTCTCTTTCAAATACTATGATGCCGACCCTGACATCCGTGCAAACATCATTGCCACACACTCCAAAGGAAAACAAAAATCAGACCAAATTCTCTTCACCATTGGTACCGTTTTTGGAGCCTCCAAACAATTGGAAACGTTTCAGAAAGACCCCCTTCTAAAAATGCGCTATGACTGAACCAAATTTCATGCATCAACCCCCCACCCAAACATTTCTTCGTCTGTTCAGCCGCACATGCGTTTCCAATCCGTTGCGCACCTCGCCGCACCACGCGTGGCATCCAGTCTCTCTACCACTTCAAGACAAGCCAACGGCTTTGTGGTCTCCCAACGCCTTGGAACCCCCTGTCCCAGATGACTTCTCTGAGCACATTTTGTGGACATGCCTGACTACGTGGGATACCCAGAAAATTGCGAAAGTATCAATCCATACTCTACCGAAGACAACAGTAAGAAAAGGTCACTGCCATGTTCTTCTTGGAGGGCTTGATCCAGGCCAAGTCCCCCTTAAAACCCTTTTGTTGATGCTAAGACAAACTTAAGTGTTTTTATCTCTCTTTTGTTGCCTAAAGTACACCTTCTCAAAGTAACTAGGGTTGTGACCCTAGCCCCCCCATGAAGTTCACCCCTACCACTCAACTGAGCGGAGGTACCTTCCTTCATGGAGGACATACCAAAATAAAACAGGCATTTCATGCTTGTTGGCCTTGGTGGTTAAGCCTAAGTGGTCTCCCACCCCAAGACCCCTAGACTCAATTGTTTCTACCACTTATTGTGGTCCTACTTTGTAACTGTTTCTGAATTCAGTTGCTTGGCCAAGTCATGTTCTGTGTGGTCCTGACATCTATGCCTCTCAGTCCTAACCAGCACCATTTCACCCAAAAGAGTGCACATGAAGTGCCTAATGCAACCTCTGAGGCTAGAGTCTGACCAATTTTCATATAAAATCTTTTGTATTATCCATTTGTGATTGAATCCATGTGCATAAACCTGCTTTGTCTATCTGCAGCCCTTCTGTGTTACACTGGATTCCAAAACCAATCATTGATTCGATCCACATTCAGTCCTTGCTCTACTTGCTGCTTTGGTTTGGGGTTTTCAACTACAAAACCTGCAGGAATACATCAAAAGACCTAGGGCATAATTCAAGGACATCTTTCCGGTAGCAGAGACAGTCCCTTGTGACCTTTTGAACCGACCCTGAGAAGAAGTGCAGCATAAAAGCTCAACAACAAGTTCATCATGTCCACGCCAAGCGTCAGGACCTGGCCTATCCGAACTGTCCAAGTACAAATGGGCAGCATGGCCCACCCAATGCGTGAACCACCACACCGAGCTTCACATCATCTCAGTGGCGCATCTGGGTCCCAAGGAGATCCAGAACGCAGAAGGGCGGAAGAGAATAAAGGCCTTACAACCGAGGCCTTAGCAGCACACGGTGGAGACAGCTTCAGTCACCTCCACAGACGTGTGGCTGCTTCAGTATCAAGATCAAATTGTCCAGCTTCACCCTCAACTGCCATTGAAGGACCTGAGGAGTATGAGGAGCTGAAGCAGAAGATGGATGAGTACATCCTACATCAGGAGTACTACAAATCCATCCGTGGGGAAGATGGAGAGGAGCCACTGGCTGTACATGGATCCATACCACGTACAGACCTAGGGTCCTACGCGCACTCGGGTCCTCCGTCCACTGCATCCCTGCCAAGACGAACAAGACCTGAGTATCCAAGACCATGTTATCCAACCCCAAGGGCTCCCGAAGTGGGCCCAACACGAGTCGAAGAACAACATCATCCAAGGCCAACCTACGGTGCCCTGGATCAAACGGCCAAGTTGTTGGCCAAATTCCTGTCTGGATCAGAAGATCCAGATGTGACGGCCTTATCAGAGGCCATTAAAGCTAAACTGGGTATTGCAGAACCCTTACCCAGGCCTGAGTTACCCTCTCTCTCTCCAGGGCTGAGTACCCTGGCCGAGGATCTCAAGAGATCAAGGGTCTCAAGGCTGTTGCCTAAGGTTACCTGCCCCAGCTCCTTTCATCCCCGTGCCAGGACTGTGCCTATGGCTGATCTACAGGACGTGCCTGTCACAGAGAGTGAGAGGAGAGGGCTGTCAGCCCTGGCCCCTCTTGGCGGCGTGTCGCCATCAGGCCTAACTCCGGGGGTTGGGAAGACGGGCAGACCAATTGCCCAGGCGAACATCCAGCTGGAACTGCCGGAGTTCGACCCCAAAAAGCTGCCTGAATGGGCAGAAGAATTTGCAGAGTTCCTTTTGTTGACTGGCCAATCCCATGTGGATGTGGCCACCAAATGTTCACTGCTAAAACGCTCATGCAAAAAGAAATCTTTGCAAAAACAGGTCAAACAGATTGTGAAAACCTGTTCTACCTGGGCAGAGGTACTCCTGAGGTTAGAGAAAACATTTCCAGTCTATGAGACTGACCTCGGCGTACGCACACAGATCGAGGAGCTACCTATGCTCCCGGAGTTTCCATCCGCTGCGCGAATTTCTGAGTATGTGTGCGACTTGGAGTACTTATTTTCGAGGATGAATGTGGGCTCCTACGGAGCCACTGAGCCCCACCTGTGGCTCATGAGTAAGATCCCCCAGCGTACGTGGGATGATTGTCGCTCCACCTCTGAGAGAGAGAGCAGGACCCACTCGTACAATACACTGGTGGATCTCTTGATTGAGCTAGCTCTGGAGAGAGAGAATGACTCCCACATGGAGAAATTCCTCAAGAAGCATTTGGGACGAGGTGTTACCCCTACCCCCGAACGTGGCGAAGGGAAGGGGCATAAAAATCCCACTAACACCAACCAGGGAGGTGGTAAAGGGAGGGGCAACCTACGTGCCATGAACGAGGTTCAACCTGATGCAGGCACACCCCCCCTATTCTACTGCCGACCTGTCAATGACAAGGGGGGACCTTGTCATGCCTCAGACTGCGATCTCCGCAGTGGCTGTATGCAGCAGATGAAACGTCAGCAGCACACCAAAGATGGGAAACAGCTGACCCATCAGGACCACTTCAGGTGTACCATCACCTGTGGTTACTGTGGCAAACGTCGTCACTACGAGGACGAATGCCACATCAAGAAACGCGAGAGTGACAAACTCAAGCGTCAGGAGGCGGAGCGCCAGAAGACCCAGACGCCCGCCAGAAATCCCCCGAATGGGGATAAAGGTAAATGAGGTGGCAAGGGGGGTGGCAAGACTGGACCCCCCTCACCCCCAGAGGCGCTCATCAGCGCCTGTTGCTACACCTACTCCTGCTGCTACACCCGCTCCTGCCGCAGGTGTCCCCCAGAAGCGCCCCCAAGGGGATAACGCTACCCCTGAGGGGAATAATTCTAAGAAGAGGCGCTTGGCC
This sequence comes from Eutreptiella sp. 'Long Island Sound 2002', assembly GCA_964036045.1. Taxonomy (NCBI): domain Eukaryota; phylum Euglenozoa; class Euglenophyceae; order Eutreptiales; family Eutreptiaceae; genus Eutreptiella; species Eutreptiella sp. 'Long Island Sound 2002'. The sequence continues at coordinate 149,279,325 of OZ038382.1, read as the reverse complement.
TGGATGGCCAAGTCCCTCATGGCTGCAGGGGTGGATGTGAAATTCCCTGATGAGGAATAGGGGGGCGGCTCCGAAGAGGAGGACTTGGTTTTCTGGATCCTCGTGAAAATCGGGGATCAGGTTTTCGAGCAGTGCTTGATACCGGTGCAACACTTTCCATAGTGGCCCGGCGCCTGCTTAAAACTTTCAGGAAAACTAAGACCGTGGCCATAAGAGTAGGGGATGGGCGTACCATCCATTCCTTGGGAGGGGTCGATGTGACCATATGTCTGGGCGACGAAACCGTGACCCAACACTGCAGAGTGTTGGACACTGACGCCTTTGACATCGTCATTGGCACCGACTTTCTAAGAAGAAACCCCCAGGTAAAAATGCTGTCCCTACAGCGTCCTTACTCTTTGCACTGCGAGTTTGGCAGTGGGATGCTGACGACCAACTGTCTGATATCGCCAGCACTATTCCCTCTGTTGATCCCAGCTGTGTTGACCTAAAACACAGTGCTTTCCTGGCCCAGCTGTTGCTAGAGGAGGTAGATCTAGAGTCAACCTCTGAATCCGCTTCCTCTGTTGGGAAACCAGTGCTACACATGCAGCCTGTGCACACAGGTTTAGCCCGTGGCCCGGAGTGCTGATGCTCTGGCACGGCCTGCTGCTGATAACATGCCATTGTCTGAGCATGACACTCAAGAACTCCGACGGCTGTTGTACCTGAAGGCCGAAGGTATTGAGCGCCAAGAGCGGCTGCAATACCTCAGACAGACCTGGAAATACTCCATCTGGTCTGAGGAGGACATTGAGTCCTATACGCTGCCTGATCCTGAGATACCTCTAGTGTATTCTCTACACTATGGGCAGCAATGTTCCCCTGAGTGGGACGATGGTACTGTACCTGCCGAAACTGCTGATCGGCATAAAAAGAAAGAACATGGAAAAAGCAACCTCCATGCTGTGGAGGATTTCCTTCAGAAACTCGAGAGTCTTAACCTTGACCCCCGCCTGAAGAAACTGCTGATGACCTATGAGGAGGTGTTCGGCGCCTTGCCGCCTCCCCTTTCTTGTAAAAAACTGGTCCAGATGGACTTGAAATTGAAACCAGAATTCAAAAAGACGCGAGTGAGGCGTCGTCCCTATCCCGCTCCACAGGAACAGGTTGAAGAAATCGAGCGCCAGATCCAAGAATGCATTGATGCTGGCCTCGTTGAAGAGTATAAACACGGGGACTATCCCCATCACTGCAGTCCCTGTTTCCTTGTTGCTAAACCAGGGTCGACTGCCCTACGTCTTGTTGTAGACTATGGTGAGGTCAACAAGAAAACCCAGAACCACTCAGGGAGTATTCCTAACATGGAAAACACCCTGGAGCAAATTGCCAAATGCGGTTCTAAGACCAAAATGGACAAACGCTCTGGTTTCTGGCAGGTTGACCTAACCGCCGCAGCTCAGGAGCTGCTTGCCTTTATAACCCCTAAGGGTCGTGTATTCAAGTGGAAGGTTATGCCTTTCGGGGTGGCTAATGCCCCAGCGCTCTTCCAGGAGCTTATGAACAAAATTTTGTACATACTGAGGCGCAGGCCTCTAGTACAAGAGTTAATTTCTCGGGGTGCAGAAATGGAGGCTCACATCGACGACGTGAGTCTGGGTACTAATACCAAAGAGGACCATGACCTTCTCCTCCGTGAATTTTCCACTGTCTGTCAAGAAAACCATCTCCGAATCAAACTCGGAAAATGTGAGTTTATGAAAGAGGAGATGGAGTATTTAGGTTTCGACGTGGGGTATGGCTGGTGGAAACCAGCCGCGTCTAAGATGCAGCCCCTACAGGACATGCAGATTTGCGATGACCCTAAGAAGGGTCTACACGATGTGAGGAGTTTTGTGGGCGCCTGTAATTTCTATCGGCGTCACATCCACAAATTTACCTACTCCTCTGCACCCCTCACTGACCTGATCAAGAAAACTACTCCCTGGAGATGGACCTCCAGAGAGGAAGAGTGTTTCCAGGAGTTGAAGAAGAAGATTGCCTCCACCAACTGCCTGGGAGTGCCCCGCCCTGAGGGCGAGATAGTCCTGATCACTGATGCCAGTGATGTAGGGGGGGGAGGTACGATCTACCAATGGCAGGAGCTTAACCCCGCTGAACTAACCCACTGCCATTATCGTACTACTGGACTGAACCGTGATGGTTCGTTGAAACATGACTATCCTACCAGTGAGTGGCGACTGGTGCCACTGGGACACTGGAATTGGAAATGGAACCAAGCGCGTTCCAACTACAGCACCTATGACCAGGAACTCCTGGCCGGTATGTTGGTGCTGTCGTCACAATCCCGACTCCTGGGATCTAACCCTATTGTCTGGCTGTGTGACCAGGAGCCTGTGAAGTCTTTTCAGAAGGGCCCACCACCTGAAAAAGCAAAGCTAAAACGGCGGTGGACTTACCTGAGCCAGTTCAGGCTGACAGTGCATCATATCCCCGGGATTAAGAATGAACTGTCTGACTATATATCGCGCAACAACTTTGATGCGCTTATTGGTGAGAGCTCTGAGGCGCTCGCCAAAGAGGCTTTCCAGCGTATGGATGTCCAGCTTGATCTGTCCATGCGCACTGCCGGAATCCTGGAGGGTTGGAGTCTAACCGACTATCAGTCAGAGTATGAAGAAATTCTCCAAATTCTCAGCACTGGTCTCGAACCCCGTGTCATTGACGGGCACCAGTGGTATAAAAACAATCAGTACCTCTTCTACGAGGACCGAATTGTGGTGCCTGAGGCACGACTGGATGGGTGCCTACAGTGGTCCCATCTCAGTTCTGGTCACACTGGCGCTAATCGCTCAGTGGACTTCTTCCATGAGTGTTTCTACTCTAGTCTAACCCTGACTGAACTGAGGTCGCGTATGCAGACCATTGTGGATGCTTGTGGCTGTCATGCCAGCAAGCAGAGCGACAGTAGGGATAGGGGCCTGATCTCCAGCTTACCCATACCCTACTGTGCTAACTCTCTTCTCTACGTGGATTACATCCACGGCCTACCACGCTTTGGCGGCTATGATAGTTGCCTCGTGGTCACCTGTGGTCTATCTCGCTTCACCCGTGTGTTCCCTTGCAATAAGAAAATCACAGGTGAGCAGACTGTGAAAATGTTGGTCGAACAATGGTTCGAACCCTATGGAGCACCTAAGCAGGTGCACTCTGATGAGGACGTACGCATCCGCAGTGACACTGGGTGGTACAAACGAGTGCTAAATGCCCTCAACGTGGGGGTAACCACAGGTGTGCCCTATACCCACACGTCTAACCCTCTCTGTGAGAGACAGAACCGTGTGGTGGAGCAAAACTTAAGGATCCTGATGAAACAGGAGCGCACCAAGGACTGGGTACGCCTAGTGCCCTGGGCAGTGCTGTCCATGAACTCACAGCGGAGCTCTTCTACGGGTTTCACCCCCCACGAACTGTTCCATGGAGGACGACCTGCTTGGTTCTTCAAAACCCCCTTTCCTGAGGACTTCAAGAGCCCTGTGGGAGATTGGCTGGAACACAAGCAGTCTCTGGCTAACCAGGCTGGTACTAACCTGAGGCACATTCGTGACCGTGAACAGAGCCGACGGAACCGCCTACGGCGACCTGCCAGCTTCAAGGTTGGTGACCTTGTTTTGGTACACCATTCACGCCTACCCTCCTGGGCACGTAACTGCCTACAGGACCCTTACTTTGGACCCTATCGTATCATCAGGATAGATGGATCCAGGATCCATGTCAGGTGCAGTCCGAGTCTTGGTGGTGAACTGCTGTGTGCACCTAAGCAATTGAGGCACTATCACTCCCCTGACAACTTGTCTTGGGATGAGTGGCGCCTCAGCGACAGTGAGATTGAACGTATAGACCTAGAGAACGCTGCCAGTCCAGAGGAGGCAGACGAACTCGAAGAGATGACTGCCGATGAGATGGCAGTTGATGGTTACTACGTGGTTGCAGGTATTGCTCGCCACGAGTAAAAACAGGGCTGGAAATTCCTTACCCTGTGGGATGGCTATGGGTTGTCTGAGGCGACCTGGGAACCTATGTCAGCCTTCATACAACCAGATGGGAGTATCAACCCTTTAATCCGCACTTACCTCGGTGAGAACAACGAGGGGCCGCTCCTAACCCGTGCTGAGACTATGTCCCAGCGTAAGAAGCGCAGCTAATAACCCTGTGTCAGTCTACTGACAGGTGCAGTGAGCACTCTTCTGCAGACGTGCCTGTGTATGGCTGTAAGAGCAGTTGTCACAGTTGCCCCGCATTGCATCGCAGGACAGGACCGTTAGCCCCCCGTGACAACCACTCCCTGGCTGAAGGCCATTGGTTTTTCACAGACTACTGCATACTGAGCACTGCACTGACCCTGTCTGTGCCCTGCAGACCCATGCCTATGGTTGCCAGTGTGAGCCAGGTGGCCGCTTATCTTGATTGCAGCCACCCAGCAAGTGTGTGCCTTGTTGACCATGTGTTGCATGGGTACTGCCCTAATGTGATGACCTTGGTGAGCCAACAAAAAACGGTGGCTTACTACACCAGGGGGGAATGACAAGCAAGGTGTTATGAGGCAAGGTGTGTCTTCCCTCCTTGAGGACAAGCGAGCCCAAAGTTAGGACCCCTAACTGGTCCAGACCCGTGGGGTTCTACCCTTCCTTACAGGGATTACCATACCCCTAAGTGTGCTACGTATGTCTGTATGTGTCTCACTTCTCTCCCCAGCGTGGCTCCGGGAGACCGGGCTTCGCTGACGTCGGACCGAAGGTCCTAATCAGGTACTATTACCACTCCTATGGCGCCCAATTTCGGTGCTGGCGCCTATCCTTGGGGTAGGACGGCACAAGCCCTACCTACTAAGAGGGAAGGGGTGGCCAAGTGTGCTAAGGGCATACAAAACGCCCATTTTTGCTACAGGCCAAAAGCTAACGCACTCCCCTGCCCACGAGGAAAAGCACGCGGGACAGGAGACACCACTACACTACACTCACTAACGCCAGCACCGGCCTTCGAAGGCAGGGTGAGCACTCATCACTTGCACTCACCTCCTGCCAGGCCTGCTGACCCTAACCCCTACACACGCTACTGGGTGCTGCAGTCGAAGTTCACTCAGGCCCTAATGGCCCTCCTGTCAAGAAGACAAGGAACACAGCGCTCCTAAGCAGCTGTGGCCTAACAGGGGACGCCACAACGCGTTTCCCCTGCTAGGGCTTGGAGGGAAGGGGTGCTCTCGTTGCGTGCACAGCGCAGATGTCGTTGAGGTCGAACTGCCCTCGCCAGTATTGGCTGAGGCACAGTGATTTGATTTGTGATCAGCGCCCCTGTTTTGCTGGGGCAGAAAAATGGTAGCCGCCGAAGGCAGCTGCTGCGTGCACCAATCACCCTTAACCTCTCCCACCTGTACAACAGAGGCAAATGAAGGGGTGTTTGCGACGGAGGAACCAAGCCACACTCCAGGTATTATACCCTTCTCAGTGTGACCTATAATACACTGTTCGCAAACACGCTGACGGATCAGCTACCCCTGTCAAGCAAGCAAGCTTTAAGAAACTCCTCGGGTTCTCTTAAAGAACGTACCGAGGAGCCTCTGGGTAACCTAAACAAGGTTTACCGTGCGCAATTCGCGTGGCCTACCCTTTAATGCATCATGTGCACGCAGGGAAGGGAGGCTGAACCACTGACTCAACCAGGAGGTGAGCTCCTCCTGGGCTAACCTACCTTACTCACCATGCATCGTGTGAATGCCGAATTGAAACGAGCACAAAACAAACCTAAGCGTTTTAAGCAACTCAACTTTAACGCCACGGCCGCACACGAACAAACGCTTTCTGTACTTACCTGTGAGGAAGAAAACAAGGGTGAAATTTCGAATACAGGTAAAGCGTCACAGCGTGTGGATGCCTCGATTAGGCACATGCATCGCGAGCACAGCGCATATTCTAACCCTACGTGCGCGCTGCGCGCTCCATTCGCATCACATACCTTTCATTCCTGCTTTTACCTGTGCAGAGCACGAGAGAAGAACACCTGAACCCCCAACGAGCACAGCGTTGACAACCCTAACGTTTTGACGGAACAACCAACATGAGCGCAATGCGTGAGTGTGAGGTGACACTGACATACCTGAGAGATCAGTTGTTGACCAGCTCTGTGGTGTCGGCTGAATTTGAATACTTGACTCTGAAGTTTATAAGAATTTTGATGCAACTGTGCAAAAGTTTTCTTTAAAACTTTAAAAACTACGGCTCATACCTTCTTTTCCAAAAGCCGTTTACGCTTGCGCAACCCTTTTCTTGGAGTCCGCTTCCTTTGCGCTTGACTGCGACTTTGAGTTATGTGTAAAAATGACGATTTCCCGCGTGGTTTCGTCGATTTTTAACGATTTCACTTGCTAAATCGCAACCCCTTCCGCTAAACCGCAGGAATCACTCCTTGCTGGTTCCATTTCCTATTTTTTCCAGCTCCTGGGGGTTTGTGTCCTCCATTGGGAGTATTGCTCCGCCCTGGCCCTTGGTCAGGACGTATACTAAAACGCTGTTTATACGGCGATAGCTGTCCGCATTAGAGCGTTCGACTGTACCCTAGTGGGCAAGCATATGTGCTCTAGGGAGGGAGTCCTGGGTTCAAACCCCACTACCCCCAAACTTTTTCGTAAAGTTTTCGCCGCACGCCGGCAACTTTTGAAAAATGCCCCTTCGAAGGGACATCATTCACGGTACATTACACTGTTTTTCAAGGGTCCCTACAGTGTGATAGGCTTCTCTGAAGTGATGAGGATGTTTTTGGTAAGTTTAATGCATTTTATGAGGTAATTGTGGGAATATTTGAGCCTTTTTCCTTGGTCCTACTAGCTTCATGAACTAGTACTCCAGGGGGGAGTAAGAAAAAGCCACTGCCATGTCTTTATTGGAGGGCTTGATCCAGGCCAAGCCCCCTCCAAAACCCTTTTGTTGATGCTAAGACAAACTTAAGTGTTTTTATCTCTCTTTTGTTGCCTAAAGTACACTTTCTCAATGTAACTAGGGTTGTGACCCTAGCCCCCCCATGAAGTTCACCCCTACCACTCAACTGAGCGGAGGTACCTTCCTTCATGGAGGACATACCAAAATAAAACAGGCATTTCATGCTTGTTGGCCTTGGTGGTTAAGCCTAAGTGGTCTCCCACCCCAAGACCCCTATACTCAATTGTTTCTACCACTTATTGTGGTCCGACTTTGTAACTGTTTCTGAATTCAGTTGCTTGGCCAAGTCATTTTCTGTGTGGTCCTGACATCTATGCCTCTCAGTCCTAACCAGCACCATTTCACCCAGGAGAGTGCACATGAAGTGCCTAATGCAACCTCTGAGGCTAGAGTCTGACCAACTTTCATGTAAAATCTTTTGTATTATCCATTTGTGATTGAATCTATGTGCATAAACCTGCTTTGTCTATCTGCAGCCCTTCTGTGTTACACTGGATTCCAAAACCAATCATTGATTCGATCCACATTCAGTCCTTGCTCTACTTGCTGCTTTGGTTTGGGGTTTTCAACTACAAAACCTGCAGGAATACATCAAAAGACCTAGGGCATAATTCAAGGACATCTTTCTTTAACCCGTTAGAACAATTTGGGTGAATACAAACGCCAGTACCAAGTGCTAATTATCCGCTGCTGCCCATATTCAAGTATGCTGGTGAATCTATTTCCTGCTGTTCAACTACTACCACATTGCCTCCAGGATCTACGGCATCGGAATCAACCTCTCCTTTTACAACAAGAAAAGCCAACGGATTCACAGTATTTTGCTCTACGCATCGATGGGATCGAGCACTATTTATGCAAACTGGTCCCAGCTTTCGCCTTTTTGAAGAGTTGCAAAGGAGTCCCAGAACAAGCAACAGAACCCTGGTGGAAGCCCCAGCCTGGACTTCATTCAAATGCCGCCTACACCATGGTACATGCTCCTTTCCTTTGTTATGGTACCAATGCAAGCAAGTCGCAGGCCTCGCCTAAAGGAAGATGCTATACTCTTTCCAACCAGAACCTGAAAGCCTCCTGCTCTCGTCGTTTTCCCAGGCCAAAGGCCTCTACGCCAGTCTGGACCATATTCCATGGCACTCCGATCCATGGAATCAGCTCACGCCCGTTGTCCTCAAATCCAGCTTGTTTTGGTGTCAGCCGCCGCCTGAAAAATTGGTCTCCTGCAAGCGCCAACACCCAGCTATCCAGTCTGTCACAGGGCAATCGAAATACTCTCAGCTCACAACACCATCTCACAACCATCCTCCCCACACACCCACGTCAGGCCCCCCCCCCCCCAACTCTGACATTAAAAATGTGTAACCCACCCTCCGCACGTCCCTCCCTCTCCAGAATTCCAACTTTAAAAACGAAACAACACCTCGCTCAGCCACCGCCTCCTCAAAACACTGTCATCACCAAAACACATCTCAAACTTACAACTCACAACATACAAAAACGAAAGGACACGACAAACGCCAGCATTGCGCAACACCTTCAGACACACACCGACATACTCTGCCTTCAAGAAATCCTGGAAAAGCCCACCCCTCCACCCAACCTGGGCCTCACTACTTTTTACTGTGGCGCCACCACCAACTCCAACGGAACAGCAATCCTTGTCCCATCTTACATCAGTCCTTTCACAAAACTCATCTTCCACACACACTCGGAAGGTACCATCACTGCCATACAAATCTCTCTCCCTGGATACCCTACGTTTGCACTCATCTGCCTTTACAAGACATACCACGCCGCTCTCACACGAAAAATGGAACGCATCCTTGACTCACTGTTAAACAAATTCCCTCTTCACACCATACTAGGTGACTTTAACTCCCACACCCAACCTCACCTCGACACCCAAAACATCAAACACATTAAACAATGGCCTTGGCTCCAAGACCAACTTCTTCCCGAAAACATCGTTGATGTCTCCCTCATCGACCTTTTTCGCAAAGAGAACCCAGACTCAACCCATTTCACACGGTACGCCTCAAACTGTTTGCCCAATCAATCACGCATTGACCTCATCCTCACTTCACACTCTTTCCACACCTCATTTCAACCTTTGAAAACCCACATCCACACTAACAATTTCTCCTCCGATCATCATCCTGTCTCCACCTATATCACTCTTGCCACCAACCCAATAAACATACACCACACCCCAAAACCCTCCATTCGGTTCAAATCACTTAACCAAGAGCAACGAAAACAGTTTTCTGACCTCCTCTCCCCGATTGACGCCTGGTGCAAACAACACAGCAACATTCCCCGCGACACTGACCCAGACACTCTCTCCACTACGTTAAACTCCCTTCTCTCCTCCATCACTGAGACCTACAGATCCATCACGCACACACAACACTCCCACAAACCCACATCCTTGGAAAAATCCTTTTCCACAGACATCAACTCCATCGACTTAAGCAAACCCATCACAACTCACACAACACAAAAATTCCAGAAAAAACTAAACACATGGCGTGACAAACTAAACCAGAAAAGAACTAAATACATGCACCACTGTCTTATAAAGGGATACAACTTAAAACGAGCCATCAGCAACCTCACCACTCCCCAGAGCCACACTCCCATCACTTTGAGAGACGACAAAGGCAACATCATCACAGACCCCAACCTCCTGTGCCGGACAATGGGAGAAACCTTTGCCACCCTTGGGGGACCGAAGGACTTCAACATGGAACCAAACCTTATCAACGAACTAATGGCAAACTCCCCCTCCATTCCCGCAGACCACCAAAGCCCTTCTTCCACCAAGGACCTCTTCGACAACATCCTTGCCTCGGCAAACCCCACTACAGCACCAGGCCTAGACGAGACCAACTTCTTCCTCTTCAACATCTCCCCACCTCACATCAAACACTTCCTTTTCTCAGCTTGCTCCTACTTCCTTCACAACCCCATACCAAACCAATGGCTTCGCGCCAAAGTCATCCCTCTCTTTAAGAAAGGTGACCCTCAAATTCCCTCCAACTACAGACCCATCTCACTACTTACTTCAATATACAAGGTTCCAGCTTCCTACGCCACTCACGTTATTACCTTTCTCACCCTTGAACACTCCCTTTTATCCTCTTCACAATTTGGGGGGCTACCAAACCACTGCTGCACCGACCACATTTTCATCATGATCCCCAACCTTTCTACCGACCCTGACCTATACCACCTTTATCTCGACCTCAACAAAGCCTTCAACTCCGTCCCTCATCAAGCCCTCTTCCAAATGTTACGCAACTACAACTTGCCCCCCTTTATCATTACTCTCATACAACAACTCTACAGCTACCCTGCTGATCTCGCCTCCGTCAACAATCACACCCTACACGAGGCAATGAGCACCCGCGGACTCAGACAAGGATGTCCTCTCTCTCCAATCCTGTTTTGCCTCTTCATCGACCCCACCATTCGCCATTTACTCACTCTCCTCCCCCCAAAGCAACAACACCTATACGCCTTCATAGATGATCTCGCTCTTCAATCATCTGACTTCAAAATCCTCCACACAATCCTTAACCTCCTCTTCCACACAGGACCAAAATACGGACTACTTTTTAACCAAGAAAAATCTGAACTTCACGCACTTAACAACACCCCACACGTTACCATCCGCATCTCCACACACATACATTTCTCCACATATGACAAATCAGGTAACCCCCGCACACACTACAAATACCTAGGCACATACTTCTTTACCAAAACCCAAAACAAACACACGCATTCTCTCCTCACTAACACTATTTCCTCTTTCTTCCACGACCTTGCCCCTCTCCCACTCTCCTACACCGAGCTTATTAAACCCAGCAATTCACAACCCATTCCCTCTCTCACCTACCGCCTAATTTACAATTCACTCCCAGAAAATCTACTCAACTCCCTCGACAGCGCTACATGGTCTTACACTTCGAAACAAGGCCATCTATCCAAACTCACTCCAACAAAAACCAAATATGGGAACCGCGCTCACTTTCAGCTGGGCATAACCTCCCTCAAATTAAACGTTCATCAGCAGACCGTCAACCATATAACTCGGTACCTCCTCAAAGAAGGACCTAAACCAACCAATGAAGCTGTCCTCTACGCTCTCTCTCAGCCAACTTCATCTCCAAACGTTCTCCAATCATTCTCTGTCGACCCAGCAAACTTCATCAACATATCTCTGCACAACGTCCCAAACTCAAACCCAGCCCCACTCACCAACATCCCTCTCTACACCATCGTCCAAGTTCAGTTTGGATGCTTCCTCTCAACCACAACTCCAACTTCCTACTCCTATACCTGCACAAAGACTCACCCCACACCCAGCCAACGATGGGCAACAGGTACCATTATCAAACAAAACGTCACATCCACAGACGTAGACTTCGGAGACGCCATTATGGCCCTGAAATTACACCACTGGTTTAAAGTTCCCTCACATAAAACCCTCGACCCATCCCCTTTCTCCACTATCCCACTCTCCAGCACACATTCTACCCCCTTCCCCTACCCCTTCAGTTCGACGTGCTTCACCAGAACATACATCCAGTTTGATCTCAGAGATGTCATTCCTCTACCCCCCAGTGGCACTCTCGACTATTGGGGCTGTCACGAGTTCATCGACGCTATTCAACATCACCCCACCGCCACCATAATTTACACTGATGGTTCCAACAACCCTACCAAACCTCTATTACCATCCGGCTCCGCCGCCATTATCACCACCCCCTCCTCAACGCTAGCCATAACTTCCACGTGCCCCATTCAAGGCTCCTACCCCGCAGAAATCTACAGCGTTCTCATGCTCACAACCTTTCCTCTACACTCATTACTTCAACCCATCATCATACCAATCGACAACCTATCAACCTGCAGTACCTTAAACTACATCATGTCACACTCCCACTTCCCTTTGTCCTCCTCCATCGATCCTTTCTCTTTTTGGTACTACTTGATATGGTCCTCACTCAACCAATGAAAACTTGCTCCACTCTTCGTTTGGTGCAAAGGACACGTCGACATCCTGGGGAACGAAATCGCTGACTCTATCGCAAACTGGATTCCTCACAATCAATACCAACACCCCAACAACTACCTCCCGTCAGTCACTTCCGCCATCCTTACCATCGGTTTCAGCATACTTCCCGGAAAAATTTCCTACAAAAACGTGACCACTCAACTCCCTCAACATCATCATAACAACATCCATCTCTCACTCAGCAATGACTACTTTCTACACTCTTCATGGTTCTCCGTGTTTTCATTTCAATGGGTGAACGGCCTTTTCTCTTGTAAAGGCTACAAACCTCACTTCATCCTCAATGACTTTAAATGCCCGATGTGCTCCCTCATTCACCCTTTGGACCCCCTGTCAACTCTCTCATACTGCACCTCCATGATTCACCTTCGCGAACTCTTCAACAACACATGGCCACTACCCTTCCGCCACACTGTAACAAACTGGATCCCCACTGCTCCAAGGGGAGAAGTCCGCAATTATTTCAAAACCCCTGTCCCCAACTCTCTCAGCAACCTTCTCCGAACCCCACACAGAAACACCACTTATGCTCAGCATATAAACTCACTCACCAAAGCCCTCCAACATCGTCGCGAACCCCTCTCCAAAGCCTTGGAGTCTATCAGAGACTGGTTCATTACAAACCCTCTGAACCTTGATCACCTCGAGCCTCACGCCCCTGACAACCCCTGGTTTACATCAATGTCTGACGTCAGCACCTCCTCCAGCGCTCCAACAAAACTTACTTATCCAAAGAAACAACCACACAACGAACGCACCAACAAACACCCCTACCGAATTCGCCCCTCTCACAAAACAAAACCTTCATCCAAATTCCACCGCTTGAACCTCACACCCCACAACTTCCCGAACACAACATCTTCTCCCTCAACTTCATCTCCACATTCCAAATGCACCACTTCTCGCCACCACCTTCCAAAACTTCTCGACTCTGCTGCAAAAAGACGCAGGCTGAACCCCCCCCCCCCCTCAGCAAGACGCATGAAAGCCCCACCACCCCATAAACCATAGATCCCACCTGCCCCCCATTTTCCCATAACCAAGGCCCCCCCCCCCCCTCATATCACACTCGCCAATTCAGTTCTGTTTCTTTTCGTGGTGCCAGCATACCCAGGTTTATATGTCTGCTTATCTGTGTACTCTGTCTTCCTGGGATGATCCATCTGTCACAGAGCTCAGGTTCTCTTTCAGTCCTACAGACCACTGGATCTTTCAGACGATCCAGACAAACAGGCACCCCATTTTCACAGGAACCTGCATACCCAGGCCCTTATTTATTTTCTATTTTTTTCTCTTTCTGCAGATGACCCTGTTTCCCATTTTCAAGCCCTTGTACCCTGTTTATATGTCTGCTTACCTGTGGACTTAGTCTCCCTAGGATGATCCATCTGTCACAGAGCTCAGTTTCTTATCAGTCTTACAGACCACTGCATTTTTCTGACGATGCAGAAGTGTTACTCCAACAGGACTCTGGTCATGCCCTATCTCTTTTAGTTTCATCACGCCTTTCAAACTGCTTCCTCTCCTGTTGGTAGCCCAGCAATATTTGATTGCCATTTGTCACTCTCCCTAGGCTATTGGTGCCTCACTTAGCAGTGCTTTGCACCCAGGGAAATTTACAGTGGCATGATCTTTTTGTACGGGTTCCATTCCCGCGGCTGTCCTTCGAGGAACCTCGCATTGTGAGCAGTTTGTAATGATGTTTTGGGCGGGAAACCGCCATGTCTCAAAAAAGAGGGGGGCCAGGAACCAACGCAGCACGCCCCACCATGGGGGGGGGGCACAGACCAACACAGCACGCCCCACCATGGAAGGGGGGGCACGCACAAACACAGCACGCCCGGACAGGGGGGGTGCCACGCACCAGCACAGCACCAACCCGAACAAGGCAAACACCACAGACAGCCAACAGCCGACAAAGCCGGCCGTACCGCGGCGGAAACAACAGCGAACCAACAAAACAAGCCGAGCATCGAGCCGGCTACAACACCACCAACCGAAACCCGAACACGCCGACACAGCACGCCCCATCAAGGGGGGGGGGGCACGCACAAACACGGCACGCCCCAACAGGGGGGGGGGGGGCGCACCAGGAAAGCACCAACCCCGGCCAGGCAAACAACACAACCGCGACTGCAACCCACCCAACAAACGATGACAGCCGGAACCAAACACCATCATAGCGGCGGGCAAGCACCAACACAGCACGCCCCACCAAGAGGGGGGCCACACACCAACACAGCACGTCCCACCAAGAGGGGGGCCACAAACCAACGCAGCACGCCCCATCATGGGGGGGGGCACACACCAACACAGCACGCCCGACCATGGGGGGGGGCACGCACAAACACAGCACGCCCCAACAGGGCGCGGGCCACGCACCAGTACAGCACCGGCCCCGGCCAGGCAAGGACCACAGACAACCAACACCCGACAATGCTGGCCGTACGGCGGCGGAGACAACAGCGAACCAACAAAACAAGCCAAGCATCGAGCCGGCTACAACACCACGAACCGAAACCTGAACACGCCGAGACAGTAAGCCCCACCAAGGGGGGCGGGCATGCACAAGCACGGCACGCCCCAACAGGGATGGGGGCACGCACCAGCACAGCACCAACCCCGGCCAAGCAAACAACACAACCGCAACCGCATCCCACCCAACAAACGACGACAACCCAAGCCAAACACCACCACCGCGGCGGGCAAACACCAACACAGCACGCCCCACCAAGAAGGAGGCCACCCACCAACACAGCACGCCCCACCAAGAGTGGGGCCACAAACCAACGCAGCACACCCCACCATGGGCAGGGGGCACACACAAACACAGCACGCCCAAACAGGGTGGGTGCCACGCACCAGCACAGCACCAACCCCGGCCAGGCAAACATCACAGACAACCAACACCCCACAACGCCGGCCGTACGGCGGCGGAGACAACAGGGAACCAACAAAATAAGCCGAGCATTGAGCCGGCTACAACACCACGAACTGAAACCCAAACACGCCGACACAGCACGCCCCGCCAAAGGGGGGGGGGGGGGCACGCACCAGCAAAGCACCAACCCCGGCCAAGCAAACAACACAACCGCAACCGCATCCCACCCAACAAACGACGACAACCCAAGCCAAACACCACCACCGCAGCGGGCAAGCACCAACACAGCACGCCCCACTATGAGCGGGGCCACGGACCAACACAGCACGCCCCACCAGGAGGGGGGCCACAAACCAACGCAGCACGCCCGGCCATGGGCGGGGGCATACACCAACACACCACGCCCCACAATTAGGGGGGGCACGCACAAACACAGCACGCCCCAACAGGGGAGGAGGCAAAGCACTAGTAAAGCACCGGCCCCGGCCAGGCAAACACCACAGACAACCAACACCCGACAACGCTGGCCGTACGGCGGCAGAGACAACAGCAAACCAGCAAGACAAGCCGAGCATCAAGCCGGCTACAACACGACGAACCGAAACCCGAACACGCCGACACAACACGCCCCACCAAGGGGGGGAGCACGCACAAACACGGCACGCGCCAACAGAGGGGGGGGGCACGCACCAGCACAGCACCACCCCCGGCCAAGCAGACAACAAAGCCGCAACCGCAAGCCACCCAACAGACGGCGACAACCCAAGACAAACACCACCAAACTACGCACCACAACCGTGGCAGACAGGCACCAACACAGCACTCGACCAACAGGGGGGGCACGCACCAACACAGCACGCCCCACCATGGGGGGAGGCACACACCAACAAAGCACGCCCCACCATGGGGGGGCTACGCACAAACACAGCACGCCCAAAAGGGGGGGGGGGGGCACGCAGGAGCACAGCGCCAACCGCGGCCAGGCAACCAACACAACCGCAACCGCAACCCAACAGACGACGACAACCCAAGCCAAACACCACCACACCACGCACCACCGCGACCGACGGGTACCAACACAGCACGCCCCACCATGAGGGAAGCCACGCACCAACAGGGCACGCCCCACCATGAGAGGGGCCACAAACCAACACAGCACGCCCCACCATGGGGGGGGGCACACACCAACACAGCACGCCCCACCATGGAGGGGGGCTCGCACCAACACAGCACGCCCCACCATGAGGGGGACTGCGCGCCAGCACAGAACCAACCACGGCCAGCCAATCAACACAACCACAACCGCAACCCAACCGCCGACCACAACCACCCAAACACGCCGACCAAACAAAACAAGCCGCGCATGGCGCCGGCTAAAACACCACCACAAGCACCACCAACCCGAACCCAACGACGCCGGCTGCCGGGCGGCACACACGACAACAACCCAAGCCAAGCACCACCACACCACGCACAACCACCGCGGCGGACAGTCAGCAACAAAGCACGCCCCGACATAAGGGGGGCCACACAACAACGCAGCATGGCCGACGATGAGGCGGGCCACACGCCAGCACAGCCCGCCCCACCATGGGAGGGGCCACACACCGACACAGCACGCCCCACAGTGGGCGGGGGGCGCGCACCAACACAGCACGCCCTACCATCGGGAGGGGCACGCACCAACGCAGGAAACCCCACCAAGAGGGGGGCCACGCACCAGCACAGCACCAGCACCGGCCAAGCAAACAGCACAAACCCAACCGCAACCCGACCGCGGACCACAGCCACCCAAACACACCGACCGTAAGGCAGCGAAGACGACGGCGAACCAACAAAACAAGCTGCGCATGGCGCCGGCTAAAACACCACGAACCCGAACCCAACAACGCCGGTCGCCAGGCAGCGCAGACGACAACCCAAGCCCAGCACCACCACACCACACACCACCACCGTGGCGTGCAGGCACCAACACCACACACCCCACCATGAGGCGGGCGACGCACCAACAGAGCACGCCCCACCATGACAGGGGCCCCACAACAACGCAGCATGCCCGGCCACGAGGCGGGCCACGCGCCAGCACGGCACGTTCCACCATGTGGGGGAGCACACATGGACACATCACGCCCCACCACGGGGGGGGCCACGCACCAATACAGCACGCCCCACCAGGGGGGGGACCACGCACCAGCACAGTAGGACCCGCCATGAGGGGGGGCCACGAACCAACACAACACCAACCCCGGCTAGGTAAACAACACAAACGCAACCGCAACCCAAGTGCCTACCAAAACCAGCCTAACACGCCGACCTATAAGAGGCGAAGATGACACCGAACCAACAAAACAAGCCGCACATGGCGCCGGCCACACCACCAACCCGAACCCAACAAGGCCCGCCGGCAGGCGGCACAGACAACGATAACCCAAGCCAAGCACCACCCGGCTAAGACGACGGCTCACCAACACAATGCGCCGGGCAAACCCCGATCACAGCACAACGAAACCCACAGCCGACAGGCCGCTCTCAACAAGGCTTAAACAAAAACGACCCAACGCAACCAGCTGCGCACGCGCGGGCCTTCCCACGGTGCACCTAACTCAGAACACGGTGTCTACACGGCGCCAGACGACAACGGGCGACGTAACAGGACGCATCGTACAAAGGCCGACACGGGCACAACCAACCAACACCAAAACAGGCACGACAACTACACGAACAACATCCGACCGCGCAAGCGCCCGCTGCAGCGCCAAGGAACCAACGCCAAACAAGTCGACCATGAGGCGGCTAAGACAACTGTGCGCCAACAAAACCGCTGCAGCAGCCAGGACATGACCATCAACAGACCACGCGCAAGCCGGCCAACACCAAACTAACCAGGCATGCATCGGTCGAGACCGGAAACGGTATCCAACAGGTTGGCAACACCGTGGTGCACCACGCCCGCCGACCACCATACCCACGAACACAACAGAACACCGCAACTCTACCATTAAACCCGACCAAGCAACATTAACCAACTACACTACACTACACTTGGACAGACCAAGACGCAACTAACCAGCACCAAAACGGACGTACCGGCTACACCAACACCATTTGGCTATTTACCCACCAGCAGCAGCGCGACGGAACCCACGCAAACCAAGCCGACCATGAGGCGGCCAAGACAACCCCGCACCAACCACACCGCAGCTGCAGCCGCGACTCGACCGTAAACAGACCACACGCAAGCCGGCCAACGCCAAACCAGTCAGGCGTGCAAGGGTCGAAAGGGGAACGGCGTCCAACGGGTTGGCCACACCATGGTGCGCAACGCCCGCCGACAACCATACCCACGAACAAAACAGAACATGGTGACTCTACCATCACGCAACCAACCAACCAACATTAACAAACTACACCAAACCATTCAACGACCGACCAACCGAACATAACGACCTACTTCGAACCCCCGGCCCCTCGGGAGAGCGCAAGCTCGACCGAGTCAGGAGGCGTGAGTGTGCGCCACGGCATGCGAGTCCCGTAGCACGTGCTTCTTCAAGTCGCATCACGCCTACTGAAAATCAACCCAGGTGGGGGTGCCTGTAGGACAGGGCCTGTGGCCTGGCTCCGGGACCCTGGGCCCCAGAATCCAGAGGTTGACCACGATGTGCGATGGGACCGTCCCCCACGTATCATCCGCCCGAAGGAGAGGAATGTGAAACCTAGGTCGAACATGGGTTACCTCTCTGGGCAGATCCCGCTGTAGGGTACCGCTCGCGGCGACCGTGCCCTTCCCCCATGTGGGGGAGCCGCTTTGTGGGGGCACAGGCAGTAGGGCCGTGGGTGGGTGAGCAAAGACCCCTTGGTAAGACCCCCCTCGGGGGCAACCCCAGTCCCGAGATGACCTACCTACCTTTTTGGAGAGCTGCTATGTGCACCTAAACAGCTGAGATATTACCACTTGCCTGACGAACTGTCCCAGGTCGAGTGGCGTCTGTCTGACAGAGCAATCGAGGGCATCGACCTAGAGAACGCTGCCAACCCTGAGAAAGCAGACGAACTAGAAGAAATGACTGGCGATGCAATGGCAGTTGATGGCTACCACGTGGTTGCAGGTATTGGACGCCACGAGTATAAACAGGGCTGGAAAGCCCTTACCATGTTTGACGGAAATGGGCTATCTGAGGCAACCTAGGAGCCCATGTCCGCCTTTATACAGCCAGATGGGAGTATCAACCCCTTCTTTCGTTCCTACCTCGTTGAGAACAACAAGAGACAGCTACTAACCCGTGCTGAGACTCTGTCCCAGCCTACGAAGAAAAACTAATCTCCTTGTGCCTATCTATTTATTGTGCCTAACCACACTGAGGAGGTTGCGAGCTTCAGGAGGCATTGGTATACCCCAGACATCCTCTCCTCCCGTTGGAAGTCTCCTTCCGGCCACTCCTGCAGGAACATCGGCTCGCCCAGGAGATACACTTCCCCCTCACCAAGAGAGAAGCAACACTGAGGATCATCGGAACCCCACCAGGCCGCTAATCCTGTTTGCAGCCCAATGGTTAATGAGTCCTATTGCCCCAGCATCCCACCACACATTAATCCGCGCAGTGTAGTACCAAGAACGCGCGCACTCGCTGGAATAGCTACCCCCGCGGTCTGATCAGTCCGGGGTGCCCACCTCCATACGACCACCTCAACTGCGGGTCACCTGAACACGCCGGCTTACGTGAACAGAGTCCCTCTCAGTAGACCTCACAGTTGAGGCCCTCTACTCGCAATCCAATCTGTTTTCTAACCTCCCAGGGGTGGTGAGCACTCTTGTGCTAACAACTAGACCTAATCAGTCACCGGACAGGTTCAGGACTCCTGTAGAGTTGCAGTTTCAGTGAGTGTACTAACGCCCTCCCCCAATCGGGATCGGTTTTCCAAACACCTGCACATCCGCTGCTTTTGGAGTCCAGCCCCTGCTCTAGTTGTGCCCTGCAGTCCCATGCCTGTGGTTACCAGCGTGAACTATGTGCCCGCTTGTCAGGTTTGCAGCCACCCAGCGAGTGTCTGCGTTGTTGACCACGTGTTGCCTGCGATATGCCCTAATGTTATGACCTTGGGGAGCCACTGAAGAGCGGTGGCTTCCTAGACTAGGAGGGAATGACAAGCAAGGTGTTGGACATAAGGTGTGCATACCCTCCTTGGGGTCAAGCGTGCCCACAGTTAGGACCCCTAACTGTTCCAGACCCATGGGTTTTTACCCTTCTTGGCGGTGTTAGCATTCCCCTAGGTGTGCTACGTATGTCTGTGTGTGTCTCACTTCTCTCCCCGGCGTGGCTGCCTTGCAGCCTTCGCTGCTGTTGGACCAAAGGTCCTAGGCAGGTACTGGTACCACTCCTGTGGCGCCCAATTTCTGTGCTGGCGTCTAACCTTTGGGGAAACGGCAAAGGCCCTACCTACTAGAGGGGAGGGTTGGCCAAGTGTGTTAAGGGCATACAAAACGCCCATTTTTCTAATGGCCAAAAGCTAACACACTCCCCTGCCCGCGAGGAAAAGCACGCGGAGCAGACGACACCACTATACTACACTCACGAATGCCAGCAACAGCCTTCGAAGGCAGGGTGAGCACAACCGCACTCAATCCCTACTGGGCCTGCTCAGCGTGACCCCTACACACGCTAGTGAGTGGCCATGGCGGAGAAGTCGTGGGCCCTATTGGCCCTCCTGTGGAGTAGCAAGGGAACACAGCGCCTCTGGGCAACTGTGGCCTGACAGGGACGCCCTCGCGCGTTTCCCTGAGAGGGCTTGGAGTAAGAGGTGCACTGTCTGAGCGCACAGCTTGTAGTAAGGGTTGTACATGATGAAGTCCTCCAATGGCCCATTTTGATTGTGTGATCAGCCTCTTTCTCTTAGCTCACGCAAACTGCACCCTGTTTTGCGCGCCGAACGCGCAGAAAAGGACCGGTTCGCAGCAGGGGAAAAAAACTATTTTTTTGGGTGTTTGATGAACGTGATTTTGGGCGGAGTAAAATAAATTGCTTTTTTAGTATTGCGCAACTCGGCGTTCCTCAATGTGACATTTTTTATCTTTCTCTGGCCTTCTGAGTGCACGAGGCCTTGCGCACTCAAGATATTCAAAGTAGAGTTTATTTAGAAACCCAAAAACCCATAAGGACTGGCGTTTGCGCAAATACACAGCTCCCACACATTATTAAAACTAAGATTGTGTTGACGAAGGAGCATTGGAAGTGTATGACTGTCGGGCTTCCCATGCTTGGGAAAACACATATACTCTAAAGTAAAAAGAAAACACAATTTGTGGCATCCGGAATGCGCGAGGCCTCGCGCACTCAGGTCACGTTATGTATTGATTTTGCGGAACGGATATGACGCGTATAATTGCAGGTACAGTACCAGACGGACAAACACATTCCATTTTTCCGGTGTATGTGTCTGTAGACACTGTGTTGGTCAGATATACCACGATTTAGAACATTGTCCCACGGAAACAATCAGTGCGCGAGGCCTCGCGCACTGAAACCACGCAAGAAAGTAAAAAAACAGGCAGGTCAGGCTGCGCCGGTATTTACATTTTCTTTCATGGCTACCACCTGTGACAGTCGATTATACATCGGTAACCTTCGTCATATTTTTCAGGGGATCAGGGCAATGATTTGCTTTTTTCCGACAGCCACTCAATGGCAGACGTGTCCAGTTCTAATAGCGGCTGTAGCCTTCGCTGCCCGATAGATAGGGTTTTTTTTCCCAACTTGGTTTAAAGCCGGAAACAGAACAGGAAATTGTGGTTGCGAAAACGGTTTTCGGTTACTGGGAACAGAGCGCAGGCAGACACCATATACAAATTGCGGCGGCAGCACGCGCACAAGAAATGACGACAGCAAAAAGCCAGATGTTTTCAAACACACCTTTTTAAAAGATCGCTGGGCGAAACGATAATTAAAATATGTGCGCAAATTGAATTCAACATCGAAGGACGCAAAATGCCACTTCGATCCAGAAAATCCGTAACGCATCGAATGATCGCAGAAGTAAGCAAAGGAGCAGCAGCACTATGAGAGGCATGCGCGGCAGAACCAGCATACCAAACACCTGACAAATTGTGGAAAGAACTGAAACAGAACGACCTGGCGGCGCAAGTGGTGGTAACATTTGCACAGCGGCTCTGTTTCAACAAAAGAATTCACCACAGTATACCAGCAGCCAAAAGGCAAGAGAAGAAGCGCTGGGTGCGCATTTTGCGACGGGAGGGCTGGGACCTGTACCCGTGGATGCGTCAACAGGCAGTACGAAACAGGAAAAAACCGGGTAACACAACAGGGTACCTAACACAAACAGAAAGACGAACAAAAGTACGACTTGGCCAAGCAGACGCCGCCGCAGATACAGTGAACAAACATGCAGCAGCAGCACTGAAAGCAACGTGGTCACTGGTGCTTCCATCGTGTTGCGTGCTGAGGATGGACCACTGGTACCAGGCACAATACACGACACACCGAGACGAACGTGACCGGTCGCAAAACTGTACTGCAATGGCAGTACTTCAACTGAAACAGAGGCCCACGTACTGGGCAGGACATCCAGCCAGTGAGGACCTGGCAGCACGGATAACGACCGTCGCAAGGTCGGTGCAACAGCCTGAATGGAGAATTTCCCAGACTCTGCGTGGCATGGGGTATGCGGATGGTTGTGTACCAGACACCGGAAATGTGAGGGCACCGTTGGATGTGAGGAGGGACACAAGGACTGTGCAGGCACCGGTGTGGCGCCCGTTAGCCCTGTCAAAAGAAACAGTAACCGTTGGTGTTGGTCTGTTAAACTTGTTGCACGTTGCAAAGGACACAGCACAACAGACAAACAGACTTCTACCGCTGTTGGTTGATGAAAACATACACTACAGGATACTAAAGTTTTTGTACGGTGCCAAGAACCAAAGATGGAACATGTGTGCTTACCTGCGTTATGTACCTGTAGTTTACGGTGTTTGGCATGCCTACAAGTTTGTTGTTACTCACACGTTTTGGGTGTTCTGGCCTATTCCAACCTATCTACGGAAAGGTCTGCTAGGCCCTCATTCAACCATACTATCATACCCGAAACTGAAAGTTATGGAAAAAACCATTGCTGCGCTGATGCTTGCCACACCCAGAATACTACGCCCGTATCGTAGCAAGACGCAAGCTGCAACTGCAATTAGTGGTTGTGACACGGCGCATGCCAACAGGGCAGCAGTGGCAAACGCAGTCTTGCATTTGTTGTCGGAATGGTGCCCATTGTTGTTGTACCTGGGTCACCTGGTATGGGAATGCAACTGGTCGGCAGAAAACAACGGTTCAGGGTCACGAGCTCAGGAGGTGTTGCAGTTGAGTTTGTGTCTGTTGCGGAGGCTGCGTCGAGGACCGTGGGACACCATGCTAAAGTACGAGCGCACCATCATTTGTACATTGCTGTAAAACAGCAAGTGGCACCAGGACCTGCCCCTTCAGGCCGTAACGTCAGCAGTGACAGCACTCAATTTATACATCCATTTGATCAGAATTTCAATGATTCTCAGATGTACATTAGTGCAGAAAATCTTCCGCTTGTTTTCATGTTTTCAGTTCGCCGCCAGATGTCGCCTGTGAGCGCGCGTCGAGTCGCATTTGTCTTTCGTGATTTCCCGATCGGATTTATTTAAATTATTTCGAATGATTTCACTTCGAGTCATTATGTGCGATGGATGCACAATGAGATTCTATGTCTGCTCCTTTTTTGTAGACCGGGTTTTCTGACTATTCATATTCCACCATGGACTTAATGGGCTCACAAGTACTTCGCATATGTCGCTCCCAGAGGCTGGATATGGGTCTGAAGAGGGTCAGTTGGGTTCGGAGATATCAGGGGCAGTGTCGGGCGTTACGACCCCTGGGGCATCAAGGCTACAGGCTTCACAATCACAAGAAACATCCGCCACTATGCAGCGGTTACATGGTAGCAGAGGAAATCATGAATCTGCTTCTGGAATCTCTACGGACACCCTGAGATCATCGGACTTTAGCGGGGCTATCACTCGTCCTTGGTCACTTCGTGTTTCACCTGAGGTTACATTCGTTGCTTCTCCCCGGCAGACCGAGGATCAACCTTCAGAGTGCCCGTACTGTGGCCATAGACATTGGCCTGGAGTTCATACTTGTGCTGATTGTTGTATGAACGCCCCACCTAACCTTAAACCCGGTCGAGAATCTCCCTCCTCAAGTGAATCTGGTTCCAGCTCTCACGCTCTACCTGATCTTGAAGACAGCAGCAGCGAAGGAGAGCCGTCCAATACTGGAATTAGTGAGATTTCTCTCGAATACTGGGAAAACCACTTCCAGGAAATCTGGAATCAGGAGTTCTTGCACCGCCAAAATTGGCTACTGGCGGAGGCAGGCTATTGAGGCCGTCTGAGGGACTGGTTCAGGGCGTCGTGCCAGTTCATCAGGGACAGTGGCCGCCTGCGATTCGACGCCACTTTGCAGGAACAAGAGGATTGGGAGGAGCTGATGGACCAGTTGGACCACCAAGCTGCCGTGATGGTTCAAATGGCCATCATTGCAGAGGAGAGACGCCAGAATGTGCATCAGCACGCTGGTCTGTCGGGCGCCTGGGGTCCGAACGACGAAGAGGTTGACGGAATGAGGTGTGATTTGACACATTCTCACCTCTCCAGGGAGCAATTGTCCAAGCTTCCCAACTGTAACTCGAGTGTTGATACTTGGGTTGATGAGGTAAGAAGCAAAGGAAAACGTACTAGATGCCCATCCTGTGGTGAGTGTGCCAAGGACTGCTCCTGTCGGCGCCAGATTTTGTCGCTGGAAGACAGGGTGAAGGAGCTGAAGAGGGCTGCCAAGGAGAAAAAGCGGGATGACGACAGCAAGTGGAAGGAGATGGAGCAGAAGCTGGAGAAATTGACCAATCTGGTACAAAATCTGAGCACTACTGGGCTCACTGGACCAGCGCCTACAATGGCAAATCACCCAGCACCTACCTCCTCAGCTGCACCTGCATCCACGCCTTACGGCGTTCCACATTCTCCGGCACCCCCAGCTTTTACTGGCCCACTCCAGGCTTTTACTGGAAACTCTGGTATTCCCCCTACTGGATTTACAAGTCCTATTGGGTTTAATCTGGGTACAGAAGGAGGAGAGTCTTCGTCAGGAAGGTCTGTACTGTCTGTAAGTACTGTTGGTGATGTTGATGGAAAGGCAAAGACCACCGTGAAAGAGAGATCAATGGCCTTGAAGAAGAAGGACAAAGAAAAGAAAGAAAACGAATACAAATTGAAGGAAAAACAGAAGAAATTGAAGGAGATGAGGCTTCATCAAGCACAGTCAACGCCGTCTGTACAGCCTACTGTGGATCAGGCGTTGCTGGCGGCCGCAATTGCTCAAGCACAGGCAATGGGAGGCGCCGCCGTCAACCCAGTTTTTGTCAATCCTGTTGGCACATCCACAGGGTTCAACCTGAACGACCTGCTCAATCCTTTGCACATGAGGCTTAGACCTTCAGTAATGAAGCAGCCTAAGTTCTCAGGGCATCCAAATTATTGGGCTTCTTTCGAAAGACAGTTCATGGTCTGGTTGCAGACGGAGAAACTCGACAAGGAACTCTGGATTCTCGGGTTGATGGACTGTTTGACTGGCAAACTCAGGGAATGTACATATAATCTTTATGTGGAAAGGCAGAATCAAGGAGATCCCCTGACTTATGAAGAGCTGTGGCGAAGTCTCAAAATGAGAGGCTCTCGACTCCCTGAGGATCATTACAGGAACCGTCTTGAGAACCTCAGGGCGATCAAGAAATTGTTTCTTGAAGAGATCCAAATAGCAAGGCAGGATTGGGAGTTTTTGGTGCAGGAGCCGCAGAACTCGGGAGAAGGCCCTTCTGAAGGCGAGATGAAGAAGATTCTCCTGAGCAAGCTCACGCCGGAGACCAAGCAGAAGATCAGGGACTCCCAGGCGGACCAAAAAGACTTGGGCAACTGGGTTGAAGTCCGAGGATTGCCGGAGACTATGGGAAAAATGGCAGTTCGTGAGTTGCTACACTCTATCAGTGCTACGGGATTGAAAGACATCACCATTCATGAGGGCAGATGGAGAGTTGGTTTCCATGATTCTGAACAGTCGGAGTTTTTCTGTAGCATGGTGGATGGAAAAGTGAAGTATAAGGGGACAGTTTTGAAGGTGCGGCCGTGGATCTTCTCGTATGGAGTCGAGGAGATCTTGGACCAACTTGAAAAGTATGCAAACTTAGAATGCCAGAAGTCACAGGATGCACAAGGCTTCGGAGGCAAGGTCAGTGCCGTTGGTGAGAAGGGATGCTCCGTGTGCATTGCCCTTGGAAAGGAAGGTCGGGCGGCGACTCACACAACCGCAGATCACAGGTGGACGCCCTCAGATATCAAGACAATTCAGTCCAAAATGGATGGGAAGGGAAATTCTCCCAAAAATCCCGGGCAGGAGGGAGCACGAGATGCTGACCAGCATGGAAGGGGAAAGGGTAAAGGGCAGTCCAAAGGAAAGAACAGAGATTGGACACCAAAGGATTACTCGCAGCAAGGCGGAGATCCAAGCGGCTCAAGATGGACCGATGCTGGTGGAAAATCTGGTCGAAAATCTGGCGAAAAGAGTGGAAAGGGGCAAGGAAAGTCCGGGAATCAAGAGGATTCCAAGGTGAATGGCAACCACCTGTATACGGAGACGACAGCAAACAAGACCTTCGGCAGCAAGAAGGATACTGGTGGTCGAGGCAAGGGCAGATCCAACCAATCCAATTCCAATTCCAACACCTCCAACAACAAAGGCCAAGGAGGTAAGAAAGGTGGTGGTGGAAAGTCATTTGGTGGTCGTGGACGTGGAAAAGGAGTCAATGCCGTTGAAGCAGGAGAAGAATGGGTTGACGAAGGACAAGTACAGGACGTGCAGCCGAACGTCGAAGAAGAATGGCAATAGGGAAGCCAACTTGAGCCGATTCCCAACATTGGTGTTGAGTGGCAGGAAACAAAGCTCATCAGGGTAGTTGGGGCGGTGGATGGACGCTGCTGGGATCGGCTGGCGCGTTCCTCCGGCCTCCTCTACCCTGCCTGGGTCCTCAGCGCTGTCCGGCGGGGCAAGCAGCGCCAGTTTGTCTGCTGGATCCAGGTCAGGACGACAGATGGTAAGGTTAAACTTGCCAAATGTCTGATTGACAATGGTTCAGAGGTCAATCTGGTGAGGAGAGGCTTTCTGCAGGAGGACGAGGCGAGGATGTCCTCGACACCTGTCCAGCTGGAGGGAGTGAGCGGACATCGCCTTGAAGGTGGCGACAGAGAGGCAGAATTGGCGGTCAGATTGGTGAAGCAATCTGTCTGGAGCGTGGACGAGACGGTGACGGAGGAGTGGTTTTCGGAAAAACTTCTATGAAGCCACCATAAAATATGATTTATTCTTGGGTCAACCATGGCTTCACGCTCACCGTGTGTCGTTCATGAGAGACAGGACATGCTTACTCCAGGTTCCGTCGACCAGCCACCCGTCCGACCTGTATTATCTGCACCCATACACCAAGAGTATACACCAATTCAAGGAGCGAAATAAGCTGCATATTCAGCGAGATGGGCAGGAATGGACAGGGAATCAAGAAGAATTTGACGAAGGAAAGGTGGAATCATTGAACTGCAAGAAGTGGAAGTCAGTTTGCCATCGTGTAGTCGACAAATGGCGGAACATTCTGGTGGATTACTTCGAAAAGAACCACAATTTTTGTCCGCAAGTTGATGCCTTTGCAAACAAGTGAAACAAAAGATTTCCAAAGTTCTACGCCGATGCCTGGAATGTGCACTGGTCTGAACCTTTATGGATCAACCTGCCCTTCGACGTTTTTCCTCGTGTGGTGCAGAAGCTGAAGCGATCCGGCGCAAAGGCGATTTTAATTGTCCCCAACTGGCCAAAACAATCTTGGTTCAAGGACATTATGGACATTTCAATCGACATTGTCGAGCTACCTCACAAGGGAGTGAAGCTGTATTGCGAAGACAATGGCAAGCCTTTGCCACAGCGTTCGTGGAGCACGTTGGCGTGCTTAGTTGAAGGGAATCTGGGAGTTTATTGGCGAGATGACAGTGAAATGGGAACAGAAGAGGTCATTTGAAATTCCTCAGGAATCGACGAAATTGAGGTGGATCGAGACGATCGAGAGCGGAATCCCGACATATCGTTGCGGAAGGAGGGAAGGACAATCGGCGTCCCTCAAGAGAACGCCTCCATCCATTCTAATTCGTCCCCATCAGACAAGAATCAGACCAAAAATGTCAAGATTTCAAGCAAGAATGACGACAAATTTCCAAGATTTTCACCTGAATTGACAGGAATGCAGCTGAATTCGTCGGACCATCCCTTCAAGACATTTGTGGACCCCCTTAATTGCTGGGATCCCACGGAGGAGCGAGCTCAGGTGAGCTTCATCCGCCAACAATGCGACGAAGAAGTTTGGAATGCAGTGGCCAAGAATATGAGACCACGACCAACAATTCGCAAACTGGTGGACATAATGTCGGTGATTAAATGTGGGAATCAGGTCGACGGAGACAAGATATCTGCAAGAAGGGACGCAGTGTTCGAAGATTATAAAGATGACGTGCTGAGTGGGAGATTGTGGAGAAAACCCCCCTAATTCGATGTGAAAATGGGGAGGCCAAGATTGAGATAATCCAAGGCTCAAAGGTGCACAGACAACGTCCATTCTACCTTCACGGCACCAAAGCAGATGCCCTGCGAAAGATTATTGAGCGCAATCTCTATGAGTTCGGTTGGTTGGAGGGCTGCATGAGTTCTGAGTGGTGTTCAGCGCCATTTACTGTGCCAAAACCACCATCTGCTGACCAATCCAGTATAGATGCTTGGCGTCTAGTGGTGGATTACAGAGCTCTGAATGCCGCCACGGTACCTGACGCGCATCCCCTTCCTTTAATTGAGAAGGAGATCGCCGCGAGAGCCAAAGGTAAGCTCTCCACTGTGTTGGATTTGCGCCATGGCTTTCACCAAATGCCACTTCGAAAGGAGGATAGGCATTTGACGGCAATGTGCACGCCCTGTGGCACTGTCCAGTGGACTGTACTGCTGATGGGTCTGAAGAATGCGCCGTCGATGTCCCAGAAGATGATGGAGACTATTTTATTTCAGAAGCACAAGTCTCTGGATTTACAAGAATTCTGCAGCATCTACATTGACGACCTTCTGATTGCCAGGCTGTTGGGAAAAAACTTTGATGAGTGCCTGAAGTTGCACGAAGAACAAGTCCGCAAAGTTCTCGGAGTCCTTCGACATGAGAAGCTCGTGTATGGACCCAACAAGGGCAAAATGTTTCTCCAGAGCGTGGAATTTTGTGGCTCTGTCGTGGAAGATGGGACAAGAAGACCGGCCCCAGGGAAAATGGCTGCCCTGCAGCTATGGGAAAGGCCTAAAACCATCACGCAGCTTCGTGCCTTTTTAGGCTGCTGCAATTATTACCACGACTTCCTTCCCCTCTACGCCAAGTTCTCTGGTCCATTGACAGAGTTAAGCAAGGTTGGCAAAAAAGAAGGAAAGAAGGGATCTCAAGTCAAGCTGAAGTGGACGCCAGAATGTGAAGAGGCCTTTACTGGTCTCAAGGAAGCACTGGCAAATGTGGCCACATTAAAGACTCCGTGGTTGGATGGAAGACCTTTTTTTATTCGTACAGACGCCAGTCGTTACGCCATTGGTGCTACGATCGAACAAGTCGATGACGAAGGTCACCATCATCCTCTGGCTTTCTGGTCTTGCAAGCTTACAACAAGACAGCGAAATTGGAGTCCAAAGGGAACAAGAAGCCTACACTAGGGATGCAGGTTCCAATTCGCACGAATTCGCTCGAATTCGAATTCGCCCCGAATTCGCACGAATTCGTGGACCACTCCGAACTCGAATTCGCAACTTCAAATTCGAATCCTCCCTGATTCGCTTGATGGAATCCATGGGCACCTACAATTTACCTTCTAGGTTGCAATTCACCTGTTTACATATGGGTATGCCACTACCCAGTACCATATCGCATAAAAGATTTCCCAAAACCTTCCGTAACCTTGCAATTTTTGTTGTTTGTTGTTGCGGCTGCGTCAGGCTGCTCTCGGCTGCTTCTCCTTCCACACACGCCCGACGGTGCGTGGTTGCCAAGGGGCAACACGTTTTGACTGTCAAAAATTAGAAAAAAAAAGTCGAAAATCAAAAGTTCGGGACGGGTTTTTCTCCAAACTGGTGGACTTCTGGGGAGAATGGAGGTTACTGCCGTGTTCGGTGGAGCTAGGCGGACACAGCGGTGGGTTCAAAACTCAAAAGTAAATTTTGTTTTCGAAAACGGGTACGCGGGCACCGCACAAGAACATCAACGGCTCAATCGAAGTGCAATCATCATAGTTTTCATTTTGTCAAGTCAAAGAAAATTATTGCATTGCACAGTTCAAAGTTAGTTTTCCATCTGGAGAAAAGACGGCGCACGCGTGATCATTTTGCCGTCGCCTGCGAATTCGCAGCGCGAATTCGCCCCGAATTCGCAGTACTAGGAATCTCAAGCCGAATTCGCAGCGAATTCGCGCTGCGAACGAATTCGCAGCGAATTCGGCGAATTCAAATTGAATTCGCTGCGAATCTGCATCCCTAGCCTACACAATCCTTTGTGCCTTACGGCGTTATGAAGGTTGGATCTTGGGCCATCGCGTTGAGGTACTGACTGACCACAAGTCACTGGAGAGCTGGAGGACAGAACATGTGGATATCCCTGGTGGACCAGCTGGGAGGAGAGGCCGTTGGCATGAAACTCTCAGCAGATTTGACCTCCACGTGACTTACATTCCAGGGCGCTACAATACAGTGGCGGACGCCCTGAGTCGCTGGGCCTACCCAGCCCCAGAGGTTTACTCTGAAGTGAGTTTTCATGCGACAGCGACGGATAAAGCTGAAGTGATTGAGTTTGATAAGGAGGAACAAGCACTGATCAAGAAACATTGTCTTCAATGTTCGATTAAGAATCGGATGAAGGTTGAATTGGTCAGATGCATAGATTTCCAAGGCAGATCAGACTGAAAGGGTTAACTCTGACTCTGAGTCTTCGCTGCCACTCCTTAATGTGTTTCCAGTGACAAGATCCAAGGCGAAATCCACGCTCCCTCCACAACAAAAGGACAAGGAAACTTCCTTCCTCTATGCCGATTGGACGAAGATGTACAAGGAGGACAGGTTCTTTCGGTCTGTATACCACAAGTTGAAAGGGGACAAGCCTTACAACTCTGAAGAGACGTCTGATTTCAAGATCCAAGGCGACAAGTTATTTTAGCAAGGAGGGATTTGTGTTCCTGATTGTCTGATTGACCAATATGTCAAACATTGGCATCGGAATGAGACATCCCACGGACACTCCTGTGTTCTGGAGCAGGAGCTGCGACACAGAGTGTACACACGGGACCTCAAGAGTGCCTGTGAGCGAGTTGCCAAAGGATGCAAGCAATGTCAGACGAACATCCCCAAGAATCAAAAGGCAGAAGGATTATTGAAGGGACTGCCAATTCCTGAGACGTTGTTCGACAAGATGACGGCGGATATCTTCGAGTTGGGATAAATCCCAGAGGAATGTCGCTACACGAGGAAGCCAATCGATGGGGTTTTGTTAATTCAAGACCGCCACAGTGGCTACATCCAGGTCCTCCCTTGCAACACGAAGCATCTCACCTCTGAAAGGGCCGCCAAGTGGACTGCAAGTCAGTGGATCAGTAACTGGGATGTTCCCAGTGAAATTCTGACGGACAGTCGGAAGGATTTCATTCGGACCTGGTGGGAGAACATGTGTGCTCTATTGGGAGTTCATCATCTTCGTGCCCAAGTCTACGACCATCGCGCCCTCCCTGCTGAACGCGCTGGAAGAATTCTTATCAACATTCTGAGAAAATTCCTGGCGACTGAAAAAGACTACAATTGGTTGGAGACAATTTACTGTGTCTTGAGGAGATACCATCGGACCAAGAACTATACTGGATTAAGTCCGAATGAGCTTGTTTTTGGTCGTGAGAAGATGGTTCCAGAACCAGTGATGTATCATCCAAGGCAGTGCTACGACGCCTCAAAATGGTTTGAGAGGATCAAGGATTTAGAGTCCAAGTGGATCCAAGCCAAAGTGAAGACTCAAGCAGATTGGTTGAAATTCAAAAATCAGTTGAGAACACAAGGAAAACCCTTCGAGAAAGGCCAGCAAATTTGGCTTTGTAAGTCAGACGAGACCCTGAAGGACGACAACAAGTTGTTACCTTTGTGGGAAGGCCCATTCCAAGTCAGTGGTCAACTAGGTGAGACTACATTCAACATTGCAGTTGAACCGGGCAGACATCAAGAAGTACGTCGGGACCGTTTGAAGGCCAAAGTACCCTGCCCCAAAGGAAAGTTCAAGCCGCTCTATTGGACTTCCAAGTACCTGAGCGACAGGAAGATGGTCACCAGCAGTTTCGAGTTGGAGAAGATCCTTGATTACAAGAAAATTGCTCGAATGGAGTTGAGAAAAGGGGAGAAGACGAGTTTTCGTAAGCAGAAACACGTTGAGCTACCAGAGATGATTCTCTTCTTTCCGCGCCGGATTGAGCTCGGTTGCGTTGACGGCGGCTCTCCGCAATCTTTCTTCCTCGATTCTCTTCAGGTTCATTCAAATCCTTTACGTTGGTGCGTTCGTTCTCTTTATCTCCTTTTTTCGTCATTTTCTGGCGCGTTGCTTATTGCATGGGCTGTGAGAAAGGCTTTCCACGTCTCACTGTTAATAATCCAGAATTGCTGATGTTCTACGTCAACGCCAAGCCGCTCAAGAAGAAGTAAACAAAAAGAATCGTCAAGTTCTCCCTCAAATTCTTTGCCCACGCCTTCCAATTCAACTCCAATCCAAAAAGATTCCCATGGTTCATATCGAAATGCCCTCACCAACACAAAATTCCGCTTCCACATTATCAAGCAAATCCACACCAAGGAAAAACCGCCCCACCACACCGTCCGACAAGGAAAAACCTCCAACTTCATTGAGAGAAACAACACCATCTTTGATGCGAAAGGTTACACCACCCCGGGCCCCATCCTCGACAAGGTGTACAACGAAGTCAAGTTTGAAATTGATCTCTTTGGAGACCGTGTTAACAACATCTACAACAACAAGGATCAATGCAAATACCACGAAGAAGGTCTTGGCTATTGTGCACAAGGTGATGACGACCTCCCGCTCCAAGCAATCCAAGCCGGTTTCAATTTTTGGGGTTTCCCACCAAAAAGCAACCGCCGCCAATTTGAAAAAGAAGATGGAGAACCTTCCCTCACCACAAACATCGAAAAAATGATGGAAGCAATGAAAGAATCCCACGAAGAAGTACAAGGTGCAATCGCCCTAACGGTCAATGATCCACTCATCAAAGAAAGGAACGCATTTGATATAGACCATCGAAGAGCTCTACAAGCAATGGCGGAGTTTTGCACCCACACATTCCTTTTTGAACACCTCCACTTCATGAAACCAACACCGCAAAAAGATGATCAATGTTGCCTCATCCAAAGCACCCGCCCAAGTGGAGACAAACTTCTCGTATGCTTCGTCTCAAATAAGTCATCTTACCGCAATTTCAACAAGTCCAAATGCAAGATATTCAAAATGAATCCCCCGGGTAAAGATCAACACTCCCTATCCACCCAACTTTCTCACCATGGCTACGAAGACGAAAAGGTTCATCAAAAATGTTTTGTGAGGATCGACGTCGACAAAAGCATCCTTGGAAACGCCGATGAACACACGAACATCTACAACTACATCAATCTTTTCTACGGATCAAAACAAGTACCGGAAGAAGCAGAAAGTGGCCAATCGGAATTCGCTACCTACCAAAGATCACAATTCCACCCGAGATGGTCACCGCTCAAAGACTGGGCCCGATGGGAAATTGAGGTGCCGCCCGACGAAGCAACAGCCCTCGCCGAAAAAATATGGTGTGAGCAAGCTCAACAAGTAAGCCGCACAATCCTTGCTTTCCCTTCAATCCTATACGAGGACGCCAACACGTTCATGGCATTCCCATCAAAGCTGGTAAAGAATGCCTACACAAAAGGCATACCTTTCGGTGAACTAATTAACATGCTTGATTTGGAATCAAACACTGGAACAATCTTACATGTTGCCCCAAGATCAGCAAACTCTCTATTTGTGCATGTATCTTATGAAAACGCAATTGATCCGGAGAGCTTAACCCTCGAAGAAAATTTCGCGACAACCCAAAAGCGAGGATTGATTTTTGTCCGTACAGTTGACGGCAAATACTGCCTACAGGTGGCTCCCACATTGGATGCATTCTTTGATGAATTGGCGAATGTTCACCCCCCTGAAGTACCCAACACCGTACTAATGATCGCTCCTCCCCACACGTCCTTCAGAGAAGCTAACTATGCTGCGGCCCTTTTCGGCTCCTTTTCGGAGGTCAAACACTACCAATCAGGGCCCCGCATTCACTACGAATTTGTGTATGACAGTCGTGAAAGTGCCATCATCGCAAACAACTCTATCGTTGATTCTTTCTCTTTCAAATACTACGACGTCGAACCTGACATCCGTGCAAACATCATTGCCACACACTCCAAAGGAAAACAAAAATCTGACCAAATTCTTTTCACCATTGGTACCGTTTTTGGAGCCTCCAAACCATTGGAAAAGTTTCAGAAAGACCCCCTTCTAAAAATGCGATATGACTGAACCACATTTCATGCATCAACACCCTACCCAAAAATTTCTTCCTCTATTCAGCCGCACATGCGTTTCCAATCCGTTGCGCACCCCGCCGCACCACGCGTGGCATCCAGTCTCTCTACCACTTCAAGACAAGCCAACTGCTTTGTGGGCTCCCAACGCCTTGGAACCCCCCGTCCCAGATGACTTCTCTGAGCACATTTTGTGGACATGCCTGATTACGTGGGATATTCAGAAACTTGCGAAAGTATCAATTCATTCTCTACCGAAGACAACCCGTTGGAACAATTTGGGTGAATACAAACACCAATACCAAGTGCCAATGATCCGCTGCTGCCCATGTTCAAATATGCTGGTGAATCTATTTCCAGCTGTTCAACTACTACCACATCGCCTCCTGGGACTACCGCATCGAAATCAACTTCTCCTTTTACAACAAGAAAAGCTAACAGTTATACAGTATTTTGCCTTACACATCGATGGAATCGGGCACTATTTATGCACACTGGTCCCAGCCTTCGCCTCAGTGAAGAGTCCCAAAGGAGTCCCAGAACAAGCAACAGAACCCTGGTGGAAACCCCAGCCTGGACCTCATTCAAATGCCGCCTACACCATGGTACATCCTCCTCTCCTTTTCCGCTGCTGCCCAAGTTCAAGCATGCTGGTGAATCGATTTCCAGCTGTTCAACTACTACCGCATCGCCTCCTGGGTCTATCGCATCGAAATCAACCTCTCCTTTTACAACAAGTAAAGCCAACGGATTCACAGATTTCTGCCGTACACATCGATGGAATCGCGCACTATTTATGCAAACTGATCCCAGCTTTCGCCTCAGTGAAGAGCCCCAAAGGAATCCCGGAACAAGCAACAGCACCTTGGTGGAAACCCCAGCCTGGACCTCATTCAAATGCCGCCTACACCATGGTACATGCTCCTCTCCTTTGTTATGGTACCAATGCAAGCAAGTCGCAGGTCTCGCCTAAACGAAGATGCTACACTGGTTCCAACCAGAACCTGAAAGCCTCCTGCTCTCGTAGATTTCCCAAGCCAAAGGCCTCTACGCCAGTCTGGACCAGATTCCATGGCAGTCCGATCCATGAAATCAGCTCACGCCCGTTGTCCTCAAATTCCGGAACATGTTTTGGTATCAGCCGCCGCCTGAAGAATTGGTCTCCTGCCAGCGCCAACACACAGCTATCCAGTCTGTCACAGGGCAATCGAAATACTCTCAGCTCACAACACCATCTCACAACCATCCTCCCCACACACCCACGGCAACCACCCCCCCCCCCAACTCAGACATGACAAATGTGTAACCCACCCTCCACACGTCCCTCCCTCTCCAATATTCCAACTTTAAAAACGAAACAACACGTCGCTCAGCCACCGCCTCCTCAAAACACTGTCATCACCAAAACACATCTCAAACTTACAACTCACAACATACAAAAACGAAAGGACACAACAAACGCCATCATTGCGCAACACTTTCAGACACACACCGACATACTCTGCCTTCAAGAAGTCCTGGAAAAGCCCACCCCTCCACCCAACCTGGGCCTCACGACTTTCTACTGTGGCGCCACCACCAACTCCAACGGAACAGCAATCCTTGTCCCATCTTACATCAGCCCTTTCACAAAACTCAATTCCCACACACACTCAGAAGGCACCATCACTGCCATCCAAATCTCTCTCCCTGGATACCCTACGTTTGCACTCATCTGCCTTTACAAGACATACCACCCCGCTCTCACACGAAAAATGGAACGCATCCTCGACTCACTGTTAAACAAATTCCCTCTTCACATCATACTAGGTGACTTTAACTCCCACACCCAACCTCACCTAGACACCCAAGACATCAAACACATTAAACAATGGCCTTGGCTCCAAAACCAACTTCTTCCCGAAAACATCTGTGATACCTCCCTCATCGACCTTTTTCGAAAAGAGAACCCAGACTCAACCCAATTCACACGGTACGCCTCAAACCGTTTGCCCAATCAATCACGCATTGACCTCATCCTCACCTCACACTCTTTCCACACCTCATTCCAACCTCTGAAAACCCACATCCACACCAACAATTTCTCCTCCGATCATCATCCTGTCTCCACCTATATCACTCTCGCCACCAACCCAATAAACATACACCACACCCCAAAACCCTCCATTCGATTCAAACCACTTAACCAAGAACAACGAAAACAGTTTTCTGACCTCCTCTCCCCGATTGACGCCTGGTGCAAACAACACAGCAACATTCCCCGCGACACTGACCCAGACACTCTCTCCACTACGTTAAACTCCCTTCTCTCCTCCATCACTGAAGCCTACAGATCTGTCACGCACACACAACACTCCCACAACCCCACATCCTTGGAAAAATCCTTTACCACAGACATCAACACCATCGACTTAAGCAAACCCATCACGACTCACACAACACAAAAACTCCAGAAAAAACTAAACACCTGGCGTGACAAACTAAACCAGAAAAGAACCAAATACATGCACCACTGTCTTATAAAGGGGTACAACTTAAAAAGTGCCATCAGCAACCTCACCACTCCCCAGAGCCACACTCCCGTCACTTTGAAAGACGACAAAGGCAACATCATCACAGACCCCACCCTCCTGTGCCAGACAATGGGAGAAACCTTTGCCACCCTTGGGGGACCGAAGGACTTCAACATCGACCCAAACCTTATCGACGAACTAATGGCAAACTCCCCATCCATTCCCGCAGACCACCAAAGCCCTTCTTCCACCAAGGACTTCTTCGACAACATCCTTGCTTCGGCAAACCCCACCACAGCACCAGGCCTAGACGAGACCAACTTCTTCCTCTTCCACATCTCCCCACCTCACATCAAACACTTCCTTTTCTCAGCTTGCTCCTACTTCCTTCACAATCCCATACCAAATCAATGGCTTCGCGCCAAAGTCATCCCACTCTTTAAGAAAGGTGACCCTCAAACTCCCTCCAACTACAGACCCATCTCACTACTTACCTCAATATACAAGGTTCTAGCTTCCTACGCCACTCACGTTATTACTTTTCTCACCCTTGAACACTCCCTTTTATCCTCTTCACAATTTCGGGGGCTACCAAGCCACCGATACACCGACCACATCTTCTCCATGATCTCCAACCTTTCTACCGACCCCGACCTATACCACCTTTATCTCGACCTCAACAAAGCCTTCAACTCCGTTCCTCATCAGGCCCTCTTCCAAATTTTACGCAACTACAACTTTCCCCCCTTCATCATTACTCTCATACAACAACTCTACAGCTACCCTGCTGATCTCGCCTCCGTCAACAATCACACCCTCCACGAGGCAATGAGCACCCGCGGACTCAGACAAGGATGTCCCCTCTCTCCAATCCTGTTTTGCCTCTTCATCGACCCCACCATTCGCCATTTACTCACTCTCCTCCCCCCAAAGCAACAACACCTATACGCCTTCATAGATGATCTCGCTCTTCAATCCTCCGACCCCAAAATCCTCCACACAATCCTTAACTTCCTCTTCCACACCGGACCCAAATACGGACTACTTTTTAACCAAGAAAAATCTGAACTTCACGCACTTAACAACCCCCCACACGTTACCATCTGCATCTCCCCACACATACATTTCTCCACATATGACAAATCAGGTAACCCCCGCACACACTACAAATACCTAGGCACATACTTCTTTAACAAAACCCAAAACAAACACATGCATTCTCTCCTCACTAACACTATTTCTTCTTTCTTCCACGACCTTGCCCCTCTTCCTCTCTCCTACACCGAGCTTATTAAACTCAGCAATTCACAACTCATTCCCTCTCTCACCTACCGCCTAATTTACAACTCACTCCCAGAAAATCTACTCAACTCCCTCGACAGCGCTATATGGTCTTACATTTCAAAACAAGGCCATCTATCCAAACTCACCCCAACAAAAACCAAATATGGGAACCGTGCTCACTTGCAGCTGGGCATAACCTCCCTCAAATTAAAAGTTCATCAGCAAACCGTCAACCATATAACTCGGTACCTCCTCAAAGAAGGACCGAAACCAACCAATGAAGCTGTTCTTTACGCTCTCTGTCAGCCAACCACAACCCCAAACCTTCTCCAATCATTCTCTGTCGACTCAGCAAACTTCATCAACATATCTCTGCACAACGTCCCAAACTCAAATCCAGCCCCACTCACCACCATCCCGCTCTACACCACCATCCAAGTTCTGTTTGAATGCTTCCTCTCAACCACAGCTCCAACTTCCTACTCCTATACCCGCACAAAGACTCACCCCACACCCAGCCAACGATGGGCAACAGGTACCATCATCAAACAAAACCCAACATCCACAGACGTAGACTTTGGAGACGCCATCATGACCCTGAAACTACACCACCGGTTCAAAGTCCCCTCACATAAAACCCTCGACCCATCTCCTTTCTCCACCATCCCACTCTCCAGCACACATTCTACCCCCTTCCCCTACCCCTTCAGTTCGACGCGCTCCACCAGAACATACATCCAGTTTGATCTCAGAGATGTTATCCCTCTACCCCCCAGTGGCACTCTCGACTATTGGGGCTGTCACGACTTCATCGAAGCTATTCAACATCACCCCACCGCCACCATCATTTACACTGATGGTTCCAACAACCCTACCAAACCTCTATTACAATCGGGCTCCGCCGCCGTTATCACCACCCCCTCCTCAACGCTAGCCATAACTTCCACATGCCCCATTAAAGGCTCTTACCCCGCAGAAATCTACAGCGTACTCATGCTCACAACCTTTCCTCTACATTCACTACCTCAACCCATCATCATCCCAATCGACAACCTCTCAACCTGCAGTACCTTAAACAACATCATGTCACACTCCCACTTCCCTTTGTCCTCCTCCACCGACCCTTTCTCTTTTTGGTACTACTTGATATGGGCCTCACCCAACCAATGAAAACTTGCTCCACTCTTCGTTTGGTGCAAAGGACACGTCAACATCCTGGGGAACAAAATCGCCGACTCTATTGCAAACTGGATTCCTCACAATCAATACCAACACCCCAACAACTACCTCCCGTCAGTCACTTCCCCCATCCTTACCATCGGTTTCAGCATACTTCCCGGAAAAATTTCCTACAAAAACTTGACCACTCAACTCCCTCAACATCATCACAACAACATCCATCTCTCACTCAGCAATGACTACTTTCTACACTCTTCATGGTTCTCCGTGTCTTCATTTAAATGGGTGAACGGCCTTTTCTCTTGTAAAGGCTACAAACCTCACTTCATTCTCAATGATTTTAAATGCCCGATGTGCTCCCACATTCACCCTTTGGACCCCCTGTCAACTCTCTCATACTGCACCTCCACAATTCACCTTCGCGAACTCTTCAACAACACATGGCCATTACCCTTCCGCCACACTGTAACAAACTGGATCCCCACCGCTCCAAGGGGAGAAGTCCGCAATTATTTCAAAACCCCTGTCCCCAACTCTCTCAGCAACCTTCTCCGAACCCCACACAGAAACACCACTTATGCTCACCATATAAACTCACTCACCAAAGCCCTCCAACATCGTCACAAACCCCTCTCCAAAGCCTTGGAGTCCATCAAAGACTGGTTCATTAACAACCCTCTGAACCTTGATCACCTCGAGCCTCACGCCCCTGACAACCCCTGGTTTACACCAATGTCTGATTTCAGCACCTCCTCCAGCGCTCCAACAAAACTCACTTATCCAAAGAAACAAACACACAACAAACCCACCAACAAACACCCCTACCAAATTCGCTCCTCTCACAAAACAAAACCTTCATCCAAAAACCACCGCTTGAACCTCACACCCCACAACTTCCCCAACACAACATCTTCTCCCTCAACTTCATCTCCACATTCCAATTACACCACTTCTCGCCACCACCTTCCAAAACTTCTCGACTCTGCTCCAAAAAGACGCAGGCTGAACCCCCCCCCCCAGCAAGATGCATGAAAGCCCCCCCCCCCCCTAAACCATAGACCCCACCTGCCCCCCATTTTCCCATAACCACAGCCCCCCCCCCCTCATATCACGCTCGCCAATTCATCCCTGTTTCTTCTCGTGGTGCCGGCATACCCTGGTTTATATATCTGCTTATCTGTGTACTCTGTCTTCCTGTGATGATCCATCTGTCACTGAGCTCAGGTTCTTTTTCAGTCCCACAGACCACTTGATCTTTCAGACAATCCAGACAAGCAGGCTCCCCATTTTCACTGGAACCTGCATGCCCAGGCCCTCATTTATTTTCTAATTTTCTTTTGTATTTCTGCAGATGTCCCTGTTTCCCGGATTCAAGCCCTTGTATCTTGGTTATATGTCTGCTTACCTGTGGACTCTGTCTCCCTGGGATGAGCCATCTGTCACAGAGCTCAGGTTTTTTTTTTCTTTTCTTTTTCAGTCGTACAGACCACTGTATTTTGCCCTATCTCGTTTAGTTTCATCACGCCTTTCAAACTGCTTCCTCTCCTGTTGGTAGCCCAGCAAAATTTTTGATTGCCATTTGTCACTCTCTCTTGGCTATTGGTGCCTCTCTTGGCAGTGCTTTGCACCCAGGGAAATTTACAGTGGCATGATCTTTTTGTACGGGTTCCATTCCCGCGGCTGTCCTTCGAGGAACCTCGCATTGTGAGAAGTTTGTGATGATGTTTTGGGCGGGAAACCGCCATGTCTCAAAAAAGAAAAATGCTCGAAACAACTGGTACTTTCTGTGCAGATGGAAAGGATTCGGTCCAGAAGAAGACAAATGGGAGCCAGCTTCAAGCTTTATCCGTGGGTATACGGACACGCTCATCAAGTTCCTGAAGAAGCACCCTGAGATTGACCGTGAGCTCTCGCTGATCAAAGATTGTGTCACCAAGGAAGACTTACAAGCACAAGAAGAAGCTCCATTCGTGGCAGAATCCATTCGAGACAAGATCTGATCAGAATTTAAATCGCCGAAACTCTCCAAAGGGTTTACGGTCTACATATACCCTTGGCATTGGGACAAAACAGTCCTGGCGCATCGTCTATGTGGTTCGATGAAGAGATGATGGGACATTCTGGGATCATCCTGGTCATCATGTCCATCATTCTCATCATGGTCATCATGTGAATCATGTGCTTCATTGTAGATGATTCCTGTTGGAAGCTCGGAAAGGCCTTTATCCTCAACCACGACGACACTCTCGTGTTTTGCTGTCGACTGTGCCCCTCTACTCGCCTTGGGAAGGACTCGTTCGAGTTCGTGCTCATTTCAGAGATTCTGGCACATGACTAAGTCTGATGCAGTTCATTTGTTTGACGGATCTGCTGGGAATGTTATTTCAATCAGCTCTTACATTGAGACTGTTGGTTTGCTTTCCAATCGACCGCTGTCAAAGGGCTTATAGGAACCAAGTGACAACGATGGTGTTCTTACTTGTGTCGACTCGCTGTTCATCTGTGGATTGTGTTGGAATCCCCCTCAGAATCAGCTCACATTTGGCGAATTCCTGGTACCAAGCAGTGGATGCTTATAGATTCTGGGACCATAATGAGTCAATTAGCCCTTGTCGCTTGTACTGGATTAAACATGAAGCCCTGGAGACAATACTGACAGTGTGGTGATCACTCACTGGGTTTTCGTGGCTATTATTACTTACATGATTGGATTTCCATCATGGGGATCATCACGATCATGCGGATTTGACCTGGATTGGCTATGAATGAGAACTGGATTTCCGTTCAGCACAACACACAGTATCTATCGACAATGAATTGGACCTATATTGGCTTGCTGCAGACTTCGCCGTTTTCAATCTGTGTGCGATTCACTGATTTTGGTCTCAATTCAGTCACATTTTGTACCATAATCTGGCATCTGGTCTCATGACTGCAAATGACACCGACCAGTTTCACATATCTTG
Source organism: Eutreptiella sp. 'Long Island Sound 2002' (assembly GCA_964036045.1). NCBI lineage: Eukaryota > Euglenozoa > Euglenophyceae > Eutreptiales > Eutreptiaceae > Eutreptiella > Eutreptiella sp. 'Long Island Sound 2002'. Next base: position 149,236,676 of record OZ038382.1, on the reverse strand, counting down.
GACTCCATGAAGGGAAACCCTTTTTTTTGGACGCTCGACGACATGGCGACACTCGTTTTCTGTTTTCTGGCAGTGGGATGTCAGATCCTGATTTCATCATGGATCATGGATCTTGATGATGCATGTACATTCTTCACTCAGACTTTCAATTTCCGAGTTTTCGAGCTTGAACGAAGCTGTTTCTATGTGCCCTAAGGTACCTATGCGTTTCATTCAAGTCGATGGCCATCGCGAAAAACAGATCTCAGCACAATTTTGCTCAATTCAGCTCAATTTCTTACATTTTGTCATAGATTAGTCGGTTTTTGGTCACTTTTGCCGTTTCTTTCACTTCACTTGACCGAGCCTGACATACTGGCGTATGTTTGCAGAGGGGAAGTGCAACGGCAGCAACGACAGCACTCAATTTATACATCAATGTGATCAGAATTTCAGTGATTCTCAGATGTACATTAGTGCAGTAAATTTTCCGCTTGTTTTCATGTTTTCCGTTCGCCGCCAGATGTCGCCTGTGAGCGCGTGTCGAGTCGCATTTGTCTTTCTTGATTTCCCAATCGGATTTATTTAAATTATTTCGAATGATTTCACTTCGAGTCATTATGTGCGATGGATGCACAATGAGATTCTATGTCTGCTCCTTTTTTGTAGACCGGGTTTTCTCACTATTCATATTCCACCATGGAGTTCATTGGGCTCACAAGTGCTTCGCATATGTCGCTCCCAGAGGCTGGATATGGGTCTGAAGAGGGTCAGTTGGGTTCGGAGATATCAGGGGCAGTGTCGGGCGTTACGACCCCTGGGGCATCAAGGCTACAGGCTTCGCAATCACAAGAAAGATCCGCCACTATGCAGCGGTTACACAGGCACGCTCAGAGGAGTTTGGAGAAAGGATATTGAGAAAGCTGGTGCGGGACAAGGCAAAAAACACCGGTTCTGTTACTGTTGAGGAGGTGGAAAACAATTACTTGTTACTAAAAGTTTGTCCTGGTGGCAAACACGTGGGTGTGCAAACCGTTCCCCAGAACCTGGTACACAGGATGCGACAACAAATGACAATATTTCTGGCAACAGACCAGATTTGCATGGCCTATGTGGAATGGGAGTCCGACCGACACCGGCAGTGCGCGAGGCCTCGCGCACTAAACGACACGAAAAACGGGTCTGTAATGCGATGTGATTGAGCGAGGCCTCGCGCACTGAGTAGGTCGCTAAGTCCGGTGAAATGGGTTGCATCAGCGACGGTTGTGGAACAGATTTGCAAAAACGACCTGCAAAATACCTCTTCGACTGATTTCAGAGTTCAAATGGCCGTGTTTCATTTCATGCCATCTGCCCTCTTCAGGTATTTTTTGGCATCATGAGTCAATCAGGGTCGCCAGAACGTCCAGCACTAGACGCAGAGGCCATGGAGTTGTCATCAGGAACCGACCAAGGGGACACGCCGAAGAAAGGACGCAAGAAGAAGGGTGAGAAGAAGCCAATACGGGAGATGAAGGTCACAGTCGACGTTCAACAGTTGCTGCGGAGGAAGATTGGTAAAGCAGTGAAGGTAAAGATTACTGATTTGCAGATTGACAAGACCAAGGAGCGAGGACAGATCGGATCCATCAACTACGACAACGTTGCCAAGAAAGTGGTGGGTTACCAAGCACTGCCACCACCTGGACCGTTGCGCGTAACGGCATGGGAGGATAGTGGAATGACTCGCTTCGCGTTCGATCGAAGACATTTCTTCTCTTTGCTGTGGTACACGATTTGCGTTGCAGATGGCTCGCTTTACGTTCTGAATGGTCAACATGGGACAGAAACATACAGAGCGATATAGCAAATGCGGCTCGCAGAAGGCAAAGAAATGGAGGAGTGGCAGGAGTTTTGCTACGTTGACATTCTCAGGTACAAAACGCCTTGGAGGATCCGGGCCAAGGTTGCAGGATTGCAACAAGTTGGCAGCCAGTCTGTGACGTGGATTCCGCTGTCCTAGGCGCTGGACAACATGTTGTTGTACATTGAGGACCAGAAGCGGGAAAAGGAGCCACAGGATTTCGAACGGTTCAAGACTGCTGTTCTCCAGGCTGCCTTCAACTCTGCGTTTCTTGCACCCGAGGCTTTGGAGGAACCAGGACACACAGTATGTATTCGTGTATCGCACGGTTACAGTGCGCGAGGCCTCGCGCACTCCATGACACTGTTTTCCCTCTCTCTTTTTTTTCGACTGTTTTCTCACGCATGATTGGCCATGAGGCAAGGTCAATTTTCTCAATGTATTGAATCCAGGTTGTGCACGCATGGTGTCATATGTCCGCAAAGGAACGCATAATCCGAATGTGCATGGTACATGAAATATACTCCTGGAGTAGGGATCCAACATCGTCCTCGATACTCGCATATCTTGTTCCACGGATTCACTTCCACTTCTCTTTTGTTTCTACCTCAACTCTCTTTGCGCGACATTGTCCTTATTTGTTCACTTCTCCATGACAACCTCCATGTGTTGGTGGTACCCCCTATTTCTTTTAAGTTCGCTGAGCAAGTGTTCGGACTTTATTGCAAGGGTTGCCAAGGGGTGTGCTTGCGGGATATTTTCGGATTTTATAAAGCATGGAAGCTTTGGTGACATTAAGGACAATGAAGGTCACGGAGAGGAATCTGGAAAAGTGGGGTATAGGCGGTAGAGCTCGTACAATGGCAGGCGTTGGTCCTGCAAACGTTCTTTATGGTAGGAGAGGTTCTACTGCTGCCTACCGCCACCCGGGAAGCTTGGGTCCTCATGCACCCTGACGAAGTGCACCCCGGGTCCCCATGGACGATTCCATCCGGTACCGACATGGAGGACACCGTCACCTTTCGTGAAAGAGCATGTCCAAAACAATGTCATCTCCAAGTACCCGCGGAAGAATTGCATGAGGTCATGAGCTGCAGTAGCAACTAAAGGACCAAGCGCTACTCAAAACACCTTTCGCTGAAACCGTCGAAGGGGGATGCGGAATCGGCAATGGAAATGACACCGAGCCTCGTCCGCCAGATGTTCAATGCTGCGACAGATTCCGACGAATATCATACCTGCTACCCTTGAAATAGTAGTATAGAGCCAGATTTCCCGGCTGACGGGTCGCATAATGCCCCAAATCCTGAACGTGCTCATGACGTAGGACGGGGACTGTTATCGCGAAGGTCGGGCACAACCAAGATAACCAGGACATACTGAGTTTGGGGCGATGGGAGCGGCACCCGTGGGCGAGGGAGGAGACGGTGAAGAAGATCGGAACATGGTCGGTGACAACACAGGCGACACCGTGATGGGCAGAGGAGACGAGCAGGGAGCTCAGGGAAATCTGCCACGAGACAACCGGGATCCTGAAGCTCGTGGTGGTCATTCTCAAGAGGACGCCAAGGATGTGGCGTGCGGGGACAGGGCGCTTGAAGATCACTGCCATTGCCGGCATGTACACTTCCTCATCGGAAGATATCCCCGGGTTGGCAAAGGTGCCCTTATGTAATGACAAGCTCTTTGACGGGTCTTTTACGACGCTTTGTTGTTTTAAAATGCAAATCCAATTGTGTCTTTTGTTCTCCAATGTTTATCTTGCAGACTTCTTTGCAATAATTGGTATTGGAAACCCCTTTGCTTTTCAATAAAATTTAAGATCACTCACTCTGTTCCAAGTCTCTATCCATCAGGTTCCCTTGCATCCCAAAAAGCCAATACTCTGTGACTGTGCTCTTTTTCTGCTCCTTCAGTCACTTCGTTGTGTCACACGGAGATTTGCCCGTCACCCCGTCATTCATCCGAGAGGACCTGGATCTTGCCACGGGTTGAGCATCACCACATTGGTGCCAAAAACAAACAGGGGAATAAAGTCTAATAAAAATGATGTCCACAAATCCACCAATTGAACATCAGCAGAAAATGCAGCTCAAGAAAAATTGGTCCGCACGGTTGTGCACGCGCTCTCTCGTGTGGCGTGCTCTCTGGCGCGGTGGATTCTGCTTGCTTGATCAGAGCCAAGAGGCACATGGCGGTGACTCATTACACTCTCGTCACAATTTACTTGCTACGACCCTTTGAGGAGTGGCCGGTATAAATACGTATAAAAACTGTAAGCTGAGTCCATACTCTTTTGACAAGGAAGTGTTTGTCTTTCAGCCATATCACAAATTAATAGTTGAAAGAAAACATCACGCACATCACTTCCTTAACACGGGAGTGCATACTACCAACAAGAGAAAATTAAACAATCCGAATCTTAAGTGTAAAAACAAAAATACAAACAGAGCTTCCCGCGCTCATTCGGCGTAGTCCATCACGCACGCTTGTTGTGGTTTGACTTGGGAACTGTGTTGTTTCTCAAAAATCCCAAAAATACGACAAAATTCTTCTGCGCAAGATCTCTAGGCGGAGCACCAATTCATAGACACTTCACAAATTCGGAGACAAATACCCTGTTCAAAGATATGCAAAAATCATACAGCACTTCCTTCACAGCAACTGGCATCTGGATGCTTCGGATGTATTCACAGACTGCAGTGCGATTACGACTGCAATTGCGACTCGCGCGCTCGCTGCGTTGATGTTAACCACGCAACTGAATTGCTCCACGGGTTAACATCTTTTCATTTTTGGAAATGAATGACCTTGAACTTGTTTTCCTTGAAACTTATCCACGTTTTCCTTCAAATAACCCAAAAATACACCCCAAATGCAACCACAAAAGGCGACGGAAACATACTACGTGTTCGACGAAATCATGGGAGTGATTTCGAAACGGTCCCTTTCATGTCCTAAGAAGATATGAACAAAAGGGGACATATAACAATGAAATATGACCAAAACAATGCATAAATGCAACATGAACACGGGTCTCCCCCCAACACGTGATGCCGGTGCACCGACGCGTTTGGAAACCCAATCAGCATATGCATGCAAAGCCCAACTGATGGGCTTTCATTTGGTGTGCTTACATTCAGGATCTGAGCAACCTGTGTTTTTATAAAAAATCACGAACATGACCTACTTGGGCCAAAGAAACTAGCACAGATCGGCACCACCATAGTGCCGTAACATCCGCTTATGTCTAAAACTGATATAGAATCAATCTAAACAATAAAACTGATTGAAATATCTTAAAATCGTCAGAAATCGACAATTTCTGGATCGGCGCGCGCGATCTCAGGACTGGCCGTCGCCGACCCAAACTCAGTTTTATAGTACAGAAAATGGTGAAAACACCATCAATGTAAAACTACAGAAATTCCTGATCCACTGATACCAACACTGTCCAAAACAGTGCTGGGATCGTGGTTTTCTGTGGGTGTACATATATCAGAATTTTGCACTGAAAAAAGCGAGAATATAGGTTGCACGAAAACCTTACACTCCCCTCCCAAGTCCTGAGACACATCTCAGGCTGAAAAGCACAAAGAAGGTGCAGTGCAACAACAAAGTTGGGTGGGAAAAATGCAAAGCATTTGAGTCCGGTGTTAACCACGCAACTGAATTGCTCCATGGGTTAACACTCCCCTCCCAAGCTCAGAAACACCCACAGAAAATGGGTGCTTCTGTGGCTGAATCTATGAAGATAAGCCGAGGAGCAATAAAAAAACACAGATTTTCACTTTGATCCCGGACCTGGGATTTTAGGAGGCACCGCTGGGTTCCGGTACCCGCATGTAATGTACATGTCTACACACACACCACTCATGGCACTCACAAGTGCCTCAAACATAGGGTCCTCTGACCCCCAGGCTCATCCACAGTGAAATTTCTGCAATCCTGGACAGAGATTAATCATGAAAAAATGACCTCTGCACAGAATTTAAAATAAAAAATAGTGAACAAACAAAAAAATAAAAAAATGCACTTCTGAAATGTCCTGACCCTAAAACCAAAGACAACACAAAGCAAATCAGAAAAATTCACAGTTTGTAAAATCATCCACTGATCATATAACATAATACAGAAAAAACCAATAGGACCATTTCGCATGGCCCATAGTTATTATGATTACAATTAAGGTCACCAATCTTCTTGGCCCATACCATAAATTATTTTTTCTGAAATGTTTATATTTTTGACTTCCGACTTGACCACTTCGTAATCTGCAGGATGTGGGCAGCGCTGTCGTTCCTGCTGGAGGTTGAGAACTCACCATGGTCATGGCAAGATCTTGAGAACCATCCAAAGGTCCATGGCACTTTGTCCATGGCACCTACATGGAGTAATCAAATGAAAACTATCATGCGCTGACACCATTGGGATAATCGCGCTGCAGCTTGTTCTTCAGCGCTACGCACTCCCAGCGCGATGGTGAAGGTCTCCTTGGTCGTCAATGTCCTTGTAATAGGGCTCAAAATAGTCAAATGGTCCTCAAATGGTGTAGGCACCAAGGACCTTCTTGAAAAAAATTTGGGGTTTACCAATTGCTCCATAGATCTCGTCGACGATGTTTGCGTCGTTGTGGTCGTCGTCTTCAACGTCGTCGTCGTCGTGGTCGTCGTCGTTGAGGGCGTTTCGAATTTCTTTTCATTTCTGGAAATGAATGACCTTGAACTTGTTTTCCTTGAAACTTATTCCAAGTTTTCCTTCAAATAACCCAAAAATACACCACAAATGCAACCACAAAAGCCGACGGAAACATACTACGTGTTCGACGAAATCACGGGAGTGATTTCGAAACGGTCCCTTTCATGTCCTAAGAAGATATGAACAAAAGGGGACATATAACAATGAAATATGACCAAAACAATGCATAAATGCAACATGAACACGGGTCTCCCCCCAACGCGTGGTGCCGGTGCACCGACGCGTTTGGAAACCCAATCAGCATATGCATGCAAAGCCCAACTGATGGGCTTTCATTTGGTGTGCTTACATTCAGGATCTCAGCAACCTGTGTTTTTATAAAAAATCACGAACATGACCTACTTGGGCCAAAGAAACTAGCACAGATCGGCACCGCGATAGTGCCGTAGCATTCGCTTATGTCTAAAACTGATATAGAATTAATCTAAACAATAAAACTGATTGAAATATCTTAAAATCGTCAGAAATCGACAATTTCTGGATCCGCGCGTGCGATCTCAGGACTGGCCGTCGCCGACCCAAACTCAGTTTTATAGTACAGAAAATGGTGAAAACACCATCAATGTAAAACTACAGAAATTCCTGATCCACTGATACCAACACTGTCCAAAACAGTGCTGGGATCGTGGTTTTCTGTGGGTGTACATATATCAGCATTTTGCACTGAAAAAAGCGAGAATATAGGTTGCACGAAAGCCTTACAGTTGATGCTGCTCAAAACCATGACACTACCCCCCTGTGAGACCTCGAAGAGGTCTCACTCGTCTGGGTGGGCGTCATACTGCCGAAACTGAATAGACAGGGCCCAGGGAAAGATTTTTTTCTGGACTTCGACATGTGCTGGCTTGCTGCAGCATAATAGTGGTCGAAACCCACAGACCGGTTATAGTGTATAGTTTGCCTGTCGTCAGCGCCTCATTCACACGCTGTGTTCCACTCTGCCACGGCTGTGTCTTGGTAGAAGCTGCAGAAGACAACTCCGCCGGGCACACTGCACGGGCGCTACCCACAGCAAGGCTGTGGGCTCGTAGAGATACCATAACATTGGGCACATCTATCGAAGCTGAGCGCCTAGCAGACAAACAACCAACACGACTATACATCTGTCGGATCGACAGGGCATATTAAGGCAGTAGACACCATTAATGGCATCCCGCCTGTCGAGTGAGCCATTACTTGGCATTCCGACTGTTGAAGACTGTTCGGACCCCCGTGGCCATCTTGGGGTCACTTGGGGTGTGTATCTATGTGCCGACAAGCCGCCCTTGGCTGATATCATACTCTCCCATCCACCTGATCTAACCCGATGTGATAGTGTGATAGGTTTGGCCATTCCGGCTATGAGCGGCCATATTCAGTACCGAGGCGCCGCCAGCTGAGATTTATACATCAGAATATCAGGAATCAACAGGGTTGTTTTATCATAATGTTTCCGTAATTTTTCCGCCTTTCGTTCTGATTGTCAATGTATAGGCGACTGTCAGTTGGCTCGCGATTTTGCGGTAACCGATTGGTTAACTGTTATTTACAGATATTTTGGCGGAAACCCCGATGAATGGTCAGATTTCATCAGTAAAGGGTTCGTTGCTTCCGCAATTTTCATACTATACACTCGCAAAATTAATCCGATTTTTTCAGACTTTCAGAATCGGATTTTGGACTTCGACATCGCCGCACTCGATATGATGAATCTCGAGTGGTCATACATTTTTCCCCGAACACGAATCAACCTTTCTCTTGTTATGCCCTTCATTTTGCTTGCAGTTATAGTCGAAACAAAATTGATTCGTGAGACCCCTTTGAAGAATCATATCTCCGGCTCACGGCGGGGAATATCAATTTCGAGAATTGGGTTGGAACTGCCTTGGTCTCAACTTAATTCAGATAGCATCAAACGCCTTTGGTGTGTGCACTTGCCCGGTATAGCAAGGGATAATGGTCAAGAGGGTAAAAAGTGATATATAACTTTTGGACCGTGCAACCGAATACTTTATTGCGACTTTCGAGTGTACCGCATGAGTGTTGGCGTTGCATAGCAACTCTCTCTGGGTTCCCACGTATTTTTAACGTGAAGTTGTGTCCATGGAGGGGCATGGCATATCATGGTGGGAGCCACTTCATGAGGGTATGAGTTATATGCATGGTATGTGCTCCGATATGCTCACGCCCATGTTATATATCTCCGTTTGTAGGAAGATATATGGAGTCATACGTGGCAAGGGCTTCGCCCATGTCCGAATGGTGAACTCCATAGCGCTAGATTAGGTCTACTGCTCATATAGTGCACGCGGGAGGGCTTACAGAGCGACCCACAAGCGCCAATATCAATTTTCCCATTTTCATGGTGCGTGTTGGGAGGCGGTTCGAAGGTGTCCCTATGCGTCCATGTGGGGATCCAAGTGGGGGGATCGATTGCAAATGGTCCCAAGCAATTGAGTTTCGAATCATATGTTGATACCATTGGTGAGCGAAGTTATATACTATTGTAAATATCTTGAATTTGGCATTATTTGCATGTTTTTGACCTCATCTTATGCTCATTTGTGTGTTTTATGTGCTCAACTGGTCGGCTAACAGTAAAGTGCCTAGAGATCTGTGAACTATGGTATGTTGCTTATATGTTGGCAAATGCTTGGGTGTTGCACCTCACCATATGCCGGATCACGTGGTCACTTTGGCTTGGCACACGAGGCCTCACAAAATTAGGTCTCGAATTCATGAGTTGACTTGTGAAGCATGTCATGTACATAACTGGAGGGGTTTCGGGCCTATGATGGGATATTCTTGGGCATTGATCTTTGGTCTATATCACCCTTGTATACTACTTTCGGGTTTGACACATGCATGGAGCATTTGAATATTTGCCGTATGCATTTTTGAGTATATAATTGATTTTTGGGCATAATGGTGTGATTTGCCTTATTCTGCCATGTTGTGAGGGCATCTTCATGGGGCAGTTCTCCAAGCCCAATCGACTCCAAGTCCAACCAAGTTTATGTCAGCGTAGGGCATGGTCCTGAGTGCCACTCTAGGCCATGACACGCCACCTCCCCTTTTGGGCTAGGATTTAGAGGCTTGGGAGTGAACACATTTTTGGGGTTTGTGTAGTTACCTTTGACACATCGCATTTAGCCATCTTATTTGACTGGGTTCAGGGCATCATGTTGGTGAGTCAGGGGAAGGTCTTGAGTCCAGGGAATGAGGGGACTCTGGCTGATTCTGTGTATGTTTACCTCTTTCCTCAACTTTGCTTTATTTGTGTTCATATGCCAATTTCAGGGCTTTCCTCTTTGGTGCAATTCTTGTACATGCCCGCCACCGTGAGACAACCGGTGTGCTGAGCGGAAGCCCGCAGTGTGGATTGGGTTATTGCTGTATTTGTGAAATCTGGTTGCTGTTCAGGGCTGAAGGAGGATTGTACTTTCTATATTTTTGGACTTTGGACCCTGGATTCCGAGAAATGCAAGCGCTGATCCGGAGCAAGTCAGCAGGGGTAACAGGCGGAAGGGGCACAGCGGGGGCCGGTCCTGGTAGGGACCTTCATTATGGTAGCAGCGGCGTACCTGCTGCCCCTAGCTACCGCCGACCCGGGGACTTGGGCCCCTATGAGCCCTGCCCAAGTACGCCCCGGGTGCGTATTGTGGACTCGGTAGAGACCACGCCGGAGATTGGAGCCAGAGAAGAGCCGAGACGCTCATTAGCATGGCGAACTCCGGAAGTTGAAGCCCGAAGAGAAGTACGATGTTCGGGAAGAGGAGGACTTGACATGGAGGACCTGGTCTCCATGTGTGAGCGTCGCTGCCGAAAGGCAGGCAACCTCCGCTCCGCCGCGGAGGACCCTGAGGAGACCTGCCATTCAGGCAGCAGTGGAGGACGGGCCCGGCGCTACCGGAAGCGCAGGTCACCAAAGCCCGCGGCAGGGGACGCCAGGGCTATGGATACGGACCCTAGCCCGGTCAGGCTGTGGGACTCCGAGGGGCACTCCGAGGGCTATCGGACAGCCCATGAGCAACCATCGGAGTCGGAGGAGACGGCCAGACCGCCCACAAGGGCGAACACGGCCCCAGAACCCAGCCTGGAGCATGACGCCGAGGCGTTGGAGAGGCCCGCCAGAGCCAAAACGGCGCCTGTGGCCCGGCACACGGAGCCAACGCGGGATAGCATGGGCGACACACCCATGGCGGAGGGATCCGAGGCGCCAGGAACCGCGGGATGCGCCGTTTCAGGTGGAAAGCACGTGGAGTGCCAGCGCGAGCACGTGTCCTTCCTCATGGGCAAGTACCCACAGATGGGGATGGACGCCATCGTGCATCGCCTCGACAGCCTGGACAACGCGAGGGACGGCCTAAAGGAGGACGTCGCCGGGATCCTTGATGACCAGTCGGCCGCGGAGAGAGACATGGCGGAGCTGCGAGCGGAATGGGACCGGTACCGGGAGAATCTGGAGCTGGCCCTGCAGAAGCAGCAGCGATTGGTGGACAGCCTCCTTCACTTAGTGGAGGACATGTCGGGACGCCTGAAAGGGCTAGAGGAACAACAGCCCCTCACCTCGGGTCCGGAGCTCCCTGCAAAGCCAGCAGCGGCAGAGCTGGTGGAGCGGGTTAAGACCCTCCGGAGCGCCATGGATAAACCCATGGGCGGCCCGGCAGAGGCACCCTACGCGCCTCCGCGTGTTGACCCAGGTGCGCTGCCGTTTGTTCCCATGTTCAGCGAATCCACAATGCTCGGGGAGCATACGGCACCGGCTGGGTCCATGCGGGAAGGGCACGTAACCACGGACCCGAGGAGCCTGACGGTACAGATGTCCCATGCCGCCCAGGATCTACCGATCACTACGACTGCCCATGCAGTTTATGCGGAAGAGGAGATCCAGAGCCAGACCATGCAAGGGCGAACCATGGGAAGCGCCGACGGACATGGTCGAGGTCATCCAGGCGGAAACCTGTGGGCGAAGGACCCCAATACGGGGATATGGACGGCCGATGGAGCAAGTCCTTCCCGCATTCCAAACCCCATGGGTTCAGGCCTAACTCGACCGCACTCCATGGAGGAGAGGGATGTGCGGGGAGTGTACTCACACCCCCTGGCCACAGGTGGTATCCGTCTCGGTGGAGTGGTGGCTGGAGATGTCGGAGACGCCATCAGGATTGACAACCTCAGGGGAATCAGAATCCCCTACTACGATGGCAACCCCTCCAACCTGGATGACTTCATCCTGGAATGGGAGGACTTTGCCGAGGAGGTCGTCGGTGAGATGCGGGGAGCGCCGCGGCACAAGTGGGTATGCCGGACATTCCCACATCGGCTGGTGCAGGACCTGAAGGAGGAGCTGCGGGATCAGATCCGGGAAGGACTGATCCGTACAGAGCAGGCCTGCCTCCAGTGGTTGGAGGATGAGGAGCGGGTGGACGCTCCGAACCAGAAGCTGGAGGACTTGTGGTCCATCCCGCTACCGCTGGACCGCGGTGAGTTGCGGGTCCGGGAGTGGTACCGGTATCTGCGGAAGTACCGACGGAGCCTCAAGCTGGTTGAGGACTGGAACGAGTCCAGCGAGATCCGTCACCTGCTGACGGACATCCTGCCCGGCCACTGGAAGAAGAAGGTGGGGGATGAGGAAAAGAAGCGAGCCAAGAAGCGGGTGGCGCTGAGGATCATGGCGGCGGAGGATACCCATGCGGGTATCATGGAGTTCTTCAGGGGAACCTGGGCGAGCCCAACCGGATGTTGGGACTGAAGAACGCCGTGTACGTGGAGGTATTTGGAGACACCATGGGGCAAAGGTTGCTGCGCCTCAACAACGCGAAGTGGAGGCGTGGAGAGCCACTGAGGATGCAGGTCATCTTCGCCCGCATGAGCCTGGACGGGATCGTGAAGTACATCACGGTGGAGTTGAAGCTCAATGCGAAGAACGAGGTCCACGTGCAGGATAGACATGGTCATCCACAACGAGGCCACCGAGAAGACCGCCATCATCGGGAGATCCAGGAGGACACGGCCAACTGTGCGGAGGATGGTAGTGGAAGTGGCCAAGACCACTGGACCGGGTTCCAAGAGGATCACGAGGAGGCCCATTTCTTCGCGTTTGTGGCGCACAACGGGAGGGACCATGGGCAGGATCGGTCCAAATGGAGCCGGGTGGGACCCAAGAAGGGCAAAGAGCCAAGGAGGATCGGGAACCCACCGCTCTCGTTCCGGGAGTACAGGTCTCAGCACAACGGGTGCTGGGTCTGTTTTGGCAAGGGAAACAACCATGCACACGACCACCGTCAGTGCAAGGTGTATGAGTCGGACAAGAAAGCCTACTTCGCCGCCCACCCCGAGAAGAAGCCCAAGGAGCAGCGGATTGCCGATTGGAAGGCGAAGGGCGGAGACGGGGGAAAAAGCCAAGGCAAAGGCCAAGGGAAAGGCAGAGGAGGAGGCTATAGTGGTGGAGCTGGCCAAGACCGACGAGTGAGGTCGATCGAGGAGGTTGCTGAGGACATGTTGAGGACGTTGGAGGAACTCAAAGCCCAGCAACGTGGTGGACAAAGTCCTGGCGGGTCGCAGCCGGAAGGGGCTGTGGGAAGTCAAGTCTAGAGGAGCCCCCACGGGAGTGGGACCTCGGAGGTCTCTCCTCCGAAAATCAGTGGAATCCCAGAGAAGGCGAAGGCACATCGGGTGCCGAAGAAGGCTCCAGAATAGCCAAAACCACTGAGTTTCGCCACTCCCAACCCCTGGAGCGCCCTGCCAAGGGAAGTTTATGTGGGCAAGGGACGTGGCAAGAAAGAAGGAGCGACCACGAAGAGCCCCGTGGACAGGCAAGACCAGCCCAAGATCTACACCATCCGTGACCATACCCTCGAAGTCCTGATGCACCCGGATGTGCTAGAGTTGCATGCCGTGACAGTCGTCCATTCACCGCATGGCGACGAGCGGCAGTTGCACTTGAAGGTGCGTGTACGGTGCGGACAAGAGGAGTTGGTGGTGGATGTTTTGGTGGATACGGGTGCCCAGGTGAGCCTGGTCCGGAGAGGGTTGTTCAAAGAGGAATCCCTGCAGCCCAGCCGGAGACCGGTACGCCTGAAGGTGGCCAATGGAGAGATTATGGGTGGTGGCACCCATGAGGCCACAATCAGTATGGAATTCTGGGAGCATGAGCGCTTGAACCGCCCTGATTTGGCGAAGAGAAGCACTCTATCCGGGAACTTCTATGTGGCCGACATTACTGATTGGGATGTGATCATGGGGTATGACTTCATGGTGGCTAACGCCATTGGAGCCCTTCCCGATCGTGCAACGCTGGTCCGGGAGGATGATGAATGCCTCACACGGCTGTCCACGGACTATGCATGCGGATCATCGCAATGGAATGCTGAGGAAGAGGATCGGATCGTCCAAGCGGTGCAAGCTGTGAGTGCCAAGTCCAGAGGAGACCGTGGAGTTCAGCTCACGCAGTATGCCAGGATGATCCAGACACTGGGCGCCGAAGCGCCCGAGACGGACGTCTTCGCTTCCCGGGATGCCCCACTTTTGCGGACGTGTAGGAGGCATTGGCATCGAGGAGACTCAGCCTGGCATAGGCATTGGGGTTTGAAGGAGTGGGGGCCAATGTATTGGCATGGCTCCCTGGACAATACCAGACGTACGGTGGAGAAGATCATCGCGGATAGGGCGAAGGGGATCCTGGTCATAACCGGCATAGGATCCACCCCATGTCCGCTGGAGGGTCTCAAGTCGACGCTGGACTCCATCACCCTGAACGAGATGTCATTCGGGCCAGAGGAGGAGTTGTTCATCGACGCCAAGGGTGTATCAATGCCCTCCTCGGGTCAAGCGTGGGGTAGCAAGGCTTTCCTGGTGGATGGGGCGCAAGCCCAGCCCACGGGTGATGAAGCATTCATCCGTAGGGTGGAGGCGGTGCCCATGAAGGTCATGTTTGAGCCCAAGGAGGGGACGGATCAGCCAATTGATGGCATTGACGTCCTGTCCCACGCCGAGATCGACGACGTCGTCGACTACATGCGGATGGGGATGCACGACCGTGTGGCAGCCAAGAAGAGGCGGGACATGGTCACATCTCCGCATTTGTGGGATGACAAGATGTTGGTCACCGGCAAGTACGAGAAGGATGAGTTCGTGGCGAGGGTCATGGATCACATCGCGGACCAATACGATGGTCCGGTTGGGTCGAACCCGCCGACATGGGATTTTCCAAGAATGGGTGCCGATATCGACAAGAACCAGCCTGATGCCGCAAACTTTCGTCACGGGCAACGCCGTCCCATGCCTGGGAAACTGGCGTCCCTGCTCCACTGGGAAAAGCCCCAGACCATCAGCGAACTCCGGTCCTTCATGGGGTTCTGCAATTACTATTCGGGCTATGTCCGGATGTATGCAGAACTCTCGGGGCCGCTGCACAAGATGCTGCAGGTGGAAAAGTTCGATGGCCGGAAGGGGAGCAAGAAGAAGCTTGCCTGGACCCCTGAGGCCGAAGATGCATTCAGCTGCCTGAGGGAGCGACTCCTGGGGCAGCTGGGGCTATTCCTGGTGGACCCAGAAAAGGGATTCGTGCTACGGACGGACGCCTCGGACTTTGCTGTAGGGGCAGTCCTCGAGCAGATCCGGGACGACGGGTCGGACGTACCCGTGGCGTTCTGGAGCCGGATCCTGGCCGAGGGGCAACATCAAACCTGGACCGCGAGGAAGAAGGAGACGTACGCCATTGTTTGTGCGCTCAGGAAGTGGTCTGGCCACATCGGATTGCAACCGGTGGTGGTTTGTACGGACCATCAGTCCCTGCAGAGCTGGCACAAGGAGCACGTCGAGACCCCCTCGGGACCGGCGGCAAGGAGGGCCCAATGGCATGAGACGTTCGCCAATTTCCACCTCAGCGTCGTATACGTCCCAGAGAAGGACAACACTGTGGCACATTGCCTCAGTCGATGGGCCTACCCCGCGGGCAAGGCTTGGATGGACATATCCAGCCATGGGGACGCCGAGGAGACCGAGGAGGCCAAGCGCATAATCGAGATGGATAAGGCCATGGAGCAAGAGGGGGTCAAGTGCTTTGTGGTGATGGCAAACCGTACGGACCTGGCCAAGCTCCGGGGTGCCCGCGTCCAAGCTATTCGAGAGCAAAGCCTCGAGCAGTGGATGGTGGCCCCTGTAGAGCTAGTCAGGTCTGTGCTCACAGACGATTGGTCGGATGACTATGCGGCATCCGACCACTGGAGCAAGTACTGGAATGCCGTGAGCGCACCGTTGGACGACGAATTGCCTGAGGGCTTGACCAAGGATGGGGACAAACTGTTCCTCAAGGACAAGCTATTGGTCTTTGAGAACCGAATGGAGGAGCTCATTGACCACTGGCATAACGCCCAGCTCATGCATCCTGGTCGGGACAAGATGCAGCAGGACCTGGGGTGGCGCTTCAAGCTCCCACCGGGGTACTACGCCCTCCTGGACAAGTACTGCAGCGACTGCGCCGTGTGTCGGGCCACAAAGAGCCCCAACCACTCCACGGCGGGCAACCTGGTGTATACCGCTATACCGGAGGCCCCTATGCGGTCCGTGGCCATGGACGTATTCGCCATGCCGGAGGTCACCATTGAAGGAGAGATCTACGACTGCGTCATCCTGGCGGTGGACAGGCACAGCGGGTATATCGTGGCGGTCCCGGGCAAGAAGTCCAAGAAGCAGGACAAGAAGGACAAGCATGGAGTGGGGCTGCAGGCCAAGACCGTCGCTAATGCCATGATCAGGCATTGGCCGGAGATTTTTGATGTCCCAGCTATCATCTGCAGCGATCGGGGCAGTCAATTTGTGGGGACGTGGTTCAAGACGATGTGCAAGCACATGGGCATTCGGCACGCCAAGACCGTGGCGTACCACAGCCGGTCGAATGGCCGGGCTGAGGTGGCCGGGCGGCAGATGTTTGAGAATTTCCGCCAGCTGCACATTGACGAACCGGGCCGGAACTGGTATAACTCGCTGTGGAGAGTACTCCAGGCGTACCACGACCTTCCGGGGCCCACTGGACTGTCGCTGCACCGCATCCTGTTCCTACGGGATCGAGTGTCACGCACTCTCCCGTGGTTGAACCATGGCAAAGTGGCCCGGGATGCGAACGCTATGATGGCTGAGGCGGACGACACGGCGGCCAAGGTGTGCAAAGCACTTCAGGACGAGCACGAGAAGAGGGCCAAGTACTTCAAGCAGGAAAAGGTCCAGAAGTATGCTCTCCAAGACACCGTGTGGGTGGAGCGGCACCACAAGGATGTCCTGTCCAGGCATCGGCAGGCGTCTTGGTATGTGCCGGGGGTAATCGTGCGGAAGGTCGGGCAGGATGTGTATGCGGTTCGTGTGGGGGATAACAAGATCCTGCACGGCGACCACACCCAGCTTCGTCCCCGAGCACCAGACCCCAGCGGATGTCCCGTCACCTTCGAGTTCACGGCCGGCGATGTGGACTCGGACGACGAGGGTGGGGACCACGACTTCACCGCCGAGACAATCCTGGCAGACAAGCCGGACCCGGGGACGCCTGGGGGTAGGCTTTATAAAGTCCGTTGGAAGGGATTCGCCGCATCCAGGGATTCGTGGGAGCCTCTGAGCAGTTTCGTGCCGAGGTACACCACGGTCTGGATGGACTATCTGAAGAAAAAGAACATTTCTTTAGATGTCAAGGACGTGTTGGTCCATCTGGTGGCTGCAGTAGCACCGTAATGGATCCCCCTTGGCGTCTTTGTTTGTTTCTGTGCTTGGGAGACGGGTGAGGGCGTTCATCCGGGGATTTTTGGGCCTTGATTGGCCATATACCCCCTTCACTCGATCTCCACATATATATTTCATCGTGGTATACGTATTTAGATCGATCGACGACATTTCTCTATCTTTGATCCCCTTGGTCCATGTTGTAGATCAAGGGGAGACCGGATATGGCGTAGGGCACCGATTATGAGTGTCCTCACCCCTCCCTTGGGGCGTGGGGGACGCCTACGACGTGTGTGGGGCCTCCATGTGTCCTTGGGACATGGGGTAGGGGGGTTGGAGCCCGCTGGGGTCCTCCCGTCCTCTCTTCAATGACTTCCGAGCGGTAACAACGCTCTGCGAAGGGGGGTGAAGCCGGTTTGGACCCCCGTGGCCATCTTGGGCCCACTTGGGGTGTGTATCTATGTGTCGGCAAGCCGCCATTGGCTGATATCATACTCTCCCATCCACCTGATCTAACCCGATGTGATAGTGTGATAGGTTTGGCCATTCCGGCTATGAGCGGCCATATTCAGTACCGAGGCGCCGCCAGCTGAGATTTATATATCAGAATATCAGGAATCAACAGGGTTTTTTTATCATAATGTTTCCGTAATTTTTCCGCCTTTCGTTCTGATTGTCAATGTATCGGCGACTGTCAGTTGGCTCGCGATTTTGCGGTAACCGATTGGTTAACTGTTATTTACAGATATTTTGACGGAAACCCCGATGAATGGTCAGATTTCATCAGTAAAGGGTTCGTTGCTTCCGCAATTTTCATATTATACACTCGCAAAATACATCTGATTTTTTCAGACTTTCAGAATCAGATTTTCGACTTCGACATCGCCGCACTCGATATGATGAATCTCGAGTGGTCATACATTTTACCCCGATCACGAATCAACCTTCCTTTTGTTGTGCCCTTCATTTTGCTTGGAGTTATAGTCGAAACAAAAGTGATTCGTGAGACCACTTTGAAGAATCATATCTCCGGCTCACGGCGGGGAATATAGATTTCTAGAATTGGGTTCGAATAGGCTTGGTCTCAACTTAATTTAGGAAGCATCAAACGCCTTTGGTGTGTGCACATGCCCGGTAGAGCGAGGGATAATGGTCAAGAGGGTAGAAAGTGATATAGAACTCTTGGATCGTGCAACCGAATACTTTATTGCGACTTTCGAGTGTACCGCATGAGTGTTGGGGTTGCATAGCAACTTTTCTTTGGTTCCTACGTATTTTTAACGTGAAGTTATGTCCATGGAGGGGCATGGCATATCATGGTGGGAGCCACTTTATGAGGGTATGTGTTATATGCATGGTATGTGCTTCAATATGCTCACGCCCATGTTATATATCTCCGTTTGTAGGAAGATATATGGAGTCATACGTGGCAAGGGCTTCGCCCATGTCACAATGGTGAACTCCATAGCGCTGGACCAAGTCTACCGCTCATATAGTGCATGTGGGAGGGCTTACAGAGCGACCCACAAGCGCCAATATCAATTTTCCCATTTCCATGGTGCGTGTTGGGAGGAGGTTCGAAGGTGTCCCTATGCGTTCATGTGGGGATCCAAGTGGGGGGATTGTTTGCGAATAATCCCAAGCAATTGTGAATTGAATCATATGTTGATACCATGGGTGAGCGAAGTTTGATACTATTGTAACTATCTTGGATTTGGCATTATTTGCATGTTTTTGACCCCATTTTATGCTCATTTTTGTGTTTTATGTGCTCAACTGGTCGGCTAACAGTAAAGTGCCTAGAGATCTGTGAACTATGGTACGTTGCTTATATGTTGGCATATGCTTCAGTGTTGCACCACACCATATGCCGAATCACGTGGTCACTTTGGCTTCGCACACGAGGCCTCACAAAATTAGGTCTCGAATTCGTGAGTTGACTTGTGAAGCATGTCATGTACATAACTGGAGGGGTTTCGGAGCCAATGATGGGATATTCTTGGGCATCAATCTTTGGTCTATATCACCCTTGTATACTACTTTCAGGTTTGACACATGCATGGAGCATTTGAATATTTGCCGTATGCATTTTTGAGTATATAATTGATTTTTGGGCATAATGGTGTGATTTGCCTGATTTTGCCATGTTGTGAGGTCATCTTCATGGGGCAGTTCTTCAAGCCCAATCGACTCCAAGTCCAATCAAGGTTATGTCAGCGTAGGGCATGGTCCTGAGTGCCACCCTGGGCCATGACACACCACCTCCCCTATTGGGCTAGGATTTAGAGGCTTGATAGTGAACACATTTTTGGGGTTTGTGTAGTGACTTTTGACACATGGCATTTAGCCATCTTATTTGACTGGGTTCAGGGCAAAATGTTGGTGAGTCAGGGGAAGGTCTTGAGTCCAGGGAATGAGGGCTCTATGGCTGAGTCTGTGTATGTTTATCTCTTTCCCCAACTTTGCTTTATTTGTGTTCATATGCCAATTTCAGGGCTTTCCTCATTGGTGCAATTCTTGTACATGCCCGCCACCGTGAGACAACCGGTGTGCTGAACGGAAGCCCGCAGTGTGGATTGGGTTATTGCTGTATTTGTGGGATCTGGTTGCTGTTCAGGGTTGAAGGAGGATTGTACTTTCCATATTTTTGGATTTTGGACCCTGGATTTTGAGAAATGCAAGCGCTGATCCGGAGCAAGTCAGCAGGGGTAACAGGCGGAAGGGGCACAGCGGGGGCCGGTCCTGGTAGGGACCTTCATTACTGTCGTTTTAGCAGTCCCTGCCCCACTCGAATGTGGACCAGCCATCCACCTGGAGTCGACATACTTCGTGTACTTCCTTCAGCGTCTCGACGCTAGCCATGAACTTGAAGGTGTCATTTCGCTTTCGAGGGTACGTTTCGGAATCAGGATACCAGATCGATGGTTGAGCAATCAAAGGTTGGGAACGCCAGGCGGGCCGTCAACGGGGCACTTGTACTGGAATACGAAGACATGCTCACGGGCAAGAGCTCGAAACTGTCCCGGTCCCAATGTCTGCGTCTTGGTCGTGTAGAAGTCCCAAAAGTTCGACGGCTGCCAGATGGCACAGTTCCACAAATCATTCGATTGGTGGTCTCGAAGGAGAACGCGTCATTTCCATTGGTGGTCCATCGATATGTTTGCTTAGAACCGGTACCAGCGGCCATGCTGTGGTAGAAGTGACCAGTTCGCGTATTGAGTCGCCACCACGGCGTGTAGGCGATCGAAACTGTCCGAACAACAATGATGATGCTGATGTCGTCGGCCCCAGGACCGAGGGCATATCGGTCAATGATCTCGAGGCTGCTGGTTCGAGAGTTCGCTTGGAGTTGACCGAGGTGTTGATGCACATACTAGCCATCGGCGAGAGCGCCCTGCAGAGCGAATCGAACCGCTTCTGCAGTCACAAGGCTCGAAGTTGTGTCGACAGAGACTTTCATTTGCGCCAAGTGTTGGTGCTGGCGCGGACATTTTGGCGTAGGACTTCCAGCAACTCGCCTCGTTCTTCCAGCATCAGGCGCACTCTAGCGCCAAGTGTTGGTGCTGGCGCGGACATTTTGGCGTGGGACTTCCACCAACTCGCCGCGTTCTTGCAGCATCAAGCGCACTCTAGATCTCTGTTCCGAATACATGATGCCTGTCGTGAATTCATGTTGCAACCGTTCGGCTTGTTCGGGGCTGTGGATCGAACGTATCTCCCGTAGGTCCTCGGATGTTCGAGGGGAGGAGCTGCAGGTCGTATGTGTCTGTGGCACTCCAGCAATTCATCTGGATCCACGCATGAGTCTTCGAGAACTTCATGCTACAAAGAGGTGAGGTTACTCAGGCTGGAGTCAAAGGAACTCAAGGTACACGGGATCCTCCTCTAGAACCTTACTCAACTCCCAAGACCATGTGTCGTCATCTCATTCACAGCGGTACAGGAAGATGCGGCACTTTTGAGATGCGATTGGACTTCTAGCCAGAATCTTAAGAAGTCGAGGGGAGTATCCAGTCTTGACAGGCGGCATCGGGATTTCCCACACTGGCTGTCCCTCTCGATGGATGTAAGGCTTTATGCTGTCTCAATTAAAACTCGCAACCCATCGAAGGGGGCAGGGATGTCCAGTTTCACATTCTCGCCCTTGTTGAGTACCTCGAGAACTTTGTAAGGGCCGCACCAAACAACATCGAGTTTCCCCTTGTGTCGATATTCGGGCACTCGCACCCACCATCGCTCCCCCACTTCAGACACTCGAACGTGATGGTCGATTTGCAGGACCACATGCATCTGGCGTCAACGTTCCTCGGCAAGCATTGCACGCACAGGAACAAAGGTACGTTCAGCTGGATGCATGTAGTCATTCACGGTCGAAGGTTCATGTCCATGAGAAGTCATTCGGGGAAAATCCAATGGGAAAGTGGTGTACGTCCCTCATCAATCTCGAACGGAGATACTCGAAGACTGTTGGACGTCGGGTTGTTAAACTGAATCTCGGCGAACAAAAGGTCGCCATCCCACTCGTTGTTACCAAGGATGCCGTGTGTGCGCAAGCATTGAAGGATTGACTGGCTGTTGCCTCGAGGGTGACTGGCTAGCGTTTGGTGCATCTCGATCTTGAAACACTGTGCCAACTCTTTCCACGTCTGAGACTCGAACAGCTTGTCTCCATCGGAAACAATTTGTCGAGGGCATCTTTTGAGTCGAATCACTTCACCCAGGAACACAGAGAAAAGGTCATCGGCTGTCGTGTCTTTGCGGCAAGGGATGAACATTCCAGGTTTTGAGAATCGGTCGACCACAGTAAAGATAGCGTCATGGCCTCTAGTGGCCGACGGCAATCCTGAAACCCAATCGAAGGACACCCTATGCCATTGCGTGTCGGGCACCGGCAAGGGCCTCGGCTGTGTGGTAGTGTCGACACGCCGCGACTTAGCGGCTTGACGCACATTGCAACTTAAGATGTAACGCTCGACACAATGTCGAAGATGCGAACAAACGTAATCGCGCTTGATCAGCGCCATGTCGGGAAGCACTCCCGAGTGGCCGTAGAACTCCGACTCGTGATACATGTCCACAATCGAGGTAACGAGCGTTCGAGGGACAAGCACACACTTGCCCATTGTCGACAAATGGAAGAACTTGCCATCGTCGACGGACAACTTGGCGTCTCGGAGTTGGTGTTGTGCCGTGGGGCTTCGAACCGCGACTTCGTAGACGTGTCTCGTACGTGGGTCTTCTTGATAGGCTGCTCCGCACACAGCTGTCGAAGTCAAATCCTTACACTGATAGTGCCGGTGTACTCGACGGTGTGTACCTTTACGACTCGACGGGTACCGCATGTTCGGTCCAACGTTAGGCAAGGGAACTGGCTGTAGTGTACCGTCTGGGTGGCTTCGACCGCGGATCAGTTCCGTCAAGGTCTGGGCATATGGAAGTTCTTTGCCAAAAGTGACTCGAAGAGGGCGGTCCATGTCTCTGTTGGGAAGGTCGCCGGTGTCGGTCGACATGTCTGGTACCTCATTGTCTGCATCATCGATATGTACCTCAGGCTGGTTTGAATCCTCAGCCAGAGCGTCGTTCGGCTGCAGTGGCTCCACAACCTCCGGCTCAACGGCTGGTTGGGTGTCGAACTGATGGGCTGGTTTTGCGTGTTCGTCAACATCAGGTCTCTTCCCCACGGAGCGTCCGCTACGAAGTGACGCGTACAGGTGGTCGTAAGGCTGGGGCCACACTTCATCATGCGAGAACGAGTCCTCCAGCACATGCAGGAATTCATCGACAGGTTCTCCTTCAGGTGAAACCCAGTTCTCGACCAAAGGTACCACGAAGGCCCGTGTACCTGTAGCATTCTCGATGTCCATCAACTGTCGCCAAGTCAAGCGGGAACAGGCGTCCGCCGCTGGATTCTCGAGACCCGGTATGTACCACAATGTGAGGTTGTACTCCTCGAGGAACTGGGACTAACGTGCTTGTCGTGGTGTCAGTGGTCGAGGACACGTCTTAAGATAACGAAGGCTTTTGTGGTCAGTGTGCACATGCACCTGCTGTGGTCCTTGAAGTAGATGAAACCACTAATTCAGAGCCAGCACGATGGCCAACAACTACTGTTCTCGAATCGGGTATCGAGTTTCGGCAGATTGCATCTTCCGCGACATGAAGGCAATAGGTCGAAGATGTCCCTTGTACTTCCCATGCGCACATCGCTACGCTAGCGTGGTCCCCGCGCAATCTTTTGAAGCATCGGTGTACAAGTGATACGGCTGTCGGAGGTCGATGGCACTGAGATGTGTCGCATTGATCATTGCTTGTTTCAGCTTGTCGAAGAAAGCTTGGTGCACAGCTGTCCACTCCCACTCGAAATCTGCCTTAAACGTTGCGGTCAGAGGGGCTCTGACAGCTTGGAACCCTTCGACAAACTGCTGGTAAAATCCACACAACCAGATAAGTTGTCGACCTCCATGAACCGTGGTGGGCGGGGGCCAACCTTGAATGACCTTGATCTTTTTGGGGTCCATGTGTACTCCATCTTTATCGACAATGTTTCCGCAAAAGGGTACTCGACTCTGGAAGAATGTGGATTTATCGATGCAGGGAAACAGTCACCTAGGATTTTACGGCCCAAAACGTCACTTTACTTCAAAAGTACCCAAAAAGCAATTTCTGGGACTGCGTAGGCATGTTCTTCGGATTCAGTGCCCACAAAGTAGGGGGGGGGTCCTCATGAAAACATTTTCAAAAGGCTCATTTACCTGTTTTCCCAAAAAAATGGCCCCCGGGGGGGGGCTTTTTACCAAATTCCACCAGACGTGGCACCAACTAACTGCGGACAACTTTACTCAAAAAGTACCCAAAATGCATTTTTTGGGACTCCAGACGCATGTTTATTGGATTCAGGGCCCCATTAATAGGGGGGGTCCTCATGAAAACATTTTCAAAAGGCTCATTTACCCGGTTTCCCCAAAAAGTGGCCCCTGGGGGGGGGGGCATTTTACCAGATTTCACCAGACCTGGCACTAACTACCTGCATATAACTTTACTCAGGAAGTACCCCAAAAGCAATTTTTTGGACTCCAAAGGCATGTTTTTTGGATTCCGCGACCCCAAATCAGGGGGGGTCCTCACGAAAACATTTTCAAAAGGCTCATTTACCCGTTTTTTCCAAAAAACGGCCCCCGGGGGGGGGGGGGCGTTTTACAGATTTCACCAGACGTGGCACTAACCACCTGCATGCAACTTTTACTTGAAATGACTCCTGCCATATGTCCTCTCCGCCCCATACCCACTGCTTTTGGATTCAGCGCCCCCAAAATAGGGGGGGTCTTCATGAAAACCTTTTGAAAATGGTTATATATCCGATTTATTTCCAAACTTGCCCCCCTCAGTCCCTGAGTCCCTGAGTCCAACGCACAGACAAACACGAAGGCATATGAACCACAAGTCGTTGCAGGCACAACCGTACGGGGTGTGTACGTGTCAATACCAACAACATTCATGGCTGAAATTGCGAAATAACTCAGAGGTTCGCATGATACAGAGTCGAGTACAGTGCCTTGGATGCAAGAAATGTGAAGAACACAGCAATGCACAGATGCTCCTACCTGGTCGCGTTGCACGCCAGTGTGCCTACCTATGGCCACAAAACCGCAGCCAAGCGGGATTGTCTGCCAGCAATGACTTTCTATTTGCATTCTACGGCCCCAAAATAGGGGACAGGGGTTCTCCTAGCGGACGTCTGTAAAAAAAAATCACAAACCGTGAAATTGCGCCTTTCTATTTCGGTGCGATTTTCATCCCACCTGAAAAGGTTGCACCGGTACCCTGCAATATGGTATTTTTGCAAAGGCCATCAGACAAATGACCATTTCTGCACATTTTCCAATGTAAATGCCAATGTCTCTGTCAGGTGCTTTCCGTCCCTTCATGGGTAAAACCACAGATTTTGAGAGGGTGGGGGGTATGCATCGCTGGACACCCGTAGTGCCACTGCCATGTAGTGCGAGGGAAGGGAGAACTGTTAATCACGGATGCCATATAATTGGTTGTTCTCTCGGCCAGTTGATCCTGCGCAAACCTATGCAAACATTGGCCACTCTTTACACAAAGCACACATTACCACAAACTATTTCATTAAACCAATACACGTAACCGTATGCATGTCTACTATCATTGAATGCAGCGTGACGGAAAGCAGCGTGAAGGGACAGACAGCAGTGTGGCACTAATGAGGAGCCTAAACTGGGGGCTAAACTGGGGGCACAGCTGCACTCAAGATGCCATTCATCCGTCATCGTAGACGTGTCACCAGTGCGCGACCAAGGCAACAACATGCTGTTTCGCATGACTCAAGTTTACCAGTATCCCAACATGTCAGAGGACATACCTTTCTACTGATGGAGTGCAGTCATGGTGATGTTCCGATATTAGAAGCTCGGACTGCGGTGCTGCACCTGGTGCTGCGCTCTCGGGAAATAGCCCTCTCCAAATGCACTGCAAAACTCAACACAGATAAACAAAGAAAGCAAAAGAATGTTTGTTTGAGACAATGCCCTCCTGGCCTCTTCATATTGCTCTTCAAATCCTCTCACCACTTTCTCACAAACCCCAATCAATCATACCACAAAGCACACATCCAGACGACCATATATCCTCATCAGGCTTCCTGGCATGTGTGAACCTGGAAGGCAGGTGCATCCATGCCCCCTCCCCCCTGCACCGTCACAGGGACGTCTCCCCAAACACGGGACCCTGTTGACTGCCATGCCATGGCTACGGTTGTGCAATCATCACCATCGAGTTACAAAATCAAAGTTGACTATATGATCACTATGTGGCCTAGGAATTCCATTCCAAGTGATACATTGCATTCAAAGAGGTAGCCTCAAGAGGTCAGCAATGTGCGGGGTCAGAGCAAGGATGTTGTAACTATTCAAGCGCGTGCAGGAGAAAGAAATACTCAACTGAAAACGGACAAAAAAGTCTCAAACATTCAAGGATATACCCTCAAGAGTTCAACCAGTGATACCTCAAGACGTACTAACATTCAAACCGCACTTAAGATGACCCAAACCTCAATTGCACCACAACCACACCTAGGATTTCAAATCCCCAAACGTCACTCTACTCAAACGCAGGGTTGAAATTGATTTTTCTGGCCTCTTGGCGCATTTCTTTGGACTCAGCGCACCCAAGATAGGGGGGGGGAATTCCAGTAAGAAAAAGTCGTTTTCCAATGCTTTAGGGTATACGTTAGTTGTATTAGAGGTGCTCTAAGCACTCATGCATTTTTATCTTAGTATTGGCCTAACCAAAATGGGTGATAACACATTTTGACCTATACAACCAAACACTAAATCAGGATATTGTGTGGATCCCGCTGGAGGGACTTCAGTTGGTCTTCAGGGCCCTCTCAGTCCAGGAGGTGGACACCAACGCTGTGAAGAGAAAGAGGGAGAGAGAGAAGGGTGCAGGAGAGAGCATGGCAGACGAAGGAGTAGACCATGGGCGCGACCCGACGAGTGAGCAACCTTCGAGGGCACACCAAGCGCCTCTCGCCTCCACGCATCACCCTCTCCTACAACCACCGCACTCCCAACTCCAGACCCAGCCGCTGCAACATCCACGACCATAACCACCCTGCCTATGGCTGAGGGCACAGGCTTTACTGGTATGCCTACCTACCCTGCCTATGGTGTGGACCCATCCACCATTGCGCTTCCAGAGGCAACTACTGCCAGTGAGCGGGTGGCCTCTAGTTCTGCGCCGCGCTGGTATGCGGCAGACTATCACCATCAACTACCCGCCACGGGAGCCTATGTGGATGTTCCTGGGTATGCAACGCTGAGTGGGCTGAGGAGAGGTCCTGAGTCATGCGGGAGCAGGAGTGGAGGATCGGGGAGATCCTCCGACAGGTCCCTGACGCGGTCGGAGATCAATGAGGCACTCCGAGGATCCACCTCTAAACTTGTTGGTGATCTCACTCAAGAGATTCGGGCTAAACTGGAGCCCCTGATTCCTCCCCAAGCGTCACCTACCATCGTGGGAGTTTCACCCAACCGAGTACAAGCCAATCATCTGGTGGCAGGGTCGACAAATACCCTGGGGAGCCTGAGGAGCCGACCGGTGCCGACCCCTGCTGTGTTACGGAGAAGCCCTTTCATACCAAGAACAGCCCAGCCTGCCTACAGCCATGTGGGTAATTCCACAAGAGCCGAGCTGGACCGCCTGGGGCTGACAGCCCTAAGGGCAATGGTTGGCGTGGAGCCTTATGGCTCTAGTGACCTAGGCGGAGACCCCTTCGACGATGAGCCGCCGTCCATGACTTCTGCCTCTCTCGGAGGACGACGACTCTGAGGACGCCGAGAACCATGGTGGGCAGAAGAAGAAGAAGAAGAGGAATACCAAGCGCCCTGAGGGACGCAGGTCTCAGGAGGCTAAGGCAATTGCCACCTCCGAAATTGTGGTGAACTTACCTGAGTTCACAGGCAAGGATCTCGGCGAGTTCGCTGACAACTTTGTCCGGTTTCTCCGAATGACCGGCTGAACCCATGCTAGTGGGCGAGTCAAGTGTGATCTGCTCCTGCAGTGCTGCAAGACCATGTACCTGGAGAAGCAGGTCAAGCAGATCGTGAGGAAGTCCGCCACCGTTGCCGACGTGTTGGTTGCCTTGGAGAGGCAGTACCCTACCTACGAAACCGACCTCTCCATCAGGGCCGAGATCCAGAACCTGGCCGTGCTGCCCAACAACCCCAAGCCAGCCAGGGTCTCTGAGCTACTGGCTGACCTGGACCACTGGGCGGGACGAGTGACGCCCGGTTCCTACAGCAGCGACGATTTGCTCTTCTGGTTGGTGCCTAAGCTCCGTCGGGAGCTGTGGGACGAGTGCCGGTCAACGGCAGAGCGCAAGGCTAGAGCCCTCAACTACGAGGATTTGTCTGTGCTACTCTTGGAGCTGGCGCTGGAGAAAGAAAGCGACCAGCACCTGAACCCCTACCGTCCCGGAGGAGGAGGCTCTGGAAGCCATGGCAAAGGGTAGCAAGGACCCAGATCTGGACAAGGGGACTACCCCCAGGACGCCCGTATCATGGACAAGGTCAAGGAGCTCTTCTGGTGTGCCGCCAGAGATGAGCATGGTCACCTGCAGCACGCCCCCGACTGCGATCAGCACGATTGCTTCGTGGTCCAGGGGAAAAAGCAGGAGACCAACACCGGCGCCAAGCCTAAGATGCCGGATCATTACAGGTGCACCATCACCTGTGCTTTTTGTGGGAAGAGGAAGCACTACCAGGATGAGTGCTACCACAAGAAGCGCCTGTCAGCGAAGCTGAAGGGCGAAGATCCTGGCAAAGGCTCTGGCAAGGGCGGTGGCAAGGGCAACGGCAACGACACCGGCAAGGGCAAGTCGAAAGGTCCTGGGAAAGGCCAAGACAAGAGCCAAGGTGGACGAGGAGGAGGCGCTAATTGCCAGCCAGACAAGGACAACAAGAACCAGGACAAGAACGGAGGCAACCACAACTCTAATGCAGGGGGGAACTCCGAGCCCTCTGGAGGACAGTCTGGTCCTACCACACGCTCGCAGACACAGGCTCAGCGAGAGCAAGGGGCCAAGCGTGAGCATGAAGGTGGTGATGACGGCAACGCCAAGAAGAGAAGCCGTTTCATGAGGATGGCCCGCAAATTGCGGAACAAGGGGTTCGAGGTGACCTGTCCCGCCGAGTTGTGACGGGGCTGCTCCGGTGGGGCCGTGGACCTGGTGTTCTGGGTACGTATCCGACTAGGGGGACGTGAATACCTGGGGGTATTGGATACTGGAGCCACCATATCTATAGTGGCCAAGAAAACTTTACCTTGTGGGACCCTGAAGAACACCATGACCACCGCGGCTATACGAATGGGGGATGCACATGTGGTGCACAGCTGCGGGGACTGTGAAGTGGAGGTACCAATGGGCTCCCAAACTATCGCCCATCGGTTCTATGTGATGGACACTGAGGCCTTCGACTTTGTATCGGGGACTGACTTCTTCATGCAGCACTCCCAGCTACAATCCCTGACGCTACAAGCGCCCTACCTCCTCTACGCGGACCACGGCAATGGCAGAGAGTCTGTGCTATCCGAGCAGTCGAAGTTTACCTTGAGCTACCTGAGGGTACCGAAGGAGGAGCCCTCGAAATTGATGGCGGTCTCCAAAACTGAGGACTATCAACTATTGGGGGAAGTCCTAGACCAAGGTCTGAAGAAGTTGGGTTACTGCAGAGAAGACCTGAGCGTGGAGTTGTTCGCCAGCGACAAGCAACATGTTTTGGACCTCTACTGCAGCAAGGGGAAAAACTGCTGCTACAAATTTTACTGGCCCTCTTTCGGGATGGCCTACGGGAACCCCAGGTTCAGTGAACTGGGGAAGGTCTTGACCAAGGTGGGCCTGGAACGTTCCCGTAAGGTCCTGTGTTCCCCTGATTGGGGAGCCCATGCGGGCAAAGAGTACTGGCGAACCCTCCTGGACATGCTGACTATCAGCTCTGTTCGGTTACCTGATGAGGCCATCTGCGTCCCTCTGGGGCGCAAGACGCCCATCGGGAAACCCGGATGGGGAAGCATGCTCAGCGTGGTGGACGGAGGTCTTACCTCCATTCCCTCGGAGGACCTGGACTCGACTCTGGTCCAGGCTATACAACGAGAAAGCGATGGACTCTCCCTGGGGGACCTGAAAAATTGACTACGACCTCATGGTGCTATTGAGACTATACCCGGGGGAGATGAATACGTAGTGACCACCACCAATGCCCCCAACTCTCCCTGCCATGTACCTCTTCCTGATGGAGTCTCAGAGTGTGGACTATCCGAGTTCCCAGCTCTATCCACTCTGATGACGAAACGGAGCATGACGCCTTCTTCGTGCAGACATGCGTGGAGGAAGTGGAGAACGCCGAGTACGCTGCCCCACTGAAACCCCTACTGTCTATGAGGGTGGAAGACCCCGTGGACGAGGAGCTGGACCCCTGATCCAGGCTAAGGGGATACGTGGACTCCAAGAGGAGGTTGGTGGCAAAAAAGCTATGCTACGCTAAGCCTACCCGCAGCTCGTGGCACCTGAAACAAGGACGTATGGGCAATCTATCCCAATTCAAGGAGGACCTCGAACAGAAGATCACTATCTGGCAAAGGGAGGTAGATCTTAAGCTCATGAAGAGCGTGTGGGGTGCCCATGTGAGGACCCCAGAGGAGGATGACTTCTCGGAGGAATGTGTATGTGAACCCCCTCGAGCGTGCCTATGTTGCCATCGTCCACCGGAGATGGTTGAAGGAGACCTACTATATGCCTACCAAGGGTTGAAGGATACTACCAAGGGCAAAGAGTCGGTGGAGGATCACCTCCCGGCGTCTATTACTCAGGGGGCAAGCAACTTACACTCTGATGACGACATGGAGGACAAGATCAAGCTATTGGACCCGCGGGTGCAGAAGCTTATAAGGACCTATCTGGAGGTGTTCGGGGAACTACCACCCCCAGCCTCATGTGACAAGCTGGTACAGATGGACCTCAAGCTGAAACCCGAGTTCGTCGGCCATTTGATCCGGAGGAGACCCTACCCAGCTCCTAAAGAGCAGGCCGACGAGATTGAGCGACAGATACAAGAATGTATCGACGCTGGCCTAGTCCTGGAGTACAAGGACGGGGACTACCCCCAACACTGCAGCCCCTGTTTCCTGGTGGCTAAGCCTTGGTCTACAGCCAAACGGCTGGTAGTAACTTATGGAGAGCTGAACAAGAAAACGTTGAACCACTCAGGGTCCATTCCTAATATGGAGTCTACCCTTGAGAAGATAGCCTCCTGTCGCTACAAGACCAAAATGGACAAGAGGAGCGGATTCTGGCAGGTGGACCTGACGCCCAACGTTCAGGAGCTACTAGCCTTCATCACCCCTCAGGGGAGGGTGTTCAAGTGGAAGATCATGCCCTTTGGCGTGGCCAACGCACCCGCTCTATTCCAAGAGCTGATGAACAAGATCTTGTCGATCCTACGACAAAGACCCAAGGTGCAAGAACTCATATCCCGTGGGCCCCAGATGGAGGCGCACATCGACACCGTCTGCCTCGGGACCAATACCCAGGAGGATCACCTAATCCTCTTGGGTAAGTTCTTTGCGGTCTGCCAGGAGAACCACACACGACTCAAGCTGGAGAAGTGTGAGTTCATGCAGGAGAACATGCAGTACCTGGGGTTTGACGTTGGCTATGGGTGGTGGATCCCAGCAGCCTCTAAGGCCAAACCCCTGATGGATGCTAAGGTACGACATGAAGACCCCAAGAAAGGACTCCATGATGTACGCAGTTTCATTGGGGCGTGCAACTTCTACCGCCGCCATACCACGAACCTCACCTACAACAGCGACATTCTGACGGACTCGATCACGAAGAGTACTACATGGCGCTGGGGCCCACAAGAGCAACAAGCGTTTGACGAGCTCAAAGACAAGGCGGCCAACGCTAAGTGCTTGGGCGTGCCTAGAGCACAGAGTGATATTATCCTGGTGACCGACGCCAGCAATGTGGGCGGTGGTGGAACGTTGTTCCAATGGCAAGCACTAGAGAAGGAGGAGTTCGTCTCGGCTATTTCCCAATGGGGGACTGAAGGTCTCAACCGAGATGGAACTCTCAAGCACAGCTACCCTGATGATAAGTGGGTCCTAGTACCCCTGGGCCACTGGAACTGGAAATGGAACCAGGCCAGGGGGAACTACTCCACCTATGAGCAGGAGTTGCTCGCGGGTATGCTGGTGCTATCCTCTCAGGCACGACTGTTTGGAAGTAACCCCGTGGTCTGGCTGTGCGACCAAGAGCCGGTCCGCACATTTCAGAAGGGTCCCCCACCTGAGAAGGCCAAGCTACGGCGCTGGTGGACCTACCTCAGCATACTACGGCTGACGGTACACCATATCCAGGGAGTGAAGAACAAGTGTGCAGACTATATTAGCTGCAACAACTTCGACGCCCTGATTGGTGCCCGGTCTGAAGCGCTGGCTAAGGACGCGTTCAGCCTTATGGACGTGCACTCGGACCTCAACATGACTATGATACGCCCCCTAGACGGAATCCAACAAGCGGAGTACCTGAATGAGTTTGGGGATATCTACAAGCGCCCGGAGAAACGCCTGAAACTCCTCCTGGTCAATCAAGAGCAGTGGAAGAGGGACAAGAGCTACCCCTGGCACGAGGACCGTATCGTGGTACCCAGTGACAGAGTCCCAGCGCTGCTGAAGTGGACCCATGAGTCCAGCGGTCATGTGGGTGCTGACCGTACCCTGAGGCTATTCAAGCAGTGGTTCCGGACTACGTGAACTGATGACCAACTGCGCAAGACCCTTCAGCCTATCGTGGACAAATGCCCGTGTAGGTCCTGCAAACTTGGGGATATCAGAGACAGAGGTCTCTACTCGACCCTGCCCATCCCTCACTGTGTGAAGCCGGTTCGGACCCCCGTGGCCATCTTGGGGTCACTTGGGGTGTGTATCTATGTGCCGGCAAGCCGCCATTGGCTGATATCATACTCTCCCATCCACCTGACCTAACCTGATGTGATAGTGTGATAGGTTTGGCCATTCCAGCTATGAGCGGCAATATTCAATACCGAGGCGCCGCCGGCTGAGATTTATATATCAGAATATCAGGAATCAACAGGGTTTTTTTTATCATAATGTTTCCGTAATTTTTCCGCCTTCCGTTCTGATTGTCAATGTATCGGCGACTGTCAGTTGGCTCGCGATTTTGCGGTAACCGATTGGTGAACTGTTATTTGCAGATATTTTGGCGGAAACCCCGATGAAGGGTCAGATTTCATCAGTAAAGGGTTCGTTGCTTCCGCAATTTTCATATTATACACTCGCAAAATTAATCCGATTTTTTCAGACCTTCAGAATCCGATTTTCGCCGCACTTGATATGATGAGTTTCGAGTGGCCCGACATTTTCCCCCAATCACGAATCAACCTTCCTCTTGTTATCCTGTTCGTTTTTCTTGGAGATATAGGCGAAACAAAATTGATTCGTGAGGCCACTTTGAAAGGTCATATCTTCGGCTCACGGTGAGGAATACCAATTTCCAGAATTGGGTTCGTACTGCCTTGGTCTCAACTTAATTTGAGAAGCAAAAAACGCCTTTAATGTGTAGATATGCCCGGTGTAGCAAGGGATAATGGTCAAAAGGGTAGAAAGTGACATAAAACTCTTGGACCGTGCAACCGAATATTTTAATGCGACTTTCGAGTGTGCCGCATGAGTGTTGGTGTTGCATACAAACTTACTTTGGGTTCCTACGTATTTTTAACGTGAAGTTATGCCCACGGGAGGGGATGGCATATCATGGTGGGAGCCACCTTTTGAGGGTATGTGTTATATGCATGGTATGTGCTTCGATATGCTCACGCCCATTTTATATATCTCCGTTTGTAGGAAGATATATGGAGTCATACGTGGCAAGGGCCTTGCCCATGTCTGAATGGTGAACTCCATAGCGCTAGACCAAGTCTACCGCTCATGTGGTGCATGTGGGAGGGCTTACGGAGCGACCCACAAGCGCCACTATCAATTTTCCCATTTTCATGGTGCGTGTTGGGGGGAGGTTTCGAGGTGTCCTCTTGCGTTCATGTGGAGATCCAAGTGGGGGGATTGTTTGCAAATGGTCCCAAGCAATTGTGGTTTGAATCATATGTTGATACCATGGGTGAGCGAAGTTATATACTATTGTAACTATTTTGAATTTGGCATTATTTGCATGATTTGACCTCATCTTATGCTCATTTTTGTGTTTCATGTGCTCAACTGGTCGGCTAACAGTAAAGTGCCTTCGGACCCGTGAACTATGGCATGTTGCCTATCTGTTGGCATATGCTTCGGTGTTGCACCCCACCATATGCCAGATCACGTGGTCACTTCGGCTTGGCACACGAGGCCTCACAACATTAGGTCTCGATTTCATGAGTTGACTTGTGAAGCATGTCATGTACATAACCGGAGGGGTTTCGGAGCCAATGATGGAATATTCTTGGGCATGAATCTCTTGTATATATCACCCATGTAGAATACTTTCCGGTTTGACACATGCATGGAGCATTTGAATATTTGCCGTATGCATCTTTGAGTATTTTTTTGATTTTGGGCATAATGGTGTGATTTGCCTGATTTTGCCTTGTTGTGAGGTCATCTTCATCGGGCAGTTCTCCAAGCTGAATCAACTCCAAGTTCAACCAAGGTTATGTCAGGGTAGGTCATGGTCTTGAGTGCCACTCTAGGCCATGACACGCCACCTCCCCTATTGGGCTAGGATTTAGAGGCTTGGGAGTGAACACATTTTTTGGGGTTTATGTAGTGACTTTTGACACATGGCATTTAGCCATCTTATTTGACTGGGTTCAGGGCATCATGTTGGCGAGTCAAGGGAAGGTCTTGAGTCCAGGGAATGAGGGGTCTGTTGCTGTGATTGTGTACATTTCCATCTTTCCCCAACTTTGCTTTATTTGTGTTCATATGCCAACTTCAGGGCTTCCTCTTTGGTGCAATTCTTGTACATGCCCATCTGTTGAGAGTCAACGCGGGGCCTCAACGCCCTTGGAAGCCATCAGTGTGGATTGGATTTGGATTGTACTTGGGATTGGGTTATTGCAAGGGTTTTGTGTGAAGGACCCTATTTTCTATTTTTTGTGGGAAATTGTGGAAGATAGGGCAAGAGCATGCAGACCCTGGTGAGGAGCAAGACCCTAGGAGTGACGGGTTATGGTGGAAGGGGTACAGCAGGGGCCGGTCCTGGTAGGGACCTTCTTTATGGTAGCAGAGGAGTACCTGCCCCCTACCGCCGCACCGGGGACTTGGGCCCTCATGAGCCCTGCCCAAGGACGCCCCGGGTGCAGATTGTGGAGTCCGTCGAGTCGGCGCCGGACTGGGAAGCCCGAGAAGAGCAGAGATACTCAGAACGGAGAGCCCTTGCAGGACATGGGCTGGACATGGAGGACCTGGCCTCCATGTGTGAAAGGCAATGCCGCAAGGCTTGCAATCTCCGCTCCGCTGCAGAGGAGTTGGAGGACACTGGCAGCAACGGCAGAGCCTGGTGTTACCGGAAGCGCGGGTCTCCAAAACCCGCGGCGGAAGCCAGGGCAATGGAGACGGATCCCAGCCCGGTCAGGCTGTGGTCAGCTGCAGACTCCGAGGGGCACTCCAAGTGCTATCGGACAGCTTACCCTTCGGAGTCGGAGGAGATGGCCAGACCGCCCACAAGGGCGAACACGGCCCCAGAACCCAGCCTGGAGCATGACGCCGAGGCGTTGGAGAGGCCTGCCAGAGCCAGAACGGCGCCTGTGGCCCGGCACACGCAGCCAACGCGGGACAGCATGGGCGACACACCCATGGCGGAGGAGTCCGAGGCGTCAGGAACTGTGGGATGGGCCGGATCAGGTGGAAAGCACGTTGAGTGCCACTGTGAGCACGTATCCTTCCTCATCGGCAAGTACCCAAAGATGGGGATGGACGCCATCGTGCAGCACCTCGACCGCCTGGACAACGCGAAGGACGGCCTAGAGGAGGACGTCGCACAGATCCTGGATGACCAGTCGGCAGCGGAGAGAGACATGGCGGGGCTGCGAGCAGAACAGGACCGGTACCGGGAGAATCTGGAGCTGGCCCTGCAGAAGCAGCAGCGAGTGGTGGGCAGCCTCCTCCACCTGGTGGAGGACATGTCGGGACGCCTGAAAAGGCTAGAGGAGTTACAACCCCTCGCCTCGGGTCCGGAGCTCCCGGCAAAGCCAGCAGCGGCAGAGCTGGTGGAGCGGGTTAAGACCCTCAGGAGCGCCATGGGGAAACCCATGAGCGGCCCTGCAGAGGCACCTTACGCGCCTCCGCGTGTTGAGCCGGTTGCGCTGCCGTTTGTTCCCATGTTCAGCGAGTCCATAATGCTCGGGGAGCAAACGGCACCGGCTGGGTCCATGCGGGAAGGGCACGCAACCACGGACCTGAGGAGCCTGACAATACAGGTGTCCCATACCGCCCAGGACCCACCGACCACTACGACTGCCCATGCAGTCTATGCGGAAGAGGAGATCCAGAGCCAGACCATGCAGGGGCGAACAATGGGAAGCGCCGAAGGACATGGTTGAGGCGATCCAGGCGGAGACCTGTGAGTGAACGACCCCACTACGGGGATATGGACAGCCGGTGGAGCAAGTCCTTCCCGCATTCCAAACTCCATGGGTTCAGGCCCAACTGGATCGTACTCCATGGAGGAGAGGGATGTACGGGGAGTGTACTCACACCCCCCGGCCACAGGTGGTATCCGTCTCGGTGGAGTGGTGGCTGCGGACGTCGGAGACGCCATCAGGATTGACGACCTCAGAGAAATCAAAATCCCCTAATACGATGGCAACCCCTCCAACCTGGATGACTTCATGCTGGATTGGGAGGACTTCGCCGAGGAGGTCGTCGGCGAGATGAAGGGAGCGCCAAGGGGCAAGTGGGTATGTCGAACTTTCCCACACAGGCTGGCGCAGGACCTGAAGGAGGAGCTCCGGGATCAGATCCGCGAGGGAGTGATCCAGACGGAGCAGGCCTGCCTCCAGTGGCTGGAGGACGAGGAGCGAGTGGATGCCCCCAACCAGAAGTTGGAGGATTTGTGGTCCATTCCGCTGCCGCTGGAGCGCGGGGAGCTGAGGGTCCGGGAATGGAATCGGTACATCCGAAAGTACCGAAGAAGCCTCAAGCTGCTGGAGGACTGGAATGAGGCCAGCGAGATCCGACACTTGCTGAAGGATGTCCTTCCAAGGCACTGGAAGAGAAAAGTGGAGGATGAGGAGAAGAAGAGAGCAAAGAAGTGCGTGGCCGTACGGATCATGGCATCGGAGGACACCCACGCCGGAATAATGGAGTTCTTCCGGCGAAACCTCGGCGAGCCCAGCCGAATGTTGGGGTTGAAGAACGCGGTCTACGTGGAGGTATTCGGCGACACCATGGGGCAAAGGCTCATGCGCCTCAACAACGTGGAATGGAGGCGCGGTGAGCCGCTGAGGATGCAGGTCATCTTTGCCCGCATGAGCCTGGACAAGATCGTGAAGTACATCACGGTGGAGCTGAAGCTCAACGCCAAGAACGAGGCCCACGTGCAGGATCGACAAGGCCAAGGACATCGAGGTCATCGAGAAGATCGACACCACCGAGAGGTCAAGGGGGACACGGTTGGCACCGCGGAGGAAGGGAGTGGAAGCGGCCAAAATCTCTGGACCGTGACCACCCAGGAGGATCATGAAGAAGCCCACTTCTTCGCGTTCGTAGCGCACAACATGAGGGAGAATGGGCAGGACAGGTCGTGGTGGAACCGCCTGGACCCCACGACCAAGAACCGCAGAGAACCGCGGAGTGTCGGGAACCCGCCGCTCTCGTTCCGGGAGTACAGATCGCAGGACACCGGTTGCTGGGTCTGCTACGGCAAGGGGAACAACCATGCACATGACCACCGGCATTGCAAGGTATATGAGGAGGACAAGAAGACCTACTTCGCCGCCCATCCTGACAGGAAGCCCAAGAAGCAACGAATTGCCGATTGGAAGGCAAAGGGCGGAGACGGTGGAAAAGGCCAAGGAAAGGGCCAAGGGAAAGGCGGAGGAAAAGGCTATGGTGGAGGACCCGGTCTGGACCGACGCATGAGGTCGATCGAGGAGGTTGCTGAGGACATGTGGAGGACGTCAGAGGAACTCAAAGCCCAGCAACTTGGTGGACAAAGTCTGAGCGGATCGCAGCAGGAGGGAGCTGCGGCAAGCCATGTCTAGAGGAGCCCCCACGGGAGTGGGACCTCGGAGGTCTCTCCTCCGAAAATCAGTGGAATCCCAGAGAAAGCAAAGGCACATCAGGTGCCGAAGAAGGCTCCAGAATAGCCAAAACCACTGAGTTTCGCCACTCCCAACCCCTGGA
The DNA here is from genome assembly GCA_964036045.1 of Eutreptiella sp. 'Long Island Sound 2002'. Lineage (NCBI taxonomy): Eukaryota > Euglenozoa > Euglenophyceae > Eutreptiales > Eutreptiaceae > Eutreptiella > Eutreptiella sp. 'Long Island Sound 2002'. Next base: position 149,198,458 of record OZ038382.1, on the reverse strand, counting down.
GCGCCCTGCCAAGGGAAGTTTGTGTCGGCCAGGGACGTGGCAAGAAGGAAGGAGCGACCACGGAGAGCCCCTTGGACGGGCAGGACCAGCCCAAGATCTACACCATCCATGACCATACCCTCGAAGTCCTGATGCACCCGGTGGTGCTAGAGTTGCATGCCGTGACAGTCGTCCATACACCGCATGGTGACGAGCGGCAGTTGGACTTGAAGGTGCGTGTAAGGTGCGGACAAGAGGAGTTGGTGGTGGATGTTCTGGTGGATACGGGTGCCCAGGTGAGCCTGGTCTGGAGAGGGTTGTTCAAAGAGGAATCCCTGCAGCCCAGCCGTAGACCGGTACGCCTGAAGGTGGCCAATGGAGAGATTCTGGGTGGTGGTACCCATGAGGCCACTATCAGTATGGAATTCTGGGAGCATGAGCGCTTGAACAGCCCTGATTTGGCGAGAGAAGCACTCTATCTGGGAACTTCTATGTGGCCGACATTACTGATTGGGATATGATCATGGGGTATGACTTCATGGTGGGAAACGCCATTGGAGCCCTTCCCCATCGTGCAACGCTGGTCCGGGAGGATGATGAATGCCTTACATGCCTGTCCACGGACTATGCATGCGGATCATCCCAATGGAATGCTGAGGAAGAGGATCGGTGCCAAGTCCAGAGGAGACTGCGGAGTTCAGCTCACGGAGTATGGTATGGCGCCGCAGGTGTATGCCAGGATGATCCAGACGCTGGGAGCGAAAGCGCCCGAGACGGACGTCTTCGCTTCCCGGGATGCCCCACTTTTGCGGAAGTGTAGGAGGCATTGGCATCGAGGAGACTCAGGCTGGCACAGGCATTGGGGTTTGAAGGAGTGGGGGCCAATGTATTGGCATGGCTCCCTGGACAATACCAGACGTACGGTGGAGAAGATCGTCGCAGATAGGGCGAAGGGGATCCTGGTCATAACCGGCATAGGATCCATACCATGTCCGCTGGAAGGTCTCAAGTCGACGCTGGACTCCATCAACCTGTACGAGATGTCATTTCGGCCAGAGGAGGAGCTGTTCATCGACGCCAAAGGTGTATCAATGCCCTCCCCGGGTCAAGCGTGGGGTACCAAGGCTTTCCTGGTGGATGGGGTGCAAGCCCAGCCCACGGGAGATGAAGCATTCATCCGCAGGGGTGAGGCAGTGCCCATGCGGGTCATGTTTGAGCCCAAGGAGGGGACGGATCAGCCAATTGATGGCATTGACATCCTGTCCCACTGCGAGATCGACCACGTCGTCAACTACAGGGGGATGGGGATGCAGGACCGTGTGGCAGCCAAGAAGGGGCGGGACATGGTCACATCTCCGCATTGGTGGGATGACAAGATGTTGGTCAGCGGCAAGTACGAGAAGGATGAGTTCGTGGCGAGGGTCATGGATCACATCGCGGACCAATATGATGGTCCGGTTGGGTCGGACCCGTCGACATGGGATCTTCCAAGAATAGGGGCCGATAGCGACAAAAACCAGGCCGATGCCGCAAATTTCTGAAGATTATCGGTGGGAAGAGCTCTCCACGACGATGAAGACGGCATATCGGACGAGGAGAAGTGGGACTCGGACCCAGAAGAGGCCTATACCGCAGTGCGGTCGGTTATATCGATACCAAAGCAAGCGGCTGAAGAGGCCCAGGAGAACCCGAAGGTCGCCGAGCTGAAGGAGAGGCTGAACAATGCCTATCCGCGGCTATTCAGTGGCGTCGCCAACAAGAACCCTCCAGATCCTGGGAGGTTTGGCACAGCGAGGATCAAGCTGAAGCCGAACCCCGAGATCTATCCTCATCGGGACTACCAACTTCAGGGCGATCGGGCCGAGGCCATGAAGAAGTTGTTGGCCGAGTTTATTGAGCGGGGCTGGATCGAACCCTCCGACAGTGAGTGGGCCAGCCCAGCCTTTATCGTGCCCAAGAAGGAGAAGGGCAAGTGGAGGTTGGTGGTGGATTACAGGGGTTTGAACGAGCAAACCGAGCACGACTGGTACTCGCTTCCTCTGATCGACACCATCCTCCAAAAGCAACAGAAAAAGCGGATCTTTACGGTGTTAGACCTGAAACACGGCTATCACCAGATGCCGCTACACCCGGACTCCAGGCCCTGCACAGCGATGTCGACGCCGCTGGGGCCCATGCAGTGGAAAGTGGTGGCTATGGGCGCCAAGAATGGCAACGCCGCTTTCCAGCGCATGATGGAGGACCTACTCGGTCCTGTCCGGGACTGTGCCGACCCCTTTGTTGATGACATCATCATCGGGTCAGGCACGGAGGACATGACTGAGGACGAGCTCATCGAAGCGCATGAGAAGGATCTGCGCCGAGTGCTCAGCAAGCAGGACAAGCACAACATGGTGTGCAAGACCACCAAAGCCTCACTCTTCGTGAAGAAAGTGGAGTTCGCGGGTCACGTGGTTGGTCACGGGCAACGCCGTCCCATGCCTTGGAAGCTGGCGTCCCTGCACCACTGGGAAAAGCCCCAGACCATCAGCGAACTCCGATCCTTCATGGGGTTTTGCAACTACTATTCGGGCTATGTCTGAATGTATGCAGAACTGTCGGGGCCGCTGCACAAGATGCCGCAGGTGGGCAAGTTCGATGGCCGGAAGGGGAGCAAGAAGAAGCTTGCCTGGACCCCTGAGGCCGAAGATGCGTTCAGCTGCCTGAAGGAGCGACGCCTGGGGCAGCTGGGGCTATTCCTGGTGGACCCGGACAAGGGATTCGTGCTACGGACTGACGCCTCGGACTATACTGTAGGTGCAGTCCTCGAGCAGGTCCGGGACGACGGGTCGCACGTACCCGTGGCGTTTTGGAGCCAGATCCTGGCCGAGGGCCAACGCCGAACCTGGACCGCGAGGGAGACGTACGCCATTGTCTGTGCGCTCAGGAAGTGGTCTGGCCACATCGGATTGCAACCGGTGGTGGTATGTACGGACCATCAGTCCTTGCAGAGCTGGCACAAGGAGCACCTCGACACCCCCTCGGGAGCGGCGGCAAGGAGGGCCCGATGGCATGAGACGTTCGCCAAGTTCGACCTCAGCGTCCCGTACGTCCCGGGGAAGGACAACACTGTGGCAGATTGCCTCAGTCGATGGGCCTACCCCGCGGGCAAGGCATGGATGGATATATCCAGCCATGGGGACGCCGAGGAGACTGAGGAGGCCAAACGCATCATCGAGATAGAGAAGGCCATGGAGCAAGAGGGGGTCAAGTGCTTTGTGGTGATGGCAAACCGTACGGACCTGGCCAAGTTCCGGGGCGCCCGAGTCCAAGCTATTCGAGGGGAAACCCTCGAGCAATGGATGGTGGCCCCTGTAGAGCTAGTCAGGTCGGTGCTCACAGAGGACTGGTCGGATGACTATGCGGCATCCGAGCACTGGAGCAAGTACTGGATCGCCGTGAGTGCCCCGTGGGACGACGAATGGCCTGAGGGCTTAACCGAGGATGGAGATAAACTGTTCCTCAAGGACAAGCTATTGGTCCCTGAGAACTGAATGGAGGAGCTCATTGACCAGTGGCATAATGCCCAGCTCATGCATCCCCGTGGGGACAAGATGCAGCAGGACCTGGAGTGGCGCTTCAAGTTCCCATCGGGGTACTACGCCATCCTGGACAAGTACTGCAGCGACTGCGCCGTGTGTCGGGCCACGAAGAGCCCCAACCACTCCACAGCTGGCAACCCGGTGTATACGGCTATACCAGAGGCCCCTATGCGGTCCGTGGCCATGGATGTGTTCGCCATGCCGGAGGTTACCGTGGAAGGAGAGACCTACGACTCTGTCATCCTGGCGGTGGATAGGCACAGCGGGTATATCGCGGCGGTCCCTGGCAAGAAGTCCAAGAAGAAGGACAAGAAGGACAAGCATGGAGTGGGTCTGCAGGCCAAGACCGTCGCTAATGCCATGATCAGGCATTGGCTGACGATTTTTGATGTCCCAGCTGTCATCTTCAGCGATCGTTGCAGTCAATTCGTGGGGACGTGGTTCAGGACGATGTGCAAGCACATGGGTATTCGCCACGCCAAGACCGTGGCGTACCACAGCCGGTCTAATGGCGGGGCTGAGGTGGCCGGGCGGCAGATGTTCGAAAGGTTCTGCCAGCTGCACATCGACGAACCGGGCCGGAACTGGTATAATTCGCTGTGGAGAGTACTCCAGGCGTACCATGACCTTCTGGGGACCACTGGACTGTCGCCCCATCGTATCCTGTTCCTACGGGATCGAGTGTCACACACTCTCCCGTCGTTGAACCATGGCAAGGTGGCGCGGGATGCAAACGCTATGATGGCTGAGGCGGACGACACGGCGGCCAAGGTGTGCAAAGCACTTCAGGACGAGCATCAGAAGAGGGCCAAGTACTTCAAGCAGGGAAAAGTCCAGATATATGCTCTCCAAGACACCGTATGGGTGGAGCGGCACCACAAGGATGTCCTGTCCAGGCATCGGCAGGCATCTTGGTATGTGCCAGGGGTAATCGCGCGGAAGGTCGAACAGGATGTGTATGCGGTTCGTTTGGGGGATAACAAGATCCTGGACCGCGACCATACCCAGCTTCGTCCCCGAGCACCAGACCCCAGCGGACCTCCCGTCACCTTCGAGTTCACGGCCGGCGATGTAAACTCGGACGACGAGGGTGAGGACGACGCCTTCACCCCAGAGAGGATCCTGGCGGACAAGCCGGACCCGTAGACGCCTGGGGGGAGGCTTTATAAAGTCCGTTGGAAGGGATTCGCCGCATCCAGGGATTCGTGGGAGCCTCCGAGCAGCTTTGTGCCGAGGTATACCACGGTCTGGATGGAGTATCTGAAGAAAAAGAACATTTCTTTGGATGCCAAGGACTTATTGGTCCATTTGGTGGCTGCAGTAGCACCGTAATGGTCCCCCCTCTTGGCATTTTTGTTTGTTTTTGTGCTTGGGAGACGGGTGAGGGCGTTCATCCGGGAACTTCTGGGCCTTGACTGGCCATATACCCCCTTCACTCGATCTCCACATATATATTTCATTGTGGTATACTTATTTAGGTCGACCGACGACGTTTCTCCATCTTTGATCCCCTTGGTCCATGTTGTAGATCAAGAGGAGACCGGATATGGCGTAGGGCACGGATTATGAGTGTCCTCACCCCTCCCTTGGGGCATGGGGAACGCCTACGACGTGTGTGGGGTCTCCATGTGTCCTTGGGACATGGGAGGGGGGGTGGAGCCCATTGGGGTCCTCCCGTCCTCTCTTCAATGACTTGCGAGCGGATACAAGGCTCTGAGAAGGGGGGTGAAGCTGGTTCGGACCCCCGTGGCCATCTTTGAGTCACTTGGGGTGTGTATCTACGTGCCGGCAAGCCGCCATTGGCTGATGTCATACTCTCCCAGCCCCCTGACCTAACCTGATGTGATAGTGTGATAGGTTTGGCCATTCCAGCTATGAGCGGCAATATTCAATACCGAGGCGCCGCCGGCTGAGATTTATCTATCAGAATATCAAGAATCCACAGGGTGTTTTTTATCATAATGTTTCCGTAATTTTTCCGCCTTCCGTTCTGATTGTCAATGTATCAGCGACTGTCAGTTGGCTCGCAATTTTGCGGTAATCGATTGGTTAACTGTTTTTTGCAGATATTTTGGCGGAAACCCCGATGAAGGGTCAGAATTCATCAGTAAAGGGTTCGTTGCTTCCGCAATTTTCATATTATACACTCGCAAAATTAATCCGATTTTTTCAGACCTTCAGAATCGGATTTTCCACTTCGACATCGCCGCACTTGATATGATGAGTTTCGAGTGGCCCGACATTTTTCCCCGATCACGAATCAACCTTCCTTTCGTTATCCCGTTCGTTTTTCTTGGAGATATAGGCGAAACAAAATTGATTCGTGAGGCCACTTTGAAAGGTCATATCTTCGGCTCACGGTGAGGACTACCAATTTCGAGTATTGGGTTCGTACTGCCTTGGTCTCAACTTAATTTGGGAAGCGTCCAACGCCTTTGATGTGTAAACATGCCCGGTGTAGCAAGGGATAATGGTCAGAAGGGTAGAAAGTGACATATAACTCTTGGACCATGCAACCGAATATTTTAATGCGACTTTCGAGTGTGCTGCATGAGTGTTGGTGTTGCATAGAGGTTTTCCTTGGGTTCCTACGTATTTTTAACGTGAAGTTATGCCCATGGAGGGGCATGGCATATCATGGTGGGGGCCACCTTTTGAGGGTATGTGTTATATGCATGGTATGTGCTTCGATATGCTCAGGCCCATTTTATATATCTCAGTTTGTAGGAAGATATATGGAGTCATACGTGGCAAGGGCTTTGCCCCCATCCGAATGGTGAGCTTCATAGCGCTAGACCAAGTCTACTGCTCATATAGTGCATCTGGGAGGGCTTACGGAGCAACCCAAAGGGCCACTATCAATTTTCCTATTTTCATGGTGCGTGTTGGGAGGAGGTTCGAAGGTGTCCCTATGCGTCCATGTGGGGATCCAAGTGGGGGGATTGTTTGCAAATCGTCCCAAGCAGTTGTGCTTTGAATCATATATTGATACCATGGGTGAGCGAAGTTATATACTATTGTAATTATCTTGAATTTGGCATTATTTGCATGTTTTGACCTCATTTTATGCTCATTTTTGTATTTTATGTGCTCAACTGGTCGGCCAACAGTAAAGTGCCTAGAGATCTGTGAACTATGGTATGTTGCTTAAATGTTGGCATATCATTCGGTGTTGCACCTCATGATATGCCGGATCACGTGGTCACTTTGGCTTGGCACACGAGGCCTCACAAAATTAGGTCTTGAATTCATCAGTTGACTTGTGAAGCATGTCATGTACATAACCGGAGGGGTTTCGGAGCCAATGATGGAATATTCTTGGGCATGGATCTTTGGTCTATATCACCCTTGTATACTACTTTCCGGTTTGACACATGCATGGAGCATTTGAATCTTTGCCGTATGCATTTTTGAGTATATTATTGATTTTGGGCATAATGGTGTGATTTGCCTGATTTTGCCATGTTGTGAGGTCATCTTCATGGGGCAGTTCTCCAAGCCCAATTAACCCGAAGTCCAACCAAGGTTATGTCAGGGTAGGGCATGGTCCTGAGTGCCACTCTAGGCCATGACACGCCACCTCCCCCTTTTGGGCTGGGATTTAGAGGCTTGGGAGTGAACACATTTTTTGGGGTTTATGTAGTGACTTTTGACACATGGCATTTAGCCATCTTATTTGACTGGGTTCAGGGCATCATGTTGGCGAGTCAAGGGAAGGTCTTGAGTCCAGGGAATGAGGGGTCTATGGCTGTGCCTGTGTACGTTTCCATCTTTCCCCAACTTTGCTTTGTTTGTGTTCATATGCCAATTTCAGGGCTTCCTCTTTGGTGCAATTCTTGTACATGCCCATGTGTTGAGAGTCAACGCGGGACCTCAACGCCCTTGGAAGCCCTCAGTGTGGATTGGATTTGGATTGTACTTGGGATTGGGTTATTGCAAGGGTTTTGTGTGAAGGAGCCTATTTTCTATTTTTTGTGGGAAATTGTGGAGGGTAGGGCAAGGGCATGCAGACCCTGGTGAGGAGCAAGACCCTAGGAGTGACGGGTTATGGTGGAAGGGGTACAGCAGGGGCCGGTCCTGGTAGGGACCTTCTTTATGCGCCAACAGCGTTCTCTACGTGGACTACACGGGGATGCCTAAGTTTGGGGGCTACGACTTTGCCCTAGTGGTGACCTGTGGGTTGACCAGGTTTACCAGGGTGTTCCCATGTACCAAGCACATTACCGGAAAGGAGACTATCAAGATACTCCTGGGGGAGTGGTTTTGTGTCTATGGGGCGCCCAAGGAGATCAACTCCGATGAGGACGTACGACTACGCTCAGATACCGGCTGGTACAAGAGGGTCCTGAGATCCCTCAATGTCCAGGTGTTGGACACCGTATCACAGTGCGGTGTTCTCCCCGTCTAGGGGGGACTCTGGTGTGCGCTGCTCAGCATCTGTAGCGCTACTATGATCCTGAAGACCTATGTGGGGAGGAGTGCGAGCTGAACGACGAGGGGATCGCCGCCCTAGACCTACAGGGGGCTGCCAGCCCTATGGAAGTTGAAGGGGACCTCCCCGACATGAGGGCCGAGGAGATGGCTAAGGAGGGCTTCTACCTGGTGAAGTCTGTCCTACGCCACCGCCATAGCCAGGGTTGGCGCTTCCTCACCCTCTGGGAAGGGTTGGGATTCGAAGAGGCCACCTGGGAGCCGTTCTCATCGTTTGTTCTACCTGAGGGACGCCTAAACTCAGTTCTGGTAGACTACTTGTCCCAGAACAACCTTGGTGAGTTGCTGAGGCTCGCTGAGACGCTTGCCTCAAAGACCAAAGTCCGGGACTGAACCTTACCCTTACCTGCCTAAGCGTATGTGTGAGTGTGCTATTCCCAAGGTCCTGAGAGCAAGCTGCAGAAATGGTGTCCTAATTATACCCAAGTCTGCACGCTTGCTAAACCTGGAGGATGTCTTACTGGTGCCACGGGGTACACCCCGGGTCTCTCCTCTCCTAAGCGCCCAGTTTCTGTGCTGGCGCAAAACCTTGGGGGAATACCCAGCATACTAATCCAGGTATTGTTTTTCCTCCCTACCTGCCTACTACAGGGGAGGGGTGGCCAAAAGCTATGAAGGCTTGAAATCGCCCTGTTTCTAAGGTGGCCAAACTCTAGCCTAACCACTGCCACTGCCCACCAACCCCGCTAAAATTGCAGGAAACGGGTGGGACAGTGACAAACACACTACAGGTCCTACACACCCTACAGTGGCACCATCTTGGTGGGCGAGCGCTTGTTCAACTGGCTCAAGCCCCCACTCAGGACCATGACTCCTACACGCACGCTCTACTGGGTGGCGTTGAGGGAGAAGTCACGAACCCTAGGGGCTCACCTGTGAGATTGCAAGAGAACACAGAGCTACTAAGCGTCTGTGGCCTAACAGGGACGCCACAACGCGTTTCCCTGCTAGGGCTCGGAGGGAAGGAGTGCCCTCCTGGCGTGCACAGCGCATATATCGATGGAGTCGGACTCCCTGCTCTGCCACAGGCATAGGCAGAGTTATTTGTTTGTGTGATCAACGCCCTTGTTTAGCAGGGCAGAAATGAAGGGATCGCTGCTGCACCAATCACCCTGACCTTCCCATCTGTAAAGCAAAGGCAGATGGCTTGGGTTTGTGGCTGAGGAACCAAGACTACCTCCACGAATTATACGCTTCTCAGGTAGCCTCATAATACACTGTCGTCAAACCCAAGTGCAAGCAAGCAAGCTTAAGGAACTCCACCCGTTCCCTGGGTAACCTAAACAAGGGTTCTACCGAGCGCACCACGTGTGGCCTACCCTTTAATGCGTGTGTGAATGCACGAGCATGCACGAGTTTCGAAGTTACCTGTTTCAATCTTACTTTTTCCTACCAATCAATCCCAAAATCACGAACTCTACCAGGAGATGGCCCCACCTGGGCTTACCTACCTTACTCACCGCTGGAGAGCGAAGCAAGGGAAAGAGAAAAAGCGAAACACAAGCAGGCAGGACGTTTATGCATATGTGTGTATGTCTAATCACCCTGAACTTACCTCTAATCATCTGCAATTTTCTAATCTATCGTTCGATCGTTTGTTAGCGCTGCTACAAGGGACGTTCACGGAGACACGAGACGAGCAATGTGCATGCTGTATACGAGACGAGCACACCTGTGGTTTATACCTGATTCATTGAAGTCTGTTCTTTGATTTTTGAATTCGTGGATTTTTGATTCTTACTGTCAGTGTGGGTGGAATCTTTATGTTTATTTATTTATGTATGTTTCGTCATTTTTGTCATGATGCGTAACATACGGCTATAATCTTATTCATTCTTTGATTTCCGGCGCTTCGCTAAGACCCGCTCCCCCGCGCGATCTTTTTCTGCGTGGGAGTTTCCTGATTTAAAAAAACAGGAGATGACCACAAATTTCATAAAAATGTGCATCTGATGCTCAATTGGATTCTTTTTTTTTTTTTTTGTAATACAAGTCCAAAGCCACAGCTGCAGTGTTCTCAGGAGGCCAGCCCAATATACATTGAGTCACCCACATCCCCAAGTCAAGGGTCAGCAGGTCGGCAGGCTGGGGCCACGGCGGCGGCGGGACGATGCAAGGTAGTAAATTATGCTACAAAGTGGACATCACAGAAGTGGTCGCCCCATACTCCACGCCCGGGGGCAGTGGCAGATAATCTGGGGGTACTGTCTGGGCGGGTTCCTGTCCTGAGCGGTTATCCCATCATACGTGGAGAACACTGGTACATAGGGCGGGAGACAAGGGGGTCCAGTGGGGGGGGGGGGGTTGGCAGTGGGCGACCAGGGCGCGGTGGGTCGCCCACAGGGGAAAGAAGAAAATGGCATTCCACTCGCATGGTGTAGGGGTGGGGGTCGGTGTACCATGGGAGGGCCAACCTGCCAACGGTTGGCGAAAAAATAGAGACACAGAGGGGGATTGGGGGTGTACACAGGCATGTTCACGGGAGGGGGGGCAGTAATAAACACAACTGGCCGTCGTGTTGTGCAGGACGCGAAGGAGGGCACCCCCGGAAAGGCCGATGAGGCCAAACTGGCGAAACAGCATACTATCTCACCCTAACTCTTGACCGTCCCAACAGAATTCCGTGGCTCATCGACTTAGCAACCTCATCCAAGACAATCCTGTTGTACCCAGGTCACTGTGTCGGGGCAGCAAAACCAGCAGCACCCATCTGACAATTCACCCAATGCGCCCTTGATGGCAGATCGCAACGGTAAGAAAATCAGCAACACGATTGAACCACGCCAGATGGCGACGGGGAGGCCAGGAAGCCACAACGTGCTTGTGCCAGCTAGCGAATGCAGGACACGAACCATGAGCAGACAGCCTGGTATATGCAAACTGAGCGCGACATAATCGTTGGACGGGGGAGCGACTCGGTGGCGCACGTTGGTAGATCAGAGTAACCACGGCTGTCGAGGGAGGGCGCTGAAGGGGTATGCGGCACCGCTCTGAGGCACTAGCAACTGCAGTTCTGCCATCCATCAGCGTGTAGCTCTACAGACAGTGATTGCCCATCTGTGCGGTCAAGGCAGGTGAGCATGGTAATCAGTGAGGGCTTACATAACGGACCAATTGGTGGCAGCGCCAGTGAAAAGCCCTTAGAGGGATCGCCAGTATGTCAGGATGTCCTGAGGAGAGACAGGGGGCGTAGCTGAGTTAGTGGCATTCGCGTCGGCTATTAGAACAGCCCAGGGCAAAGCCCGCCACAGGTCGCAGCGTGACAGTCAGAAATTATTGCCAGCCATGATGGCACGCATATGACAAACATGGGGGCAGTTATAACAAGGGGGTGGGCGAATCCCAATCGGCCGATACAAACACATTGGGGCGCTTAGATTTGGGTGGGATCGCTGAGGCCAGAGCAGCAGTGACAGAGTCCAGCACCCTGTCCTGGTATGAACCTATCTCTTTGCGGGCCGCGCGGAAGCCCCCCAGCGTCCGAACCAAGTGGCGATACAAGCTGCGCGGGATAGCCAAACGACCAGCGATGCGCAGATCGCTGCGATGGGCTAAACGGCGCCAAGAGGCGGCGCCCGCGCGGGGGCTCCACGCCGACAGCCACGCCTGGACCACGGGGTGGCTCTCCGCACAGTGTGCCAGGTGTCCGTGCACGCTCAAGTTGTGAGAGCAGCGACAGTGCGAGCACGTGTGTGGCGGGGGCTTATCGGACCAGTAGGTCGCATAGTGTGCGTACCCTGAGCGACTCTGCAGACCAAAAAGCCATTTGTGCCACGCTAAGCGGCGGAATTTTAGTGGCCTCCATGACAGTGGGTGGAAGTCTTGGTGGGTATGGCTTGGGGCCAAGTCGTGTGTCCAGACTTTGTGAAGGGGAACCATGGACTCGCCATGCCGAACAACGTCCCAGGGAGAAGAGGGCCGTGCAGGGGGGGGGGGGGGGAGGGCAGTGCCAAGACGTGCATACCGATCAGAGGCCTCGTTGAACTCATGGCCCACGTGTCCTTCAACCCACTCTGGCCGTTGCCCTTTTGCGGAGAGGGAGTGGCGGACCTTCTGTACCCAACCCGCTTGCCTGATCGGGCGCTTTTGGCCGAGCGCTGAAGCGATAGCACCCTGGCAATCCAGGCGAATTTTCTCTCCCTCCCCAGAAAAGTGAGACCCAAGTAGCATCCCCACCAACTCAGCTTTGTACGAGTTGGGTACCCCTGGGACCCTGCAGACAGCAATGCGACCACCCGGCATAATGGCAGCTGCCCCAGATGCGGGGGGAACTCCTAGTTTGCTGCCGTCAGTATATGTGCACTCGGGGCGCAACTTGGAGGGCACTACGAATACGACAAGCCCAGCCACTGACATGACCGCTGTAGCCTCGCGCTGCAGTTTGCTGGCCTCCCAGCTGATAAACACAGGGGGGACCGTAGAGGTGGACGGGGGCCCCATTACGGTAAGTGCGGAGCAGAACATGGAGTAGGGGGTCATGGAGCAGCGGGGGCGCAGAGAGAAGGCATGCAGAAACTGGTTCCGGTGCAGGAAATCAAGGACACGCGTCGGATGGAGGACCGGGAAGTATCCCATGCCTAAACCTCGGGAGCGGTGGGTGTATAGTGTCTTCTTCGCCACAACCATGGGTAACCCGACGACACCGAAGACGAAACGCTCAAGCACGACACCAAATTGCGTGGTCTGCTCAGCCGTCAGGGGGAGGCACTCCGTCCTGTACAGCAGGCGGGGAAGGACCATGCTGTTGACCAGTAAGACCCGATCTAGCACCTGTATGGGATGGGAGTGCAATTCGTTCAGTTGAGCTTTGAGCTCGCTGGTGATGACAGTAACGGCGTGAGGGATATGTAGACGGGCTGGCAGTGGGTGTCCCAAATGCATCAGGCATGCTGTGCGGGTGAAGGGTCGGGGGACCTCGTCAGCCCACGGCGGCACATCGGCAGAGATAGGCAGCCAAATAGTATCGGGGTGCACCTGGAGGGCGTCAGGAGGGTGTAGGTATTTGGGCAGCACAGCCAGGGGCGGCGGGGAACTAGACATTGACAGTGACTCGCTTTTGGTAACGTTAAGTTGGCATCCTATCAAACTCAGCGCTAGCTGGACAAGAGAGGCATGCGTTTGACTGGCGGTGCGGGGGGCCGGGGAGGAGATGTCGTCAACGTAAGCGGAGAAGACAACGCCATGGTGGGAGAGGTAACGAAGGGGGATGTCGAAGACCAATACAAACAGAAAACATGACATGGGACAGCCCTGTTTAACCCCATGGGAGGTACGAAACACTTCACCTTCAGCACCCCTGATAAATGTGGCACCCCTCTCAAGCACCAGGGAAAGAATACGCAGTAGCTTGAGTGGGGTGCCCATTCGGTCGAGGACCTGGTGGATTAGGTATTTCGGGGGGCTGTCAAATGCGTGATAAACATCAAATGCCAATATGGCCTCAACCGAGTCAAGTCTGTCCATGTCGTCCAGGAACGTGTGTGTGGCGTGCGCAGTGGATGTGCCCTGACGACCACCGAACTGCCGGCAGTGTAGCTGAGGGGAGAGTAGAGGGTAGACCGCCTTGTGGACCCAGCGCATGAGCAACCGGTAGATGGAGTTACTCATGGCTATCGGTCTCCATCGATCAGGATCCTGCCACTGACCTTTGCCTTTGAATAGGCAGAAGGTCTCCGAGATAAGCCAGTGTTCAGGCACTGACCCTTCGTCATAGCACCGGCAGATACACTGGTGCACGATAGAGAACACGGGGTCAGGCAGGGAGGCGATGAGGTATGGTGGGACACCATCTGGTCCTGGGGATTTACGGCGGGATGCCTTGGCCAGAGACCGTAGCTCTGTGACTGTAGGAGGGGGCAGGTCATCCAAACGGGGCTGGGCATTGACCCAGTCTAGTGCTCAATTGGATTCTGTTCAGGTATGTGCTTTCAGAAAAGTTCTAGGCCGTCATTTGATGTGTTTAGGTGTTGTCGCTTCGCGTTTGCGTGGATTCGTCCCTGATCCTTCCATTCTTCTGTTGTACAGATATCCTCGCAAAGCGTCGCTGAGTAGGCCACTGTTCGGGCCGAAAAGCAGCAGCAGGAGACTGAACCAGAACCAAGACCCCTCCAAGGGGCAATTCTAATTTAATTGTCGCCCCCTTGCCCCAGTACCAGGACAGGTGTCTCCATCAGGTTCCATGAGACTTAGATCGAGCGTCCTATGAGAGTCTGGCGTTGGGTTGTGTTAGGCTGCAGCTTGGAGGGAGGGGTGCATATGCATATGGTCTTTGCATGCCCTATTCTAACCCTACCAAACCACAGGAACCCCTGCAGCGCCAAGAGCGCTGAGTTTTCTGTTGGAAATTGTCATGAGCAATGCAGCAAGAGTCGTTGGCCATGGTGAAGCGCTCTTTACCAGTGTTGGGGAAGCTATAGGTATTTTAAAGTAGGTGTGGAAACCAAGGAAAGGCCAAGAAAAAATACCTTTTTCCTGGAAATGCGACATTGGTGGCCACCACAGCACAGGGGGGGAGTAAGAAAAAGTGCTTTGCCAATGCGTTAGGTTATACATTAGTTGTATTAGAGGTGCTCTAAGCACTCATTCATTTTTTTCTTAGTATTGGCCTAACCAAAATGGGTGATAACACATTTTGACCCATAGAACCAAATACTAAATCAGGATATTGTGTGGATCCCTAAACCGCCAAGCAAAGTGCATTAAAACATCTTTTCCTGAGTGATTGAGGCACTGATATCCTGAGGCAGAGCCTATGAATTTATCTATGTTTTCTCATGAATTCTTAGCTATCCTAGTGGTATGCACCCTAGGGGGCTGGGGCACCTCTTGTTGAGAGGTCCTGGGTTCAATACCCAGTCAGCCTAGCTAAGTAGGAATATTCCATGTGACGTGGCAGTGACCTCAGCGCCACAAGCCATGCCACCTCAGCACGTATGGGACCCAAAGGAAAAAAGGTGCACATCCCAAGATGGCAGAGTGAGAGCCCATGGGGCAGTTTTCCAATCAGTCTTTCTCAAACATTTAAAATATTTCATCCTGGATTGCAATGAATGTTTTTTTGCTGTGGTCTATTGTTGATAGTTCTCTTTATCTAACTCTTTGTGACTGCAGCCCTCCATGCTTTGATCCTGTTTATCTTCTACTTTCTTATCTCTGGCTTGGGTCATCCTGGATTGTTTATATTTCAACAATAAAACATTTTCATCATCAAAAACAAGCAGCAGGAACCCTACACCAGCAGCAAGCAGCAGGAGAGGCACATCAAAAACACAGTGCTGCAAACACTACAACAACGTTCTGTTTCCCTTACCCGACGCTTCTCCAAAAAATTCCAAAACCCTGAATTTTGGCCTGTTTTGAGGTATATTTGCCTGCCCCGGGCTAGTACCGCAGAACACTGCCGCATGGCAGTGTGCCTGCCTATGGCCACGAAACCGCAAAAAAACAGGATTTCTTGCCAGGAATGACATTGTCTTTCGCAATCTACACCCCCAAATCAAGTGGGGGGGGGGCTCCCCTGACCCGACATTTCTCCAAAAACCTCCAAAACCCTGAAATCAGGCCTGTTTTTAGTGTCAAACAGCACCCAGAATCTCCATGAATACGAGCAAAATGCACGCACAAAAATACATATCCTCATGGCAATGCAACATAGGGGCTTTCAACATGGTACAATGTGTGTTCCATCATGGTGCTATCACTTTACGTCGCGTTTTCATTATTTTTGTTGTTCATAGTACTCCTTATGCTTCCTAAATGGCATTTCCACCTTCCGAACAGGTTCTGTCTCTACGTAACCAGATTCATGTTATAACTTCACGGCTAAAAGGGCTACAAGCATTTCTTTTGGATGCAATGCCTCTTGGAAGGCCATCTAGCAATAGAGCATTGCCCTTGTATGGGTGCCGTGGTTCTATGGAGCGCACCAAGGCCGTTTGTAGCGGTTTTTAGTGTCAAAAGGCACCAAGAATGTCCATGCATACGAGCAAAATGCACGCACAAGAGATACATATCCTCACGGCAATGCGACATAGAGGCTTTGAACATGGTACAATGTGTGTTCCATCAGGGTGCTATCATCATATGTCGCCCTTTGAATGTTTTGCTTGTTCATACTACCCCCTATGCTTCCTAAATGGCATTGTCACCTTCCGAACAGGTCCTTTCTCTACATAACCACATTCGTGTTATAAACTGATGGCAATGAGGGCTACAAGCATTGTTTTTGGATGCAATGCCTCTTCAAAGGCCATCTAACAATAGGTTTGAGGTTTGAGGTTTGATTTTGCGGGTACTAGACGCCTTTCGGCCCCGGGGGGCCAACTGGTCGGGCCAGGTGATATCCTCCCCACCAGGTCCTAGCCGGGGGCCCTGCAAGACTTAAGCCGGTTCGGACCCCCGTGGCCATCTTTGGGTCACTTGGGGTGTGTATCTATGTGCCGGCAAGCCGCCATTGGCTGATATCATACTCTCCCATCCACCTGACCTAACCTGATGTGACAGTGTGATAGGTTTGGCCATTCCGGCTATGAGCGGCCACATTCAGTACCGAAGCGCCGCCAGCTGAGATTTATATATCAGAATATCAGGAATCAACAGGGTTTTTTTATCATAATGTTTCCGTAATTTTTCAGCCTTTCGTTCTGATTGTCAATGTATCGGCGATTGTCAGTTGGCTCGCAATTTTGCGGTAACCGATTGGTTAACTGTTATTTACAGATATTTTGGCGGAAACTCCGATGAAGGGTCAGATTTCATCAGTAAAGGGTCCGTTGCTTCCGCATCTTTCATATTATAATCTCGCAAAATTAATCCGATTTTTTCAGACTTTCAGAATCGGATTTTCGACTTCGACATCGCCGCACTTGATATGATGAATCTCGAGTGGTCATACATTTTTCCCCGATCACGAATCAGCCTTTCTTTTGTTATGTCCCTCATTTTGCTTGGAGATACAGTCGAAACAAAAGTGATTCGTGAGGCCACTTTGAAGAATCATATCTCCGGCTCACGGCGAGGTATACCAATCTCGAGAATTTGGTTGGAACTGCTTTGGTCTCAACTTGATTTAGGAAGCATCAAACGCCTTCGGTGTGTACACATGCCTGCTGTGGCAGGGGATAATGGTCAAGAGAGTAGAAAGTGATATATAACTCTTGGACCGTGCAACCAAATATTTTATTGCGACTTACGAGTGTACTGCATGAGTGCTGGGGTTGCATAGAAACTTTTCTTGGGTTCCCACGTATTTTTAACGTGAAGTTATGTCCATGGAGGGGCATGGCATACCATGGTGGGAGCCACCTTTTGAGGGTATGTGTTATATGCATGATATGTGCTTCGATATGCTCACGCCCATGTCATATATCTTCGTGTCGCCGAAGAGATGGGGAGCCACACGTGACAAGGACATTGCCCACGTCCCAATTGTGGAATTCAAAGCGCTAGACTAAGTCTACCGCGTATGTATTGCTCATGGTATTTTTGGCAAAGAGATCCATGAGTGCACTCCCAGTTTCATGGGGCATGTAGATATGAGTGGCGAAGGTATCTCCATGCGCCCGATTAGGGATCCAAGTGGGGGAATTGTTTGCTAATGGTTCCAATCATTTGTATATTGAACGATGCGCGGATATCATGGGTGAGCAAAGAGATATACTATCATGACAACTTTGGTTTTGGACATATTTTCATGTTTTTGTCCTCAATTTTTGCTCATTTTTGCGTTTTGTGTACTTACCTGGTCGGCAAACAGCAAGAAGCCTATGGAGAGGCGAACCATGGTATGTTGTTTATATGTTGGCATATGCTTTGGAGTCGGACACCACCATATGCCGGATCGTGTACTCCATTTGGCTTGGCGCACGAAGGATTCAAGAATTGGTCTCAAGATCATGGGCTGACTTGGGCAGTGCGTGGCGCCCATATCCGAAGGGGTTTCGAGGGTAAAGTGGGGATGTACATGGGCACTAACGTTTGGTCTCTATCCTCGATGAATACTAGACTTCGATTCCATGCATACGTTGAGCCTTTGGATAAGTGGTAACTTCATTTCTGAGCATATATTTGATATATGGCCAATATGGTGTGAATTGGCAGTTTTTGGCATGTTATGAGTTCAAACTCATGGGGCATATCTCTAAGCCCATTCGACTCCAAGTCCAACCAACTATATGTCAGGGTAGGGCATGGTCCTGAGTGCCACTCTAAGCCATGACACGCCACCCCCCCTATTGGGCTATGATTTAGAGGCTTGGGAGTGAGCACATTTTTGGGGTTTGTGTAGTGACTTGTGACACATGGCATTGAGCCATCTCATTTGACCTGGTCAGGGCAATATGTTGGTGAGTCAAGGGAAGGTCTTGAGTCCAGGGAATGAGGGGTTTATGGCTGTCAATGTGTATGTTTACCTCTTTCCCCAACTTTGCTTTATTTGTGTTCATATGCCAATTTCAGGGCTTTCTTCCTTGGTGCAATTCTTGTACATGCCCGCCACCGTGGGACGACCGGTGTGCTGAACGGAAGCCCGCAGTGTGGATTGGATTGTGGATTGGGTTATTGCTGTATTTGTGGGATCTGGTTGCCGTTCAGGGTTGAAGGAGGATTGTATTTTCTCTTTTTTTGGATTGTGGACCCTCGATTTTGAGAAATGCAAGCGCTGATCCGGAGCAAGTCAGCAGGGGTAACAGGCGGAAGGGGCACAGCAGGGGCCGGTCCTGGTAGGGACCTTCTTTATGGTAGCAGAGGCGTACCTGCTGCCCCTACCTACCGCCGACCCGGGGACTTGGCCCCTATGAGCCGTGCCCAAGTACGCCCCGGGTGCGTACTGTGGACTCGGTGGAGACCACGCCAGAAGTGGAAGCCCGAAGAGAAGTACGACGTTCGGGATGAGGGGGACTTGACATGGAGGACCTGGTCTCCATGTGTGAGCGTCGCTGCCGAAAGGCAGGCAACCTCCGCTCCGCCGCGGGGGACTCTGAGGAGACCTGCCATTCAGGCAGCAGTGGAGGACGGGCCCGGCGCTACCGGAAGCGCGGGTCACCCAAGCCCGCCGCAGGGGACGCCGGGGCTATGGATACGGACCCCAGCCCGGTCAGGCTGTGGGACTCCGAGGGGCACTCCGGGGGCTATCGGACAGCCTATGAGCAACCTTCAGAGTCGGTGGAGACGGCCAGACCGCCCACAAGGACGAACACAGCCCCAGAACCCAGCCTGGAGCATGACGCCGAGGCGTTGGAGAGGCCCGCCAGAGCCAGAACGGTGCCTGTGGCCCAGCACACAGAGCCAACGCGGGATAGCATGGGCGACACACCCATGGTGGAGCATTCCGAGGCGCCGGGAACCGCGGGATGCGCTTGATCAGGTTGAGGGCACGCTGAGTGCCACTGCGAGCTCGTGTCTTTCCTCATGGGCAAGTACCCAAAGATGGGGATGGACGCCATCGTGCATCGCCTCCACAGCCTGGACAACGCGAATGATGGTCTAGAGGAGGACGTCGCGGGGATCCTGGATGACCAGTCGGCAGCGGAGAGAGACATGGCGGAGCTGCGAGCGGATCAGGCCCGGTACCGGGAGAATCTGGAGCTGGCCCTGCAGAAGCAGCAGCGAGTGGTTGACAGCCTCCTCCACCTGGTGGAGGACATGTCGGGACGCCTGAAAAGGCTAGAGGAGGTACAGCCCCTCGCCTCGGGTCCGGAGCTCCCGGCAAAGACCCTCAGGAGCGCCATGGAGAAACCCATTGGCGGCCCTGCAGAGGCACCATACGCGCCTCCGCGTGTTGACCCGGGTGCGCTGACTTTTGTTCCCATGTTCAGCAAATCCACAATGCTCGGGGAACAAACGGCACCGGCTGGGTCCATGCGCGAAGGGCACGTAACCACGGACCCGAGGAGCCTGACCGTACAGATGTCCCATGCCGCCCAGGATCCACCGACCACTACGGCTGCCCATGCAGTTTATGCGGAAGAGGAGATCCAGAGCCAGACCATGCAGGGGCGAACGATGGGAAGCGCCGACGGACATGGTCGAGGTCATCCAGGCGGAAACCTGTGGGCGAAGGACCCCAATACGGAGATATGGACGACCGGTGGAGTAAGTCCTTCCCGCATTCCAAACCCCATGGGTTCAGGCCGAACTGGACCACACTCCATGGAGGAGAGGGATGTACGGGGAGTGTACTCACACCCCCCGGCCCCAGGTGGTATCCGTCTCGCTTGAGTGGTGGCTGGTGACGTCTGAGACACCATCAGGATTGACGACCTCAGGGGAATCAAAATCCCCTACTATGATGGCAACCCCTCCAACCTGGACGACTTCATCCTGGATTGGGAGGACTTCGCCGAGGAGGTAGTCGGCCAGATGCGTGGAGCGCCGCGGGACAAGTGGGTATGTCGGACATTCCCACACCGGCTGGCGCAGGACCTGAAGGAGGAGCTGCGGGATCAGATCTGGGAAGGATTGATCCATACGGAGCAGGCCTGACTCCAGTGCTTGGAGGATGAGGAGCGGGTGGACGCTCCGAACCAGAAGCTGGAGGACTTGTGGTCCATCCCGCTGCAGCTGGACCGCGGTGAGTTGCGGGCCCGGGAGTGGAACCGGTACCTGCGGAAGTACTGACGGAGCCTCAAGCTGGTTGAGGACTGGAACGAGTCCAGCGAGATCCGTCACCTGCTGAAGGACGTTCTGCCCGGCCACTGGAAGAGGCGAGTGGAGGACGAGGAAAAGAAGCGAGCCAAGAAGCGGGTGGCTGTGAGGATCATGGCGGCGGAGGATACCCATGCGGGTATCATGGAGCTCTTCAGGAGGAACCTGGGCGAGCCCAACCGGATGTTGGGACTGAAGAGCGCCGTGTACGTGGAGGTATTTGGAGACACCATGGGGCAAAGGTTGCTGCGCCTCAACAACGTGGAGTGGAGGAGCGGGGAGCCGCTGAGGATGCAGGTCATCTTCGCCCGCATGAGCCTGGACGAGATCGTGAAGTACATCACGGTGTAGCTGAAGCTCAATGCGAAGAACGAGGCCCACGTGCAGGATCGACATGGACATGGACAACGAGGCCACCGAGAAGACTGCCATCATCGGAAGATCCAGGAGGACACGGCCAACTCCGCGGAGAATGGTAGTGGAAGTGGCCAAGAACACTGGACCTGGTCCCGGGAGGATCACGAGGAGGCCCATTTCTTTGCGTTTGTGGCGCACAACGTGAGGGACCATGGGCAGGATCGGTCCAGATAGAGCCGGGTGGGACCCAAGAAGGGCAAAGAGCCAAGGAGGATCGGGAGCCCACCGCTCTCGTTCCGGGAGTACAGGTCTCAGCACGACGGGTGCTGGGTCTGTTATGGCAAGGGAAACAACCATGCACACGACCACCGTCAGTGCCAGGTGTATGAGGCGGACAAGAAGGCCTACTTCGCCGACCACCCCGAGAAGAAGCCCAAAGAGCAGCCGATGGCCGATTGGAAGGCGAAGGGCGGAGACGGGGGAAAAGGCCAAGGCAAAGGCCAAGGGAAAGGCGGAGGAAGAGGCTATGGTGGTGGACCTGGCCAAGACCGACGAGTGAGGTCGATCGAGGAGGTTGCTGAGGACATGTTGGGGACGTTGGAGGAACTCAAAGCCCAGCAACGTAATGGACAAAGTCCTGGCAGATCGCAGCCGGAAGGGGCTGCGGGAAGCCAAGTCTAGAGGAACCTCACGGGAGTGGGACCTCGGAGGTCTCTCCTCCGAAAATCAGTGGAATCCCAGAGAAAGCGAAGGCATATCGGGTGCCGAAGAAGGCTCCAGAGGAGCCAAGACCACTGAGTTTCGCCACTCCCAACCCCTGGAGCGCCCTGCCAAGGGAAGTTTATGCGGGCAAGGGACGTGGCAAGAAGGAAGGAGCGACCACGGAGAGCTCCGTGGACGGGCAAGACCAACCCAAGATCTACACCATCCGTGATCATACCCTCGAAGTCCTGATGCACCCAGACGTGCTAGAGTTGCATGCCGTGAGAGTCGTCCATACACCGCATGGTGACGAGCGGCAGTTGCACTTGAAGGTGTGTGTACGGTGCGGACAAGAAGAGTTGGTGGTGGATTTTTTGGTGGATACGGGTGCCCAGGTGAGCCTGGTCTGGAGAGGGTTGTTTAAGGAGGAATCCCTGCAGCCCAGCCGTAGACCGGTACGCCTGAAGGTGGCCAATGGTGAGATTATGCGTGGTGGCACCCATGAGGCCACTATCAGTATGGAATTCTGGGAGCATGAGCGCTTGAGCCGCCCTGATTTGGCGAAGAGAAGCACTCTATCCGGGAACTTCTATGTGGCCGACATTACAGATTGGGATATGATCATGGGGTATGACTTCATGGTGGCAAACGCCATTGGAGCCCTTCCCCATCGTGCAACGCTGGTCCGGGAGGATGATGAATGCCTCACATGGCTGTCCACGGACTATGCATGCAGATCATCCCAATGGAATGCTGAGGAAGAGGATCGAATCGTCCAAGCGGTGCAAGCTATGAGTGCCAAGTCCAGAGGAGACCGCGGAGTTCAGCTCACGGAGTATGGAATGGCGCCACAGGTGTATGACCGATGATCCAGACGCTGGGAGCCGAAGCGCCCGAGACGGACGTCTTCCCTTCCGGGGATGCCCCACTTTTGCGGAAGTGTAGGAGGCATTGGCATCGAGGAGACTCAGCCTGGCACAGGCATTGGGATTTGAAGGAGTCGAGGCCCATGTATTGGCATGGCTCCCTGGACAATACCAGACGTACGGTGGAGAAGATCGTCGCGGATAGGGCGAAGGGGATCCTGGTCATAACCGGCATAGGATCGACCCCATGTCCGCTGGAGGGTCTCAAGTCGACGCTGGACTCCATCACCCTGAACGAGATGCCCTTCCGGCCAGAGGAGGAGTTGTTCATCGACGCCAAGGGTGTATCAATGCCCTCCCCGGGTCAAGCGTGGGGTAGCAAGGCTTTCCTGGTGGATGGGGCGCAAGCCCAGCCCACGGGTGATGAAGCATTCATCCGTAGGGTGGAGGCGGTGCCCATGAGGGTCATGCTTGAGCCCAAGGAGGGGACGGATCAGCCTATTGATGGCATTGACGTCCCGTCCCACGCCGAGATCGACGACGTCGTCAACTACATGCGGATGGGGATGCACGACCGTGTGGCAGCCAAGAAGAGGCGGGCCATGGTCACATCTCCGCATTGGTGGGATGACAAGATGTTGGTCACCGGCAAGGTAGGGGTAGGTAGGTAGGTATCTTCGGGAGCTCGGGATGCCTCCTTTGATGTTGCAGGAAGAAGGTCTTACCAAGCGGACGTCCTGTCCCTCCCACTGCCCTATGTCAGGCGCCTCTTGAGCCGCTCCCGCATGTGCTTGGGAAGGCATTGTCGCGGCCACCCGGTCCATGTGTCCCAGGTGGGAGGGTGTCCCCACATGTGTCCATGGGTAGGGCCACATGCCCCCTCCTTTGGGCGGCAGCTCTGGGGGCTGCCCAGCCGTGTGGAGTATCTCTCACCACAAGGAGTATTGGTCCCGCTGGTCTACGGTACGACCGCCTCACTCTTGTGGTTTGAGTTGCGGGGCCACTCTGCTTGGCAGGTGACCCCCTCCTGGACTGTGTACCGGCTCGCCTGTCACCGGTTGCTTCCATGGCTCCAGGTGACGTTTGCCATGGTCCCTGATGCAGCCTGGCCGGGCTCGGACCAGTGGCCTTGGAGTACCGCTCCTGCCACTGGCCCGGTGGGTTGGCTGGGTCGCCCCAGTGCGTCCGACCCATGGGGTATTGGTTCTTTCCTGTCCCTCGGCCGCCCTACGTGTGTGCAGTGTCCTGGGCTGCTTGGCTCCTGTTCACCGGTGTGCCCGCGCGGTTTGCTGTGTTGCGTCTGCGGTGTCCTGGGCCACTTGGCTCCTGTTCACCGGTGTGCTCGCTCGGTGTGTTGTGTTGCGTGTGCGGTGTCCTGGGCCACCTGGCTCCCGTTCACCGGTGTGCGCGCTGTGTGCGGTGCGCGTGTGCCATGGGTGGTTGTGTCCCTCTTCCTCCCCCCCTAATTTTCGTTTGTTTTTTTTTCCTTTTTTTGTGTTTTTTTTCTCTTTTTTTTGAAAGAAAAGGAAAAACTGGGGCGCGCGTACACTGCAGGCACAGGCACGGGCAGCTGGTGCGGCGGTGCAACAGTGTTGTGTCCTCTGGCGTGTGTGGTCGGTGCTGTGGCGGCGGTCGTGCCCGAGGGGTGCGGCTCGCGCGTCCTGATGTACACGGGCTTGGGTTAGGGTGGGTTTGGTGAGGTGTCTCTTTGCTTCTGGAGCTGGCTGGTTAGGCGGCTGTGTGGGCTGTGGGTGTGGGCTGTGGTTACGTTGTTCCCTCAGCGGGCCTGGTTAGGAGTCAAGGGTTAGCGGTTTCGGGGTGCGGCTCGGGTTTGATTTGTGTTTGGGTTTTGGCTTGGTTAGGCGGTTGCGACGGTAGCAGGCCTGGGTTTGGTGCCTTTGGGCGCATTGGTGCCCGTTGTCGTGTGCGTTGGCGTCCTCCGGCGTGCGGTTTGTTTGGGGACTTCTGGGCGGGGCCTGGCCTGGCGCCCCGTGGTGGTGGTTTGCTGGGTAACGGGGTTAGGTGGCGGCGCCGCTGGCCGGGGGGTCAGGCGCGTCGTGTTGTGTGGTGTGCAGGGCTCCTGGGGTGCTGTGGGTGCTGCAGGTGTCGGTGCGCCGACGCTTGTGGGGTGGTGAGGGGGTGTGTTTGTGCGGGGCTGGGCTTTGGGTGATGTCCCACAGGCGGATGCCGTCTCGCTGTGTCTCCTGGAGGGTCTCCCGCAGGCGCCTAAGGACATACGGGTGGTCCTGGGGCGCGGGGAGGTTGCTGGGGTGGTCTCCCAGGGGTTGGAGCGCATCGGCCAGCATGGCTTCCCATGCGGCCTGCGGCATCCACCCCCCCGCCGGCCGGAGGCGGCAGTTCTCCACCGACCCCTTGCGGGGCCGATCGACCAGGCCCTTGAGGGAGGGCTCTCCCCGGGCCCACTTTCGCAGCTCGCAGAGCTGCGTGTCGGTCCAGCGCTGCCACCATTGTCCTTGGGCGGGCCTGCGGTCTTGGGCGGAGGAGTGGGCGTGGGTGGGTGTGACAGGGTCGTGGGGACCGGTGGTGGTGGCGGGCCTGGGGGATTCCTCGTAGTCCTGTTCCGAGGGGGTGCGCGGGGAGTGGGGGCGCGCGCGGATGTGGACCCGCGGGTGTGCGCGCACGGTCTCCGCCTCGGGGTTGGGCGGAACTCGTGGCGGCGGCAGTAGTGGGGCATGCGCTGCATGTGGGCTGTCATTGGGGGTTGGTAGGGGGGCGGGGACGCTGCTGGCGGACCCTGGCGTCGTTCTGGCCTGGTCGGGGGCGGTCCGTGGGCCTGGGGTGCGAATGTCATAGAAGACGTCCTCGGGGGGCCGGGCTCGCGCTGCCGTCGTGGCGCCGGGTTTGCACTTGGGTTTGGGCTTGGCTGCGGGTTGCGGTAGTGGCGCGTTGACGGGTTTGGGTGGCTGTTTGGCAGCGGTCTTGGGTTTCGGCTGGGTCGCGGGTGTGGGCCTCGTCGGGGCGTGGGCCTTGGCCGCGGTGGGGTCGCTCGCGGTGGGGGCGGGCTTGGGGACCCGTTTGGAAGGTGTCCCCCGCGGCCTGGGGGGTGGAGTGCTGGATGAGGACGTAGTGGTGGTGGTGGATGAGGTGGTCGTGGTGGTGGAGGTTGTGGAGTCGGAGGCGGAGGAGAGGGCTGTGGGAGACGTGGGAGAGTCCTGGGCTTCGGGGGCGGGCGTACGATGCTGGGTCCCGCTGGGTTGGCCCTGGCCGGACGGTTGGTCTTGGTGGTCTGACATGGTGTCTCTTTCCTGCAGGGCGGCGTGGGCTGGGTTCGTTTTGGGGGCAGGTTGCTCGTGTGGTGTGCCGTGCCGCTTGGCTCCTGTTCACCGGTGTGCACGCTCTGTGTGTGGTGTTGTGTGTACGGTGTCCTGGGCCTCCTGGCTCCTGTTCACCGGTGTGCACGCTCTGTGTGTGGTGCTGTGTGTACGGTCTGGTTGAGATCTTCAAGGTTTCCTGGGTGCAAAATCATCGGGAGGTGAAACCAACCAAGCGGTCAAACATTTTGTGAAGGTGTGGTCACCGGCAGGTACGAGAAGGATGAGTTCGTGGCGAGGGTCATGGATCACATCGCGGACCAATACGATGGTCCGGTTGGGTCGGACCCGCTGACGTGGGATTTTCCAAGAATGGGGGCCGATAGCAACAGTAACCAGCCCGATGCCGCAAATTTCCGAAGATTATCGGTGGGAAGTGCACCCCACGACAATGAAGACGGCATATCGGACGAGGAGAAGTCGGATTCGGACCCGGAAGAAGCCTATACCGCAGTGCGGTCGGTTGTATCGATACCGAAGCAGGCGGCTGAAGAGGCCCAGGAGAACCCGAAGGTCACCGAGCTGAAGGAGAGGCTGATCAACGCCTATCCGCAGCTATTCAGTGGCTTCGCCAACAAGAACCCTTCAGATCGTGGGAGGTTTGGCACAGCAAGGATCAAGTTGAAGCCCAACCCCAAGATCTATCGTTATCGGAAGTACCAACTTCAGGGCGATCGGGCCGAGGCCATGAAGAAGCTGTTGGCCGAGTTCATTGAGCGGGGATGGATCGAACCCTCCGACAGTGAGTGGGCCAGCCCAGCCTTTATCGTGCCCAAGAAGGAGAAGGGCGAGTGGAGGTTGGTGGTGGATTAAAGGGGTTTGAACGAGCAAACCGAGCACGACTCGTACTCGCTTCCCCTGATCGACTCCATCCTACAAAAACAACAGAAAAAGCGGATCTCCACGGTGTTGGACCTGAAACACGGTTATCACCAGATGCCGCTACACCCGGACTCCAGGCCCTGCACAGCGATGTCGACGCCGCTGGGGCCCATGCAGTGGAAAGATGTGCCTATGGGCGCCAAGAATGGCAACACCGCTTTCCAGCGCATGATGGAGGACCCACTCGGTCCTGTCCGGGACTGTGCCGATCCCTTTGTGGACGACATCATCATCGGGTCCGGTACGAGGGACATGACCGAGGACGAGCTCATCGAAGCGCATGAGAAGGATCTGCGCCGAGTGCTCAGTGAGCTGGACAAGCACAACATGGTGTGCAAGCCCACCAAAGCCTCACTCTTCGTGAAGGAAGTGGAGTTCGCGGGTCACGTGGTTGGACACGGGCAACGCCGTCCCATGACTGGGAAGCTGGCGTCCCTGCACCACTGGAAAAAGCCCCAGACCATCAGCGAACTCCGGTCCTTCATGGGGTTCTGCAATTACTATTCGGGCTATGTCCGGATGTATGCAGAACTCTCGGGGCCGCTGCACAAGATGCTGCAGGTGGGGAAGTTCGATGGCCGGAAGGGGAGCAAGAAGAAGCTTGCCTGGACCCCTGAGGCCGAAGATGCGTTCAGCCGCCTGAAGGAGCGACTCCTGGGGCAGCTGGGGCTATTCCTGGTGGACCCGGACAAGGGATTCGTGCTACGGACGGACGCCTCCGGCTATGCTGTAGGGGCTGTCCTCGAGCAGATCCGGGACGACAGGTCGCACGTACCCGTGGCGTTTTGGAGTCGAATCCTGGCCGAGGGCCAACGCCGCACCTGGACCGCGAGGGAGAAGGAGACATACGCCATTGTTTGTGCGCTCAGAAAGTGGTCTGGCCACATCCGATTGCAACCGGTGGTGGTTTATACGGACCATCAGTCCTTGCAGAGCTGGCACAAGGAGCACGTCGACACCCCCTCGGGACCGGCGGCAAGGAGGGCCCAATGGCATGAGACGTTCGCCAAGTTTGACCTCAGCGTGGTATACGTCCTGGGGAAGGACAACACTGTGGCAGATTGCCTCAGTCGATGGGTCTACCCCGCGGGCAAGGCTTGGATGGACATATCCAGCCATGCAGACGTCGAGGAGACCGAGGAGGCCAAGCGCATCATCGAGATGGAGAAGGCCATGGAGCAAGAGGGGGTCAAGTTCTTTGTGGTGATGGCAAACCGTACGGACCTGGCCAAGTTCCGAGGTGCCCGCGTCCAAGCTATTCGAGAGGAAACCCTCGAGCAATGGATGGTGGCCCCTGTAGAGCTAGTCAGGTCGGTGCTCATAGAGGACTGGTCGGATGACTATGCGGCATCCGAGCACTGGAGCAAGTACTGGAACGCTGTGAGCGCCCCGTTCAATGACGAATGGCCTGAGGGCTTGACCGAGGATCGGGACAAACCGTTCCTCAAGGACAAGCTATTGGTCCCTGAGAACCGAATGGAGGAGCTAATTGACCACTGGCATAACGCCCAGCTCATGCATCCTGGTCGGGACAAGATGCTGCAGGACCTGGAGTGGCGCTTCAAGTTCCCACCGGGGTACTACGCCCTCCTGGACGAGTACTGCAGCGACTGCGCCGTGTGTCGGGCTACGAAGAGCCCCAACCACTCCACGGCGGGCAAACCGGTGTATACGGCTATACCGGAGGCCCCTATGCGGTCCGTGGCCATGGATGTATTCGCCATGCCTGAGGTCACCGTGGAAGGAGAAACCTACGACTGTGTCATCCTGGCGGTGGATAGGCACAGTGGGTATATCCTGGCGGTTCCTGGCAAGAAGTCCAAGAAGAGAGACAAGAAGGACAAGCATGGAGTGGGGCTGCAGGCCAAGACCGTCGCTAATGCCATGATCAGGCATTGGCTGATGATTTTTGATGTCCCGGCTGTCATCTGCAGCGATAGGGGCAGTCAGTTTGTTGGGACGTGGTTCAAGACGATGTGCAAGCACATGGGCATTCGGCACGCCAAGACCGTGGCGTACCACAGCCGGTCGAATGGCTGAGCTGAGGTGGCCGGGCGGCAGATGTTCGAAAGGTTCTGCCAGCTGCACATCGACGAACCGGGCCGGAATAGGTATAATTCGCTGTGGAGAGTACTCCAAGCGTATCACGACCTTCCGGGGCCCACTGGACTGTCGCCCCATCGTATCCTGTTCCTACAGGATCGGGTGTCACGCACTCTCCCGTGGTTGAACCATGGCAAAGTGGCCCGGGATGCGGACGCCATGATGGCTGAGGCGGACGACACGGCGGCCAGGGTGTGCAAGGCACTTCAGGACGAGCATGAGAAGAGGGCCAAGTACTTCAAGCAGG
This sequence comes from Eutreptiella sp. 'Long Island Sound 2002', assembly GCA_964036045.1. Lineage (NCBI taxonomy): Eukaryota > Euglenozoa > Euglenophyceae > Eutreptiales > Eutreptiaceae > Eutreptiella > Eutreptiella sp. 'Long Island Sound 2002'. The sequence goes on along the minus strand of OZ038382.1, from coordinate 149,169,276 downwards.
AAAAGGTCCAAAAGTATGCTCTCCAAGACACCGTATGGGTGGAGCGGCACCACAAGGATGTCCTGTCCAGGCATCGGCAGGCATCATGGTATGTGCCGGGGGTGATCGTGCGGAAGGTCGGGCAGGATGTGTATGCGGTTCGTGTGGGGGATAACAAGATCCCGGACCGCGACCACACCCAGCTTCGTCCCCGAGCACCAGACCCCAGCGGATGTCCCGTCATCTTCGAGTTAACGGCCGGCGATGTGGACTCGGATGACGAGGGTGAGAACGATGACTTCACCGCCGAGAGGATCCTGGCGGACAAGCCGGACCCGGGGACGCCTGGGGAGAGGCTTTACAAAGTCCGTTGGAAGGGATTCGCCGCATCCAGGGATTCGTGGGAGCCTCCGAGCAGCTTTGTGCCACGGTCTGGATGGACTACCTGAAGAAAAAGAACATTTCTTTGGATGTCAAGGACGTGTTGGTCCATTTGGTGGCTGCAGTAGCACCGTAATGGATCCCCCTTGGCATTTTTGTTTGTTTCTGTGCTTGGGAGACGGGTGAGGGCGTTCATCCGGGGATTTCTGGGCCTTAATTGGCCATCTACCCCCTCCACTCGATCTCCACATATATATTTCAATGTGGTATACCTATTTAGGTCGACCGACGACGTCTCTCTATCTTTGATCCCCTTGGTCCATGTTGTAGATCAAGAGGAGACCGGATATGGCGTAGGGCACCGATTATGAGTGTCCTCACCCCTCCCTTGGGGCGTGGGGGACGCCTACGACGTGTGTGGGGCCTCCATGTGTCCTTGGGACATGGGGGGGGGGGTTCGAGCCCATTGGGGTCCTCCCGTCCTCTCTTCAATGACTTCCGAGCAGTAACAACGCTCTTGGAAGGGGGGTGAAGCCGGTTTGGACCCCCGTGGCCATCTTTGGGTCACTTGGGGTGTGTATCTATGTGCCGGCAAGCCGCCATTGGCTGATATCATACTCTCCCATCTATCTGACCTAACCTGATGTGATACTGTGCTAGGTTTGGCCATTCCGGCTATGAGCGGCCACATTCAGTACCGAAGCGCCGCCAGCTGAGATTTATATATCAGAATATCAGGAATCAACAGGGTTTTTTTATCATAATGTTTCCGTAATTTTTCAGTCTTTCGTTCTGATTGTCAATCTATCGGCGATTGTCAGTTGGCTCGCGATTTTGCGGTAACCGATTGGTTAACTGTTATTTACAGATATTTTGGCGGAAACTCCGATGAAGGGTCAGATTTCATCAGTAAGAGGGTTCGTTGCTTCCGCAATTTTCATATCATAATCTCGCAAAATTAATCCGATTTTTTCAGACTCTCAGAATCGGATTTTCGACTTCGACATCGCCGCACTTGATATGATGAATCTCGAGTGGTCACACATTTTTCCCCGATCCCGAATCAACCTTCCTTTCGTTATGTCCCTCGTTTTGCTTGGAGATATAGTTGAAAAAAAGTGATTCGTGAGGCCACTTTGAAGAATCATATCACCGGCTCACGGCGAGGTATACCAATGTCGAGAATTTGGTTGGAACTGCCTTGGTCTCAACTTGATTCAGGAAACATCAAACGCCTTTGGTGTGTACACATGCCTGGTGTAGCAAGGGATAATGGTCAAGAGAGTAGAAAGTGATATATAACTCTTGGACCGTGCAACCGAATAATTTATTGCGACTTTCGAGTGTACTGCATGAGTGCTGGGGTTGCATAGAAACTTTTCTTGGGTTCCTACGTATTTTTAACGTGAAGTTATGTCCATGGAGGGGCATGGCATACCATGGTGGGAGCCACCTTTTGAGGGTATGTGTTGTATGCATGATATGTGCTTCGATATGCTCACGCCCATGCTATATATCTTCGTGTGGCCGATAAGATGGGGAGCCACACGTGACAAGGGCCTTGCCCATGTCCTAATTGTGGAATTCAAAGCGCTAGACTAAGTCTACCGCGTATGTATTGCTCATGGTATGTTTGGCAAAGAGATCCATGAGTGCACTCCCATTTTCATGGGGCATGTAGATATGAGTGGTGAAGGTATGTCCATGCGCCCGATTGGGGATCCAAGTAGGGGAATTGTTTGCAAATGGTTCTGATCATTTGTATATTGAACCATGCGCGGATATCATGGGTGAGCAAAGAGATATACTATCATGACAACTTTGTATTTGGACATATTTTCATGTTTTTGTCCTCAATTTTTGCTCATTTTTGCGTTTTGTGTACTTACCTGGTCGGCAAACAGCAAGAAGCCTATGGAGAGGCGAACCATGGTATGTTGTTCATATGTTGGCATATGCATTGGAGTTGAACACCACCATATGCCGGATCGTGTACTCAATTTGGCTTGGCGCACGAAGGATTCAAGAATTGGTCTCAAGATCATGGGGTGACTTGGGCAGTGCGTGGCGCCCATATCCGAAGGGGTTTCGAGGGTAAAGTGGGGATGTACATGGGCACGAAAATTTGGTCTCTATCCTCCATGAATACTAGACTTCGATTCCATGCATACTCTGAGCCTTCGGATAAGTGGTAACTTCAGTTTTGAGCATATATTTGATATATGGCCGATATGGTGTGAATTGGCAGTTTTTGGCATGTTGTGAGTTCAAACTCATGGGGCATATCTCTAAGCCCATTCGACTCCAAGTCCAACCAACTATATGTCAGGGTAGGACATGGTCCAGAGTGCCACTCTAGCCCTTGACACGCCACCTCCCCCATTGGGCTACGATTTAGAGGCTTGGGAGTGAGCACATTTTTGGGGTTTGTGTAGTGACTTGTGACACATGGCATTCAGCCATCTCATTTGACGTGGTTCAGGGCAATATGTTGGTGAGTCAAGGGAATGTCTTGAGTCCAGGGAATGAGGGGTTTATGGCTGTGACTGTGTATGTCTACCTCTTTCCCCAACTTTGCTCTATTTGTGTTCATATGCCAATTTCAGGGCTTTCTTCCTTGGTGCAATTCTTGTACATGCCCGCCACCGTGGGACGACCGGTGTGCTGAACGGAAACCCGCAGTGTGGATTGGATTGTGGATTGGGTTATTGCTGTATTTGTGGGATCTGGTTGCTGTTCAGGGTTGAAGGAGGATTGTATTTGCTATATTTTCGGATTGTGGACCCTGGATTTTGAGAAATGCAAGCGCTGTTCCGGAGCGTGTCAGCAGGGGTAACAGGCAGAAGGGGCACAGCAGGGGCCGGTCCTGGTAGGGACCTTCTTTAAGACGCACCTCCTGCCTGGCGGCGGAGTCCCCCGGGTTCACAGGGCTCGGAGCCCCGTCCCTCCCCGGCTTCCCCGTTTCGCCACTCCCCGGTCAGTGCATCAATTCGCAGCCGTGGCTGCGGGCGCTTACCCACCGCGTCGCCCCCCTAATGCGTGGTCGCCCCGGGCGCCGGCGCCGCCGGGCCCGTGCTACTAGCTTGTCGCCAGTGGGACCCCCTTGGGTTGGCGCGGAGGCTGTCTAGCCTAGGGGTTGGGGCGTGGCGCAGTGCGCCACTACTGCCTTGGCGGGTGCAGTGCCTCGTCCGTGTGTGCGCGGCGCTCGCGGCCGGTTCGGGGGGCTCGGGCCGGTACCTGGTGTTGTGTCTCTCCCGTTTCCCCCATCCCGCCCCGCGTGTCCCGCGCTGCGTGTGGCGGGCCGTCCTGTCCGGGTGTCCCTTACCCTCGCTCGCTGGTACGCCATTCCACGCGGTCTGTTGCCCTTCTGGTAGTCCCCGTGTGCCCTTTGCGTGTGTGTGCGCTCGCGCTACCGCGGCGTCCGCTCCCCCCCCCTCTCGGTAGTGTGGCGTGCGCACCTCGCGCGGTCCGGGCACTGGGCGCTGGTAGGGCCGTTCCACGTGGTCCGTGCCCCTCCGCGTGTCCTGCCGCGGTCCCTTGCTTCGTCTCGCGTGCTTGGGGGGGGGGCGGTCCGGTCCCGGTTCCCCCCTACCTGGCTGTTGTTGCGAGGGGCGTCTGAGGTCAGGCACTCCCCCTCCCCCGACTGCCCGCCCACTGGGCGGGCTGTTCGGGTCCGCTACCCACGTGCTGTGGGCGCGGGTGTGTGGGTGTGGGGGCCCAACACTGTCCCCTTGGCCTGCATGCCCTGTGGGGGCTGCGTGCCGCGGGGTCGGTGTCGTTGGGGGGGCGTCCCCGGGGGGGGTGGCCTGCCACTGTTGTGAGGGGCGTCTGGTGTCAGGCGCTGTCCCTCCCCCGACCGCCCGTCCTCTGGACGGGCTGCCGGGGCCCCCTACCCACTGGCTGTGGGTGCGGGGGGGTGCGGGCGTGGGGACCCATCACCAACCCCACAGAGCGCGCTCTTGCGAGCTGGCTTTGCGTGCTGTGGGGGCGGCACGAGGGCGCCCGGGGAGGGACGCCTCCTGCCTGGGTGTGGGGCGTCCGGGGTCGGGCGCTCTACCACCCCCGACCGCCCGCTGGCTGGGCGGGCTGCCGGGGCCCACTACCCACTGGCTGTTCGTGCGGGGGGGTGCGGGCGTGGGGACCCGTCAGGGACCCCACAGCGCGCGCTCTTGCGAGCTGGCTTTGCGCGCTGTGGGGGCGGCACGAGGGCGCCCGGGAGGGGCGCCTCTTGCCTGGGTGTGGGGCGTCCAGGTCGGGCGCTCTCCCACCCCGGACTGCCCGCCCCCTGGGCGGGCTGCCGGGGTCCACTACCCACTGGCTGTGGGTGCGGGGGGGTGCGGGCGTGGGGACCCGTCACCAGCCCCACAGGGCGCGCTCTTGCGAGCTGGCTTTGCACGCTGTGGGGGCGGCATGAGGTTGCAGGGGGGGGGCGCCTCTTGCCTGGGTGTGGGGCGTCCGGGGTCGGGCGCTCTCCCACCCCCGACTGCCCGCCCTCTGGGCGGGCTGCCGGGGCCCACTACCCACTGGCTGTGGGTGCGGGGGGGTGCGGGCGTGGAAAACCCGTCACCAACCCCACAGCGCGCGCTCTTGCGAGCTGGCTTTGCCCGCTGTGGGGGCGGCATGAGGGTGCCCGGGGGGGGCGCCTCTTGCCTGGGTGTGGGGCGTCCAGGGTCGGGCGCTTTCCCACCCCCGACTGCCCGCCCTCTGGGCGGGCTGCCAGGGCCCACTACCCACTGGCTGTGGTTGTGGGGGGCTGCGGGTGTGGGGACCCGTCACCAACCTTACAGCGCGCGCTCTTGTGAGCTGGCTTTGCGCGCTGTGGGGGCGGCATGAGGGTGCCCGGGGGGGCGTATCTTGCCTGGGTGTGGGGCGTCCGGGGTCGGGCGCTCTCCCGACCCCGACTGCCCGCTCTCTGGGCGGGCTGCCGGGGCCCACTACCCACTGGCTCTGGGTGCGGGGGGGTGCGGGCGTGGGGACCTGTCACCAACGCCACAGCGCGCGCTCTTGCGAGCTGGCTGTGCGCGCTGTGGAGGCGGCATGAGGGTGCCCGGGGGGGGCGCCTCTTGCCTGGGTGTGGGGCGTCCGGGGTCGGGCGCTCTCCCACCCCCGACTGCCCGCCCTCTGGGCGGGCTGCCGGGGCCCACTACCAGCTGGCAGTTGGTGCGGGGGGATGCGGGCGTGGGGACCCGTCACCAACCCCACAGCGCGCGCTCTTGCGAGCTGGCTTTGCGCGCTGTGGGGGCGGCATGAGGGTGCCCGGGGGGGGCGCCTCTTGCCTGGGTGTGGGGCGTCCGGGGTCGGGCGCTCTCCCACCCCCGACCGCCCGCCCTCTGGGCGGGCTGCCGGGGCCCACTACCCACTGGCTGTGGGTGCGGTAGGGTGCGGGCGTGGGGACCCGTCACCAACCCCACAGCGCGCGCTCTTGCGAGCTGGCTTTGCGCGCTGTGGGGGCGGCATGAGGGTGCCCGGGGGGGCGCCTCTTGCCTGGGTGTGGGGCGTCCAGGATCGGGCGCTCTGCCACCCCCGACTGCCCGCCCTCTGGGCGGGCGGCCGGGGCCCACTACCCACTGGCTGTGGGTGTGGGGGGCTGCGGGCGTGGGGACCCGTCACCAACCCCACAGCGCGCGCTCTTTTGAGTTCGCTTTGCGCGCTATGGGGGCGGCACGAGGGCGCCCAGAGGGGGGCGCCTCCTGCCTGGGTGTGGGGCGTCCGGGATCGGGCGCTCTCCCACCCCCGACAGCCCGCTCTCTGGGCGGGCTGCTGGGGCCCACTACCCACTGGCTGTGGGTGCGGGAGGGTGCGGGCTTGAGGACCCGTCACCAACCCCACAGCGTGCGCTCTTGCGAGCTGGCTTTGCGCGCTGTGGGGGCGGCATGAGGGTGCCCGTGGGTGGCGCCACTTGCCTTGGTGTGGGGCGTCCGGGGTCGGGCGCTCTCCCACCCCCGACTGCCCACCCTCTGGGCTGGCTGCTGGGGCCCACTACCGGCTGGCTGTGGGTGCGGGGGGGTGCGGTCGTGGGGACCCGTCATCAACGCCACAGCGCGCGCTCTTTCGAGCTGGCTTTGCGCGCTGTGGGGGCGGCACAAGGGCGCTCGGGGGGGGGGCGCCTCCTGCCTGGGTGTGGGGCGTCCGGTGTCGGGCGCTCTCCCACCCCCGACTGCCCGCCCTCTGGGCGGGCTGCCGGGGCCCACTACCCACTGGCTGTGGGTGCGGGGGGGATGCAGGCGTGGGGACCCGTCACAAACCCCACAGCGCGCGCTCTTGCGAGCTGGATTTGCGCGCTTTGGGGCGGCATGAGGGTGCCCTGGGGGGCGCCTCTTGCCTGGGTGTGGGGCGTCCAGGGTCGGGCGCTCTCCCAACCCCGACTGCCCGCCCTCTGGGCAGCCTGCCGGGGTCCACTACCCACTGGCTGTGGGTGCGGGGGGGTGCAGGCGTGGGGACCCGTCACCAACCCCACAGCGCGCGCTCTTTCGAGCTGGCTTTGCGCGCTGTGGGGGCGGCACGAGGGCGCTCGGGGGGGGGCGCCTCCTGCTTGGGTGTGGGGAGTCCGGGGTCGGGCGCTCTCCCACCCCCGACTGCCCGCCCTCTTGGCAGGCTGCTGGGGCCCACTACCCACTGGCTGTGGGTGCGGGGGGATGCAGGCGTGGGGACCCGTCACCAACCCAACAGCGCGCGCTCTTGCGAGCTGGCTTTGCGCGCTTTTGGGGCGGCATGAGGGCGCCCGGGGGGGGCGCCTCTTGCCTGGGTGTGGGGCGTCCAGGGTCGGGCGCTTTCCCACCCCCGACTGCCCGCCCTCTGGGCGGCCTGCCGGGGCCCACTACCCACTGGCTGTGGGTGCGGGGGGGTGCGGGCGTGGGGACCCGTCACCAACCCCACAGCGCGCGCTCTTTCGAGCTGGCTTTGCGCGCTGCCGGGGCGGCACGAGGGCGCCCAGGGTGTGGGGGGCCTCCTGGTTGGGTGTTGGGCGTCCGGGGTCCGGCGCTCTCCCACCCCCGACTGCCCGCCCTCTTGGCGGGCTGCCGGGGCCCACTACCCACTGGCTGTGGGTGCAGGGGGGGTGCGGGCGTGGGGACCCGTCACCAACCCAACAGCGCGCGCTCTTGCGAGCTGGCTTTGCGCGCTTTGGGGGCAGGATGAGGTTGCCCGGGGGGGCGCCTCCTGCCTGGGTGTGGGGCGTCCGGGGTCGGGCGCTCTCCCACCCCCGACTGCCCTCCCTCTGGGCGGGCTGCCAGGGCCCACTACCCACTGGCTGTGGGTGCGGGGGGGTGCGGGCGTGGGGACCCGTCAGCAACCCCACAGCGCGCGCTCTTTCGAGCTTGCTTTGCGCGCTGTGGGGGTGGCATGTGGGTGCCTGGGGGGGGGGCGCCTCTTGCCTGCGTGTGGGGCGTCTGAGGTTGGGCGCTCTCCCAGCCCCGACTGCCCGCCCTCTGGGCGGGCTGCCGGGGCCCACTACCCACTGGCTGTGGGTGCGGGGGGGTGCGGGCGTGGGGACCCGTCACCAACCCCACAGCGCGCGCTCTTTCGAGCTGGCTTTGCACACTGTGGGGGCGGCACGAGGGCGCCCGGGGGGGGGGCGCCTCCTGCCTCGGTATGGGGCGTCCAGGGTCGGGCGCTCTCCCACTCCCGACTGCCCGCCCTCTGGGCGGGCTGACGGGGCCCACTACCCACTGGCTGTTGATGCGGGGGGGCGCGGGCGTGGGGACCCGTCACCAACCCCACAGCCCGCGCTCTTTCGAGCTGGCTTTGCGCGCTGTGGGGGCGGCATGAGGATGCCCGGGGGGGGGGGCGCCTCTTGCCTGGGTGTGGGGCGTCCGGGGTCGGGCGCTCTCCCACCCCCGACTGCCCGCCCTCTGGGCGGGCTGCCGGGCTGCCGTGCGTGTGCGTGCCCTGCTTGGCCGGGTCGGGCGGGCCGGCCTCCCGGGCGCGTTTTGGTGCGCCTCACCTTTCCTTTGGCCTTTCTTGCTTCGCTCTTTGCTTGTTCGGCCCCCTCCGGGCTGGGGTTGCCTTGTTTGTGGTTGTTGTTGGTTTTTTTTTTTGTTGCTCTTCCCCTTCTCCCCCTCGCTGCGCCCCCGTTGTGTCCTGCTTTGCGTGTTTTCCGGCCCCGGGTGCCTTGGGCTTTGGCGTCTTGTCCCCCCCCCTTTCCCCCCCCCCCTGTGCGCCTCGTTGTCTCCTGCTTTGCCTGTTTTTCGGCCTGGGGTGCCCTGGGCCTTGGCGTCTTGTTGCCCCCCCCCCTTCCTTTTTTTCTTCTTGCTTTCCGGTTGCCTTTGGCCTCTGCGCCCCCCCCCCCCCTTTTTTTTTCCCTGTCCTCCTGCGCGTCCGCTGTGTGTGTTCTGGGGTGTCGTGCTGTGTGTTCCCTGTCCTGCCCGTTCGTTGTGCTGTGTGCGTCGTCTGTGCTGTTTCTGGTGGCTGGTGTTGTTGGTTCCTGGTGTCGCTGCCTTTTGTTGGGGGTCTGCTGGTGGCTCTGGTTGCCCGGCGTTGTCGTTTGGTGGTGTGTGTCGGCTCTGGTGCCCGTGTCTGGTCTGGCCGTCGCTGGGCGTCCTCCCTGTGGTGTCCCGTTCCCCTGAGCTGTGTCCTGTGGCGCTGTGCTGCCTTGTGGTGCTGTGCTGTGGTGCCCTGTCTTCTTTTTTTTTTTTCGTTTTTCTCCCTGCTGGTGGCACTGGTTTCCTGTTGTTCCCCTTTTGGTTCTGGGCTCCGGGCCGGTTCCGGGTCGTTTCTGTTTCTGTGCTCTGCCTGTGCGGTGCTGTGCTGGTGTGCCTGCGCCATTGCTCTCTGTTCGGTGCTCTCTTGCCCTTGCGGGGCTGGCTGGTGTTTTGTGTTGTTGCCTGTTGCGTTTGTGTGTTTGCTGGGCCTGGCTGTCCTCTGTTGTCTCCTGGTGTGTCCTAGTGGCTCCTCGTGTCGTGTCTCGGTGGCGTCCTGTGGTGTGTCCCTGGGTGCTGTGCTGCGCCGTGTTGCTGCGCGTTGTGCTGCCTGGCGTTGCGTTGTTGTGCGCCGTGTTGTTTCGTTTTGCTCCGTTTGGTGCTGCCGCGCGCTGTGTTGTGTCCTTGGGCGCTGTCCTTCGTCTTGGGGTCCTACGCCTTCTGGCGCCGTGTTTTGTCTTGTCCCCCCGCGCTGTGTGTGTTTTGCTGTGGTGTGTCGCTGCGTGGTGTTGTTCGCCGTTGTGCTTTGTGCCGTGTGCGCCCTGGGGTGTCGTGTTGTGCGTTTCTTGTCGTCTCCGCCCTGTGCGGTGTTGCTGTGTGGCCCGCTCTCCCTCGGTCCCCTGCTTCCCTGTGCTGTGCCCCGTGGTGCTGTGCTGCCGCGTGGTGCCGTGGTGTCCTGTCCTGCCGCCTTGTTGGGTTTGTTGCTTGCGTGGGTGTGGTTGTACCTACTTGAAAAACCGCTGCAAAATTTCGTGAAATATTTTTTTCCTCTTTTTTTGGCTTTTGAAGATAAAATTAAATTATTCACGACCGAACACACTCGCGTGCAGCAAGACCATGTTTGCTGCTGTGCCTTACGTGCTACCCGTCTTTCTTGATATTCTCTGCCTTGTTCTTGTGCGTGGCGTCGTGGAGCGTGTTGGTGTCCATTGCTAAGGGTTAACCGCGTTCCCCGAGGGCCGCCGCCTGCGCTGCAGGGCGAGGGGAAGTGATGGGCACGAGGGTGGGGAGGGAGGTGCATGGGGAAGAAGAAGAAAAAGGAGGCAGGGCGCGACGTGAGGGGTTGTGGCGAGTTAGGAAAATTTTCTCGAGTTTTACGCGCTTCTCGCGACGCGTTTTTCTTTTCGCCTATAGCGAGTTAGACGACAGCAAGGACAGCGTTGGGGTCCTACAAGCGTTACGGTGCTTACGGCGTTAACTATTCACCTATTTTATGTCGAAAAAATCTTTCGTCGCGTTTTTACGCGTTTCCCAGCGCGCTTCTTGGCCGAAGCGTTTTTTATGCTAATTAGCTTTATTTGCAGCTATTCAGAAAGTTGTTTCGCCGTATTTTACCTATCTTTTTATTTCGCTCTGGGACAGGGGCCCAGCGCGCGCGACCCAGGTCGTACGAGCTCTCTAAGGCCATCTAACAGTAGATCATTGCCCTTGTATGGGTGCCGTGGAAGATGACTAAGGCACGGCCACAGCAGCCAGGGCTAGAGACCGGGACCCCCAGAGGACACGGGACCACGGCACAGGCCCCCAGGGAGGTCACCCCACGGACACCTACCCGACCCACCAGCCCGAGGGGCACACCCAGACCCCCACGGCATGGACCCGGCGAGCCACCCACACCTGACCGCAGCCCCCAGCCACCAATCAGCCACGCTCCGACCTGCACTCTGCACCAGGACACAGGCCAGACTAACCTCCACCGACCCACCACGGCACAACACGTGGCAGCACGGCACACCGGTCCGCAGCGCACCACAGTGCAACGCAACACGACAAGGCAACCCAGAGCACAACACGCCACAGATCGACGCGACGTGACGCGGCACAGAGCGGCACACCACGGCGCGGCATGGCGCAACACGGCGCGGCCCAGCAGGGGGCACCGCAACACAGCACGGACCGACACGAAGCAGCACGTCAAAACACGGCACGACGCAGCACGGCGCACCACAGCACACCACAACACCAAGCAAGGGACGCTAACCAAGGGTCTAATCAAATCAAGCCACCGCACACCCTGGAAGGAGCCGCACCAGCCCGCCACACACTAGCAAGGGGTCACCGCGCGCCCGGCAGGCACGGTGGCGGTCCACCCACACAAGCCGCCGCCAGAAAGTTACAACCGGCACCCCGGAGACGAAAGGACACGGCTAACCCAGGGCCACACGAAGCCGCCTGGCACAACCGCCCACCCGGCAGGGCCAGAACCCAACCCGGCCGGAAGGTGCGCCCAGCCTAACGTGTACAGAGCCCACCCGACCCATGTGGCCGGGGCACAGCCTGGCAAAACGCAACCAGCAACAGCAAACCGGAATGCCACGCAGGATGCCGACCAGTGCTTGCGCCAGCCCAGGGAAGGCAGAGGGAGGAAAAGGCAGACCCCCCCCCGAAAAAAAAAGGGGGGGGGCGCGGGAACGGCCCACAGCCAGCACACCGCCCACAATCACCACAAGAGGCGGCCAAACACTCCACCCAGCTTGCACCAAAGACAGGACCCCCCGAAGGCGCGCTCGGGGACCAGCCAGCCAAAACCGGCAACACCAAGCCGAGAGCAGCGGCCCAGCGGGAGGAGGGACACCCAAAACACGCGGACACACACCACGCTGGGACGAAAAAAAACAAACAACAAACAACGCGGCCCAGAAGCTGACGCAGATTCGGTATGCCTCCCTGCTGGCCAACAAGTGGTTTATTGAGAGGCTCGGCAACAGATCGTCGGCAGGCCGGCAACAGACTGGCAGGCCGGGCCGCAGGCGCCGCAAAAGGGGACGCGCAATCCCCGTGCCAGCGTCAGATCACAGAAAGAAGGGCATGTGCCGCCCGCAGACAGTGCAGTGTAAATACCTTGTGTGTTTTTATGCATTTTATTATTGCATTCCGTCCTCCCTGTATTTTGCGGCTCAGAATTTGTGAGTCTGGACAAGGCCCGTACAAGAATTTGTGCAAGACTGAGCCAAATCTGCTTCAAAAGGTCTTCATGCACAATGTCTTATGCTGATGGAGGACAGCGTTGGAGGGTTTTCAAGAAACTGGACTGGTTCACGAGTTTTGGAGAAAATGCAAAAGGAGTATTTGGTCAAAAATCGACATCGCAAAGGTGAAGGTTTTTCGATCAGTTGACTGAAAGCAGCAGAGCTCGGGCAAAAGGCAACAAGGCCGGCGGTGTCAAGGAGGGTGTCTAGCGTGAGCCCCAGCAATCCGTTTCAAAGCGAAGGGATGGGGGGACAGAGACCACGCGACCCAAGAACGGGACAACCAGCGACGGACACCACAAAGCCCCCCCCCCAAAAAAACCAAAGGGGGGGGGGCAAACCCCACCAACGGCAACACCCGCACAGCCCGGAGCCACAGGCGGCCCCCCAGGAAGGGCGGGGGCAAGCGGGGCACACGCACGACCGCACACACACGCCAACAACCCAACCAAGAGGTACGGGGCGCAGCGGAAACCAGAGCCCAGCACACACACCCACACAGCACACCCCATCCAGGAAAAGCGGGGTACAAGCGGGGCGCACACACAAACAAACACGCGCTCCAACACCCCAGCCAGGAGTGGCGAGGCGCGGCAGCAACCCAGGCTTAACCACTCCCCCCCGCACAACAACACACCCCCAACCAGGAGGTGCCGGAGACCACGCAGGACGGGCACTCAAGCACCCACACACCCCAACACCTCCCCAAGGAGAGGCGGGGCGCAGCCGAAACCCGGACCCCAGCACACACGCCCACACCGCACACCAGGACCGGGAACGGCGGGGAGCAGGGGGAGCGCGCACACGACCACGCACGTCCCAAAAAGAGAGGGGCAAAACCACAAACCGTACCCAAACACACCCACCCAGGACCCCAGCCAAGGCTGGCGGGGTTACCGAAACCCAAACCCAAGCACAACCCGGACCCAAGCACAAACGCCACACAACAGTAGGAAACCCAGTGTCCATAGCCCGGGCACTGAGGCAGGTGACCCGGCCAAACGAGGTCCGGAGCCCGGTGGTAAGGCTGCATCCTAAGGCCTGCGCTGCCTTGGGACTCGAGGCGGAGCGTGCGACACCCAAGCGCCTCGGAACCCCAGTACCAAGAACATGCATGCATGCCTTGGGAACAGGATACGCTGGAAAATCTGGTGAACCTCTAGGGTTCCGCTCAAAGGAGGGAACGTGCGCAAGCACGGGGGCACACCCTCCCGGCGAGACAAGCACGTCACGCTGGCGGCGATCAGCCCTCCCGGTGTTGCCCGGGGCCGCTTTGTTGGGGCCAACAGTCAGGTCTAGCGGGATGTAAGCCGCCTCCCCTCTTCATGCGCGGAGCCTCTTCCTGTCCGTCACAGGGGCGACGCCAGGGGAACCATGGCGCGCCTCTCCACGACCGAGTGCACCTACCTACCTACCTATACATCGCCCTTTGATTGTATGTTTTGTTCATAGTACTCCTTACGCTTCCTAAATTGCATTTTCACCTTGCAAACAGATTCTTTTTCCACATCACCACATTCATGTTATAATTTCACGGCTACAAAGGCTACAAGCATTTTTTTTGGATGCAATGCCTCTTTGAAGGCCATCAAACAATAGAGCATTGCCCTTGTATGGTTGCCGTGGTTCTTTGTAGCGCACCAAGGCCGTTTGTAGCCCTTTTTAGTGTCAAAAGTCAGGAAGAATGTCCATGCATACGAGCGAAATGCACGCACAAAAGATACATATCCTCACGGCAATGCGACATAGAGGCTTTGAACATGGTACAATATGTGTTCCATCATGGTGCTATCACCATACGTCGCCCTTTGATTGTTTTGCTTGTTCATGTTACCCCCTATGCTTCCTAAATGGCATTGTCACCTTCCGAACAGGTCCTTTCTCTACATAACCACATTCGTGTTAGAACCTGATGGCAACGAGGGCTGCAAGCATTTCATTTGAATGCAATGCCTCTTCAAAGGCCATCTAACAATAGAGCATTGCCCTTGTATTGGTGCCGTGGTTCTATGGAGCGCACAAAGGCCGTTTGTAGCCGTTTTTAGTGTCAAAAGGGGGGAAAAAGGATAAAAATCGCCTATAACTTTCCGGCTGGTGAGGGCAGGGGACCAGAAATGTGCTCAGGATGTTGAGTATGCTTAGTTAAGCAACCCCATATGCTCAGTTCCTGAGTTCCTTGGAAGGTGCACCCCAAATCAACCAAACAAACTATTTACGCTCGCGTCGCTGCCGCTGAATCGCGAATGAATCTGCGATTACGGGAAATTTTTAGTGAGTGCGATGCCAGATCAGAAATGCATTCTCCAAAAGATTCAAATTTTAAAAAATCGACTTTGCAGTCCTGTAGAGATTTCCATGCTCTTTGCAAAAATGCCCAGATACTGAGTTATGTGACAAAATGATATTTAAAATCATACGTGTTGGTGTCGACGTGGTAGTTCATGTACCAAATCGAGATGTCGTTGGTGTTCATCAGCATCCTTCGAGAAGACGAGAATGCCGTCGATGTACACCCATTCGAAAATCCCCAAGTGGTCTCGAAGGACATCATTCACGACGCGTCAGAACGTCGATTGCGCGTTCCGGAGGCGGAAAAGAGCATAACAACCCATTCCAAGGCGCCAAATTGTGTGTTGAAGGCGGTTTTCTCGACATCTTGATAATGGATTCGAATCTGATGGAACCCACTGACAAGGTCTCTCTTCGAAAATACGGTAAAACGCCTCAGTGTACTCAATGTGGATTGGATTCCAGGTAAAGGATATATGGATCTCGGACAGTTCGCGTATTCAACGCTCGGTAGACGACGCACATACGCCATTTACCTTTCGCTTTCTTCACCAGCAGGCAACCCGCTCCATATGGACTCAAGGATGGTCCAATTCGGCCAGATCGATGTAACTTGTCAAGCTTTCGTCAAAGTTCATCGAAGTGGCTCGGGGGCATTTTGTAAGGGTGTGCCCTTTGGTGGATCGTCTTCCGAATAAAGGCGTATTTGATGATCTCTACGAGGTCGATGCGCAGGTATGTCTCCGAACTCCGCTTTCTCCCGGTCGTAGAGGTCTGCCCATTGGTGTATTCGAAGAGGCAACTTGCGTCCAACGGGGTCAAGCCTGTCATCGTTACTGTCTTCTTGCCTCTGGTACATTTGATCGACCGGCACTGCGGGTCGAGGCATGCAGCACGGAAACACTTGATCACTGGTGATATCAGCTCGACGGATCTCCCGTGTAAGGTTCTGCATTGAAATGTACTCGATCTCCCTGTCGCTGCACTCCTCATCGGCGATACCATCTTCCGTTTTGGACTCATCGAACGTGCCAGGGACACTCTGGGCGCTTGTCGACGAGTGTAAGAAAGATGTCCTTGATTAGTGCCCTAATAGTGTTGATGAAATCCTGCAGGTTTTGATGCTGGAAAACCAAACGAAAGCAGCAAATGGACCAAGAACGGGATGTGGATCGAATCACTGAATAGTGTTGAAATCAAGTGTATTACAGAAGGGCTGCAGATAGACAATGAAGGCTTAAGTACAAGGATTCAATCGCGAATGGATAAAACAAATGATTTTTATGTGAAAACTGGCATAACTCTGGCCTCCGAATTAGCCTCAAGCACTTCATGTGCACTTTTTTGGATGAAATGGGGTTGGTTAGGAATTTGGGGCAAAGGAGTTAGGCTAGACACAGAATATGACTTGGCCAAGCAACTGAAGTCAGAAACAGTTAAAAAGTAGAACCACAATAAGTGGTAGAAACAGTTGAGTATAAGGGGCCTTGGGGTGGGAGACCACCAAGTTGAACTTCCAAGGCCTTAGGCATGAAATGCCTACTTCATTTCGGTGTAACCCCCATGAAGGAAGATACCTCCGCTCAGTTGAGTGGTACGGGTGAACTTCATGGGGGGACTAGGGTTATAACCCTAGTTACTTTGACAAAATGTACTTTAAGCTTCAAAAGAGATAGAAAAATACTTAAGTAAGTCTTAGCATCAACAACAGGATTTTAAGGGGGGCTTGGCCTGGATCAAGTCCTGCAAGAAAGACATGGCAGTGACGTTTTCTTACTCCCCCCTGGAGTACGAGTTCATCAAGCTAGTAGGACCTGGAAAAAGGCTCAAATGTAGCCAACGTTACCTCAGAAAATGCATCAAACCTACCAGAAAACATTCCCATCGGTTCATAAAAGCCTATCACACGGTACGTACCCTCAAAAAACAGTGTAATGTACCGTGAATGATGTGCCTTCGATGGGGCATTCCTCAAAAGTCGCCAGCGTGCGGAAAAAACGTTTGGCAAAGGTTTGGGGGTAGTGGGGTATGAACCCAGGACTCCCTCCCTAGAGCACACATGGTTGCCCACTGGGTCACAGTCGAACGCTCTAATGCAGACGGCTATCACTGTATAAAAAGCGTTTTAGTAAACCTCCCCACCAAGGGCCAGGGCGGAGCAATACTCCCAATGGAGGACACAAAGCTCCAGGAGCTGAGATCAATAGAAAATGGAACCGACAGGGAGTGAATCCTGTGGTTTAGCGGAAGGGGCAGCGGTTCAAGAAGTCCAATCGCTAAAAATGGACGAAACGACGTTAGAAATCATCATTTTTAGACTAAAACCTAAAGTCGCAGACAAGCGCAACAGAAGCGGACTCCAAAAAAGAGTTGCGAAAGCGTAAGCGGCTCAAGAAAAATGAGGTATGAGCTGTAGCTTTTAAAGTTTTAAAAGAAATTTTTGCACAGTTGCACCAAAAAATTTAGAAACGTTAGGAAAAAGTGTTGAACAGCAACTCACACCACAGGACAGGTGGACAGCCCACCTCTCAGGTATGTCAGCCTCATTCCACACGCATGCATTGCTTTCGTGTTGGTTGTTTCTTTAAAACGCTAGGGTTGTCACCGCTGTGTTCGTTGGGGGTTCGGGTGCTCACTTCCATCCCATGAGACCCACCGCTGGGGGTATTTTTTTCGAAGGAAACCTTCGAACGAAGATTATTTCTCCGAAGGAAGAACATCTTTGACCTGTTCGAACGCCTTTGGGGTGGCCGTTTTGCTGCAAACATTATGATTAAATGCTCAACACAGGTATTTCTGAGGGTTTGGTTCTTTGGATTCAGCCTGCAACCACCTAAATGCCCTGAAAATGTGTTTTCGCAATGTGGTGGACTTTTTTTTGAACGAACCTTCGAATGTTCGAACGAAGATATTTTTCGAAGAAAACGACGCGGCGTTTACAAATGCACATACAGGCAACAACAGAACCGCACAACCACCAGTGTCCCTGTCCAATGTAGCTTTCTCAGTCCTGGCTCACGACTCACTGCCTGACACTTGTACTGCAACCTCGTCTTTCTTTTCCGTATCCTCTTTGTCTCCCTCTCCTGCATCTTCTTCTTCAGGCTTGCCACCACTCTTCGTTGGCGTCTTTCTCTTCTTCTTTGGCCTCTTTGCCTTCACTTCCTTCTTCCTGGCACTTGGAGCTGGCACGCCACCGGTTGCCGACGCCACTGCCGCCGCTTTTTTGCACTCTTCCTCTGTTGCGTAGCTTCGGGCCGCAACACAATACTCTCCCACGGAATGCCACATGCACTGCAGGGACCCAATAGATTGTACCGGCACGGCCCTGTTTGGTCTTCTGCTGCAGGATGTCTCTGGGTATCTCCGTTCGCCAGGGGCGCCATTTCGAAATCGGCGCTCCTCCCCACGCTCCCCACTGGTCCTCTTGTTGGAGGGGAGGCCATGCCCACGGCAGTGCCCCTCGGTCTGGAATCTGTGTCTTCTGAGTTTCGTCTTCATCGTCATCATCTCCGGAAGGCGGCTCCTCCTCCTCATCTCCGGAAGGTGGCTCCTCCTCCTCATCCTCTTCAGTCTCTTCCAACTCCTCACTCTCCGAACTCTCAACCGGCAGCAGCTTTGCCTTTTTTATCGGAGGTTGCTTAGCCGTTGGCTTCGCTCGCGGTCTCTTCTTCGGCTTCTTTGTCCTCTTGTAAGACGAGAGAATCTCGGCAAGGTTCTTTGCCCGTCGTCCGGACACAACGGGTTGTGGATCTTTGCCCCGCACACCAGCACTGGTCGTCGATGCTTTTTTTTCGGTTGCCTCAGGGGAATGCAACGTGGAACCGCCCTGGCTCAGGTTGACCCACGTTGGCATCGACTTCACCTTTCTGCGACCTCATTCATGGTTTTCGAGTGCTTCGAGTACCGTCAGTGCTCTCGCAGGCCTCGTTAGGACGTCGTTGAGCAGGCCTCCCGCAGTCACGGTCGTCTCCATTCGATGACTTGGTAGCTGAAGCTTCCACCTGACGCCAACGGCGCTGGTTTGCGTTGCTGCAACCTGTGGGCAGTGGAGCGGTAAAAGACTTCGAATACAATCTTCGTTCGAAGATTCGAATGTTCGAACGAACGTTTTTTTCTTCGAACGAAGAATGGTTTTCGAAGAAGAACCCACAGGACGCATGCATGGACAAAGGCGCTCAGCTACAAGGTAAATGCGGTACCTCCCATTCAGGAATGTCCCCTCCCATGTGGCCATGCTGCACTCCTGCTGCGACTGCTACCTGGAGCAGCGTCTGCCACTTTGACGGTGTTGTGCTTTGCACTTGTTGTACTCCCTCGGCTTGCTGCGCTCCTTCGTCCGACTGGGCTGCCTCACCACCACCCCGCGCCTGAGCGGTGACCTTGACGCCTTTCAAGCGGCCCGTTGATGTAAATTTGCCCCACCCTGGGGGCTCTGAGGAGGGGAATCTGAGCATCACGGTACGGTCTTCACGCCAGCTCTCCACGGCTCTTCACGGCAGTTCACCACCACGTAATCCGGATCATATTCTTCTGAATCCTGGGATCCGAAATCTAGCGGGTCATCCAAACGGCGAGAAGGGGATGGTGGCGGCTCCAAATCCGCTGAACGCTGCGGCGCTGGGTGCTGAGCCAGTTGTGTACTACTCTGAGAAGGTGTTCCTGGCGATGATCGTGACGCTGGGGCAGAAGTTGGGTGCGCCTGAGGCAACTCCTGAGCACAGCGCGAAAGATTCGAAAAATATCTTCAAACGAAGATTCGAATATTCGAACGAAGAAAAATCTTCAAACGAGAGTTCGTTCGAGGATTCGAAGATTCAAACGAAGACTAAATTCGAAGGACTACAACGCATGCCTGCAGGGCTTGGAGAATAACACATACTGCCACCAGTCTTGCGACATCGGCCATGTCTTCCTCTGTCAGCACCATTGAGCGGCGTCGTCTATTAAAGATTCCAACAATGCAGCGTTTGGGCAAGAGATCGGGCGTGTTGTACCGTGAGCTACAATATGGGAGTGCGTGTACATGAAGGCATGCTCCATGGTTTGTAGTAGAGCAGAGAGCTGGTAGTCATCTGTGGTGCTGCCCCCTCTGTTTGTGAACCGCAAGTAGAAATCCTTTAGCTTGGCATTCGTGGTTTCAGCCAAGTCCTGGGTGTACATCCCAAGCCCGTACGGTGCTATCGCCTCTAGGATTCTGGGCACATCGAACTACAAGATTATCAGATAATTAGAACGGGTATCGGGCAAACAGTGTGCGCGAAATTCCCAGGCCGCCTGCCGAAAGTCCGCTGGGAGGTCAATGTCGATGCGCTGATGGGTGCGATAGAGCCGTTGCATCACATCCCGCAACCTCATGACAGCCTGGTTACCCAAGTGCCCGTCGGCCAACCCCAAAACATGAGCAGTACAATCCCATATAAAAAAAACGCTTCGTTCCTTTTCCATCAGGTCTACAAGTTCCACCTAGCTGCCAACCACACAGAGCAATCTTCAGCATGTTATTGATAGCGTTGCGTGCTTCCCTGCTGGCGGACAAGCATAGCCTTTCCAAGTCTTCCCCAAGCAAAGCACCAATTCGCATAAGCATATGAGGAACAGAAATCATGGCATGGTGTCGTGGTACTTGAAGCAAAGGTTTTGAAGCGCAGCCACGAGCTCCCTTGCAGACAGGGGTCTTGCCAAGTCGGGACGCACCACCGGTGCGCGTTCTGCGCCGGTGACAGCCCAGGTACCGTCTCTTGAGAGGGTTCCAAAGGCCCAAGTTCTGAACTGACAGTATATACCAATGCTCAGTAGGTCCCAAAAACGTCTTCAAAAACGGTAAATCTCCGCCCAGCATAACACTTGCCGCACAGCGTGCGCCCTTCACGACGACGGATCGCGTAGTTATGATCCGCTGCAGGACCTAGTAGCGTGCAAAGCAGAATCAAAATTTTGTTCGAAAAACACGTTCGTTCGAAGGAAAAGCTTGGTTCGAGCGGTTGAAGGTTCGAACGAACGCAATATTCGAAGAAATAACACACCCTCAGATTCTTTTTCGGGACCCGGCGCAAATCCTTCAGATTGGAGTCACCACAGTATGCCAGCTCTAAAACCGAAATGTCTGCTGCATTCCGGGCAGAATGCTAATGTTTTCGCATGCGAATGGTAAGCTGAGTCCAGCTTACAGCCGCTACAGGATAACCATTGCCACTCACAATGAAAACCAACCCATCTTTGCTGGGCTGTAGAGTTTCATAGAGGCAAGGCTGTGTGA
The DNA here is from genome assembly GCA_964036045.1 of Eutreptiella sp. 'Long Island Sound 2002'. Taxonomy (NCBI): domain Eukaryota; phylum Euglenozoa; class Euglenophyceae; order Eutreptiales; family Eutreptiaceae; genus Eutreptiella; species Eutreptiella sp. 'Long Island Sound 2002'. The sequence goes on along the minus strand of OZ038382.1, from coordinate 149,148,763 downwards.
AAAGGTAGTTGATCCAGTGATCAAACGGCCAGGAGACATTTTGGATGCCAGTTTTCTTCTCGATGTGGCCAACAAGGTGCAGGGGCTCCTGCATCCTTTTCCAAGCCAAGTTGACTCTCCGGCTGCCTGGCATTGGTTTCTCAAACCTTAGGCCAGTCTGTTTGTACCATACATCCGCATGCTTGGAAATAAAGCGCGATAGAACCCGAATGCGGCGTCTAGGGATTCCCAAATCGAGAAGCAAAGTGACTGCTTCATCAGGCGAGCCTTGAGCATCTCTGTGCCACCGTAGAAGTTGATTCAATCTCTGCTTGTCAGCGCCTGGGTTGACTCGTGTGTAGATTGAATGTAAAAGCTGGCGTCCCAGGCCGGAGGAGGAGAAAAATTGCACAAGCGCGTCCTCAACGTCCTGGCTATAAGCATTCTTCCTGCCCACCGCGTTTTTGAGCGTAATTCCAAGTTGCACCATTGGTCAAACAGTGACACCCTTAAAAAATACAACAAATCAGATGAAAAAAACAAAAACTCTTCTTTCTGGCACAATTCTGCTTCTTTCTGGCACAAATCTGCGTCTTTCTGGCACAAATCTGCGTCAATTGCCTGTCAATCTGGTGCGCGCGCTGCTGTCGCTGCGCTTTTGCGGCAATTCTCCCCAGCAGCTTGGATTCGATTGGATTTGATTGAATTGCGATTAAAGCAAATACAATCTTCGAATTCGAATCTTCGTTCGAAGATTCGAATCTTCGTTGGAAGACTGAAGTTCGTTCAAAGAAAATACCCCCCCCAGTGGGTCTCATGGGATTGCTCTGCGGACGTCAAAACTGAGATGCAAGGTATGCGAATTGAATGGAGCACGTAACACGCACGTAGGGTTAGTGTATGCGCTGTGCTCGCGATGCATGTGCCTAATTCAGGCATTCACACGCTGTGTTGCTTTCCCTGTGCCCCCATCCACCCTTCTCTTCTCTTCACAGGTCAGTAAAGAAAGTGCTTGCTCGTGTTCGTGGTGCCGTAGCGCTAAAATAGGGTTGTTCAAAACGCTTAGGCTTGTTTTGCGCTGTGCAGTGCGCCATTCTCTCCCCTCTCTCTGCAGAGAACAAAGTAAGAAGAGCGTGCATGACACACAATGCATTAATCGATTAGGGTTGTTTATAATTGGCCGTAGGGTTGTTCAAACGCTTAGGGTTGTTTTGCGCTCGTGTTACCTTCGGCATTCACATGATGCCTGGTGAGTAAGGTAGTCAAGCCCAGGGAAATATGTCCTTGATTAGTGCCCTATAGACTTTGATGAAATCTTGCAGGTTTTGAAGTTGAAAACCCAAACCAAAGCAGGAAGTAGAGCAAGAACAGGATGTGGATCGAATCAATGAATAGTTTTGAAATCCAGTGTAACACAGAAGGGCTGCTGATAGACAAAGCAGGTTGAAATACAAAGATTCAATCACAGATGGATAAAACAAATGATTTTAAGTGAAAACTGGCCTGACTCTAGCCTCCAAGTTAGCATCAAGCACTTCATGTGCACTCTTTTGGGTGAAATGGAGCTGGTTAGGAATATGGGGCATAGGAGCTAGGCCAGACACAGAATATGACTTGGCAAAACAACTGAATTCAGAAACAGTTAAAAGGTAGAACCACAATTAGTGGTAGAAGCAATTGAGTATAGGGGTCTTGGGGTGGGAGACCAACAGGCTGAACTTCCAAGGCCTTAGGCATGAAGTGCCTATTTTGTTTCGGTAAAACCTCCATGAAGGAAGATACCTCCGCTCAGTTGAATGGTAGGGGTGAGCTTCATGGGGGGCTATGGTTATAACCCTAGTTACTTTGAGAAAGTGTACTTTAAGCTTCGAAAGAGAGATAAAAAGATTTAAGAAAGTTTGGCATCAACAAAATGGTTTTAAGAGGGGCTTGGCCTGGATCAAGCCCTCCAAGAAGGACATGGCAGTGACCTTTTCTTACTCCCCCCTGGAGTACTAGTTGATCAAGCTAGTAGTACCAAGGAAAAAGGCTCAAATGTCCCAAAATTCCCTCAGAAAATGCATTGGACCTACCAGAAACATTCCCATCAGTTCATAGAAGCCTATCACACTGTACGTACCCTCGAAAAACAGTGTAATGTACCGTGAATGATGTCCCTTCGATGGAGCATTCCTCAAAAGTCGCCAGCGTGCGACGAAAGCCTTTGGTAAAAATTTGGGGGTAGTGGGGTTTGAACCCAGGACTCCCTCCCTAGAGCACACATGCTTGCCCACTAGGGTACAGTCGAACGCTCTAATGCGGACGGCTGCATAAACAGCGTTCAAGTAAACGTCCTGACCAAGGGCCAGGGCGGAGCAACACTCCCAATGGAGGACACAAATCTCCAGGAGCTGAAAAAAATAGAAAATGGAACCAACAGGGAGTGAATCCCATGGTTTAGCGAAGGTGTTATCGATTTAAGAAGTCCAATTGCTAAAAATTGACGAAAAGACGTTACAAATCGTCATTTTTAGACTAAAGTCTAAAGACGCAGACAAGCGCAACAAAAGCGGACTCCAGAAAAAGGGCTGCGCAAGCGTAAACGGCTCTAGAAAAAGAAAGTATGAGCCGTATTTTTTAAAGTTCTAAAAGAAATTTTTGCACAGTTGCATCAAAACTGTTATAAACTTTAGGAGAAAGTATTGGAAATGAACCCACACCACAGAGTAGGTGGACAACCCACCTCTCAGGTGTGTCAGTGTCACTTCACACGCATGCATTGCGTTCGTGTTGGTTGCTTCGTTCAAACGTTAGGGCTGTCTTTGCTGTGTTCGTTGGGGGTTCGGGCGCTCATCTCCTTTGCTCTGCACAGGTCAAAACAGAAATGAAAGGCATGCGAAGCGAATCCAGCGCGCAGCGCGCACATAGGGTTAGAGTATGCGCTGTGCTCGCGATGTATGTGCCCAGTTCAGGCATTCACACGCTGTGTTGCTTTCCCTGTGTCCCAACTCACCCTTGTCCTCTCTTCACAGGTAAGAAAAGAAATTGCTTGCTCGTGTTTCGTGTTGCCGTAGCGCTAAAATAGGGTTGCTTAAAACGCTTAGGCTTGCTTTGCGCTGTGCAGTGCGCCACTCCCTCTCTTTTCTCTGCAGGAAACAAAGTCGAAAGAGCATGCATGACACACAATGCATTAATCGCTTAGGGTTGTTTCTAGTTCGCGGTAGCATTGTTTAAGCGCTTAGGGTTGTTTTGCGCTTGTCTCCTCCTAGGCATTCAAATGATGCTTGGTGAGTAAGGTAGGTAAGCCGGGGCGGAGCTCACCTCCTGGTTGAGTCACGCTGTGATTGGTTGTGTTGGGTAAGATTAGGAGAAATAAAGTGGAATGAGAAAACCTGTGCATACCTGTGCATGCATATGACGCATTAAAGGGTAGGCCACGCGTATTGGGCACGGTACAACTGTTGTTTAGGTTACTCAGGACTCCACCCCATGTTCTATAAGAGAACGGGTGGAGTTCCTTAAGCTTGCTTGCTTGTACTTGGGTTTGAGGACAGTGTATTATGGGGCTACCTGAAAAGTGTATAATACGTGGAGGTAGTCTTGGTTCCTCAGCCGCAAACCCAAGGTAGGTAGGTAGGTATCTTTGGTAGCTCGGGATGCCTCCTTTGACAATGCAGGAAGAAGGTCTTACCAAGGGGACGTCCTGTCCCTCCCACTTCCCTAGTTCACGTGCCTCTTAAGCCGCTTCCGCAGGTGCTTGGGAAGGCAGTGTCGCGGCCACCCAGTCCAGGGGTCCCAGGTGGGAGGGTGTCCCCACATGTGTCCATGGGTAGGGCCACATGCCCCCTCCTTTGGGCGGCAGCTCTCGGGGCTGCCCGACCGTGAGGAGTATCTCTCACCACAAGGGGTATTGCTCCCGCTAGTCTACGGTACGACCGCCTCACTCTTGTGGCTTGAGTTGCGGGGCCTCTCTGCTTGGCAGGCGACCTCCTCCTGGACTGTGTACCAGCTCGCCTGTCAATGGTTGCTTCCATGGCTCCGGGTGACGTTTGCCACGGTCCCCGATGCAGCCTGGCCGGGCCTGGACCAGTGGCCTTGGGGGACCGCCCCTGCTGCTGGCCCGATGGGTCGGCTGGGTCGCCCCAGTGCGCCCGACCCATGGGGTGTTGGTTCTTCCCTGTCCCTCGGCTGCCCTACGTGTGCACGTGTGTGCGGTGTCCTGGGCCACTTGGCTCCTGTTCGCCGGTGTGCCCGCTTGGTGCGTTGCTTTGCTTGTGCGGTGTCCTGGGCCACTTGGCTCCTGTTCACAGGTGTGCCCGCTCGGTGCGTTGCTTTGCGTGTGCGGTGTCCTGGTCCAATTGGCTCCTGTTCATCGGTGTGCCCGCTCGGTGTGTTGCCTGTGTGTGCGGTGTCCTGGGCCACTTGGCTCCTGTTCACCCGTGTGCCCGCTCAGTGTGTTGTGTTGCGTGTGTGGTGTCCTGGGCCACTTGGCTCTTGTTCACCGGTGTGCCCGCTCAGTGTGTTGCCTGTGTTTGCGGTGTACTGGGCCGCTTGGCTCCTGTTCACCGGTGTGCCCGCTCGGTGTGTTGTTTTGCTTGTGCGGTGTCCTGGGCCACTTGGTTCCTGTTCACCGGTGTGCCCGCTTGGTGCGTTGCTTTGCGTGTGCGGTGTCCTGGGCCACTTGGCTCCTGTTCACCAGTGTGACAGCGTGATTTGTTGTGTTGTGTGTGCGGTGTCCCCGGCCACTTGGCTCCTCTTCACCGGTGTGCCCGCTCGGTGTGTTGTTTTGCTTGTGCGGTGTCCTGGGCCACTTGGCTCCTGTTCACCGTTGTGCCCGCTCGGTGTGTTGTTTTGCTTGTGCGGTGTCCTGGGCCACTTGGCTCCTGCTCACCGGTGTGCCCGCTCGGTTTGTTGCCTGCGTGTGCGGTGTCCTGGGCCACTTGGCTCCTGTTCACGGGTCTGCCCGCTCTGTGCGTTGCTTTGCGTGTTGGCTGTCCTGGGCCACTTGGCTTCTGTTCACGGGTGTGCCCGCTCTGTGCGTTGCTTTGCGTGTTGGGTGTCCTGGGCCACTTGGCTCCTCTTGGCCGGTGTGCCCGCTCGGTGTGTTGTTTTGCTTGTGTGGTGTCCTGGGCCACTTGGCTCCTGTTCACCGGTGTGCCCGCTCGGTGCGTTGCCTTGCGTGTGCGGTGTCCTGGGCCACTTGGCTCCTGTTCACCGGTGTGGCCGCTCGGTGTGTTGCCTGCGTGTGCGGTGTCCTGGGCCACTTGGCTCCTGTTCACCGGTGTGCCCGCTCAGTGCGTTGCCTGTGTGTGCGGTGTCCTGGGCCACTTGGCTCCAGTTCACTGGTGTGCCCGCTTGGTGCGTTGTTTTGATTGTGCGGTGTCCCGGGCCGCTTGGCTCGTGTTCACCGGTGTTCCCGCTCGGTGTGTTGTGTTGCGTGTGTGGTGTCCTGGGCCACTTGGCTCCTGTTAACCGGTGTGCCCGCTCAGTGTGTTGAGTAAGAAAAAGTCACTGCCATGTCTTTATTGGAGGGCGTGATCCAGGCCAAGCCCCCCTTAAAACCCTTCTGTTGATGCTAAGACCTACTGAAGTATTTTTATCACTCTTTTGAAGCTTTTTGTACATTTTCTCAAGGTAATTAGGGTTTTAACCCTAGCCCCCCATGAAGTTCACCCCTACCACTCAACTGAGCGGAAGTATCTTCCTTCATGGAGGATATACCAAAATAAAACAGGCATTTCATGCTTTAGGCCTTGCAGGTTAAGCCTGATGGTCTGCCACCCCAAGACCCCTATATGAGCAGGAGTTGCTTGCGGGTCTCGTCGCGCGATCACAGCAGAAGAAAAAAAAGAAACCAAGAAGAAAGACGCACAGCCAGAAAAAATGAAGCGAAAAATCGTCTTTTCCGACCTCAGAAACCCCCCCAAAAGTTTTACGCCGCTGTTTGGCGAGGTCGCAAAATTTAGGACACTCACAAAAAAAGGAGAACAATAGAGTCGCGACGGCGAAGAAGCTGAGCGTTGCTTGCCCCAAACCACCTAGCAAAGTGCGTGCCCTAGGCGCTAGGGACTTGTGCGCGCCCCAAAACAAAACACACACAAACAACAGCAACGCCACCGTTAAAACGCGACCGAAGGTTTTCCGGGCTTGATAAAGTGAATGGTTAACGCCGTAAGCACTGTACCGAGCTTAGGATTATAACACCGTGCCTCTTGTCCTCTAACACGCCGTATAGGTAAAGAAAAACGCTTCGCGAGCGGCGCGTAAAAACCGAAAAAAGGATTACTAACACGCCACACACTCCGTCTTGCACTCTTTCTCTTCCTTTGTCCTTCTCCATGTACCTCCCCACCCACCTTTATGCCCATTAAGACACGCTTACTCTTGGGCGTCGCAAAAAACAAAGAGTCCACAAACCAAAGAGTGAGTAGCATGTGCCGCCATACATGCATTAAGACGCGCTTACTCTTGGGCGTCGCAAAAAACAAAGAGTCCAAGACATAAAGAATAAGTAGCATGTCATGAATGCATTAAACAAACACGCCTACTCTTGGGCGTCGCAAAATACAAAGAGTCCGCAAACCAACGATTAAGTAGCATATGCCGCCATGCAAGCATTAAGAAACGCTTACTCTTCGGCGTTGCAAAAAACAAAGAGTCCATGACATGAAGAATAAGTAGCATGTCATGAATGCAATAAGCAAACACGCCTACTCTTGGGCGTCGCAAAATGCAAAGAGTCCACAAACCAACGAGTAAATAGCATACACCGCCATGCATGCATTAAGACACGCTTACTCTTGGGCGTCGCCAAGATGTAGGAGTCCAGGAGGGGAAGAATAAGTAAGACACCATAGGAAGCAATGTGTAAAGAAAAATGTGTAAACAAAAACAAAGAGACAGCAACGTCGCTGCAACGGTATGGCACACGCGAGCACACACCCACACCCACACCGCACACACCACGCAACACACCGAGCACGCACACCGGTGGACAGGAGCCAAGTGGCCCAGGACACCGCACACAACACACAACACACCGAACAAGCACACAGCACGCCGGTGAACGGGAGCCACGGGGCCCAGGACACCGAACACGCGACACAACACACACCACGCGGGCACACCGGTGAACAGGAGCCAAGTGGCCCAGGACACCGCACACACCAAACAACACACCGCACAGGCACACCGGTGAACAGGAGCCAAGCGGCCCAGGACACCGCCCACACAACACCACACACCGGGCGTGCGCACCGGTGAACAGGGGCCGGGAGGCCCGGGACACCGCACACGCAACACCGCACACCGGACACCACACACACCGCAACACAACGCGGCACCAGAGAACACGAACCAAGTGTCCCAGGACACCACACACACAACACAACACACACCACACGAGCACACCAGCACAAAAAGGCCCAAAGGCACACGCAACACCACGCACAGAGCGTGCACACCGGTGAACAGGAGCCAGGAGGCCCAGGACACCGTACACACAACACCACACACAGAGCGTGCAAACCAGTGAACAGGAGCCAGGAGGCCCAAGACACCGTATACGCACCACCACACACAGAGCGTGCACACCGGTGAACGGGAGCCACGAGGCCCAGGACGCCGTACACGCCCCACCACACACAGAGCGTGCACACCGGTGAACAGGAGCCAGGAGGCCCAGGACACCGTACAAGCAACACCACACACGGAGCGTGCACACCGGTGAACGGGAGCCAGGAGGCCCAGGACACCGTACACGCAACACCACACACAGAGCGTGCACACCGGTGAACAGGAGCAAGGAGGCCCAGGACACCGTACGCGCAACGCCACAAACAGAGCGTGCACACCGGTGAACAGGAGCCAGGAGGCTCAGGACACCGTACACGCAACACCACACACAGAGCGTGCACACCGGTGAACAGGAGCCAGGAGGCCCAGGACGCCGTACACGCCACACCACACACAGAGCGTGCACACCGGTGAACAGGAGCCAGGACGCCCAGGACGCCGTACACGCAACACCACGCACAGAGCGTACACACGGGTGAACAGGAGCCAGGAGGCCCAGGACACCGTACACACAACACCACACGCAGAGCGTGCACACCGGTGAACAGGAGCCAGCAGGCCCAGGACACCGTACACACAACACCACACACAGAGCGTGCACACCGGTGAACAGGAGCCAGGAGGCCCAGGACACCTTACACACAACACCACACACAGAGTGTGCAAACCGGTGAACAGGAGCCAGGAGGCCCAGGACACCATATACGCACCACCACACACAGAGCGTGCACACCGGTGAACAGGAGCCAGGAGGCCCAGGACACCGTACACGGAGGACCACACGCAGAGCGTGCACACCGGTGAACAGGAGCCAGGAGGCCAAGGACACCGTACACGCACCACCACACACAGAGCGTGCACACCGGTGAACAGGAGCCAGGGGGCCCAGGACACCGTACACACAACACCACACACAGAGTGTGCACACCGGTGAACAGGAGCCAAGCGGCCCAGGACACTCACACGCAACACCACACACAGGGCATGTACACCGGTGAACAGGAGCCAGGAGGCCCAGGACACCGTACACGCACCACCGCACACAGAGCGTGCACACCGGTGAACAGGAGCCAGGGGGCCCAGGACACCGTACACACAACACCACACACAGAGCGTGCACACCGGTGAACAGGAGCCAAGCGGCCCAGGACACCGCACCCGCAACACCACACACAGGGCATGCACGCTGGTGAACAGGAGCCAGGAGGCCCAGGACACCGTACAGGCGGCACGACACACCACACGAGCAACCCGCCCCCAAAACGAACCAAGCCCACGCCGCCCTGCAGGAAAGAAACACCATGTCAGGCCAACCCAGCGGGTACGAAGAGGGTAGGCAGGCAGGGCAGGCCGCCGAAGAGGGACAGAGGGACAAGGCGGGGAAAGCGAGAGGAGAGGAACCAACCCCCCCCCCCCAACGTACACACACCCCACTGCCGCGCACCGGGCCGCAGCCGGGCGCCAACAGGGCCCGCCATGGAGCCAAACGGGCCCGCCAGAGAGAGGGTGTGTCCCCGCGCCTGCGCAACAGCACGCCCGGGCAATAAGCGCGCGCCAGACGCAGGCCAAGCAGGGCAAACGCGCAGCAACGCATGCCAGCACGCACCACGGCACAAAACACGACATCACCACGGCAAACACCCACACCTGACGACGAACGAGCCGCCAAGAACAAGTCCAAGCCCCGCAGTCCCCACAGCGCAACAGCTGCTGTCCGAATGGACGTGTGTGCGCCCGGCAGGCTACCCAACCCCTGCCGGCTACGAAACAGCCGCCATCCGGACGGACGTGTGTGCGCCCGGCAGTGAACCCAGCCCCTGCCGGCTATGAACCAGCCGCCGTCCGGATGGACGTGTTTGCGCCCAGCAGGTTACCCGACCCCTGCCGGCTACAAAACAGCCGCCGTCCGGACGGACGTGTGTGCGCCCGGCAGTGAACCCAGCCCCTGCCGGCTATGAACCAGCGGCCGTCCGGATGGACGTGTGTGCGCCTGGCAGTGAACCCAGCCCCTGCCGACTACGAAACAGCCGCCGTCCGAATGGACGTGTGCGCGCCCGGCAGTGAACCCAGCCCCTGTCGGCTACGAAACAGCCGCCGTCCGGAGGGACGTGTGTGCGCCCGGCAGTGAACCCAGCCCCTGCCGGCTACGGAACAGCTGCCGTCCGGAGGGACGCGTGAGCACCCGGCGGGCACGCACTGCCTGCCGGACGGGCTACCGGACCACCGGGCCAGCGCCACCCGGAGGAGTGAGTGCTCAGTTATCGCAAACCACACGCCCAACGGTACCACACCCAACACCAGCCGCAATGACACACCATCACCACCACCATACACGCCCACCCGCCACCACACACCCAAGGCCCATCATTAGGGCCGCCCGCCGACACCACAACCACCAAGCAGTCCAGCCACAACAACCACCACCACCCAGCCCACACCGGCCCGACCACACCCGCCACCAGCCAGTCACACACGTCAGAGAACCCACCATCACGCCCGACCACACCGCGCAGGCGACGCACCCACATCCAGCACCCAACCCGAAGCACCCACAACGGCACCATCCACACAGAGCATACACCAGCCACGCACCATCAGACAACACAAGCTGCCCACCAAGTACACGTTTACGCGCGCACCCGCACCCAACCACGCCCACCAAGCGCCCAGCGCACCGACCCCCACCACCACCGCCACACACAACGGCACAAACCGCACACAGGCAGCCACCCAACGCCGGCACCAACTCCACGGGCAGAAAGGCAGACAAACCGCCGCCATCAACACACCCGCACCAACAAGCGCACCTAAGATACCCGGCACAGGCCACACACACCGAGCGCCACACCACCAGCTGCACCCACCTCCGGCTGACCTGGCCACACCGAAGAACCCAACATCGCGCCCGGCCGCACTGCCGCCCTCTCCTCTCCGCCAGCCTCTCACCAGCGGCACCGCCACCCAAAGCATCACCAACAACACCCTCCCCCCCGGCAGCACTCACGACGCCGTCGCCAGGCACACCACCATCCACCCCGCACCACACCTGCAACACCCCCACGCTCAACACCACCCACAGCGCCCACACCGGAAACTGCCAACACCGCTGTCCCACCCTTATCACCTGCAGCACCGTCACCATCGACGTCGCCAGCGGCAGCACCATCACGCCCTACCACACCGCGCGGACGACACGCCCACAACCAGCACCCGACCCCAAACACCCACACCGACACCACCCACGCCGACCAGACCCCACACCATCCACGCAAAGCACACGCCGGCCACGCACCACCAGACACCACAAACCGCCACACGCACGGCAACAGCGCACCCGCCGCCCACAGACCCCCGGCAACCCGCACCAAGTACACACCAACACGCGCCCCCGTACCCAACCACGCCCACCAAGCGCCCGGCGCACCGACCCCCACCGCCACCACCACAGGCACAGGCAACCGCCCAACGCCGGCACCGACTCCACGGGCAAATAGGCAGATGAACCACCTCGTCGGCATCACCAACAACACCATCACCCGATCCACCACCTGCGGCACCAACGCCACCATCGCCCCTTGCACCAACGGCAACCCCCCCTCCAGCCCCCCACCCCCCTTTCCCAAACACGTCACCTACGGCACACACCGGCCTCACCGTCACCCGGTGCATCGCCTGCGTCACCCTCGCCATCGGCACCACCGACGACACCAACGCCCACAGCACCCCCAGCACCACCCTACGCAAGGACAGTACCAGCGGCGCCACCAGCTGGCACACCACCTGCAACACCCACATCAACATCGCCACCACCCATGACATCATCCGCAGCGCCCTCACCATCGACGTCACCTGCAGCACCCTCACCGCCGACATCACCAGTTACGCCACCACCCACTCCACCACCTACAGCGACCACCGGAGCCGCAGGCCCCCCCAGCGCCCGCCCCGTCACGTATGACACCATCAGCGTCACCAACCCCGTCGCCGCCCGGCGCATCACCTGAAGCACCCACGTCAACATCACGAACCCGTTTCGACGCCTACCGCACCCCCCCTGTAGGCGTCACCAGCATCTCCTCCACCCATTGCATCGCCCACACTGCCCCAGCCCAACCCACGGCGCCTTCGGCGCACACATACCCGACACCCACACAAACAAGCCACACCCACGCTGCCCACCAACCCATCAGCCCACGCCATGAACACACCCACACGCACGCCCACGCCTGGCCACACCACCCAGGCCCTACCCAGGAGCCGCGACCACCCACGCAAGTGCCACGCCTACACTGCCGGCGCCCTTGAAACCGGAAGCCTGGGGGCCGGCGCACACACAGGGAACCCAGAGCGCAACAGCCACCCGACCCCCGTCCCCCACGACACCCACGCCCACACCGGCGCCGGCACCGGCACACATCCACACCCACGCACAGCACCCCAGCCTGCCCCCCCCCCTAAATAAAAAAAAGCAAAACAAGCCAGCGAAAACAGAGGAGCAAGGGAAAGACTGAGGAAGAGATCGCGGAGAGAGCAGAAGGCAAACACGCAAGCCCACACACGCGCCCCCCCCCCCCCCAGCCAACCCGACCCCGCATGTCCCGCACCCTCCCAGGAACCGCCAAGCCCAAAACCACCCCCCAGGCACCACCACAACAGACCACCATGAGGAGCCGCCGAGGACGACACACGACACACCGCCGCCGACCACACGGACGACATCGACACAAGCCCCACCCCCACAACCAACCGCACCCCCCTCTGCGGCGCGCCAACACACAATGGTGCCCCCATGGATGCGGTACACCCCAAAAACCCCCTTCAGCCAGCCGACCAGAGACCACCACGGGACGCACCAAGGGGACACCGCGGAAGACCCACCCACAGCGAGGCCCCGACACCCGCTACCGGCCGGCAGCCTACCACGGGCCCACCCCACACCCGAGCAAATAGCCCCCCCCCCACCGTGGAAACGATACACCCCAGCCACACACCGCCACTCACCACCCGCGGGCGCCGCAACGGGGCCACAACACGCCCAAGATGCCGCGACCCACCGACCCGCGGACCCCGCAAACGCAATAGCCCGCGCGTGGCTCATACACAACGCTCCCCGCACCACTGGGCCCACTCAACGGTGGGCCGACACCCCGAAGCATCACACGACCACACCCCCCTGGTTGCGACACTCCAGTCCCACACATCCCGCCCCAGGGAACCTCAGGCCCCACGCCACACCGACCCCGCACAGCCCACGTACTGACACACGCCAGCAGGACGACCAAGAGACCGCGCGGGGCTGCCCCACACCGCCAGAGGACCAGCCATGGGCGACAGCCCACCCGACCAGACCTGGACACGGTGCCCCCTCCACCAACCGGGAAGGCCACCACACAACACAACACCACCATACCACACCGCACCTCCCTCCCCCACCCGGGGACATGGGACACCACAGCCCAGAAACACAGGAACGAAGCCGCGCCACGCCGACTCCCCACCCCACTGGCACCACCCCTGGAAACCCCGCACACCTCACGCCAGCTCAACGCCAACCACCGGCCACAACCCAAACCGCACACAGGGGCAACACCGCCGGCCAGGACAGTCACCAGCGAGCAGCCACAGACCACAACCACGCCAAATGGCGCGCTTCCCCGGACACCGGCGCACAACCCTGCACCGGCCGCCGCACGTGCCCCGAGCACCAGCATCACACGCCCACCGTGCCATGAAGCAGCACCCCAACGCGTGAACACACACGATGACCCCATGGCCCTGGACATCGACAGCCTGCTAGAGCTGGAGCTCCAACACACGGAGGACACGGAGCATCATATGGACCTCAACCCGCCGGAGCTCGAGCCCGCAGCAAGCGCCCCTGCGGACCCCAGCCCGCATAATGCCCCCGCGCGCCCCCCCCCCCCGCGAGCGGGCGCCCTGGACGCACCTGTCCAACGCCCTGCGGCGCCACCACGCCACCCACGAAGCCAGCAAAGGGCCCGCCGAGTACCAGGCGTCCCTCGAGCACGACCTGCCCGACGTCACGGGGCCGGGACTCCACGGGTACACCACCACCCCCCCCCTCCAGGCACCCCCACACCAGAATGGAAGGATAAGTACGCCGTCGACGTCACCGACATGATGGCATACGTGGAAAACGTGGAGGACCCGGAGCAAGACACCGTCCTCAGCCTCGGCGCCTACCACAGCTGGAGATGGGGCCACCAGGTCACCCTCCACCGACCGCAGGACGGACCCCACCAGTGGTCCCCAGAGCAGACGGCGAAGTGGGACATCGTCCTCCAACTCACCCCCGAGGGCTTCTACATCCTCACACACAGCGGATTACCCGACGCCACACCCAATGCACAGGCGCTGCCGCTAGCCCAGCCCCAGGAGGACGACGCAGACGCACCCCCCCGGAGGAATGTAATTGGGACCCCCCCACAGCCACCACCGAACGCATGCCGCACCGGCTCACCAAACGTCACCTCCCCCACGACTACCATGCCACCAACGACTCGCGGGGACGCCGCACACTGCCCCTGCAGTGGGCATCACCCAAAGGCACCTTCACGTGGGGGGAAATCCTCCCCGGCACCGTGGCACTCACGTACCTGTGGCTCCGGGACGCAGAGACACACACACAACCGCCCGGCACACACCTCCTCCTCACCCTAGAGGGAGAGGCCGCCGTCGAAAACGTCCACACAGCAGAGAGAGAGGACTACGTGAAGGCGAACGCAGACACCGCAGTATGGCTGCACGCTCAGGAGCACACCACACCCCCCACCGTAGTACCGGGGTCACACCCCTGGCACGTGGTCATCGTGCGACTGCCCACAGGGGCAGACACAGGAAGCGCCCAACAGGGATGGGTGGACAGGTGGGCACACGTGTGCACCTCCCTGCACGAAGGGCTGCACAGACCCTCCCTCACCAGTCACACCCTCGAGCCGGCCCTCACCACGGCCGAATCCCACACCGGGGCGCCCCCTCCCAGCGGAGTCTGGGCCTACATGCGCACCCCCCACCGCGAGGCAGCGGAAGCCCTCAAGACCGCCATCTCCAACCACCAGGGCCTCGTGCACACCCCCCACGATAACACGCAAAAGGGCTACACCCTATGGTGGCACCACCCCGCACCAGAAGGGGGCCTGCAGCCACCAGCAGACCAGCCTGGCATCGGCCCAGACTTCACAGCGATCGCACACGCCGTCGCCGCCATGGCCGAGCAAGTTGGGGCGCCACCCCAATGGGCACCGTCCATCATCAAAGAAACAGCGGCACGCCACGGCCCAGCTTTTGCAAACTTCCGGGGACGCCCCATTCATCCCACCCTACCGGACCTCGACCTCCCTGCCCACGATGCTTGGGCCGTATACATCCTCGTGCCCCACAACACCGCGCCCGAAACGGGGGACGCGACAGCACGCATCACCAAACAACTCCCCAATACCGCACTCCACTACGACATACCAACGCCAAACGTCATCGTCACCCTCAACACGGGTCGCAACCACTACTACCTCCAGGCCACGCATGAGCACTCCCCCGTCACCATATACACCTTCACCACCTACCCTGGCCTCCAGCCACCGCAACCCCACCCGCGCCCGGCATGGAAGCATCCACTACACGTCCCCCGACCCCGCGCAAAAGGCCCACCCACCACGCGCCCCCTCCCGCCGACAGCACCGCCCTCCACACAGCCCGCAGACGGGCCGCGGCACACCACCAAAACCACCTGCTCCCGAGCATTAACGCTGGACCCGGCACTGTCACCGAGGCCACCCACAAAAGCACCTTGAACCTACTGGCCCGCAAGCTACGCCCCAAAATGGCACTGGAGGACACACTCTGGATATACTATGGCGAAAGCCGCACGGCACGGGTGGCGGACCTCCGCACCATCATCCCCCGCCACATGCAGCGCGCGGTAGGGCCCTTCACCGTGTACGCGGTACCGCACCCCATAACAGCCCAATGGACCCACTGCAACCCGCGGTGCGCGCTACCATGCGCAGGCGCTCTGCAGCAACCCCTGCCCACCCCTACCTACAGGGGGGGCATATACCTCGGCACTATACCCGGGGACCCACACCCCTACCTCCTGCCCGCAGCGGACCGCCACCACGCCATACCGCTACACCTTGTCGAGCACCTGGCGGTGGGACCATCCCCCTTCCAGAAGCGCCCCCCCCACACCCCATCCGACGGACGCCCGCCAGATGAGCCGACGCATGCCACACCTGGACCCAAACGCGCCATCGCACTCCTCACCCTAAAGGCGGAAGCCACCATCCCCCCAGACCTGGAGGGGGAAAACCACCTCATGGTGGAAGGGCTGACGGAACACGTCCTGATCGCAGCCATGTACGCCACGGCGTCCGCCTCCCGCCTCTGGGAGGACCGCCCCTCCCCACCTCTAGCCCAGGCAGCGAAGGACGCCCCCGACAGGGGCCCTACCGCCGAGGACATCCACCAATCCCTCAACATGCGAGCACCCCCAAAGACCCACCCCTAAGTCCGCCGCATCCAGCTCGTCAGCTGGGACGCCATGGACACCCCCCCGACCACCACGGAGGTCCACATCCTCAAACACCGGGACACCTGGTGGACGGTGGAATGAGACGACCACGGCAAGGTCAGACGGGCAACGGCACACGCCCCCGACGACGAAGTCCCGCCCCCACCACGCGGAGGGGACCGCTTGCGACTCGCCGCACGCATCCCCCACGCCCCAGAGGCAGCCTGGGAAGCGCTGCTCTACGCCCTCTACTGGGCGCAGGGGGCGCCAGAAGGCCCCCTCCCCCCGGAACGCACCCCAGCGTGGACACGCCACGCCACCCGCTACACGGCCCACATGCGCCGCCACGGGGCAGGCACCGGGCACCGGCTCCTCACCTGGCCGACAGACCCGCCTGACGCCCTGCAGGAGGCCGAGGAAGTGCTTGGCCTCATGACCAAGCAAGTGTTCCAGCTGAAGGACCCCGTCCCCACGTCCAAGCCCGACGTCCCAGCTGCCCGCGAACAGCCCGTGTTTGCACCGGGCCACGCACCCGTGCAGCAGCCCCAGGGCGCACCTCCCCAACGGGGACAACCTGGGCCCGGCGCTGCCAAGGTGCGCAGAAGCGCAAGGCCCCCGCACAGGCCAAACCCGCGCCCAAGCCAAGAGCCAAGTCGAAGAGCTGGACCAAAGAGGAAGCCGCTGCCCTGTATACCGAATACGCCATTGGTACCCGGGTGCAGCTGCCCTTCGAGTACGCCACGGCCGCGGGCCCCTCCAAGTGGATATGGGCCGCAGGGGAGGTCAAGCACCGGTACCTCGTCACCGGGGACCACCAGGGGTTCAAGATCCACGTCAAGTGGGACCCGGCCACCCCCAACGACAAGAAGGTGGGGCGCACCATCGAACTCTGGCGAGACCGAACCGGTCGTGAGATGGTCCCCATGCAGCTGTGCACCCCGACGCGGAGCACCTCACCGGCACCGAGTACACAGGCGAAGTCCACAATGCATGGCCCCTACCCCAGCCCCAGAAGCGGAACCGCAAGGTACCCGCAGCTCAAGGCGTCATCGACCTCCTCGACGCCTGACGGGGCCAGGGCCGGACACGGCCCGCCCCCCCAACTACCGGTCCCCAGAAACCGGCACCTGCGGAAGCCCACGCCCGCATCAACATCCTCAACGAGCCTGCGGTCACCTACGACCCCACCAAGGCCGCCACACTGCAAGCCATGCGCGGGCCACACCCCCAAGGCGCAGACCTCCTGGGGTTCCTGGAGCAAGCCCTCCGCAGAGCGGACCAACCCGAACCAGCACCGATCCTGGACCCGGAGGGGAACAAATATCACGCCCACTGGCGACGGGGGGTGCCCCTCTACCACAAGACGTCGGTCACGGTGCATGCCCACCCCGACCTCGGGGTGGATGGTCGCCTCGGGGCGTACGAGTGCGTGGGGCCCGAATGGCAGCTAAACGTGCTACTCACGCATGTTTCATTCGGGGAGGAGACCACGGACTTCCTGGACACCCTGAGCCTGGCGTACCGCCGACTCTCCCTCCTGGCACCCACGATCATCATAGGCGACCTAAACGCCGCCCCCATCGACGACGACCGCACCGGCCCGGCCACAGCCAACGACATAGCTGTCTGAAACGCCATGCACCAACTGGGCCTCACCGACCTCACGGCAGGACTCACCGGCACACCCTCCAATTACCCCCACCAAGCCGGCACCCACCCATCCCGCATCGACACGTGCTACGGGGACCCAACCACGATGCGCGTCCACGAAGCAGCCTACGGGGACCTCCCGCCCACAGGCACGGGCAACCGACCCCTCTACATCGACGTCACCATCCCCAACCTACCCCCACCCGCGGCCGGCCTGCCAGACGACACCCTCCCACCCACACTGCAGTTCCCGGCCGAGGACGACCACGGCGCCTGGCACAGGTATAACAGGGCCCTACACGCCATCCTGCGCCGCCCGGATGCACCGACACTCACCACCGCCATGCGCCGGGCGGCACAAGCATGCGGCATGGAGCGTGACACCAGCCACACGGGAGCACCACCAGACCTCACCCTCCAACAACTCGTCCATGACATCTGGACCACGAAAGAGGAACTCGCCACCCTGCTACGCCCCAGCACACCGGAGGCACGAGACCGGGACGCCCACCTCCGTGCGCTCCTCACCACCCGCCGCCACCAACTCCAGGAATGGCACGCCCACCGCATAGCGGCCGCAGCCCAGGAACGCGAAAGATACGGCAGAAACGACACGCCGTACAAGTCCCTGCGGTACATCAGCCGCATCCTGGAGGACAAGGGGCGCCGTACCATCCACGCGGTGCGCACCCCTGAGGGAGGCCTCACCAATAACCCCGACGCCGTCCTCCAGGCAGTCCTGGACAGCTTCCAGGCACAACACGGGGACGCCCTCCCCGAGCTCGACCCCCACAGAGGAAACACCATCCGCGAGCATGTGCCCAGGGTCTTCAACCGGGAACAGCGGCGCGCCATTGAACACGACCCCTTCAGCATCTCAGAACTGCAACGCGCCCTGGACCGCCTGATTAAGAGGGTCGTGCCCGGCGTCGACGGTTTGCTGGCCGAAGCGTACCAACGCCTCACCCTGCCCGTCAAACGCCGCCTGGCAGCCCGCCTGTGGGACATCGTCACGGGCGCCACGCCCATCCCCCCTGAGTGGGCCAACCTGGTCCACCCCCTCTACAAAAAGGGGGACTGGGCGCAGCCAGGGAACTGGCGGCCCATAGTCTGCGCCACCACCGAGGTCAAGCTGGTGTGGACGCTCATCCTAGGCCGCATCGCGCCGGCGGTCTTCACCCACGTGCCCGCCAGCATGTGGGGAGCCATGGCCGGCAGAACCCCCCACGAGGCCATCTTCCTCCAGGACACCGCATTGGACATGAACCCCTTCGAGATGATTATCGCCTCCCTTGATGTCCAAGGCGCGTTCCCCCACGCCCCACACCGGCTCCTCACAGAGGTATGGGATGCCATGGGCCTCCCAATCCTATCCTTCATGACCGGGTACATCCAGACCCGACTCTACGCCGTCATCACAGCCGCAGGCCTCACCCCCTGGACCGGCACAGACAGCGGGGTCCCCCAGGGAGGCGCCGAAGGCCCCTTCCTCTACCTCCTCGTCACCCTACCACTGGCATTCGAGCTAGCACGGGTATACCCGGGGTACGCCCCATACCCGCTACGGTCCCCCCTCATCAACTTCGCGGACGACAACCTCCTAATTACGGCCACCCGCCACCGCGACCCTGAGAACGCAGGGCTACCAACGACCACCGAGCAAGCGTCCGCCATTCTCCAACTCACCACAACCTACCTGGACGCCCACCAGCTCCTAGTGCACCCCTGCAAATCGGTCGCGCTGGCCGACGCCAGGATCCCCACCCCCCACATCCGGAAAGGCGAACCCCTACACCTGGAAGACACCACAGTCCACCTGGGAGTCACACAGGCCACGTGGCACCACCACATCACACTCCCAAGCAAGCTGGAAGAGCGCCTCGCCCGGCTACCCAAAATTGCCAGGGGGGACCTCCTGTCTACGCAGGGCCTGGCGTACTTCATGGAAGCGGTGCTCAACGCGGCCATCGGGTACCAAGCCCTGCACCTCCCGCGCCCCCAAGACGCCCTACGCCACGCTCGACAGCAAGTGACAAAGGCATGGGCGCAACACGGAGGCTGGCCAACGTCTCTCCCCAAGGAGGCCATGATGGGCCACTTGCGCTACTACGGAGACAATACAGGCGCCCTGGTCAACATGGCCTATGCCAAACACGCAGCGCACCTCCTACACAGGGTGACACACAACCACCAACCTGAAGTTCGCGAGGCGGCAGCCATACGCATAAAAGAAGCGCAAATGGCCCGCAACACCTGCCCCTGGTGGATACTGGCGCAACACGGCGTCTCCACCTCCGTGGGCACTGGCATCTTGGCCCAGCTACAACTCCCCCTACCGCACCACACACACGCCATTCTGACAAAGCACCACTGCGATCAACAGGGGCCACTTGTGGCCACGCACACCGACATCCACCGACACCCGGCAGGCGAGGTGGACACCCTGCGCCTCGTGGGGGCCACCGTCACCATAGTGTATATCACCCCAACACAGATGAGGATCATGGCCCAATGCGACACCCACCACGCCCCGTTCCTTTCCGACCCACAATGGCCAGTACGCCACGTCTTCCAAGCGTACCTCCGCGCATGTGCTACGAAGGCAGGGCGCGACATGCCGGGGCCCAAGGACATCGACACGGCGTACACAGTTTTCCAGCGCCAGCACCCCCGGCCCAGCCCAAGCGAGCACGAGCCCCCCAACGACGGTGGCACGACGCAGGAGGAGCCCACCCCGTCGGCCGAAGGCTGGCCACCACCCACCATCCTGCTACTAGCACCAAACGGCCACAAACATGCTACCCGCACTGTCCAGCGACACCGTGCCCCCTGGTCCATCCCCAAACACAATGCACCGGGGACCGATGTACCACCAGTCAGACACAGTGACCAGGGCATACCACGCACGTGCTGGCACTGCGGCCCGGCAGCCCTCGACAGTCCGTGGCCCCTGCTACACCTCATCTCCACCAACTACCACACCCCCACCGCCGCCGCCACCGCCGACCAGCAGGCATGGCTCTGCCCCTGGTTTCACACGGTACCCCCAGACCACCCGGCACACGTAGCCTGGACCCGAACACCAACGGCGACGTGGACGTTCACCAACAAGCGGGCAGACCCGGACAGCGTGGCCATAGAGTACAACCGCTGCGACCCACACCGCGCAGGACCTCAGGAGGCACCCATGCGCCCCCTACAGCACAAATGCCCCACCCTCCGCGGCGACAAATACGACAAGGAGCGGCGACAGACCATCACGTGCCATAAGTTCCACCCCAATACGGGATACCTCTTCCACCTGATGTACGCGTATATCACCCAGGGGCGCCCAGACAGGGGCCTCCTCCGCCTCACCCCACGAGCCCAGGCCATCATCACCCAGGGGATAGGCGTCTATGCAGCGCCACTACTACAACCCACGCAAATCACCGTCAGAACTGCCAAAAGGAACCCCATCTACGTCTATCACCCCACAGCAATTGCTC
Organism: Eutreptiella sp. 'Long Island Sound 2002'; assembly: GCA_964036045.1. Classification (NCBI taxonomy): domain Eukaryota; phylum Euglenozoa; class Euglenophyceae; order Eutreptiales; family Eutreptiaceae; genus Eutreptiella; species Eutreptiella sp. 'Long Island Sound 2002'. The sequence goes on along the minus strand of OZ038382.1, from coordinate 149,127,562 downwards.
GCCTACCCATACCCAGCGACACCGACATCATCTACTTCACTGACGCATCCGGCACCCAGCAACGCACCCCCACGGTCGGTTGCGCGTCCGTGCGCATCACCCGGCACGCAGACAGCCTCCACGTGGAACACCACACCGGGGCCACCATCTTTGGGGCGTCCTCCCACGGCGAACTGCGCACCATGGCAGACGCCGTCACCGCCACACCTCACCCACAACGATCCGGCCCCGCAACATCTGGGTAGTCGTGGACGCCACGGTCGACATCCACCTCACCAGGCGCCTTGCGGACCTGCCCCTCCACAAGGCACTAGAGTCCAGCCTCACCACACAAGCGTTGGGACTATGGATGGCCTTCAGGGGCATGCACCCCCAAAACGGCCTACACATCGTCAAACAGGAGTCACACCGCTACGCATACGGCAATGGACGCGCAGACACGCAGGCCAAACACCAGAACACCAGCCACACCCCAGGGCTCGAACACGTGCGACTGGACACCCCACACCACAGCCACCTGCAGCACCTGCCCCCGATATCCCCCAGCCACACAGCCCCCCGAATGGATGCCCGAGGACACGCCGTACACAGATCGAGACAAGCAGTACCACTATCGCACACCCATCCAGCAACTGGCCACAACACTGGGCCACCCAGCGAACACCGAACTCCTCCGACGCCTCGAAGACTCCATCCACACCCCCCTCTACTACTCCGCCCTGCACCCAGATAGCCTCCCAGCACATCTACAAAAACCCGGACTCCAAGTCGCCCTCGAACAGCTTCCCTTCCTCATCGACACCACCGATGGTATGCGCGCCGCTCCATCCACGTCCCCGCAGAATACACCAAATGCATCTGTGGCCACGCGGAAGAGGAAACCTGGGACCACTTCAAGGTGTGCCCCCTGTACAGAGGACTGGACACCCTCACAGACTGGAAGCCCACCCACACCATCGCACAGCACGCCGGATGGCTGACGCAGTCCCCGGCGACCCAGCAACTCACCACCGTCCTCAAGCAGACGGAGGTACTTAAGGCGGTCCGCAGGGGACTCGTCCCCACTGCCGTCTACACCTTGCTACGCACCCACGCGGAGGACCCCCAGGCCACGGCGGCGCACACGCAGCGGACGGCCGTTGCCAAGACAGCGGAGCAGCTCACATACCGCACCCACAAATACCTCCAGCATGCAGCACCCCTGCCCCAAACAGACCAAGCCCACCTCCTCGAACTCCTGTTCTACCAACCATGAGAACCTACCGCGTGACATACCAACACGGAACCCCCACCACGGTCTACACACCATCCAACGAGCACAACACTGGCACGGCACACACGGGCACGGCAGGCACCGCACACACTCCCACCAGCATGCGCGCGCCACCAGCCCCCATCCCCCCACGCCGCTGTTCGTCCACAGGTACCACCAACCGCCAGCCACCGCATGTCCCCTCTGCGTACGCCAGCGGCTACCACAGACGGCCCTGCCCTGCAACCCAGACCACTGGGTCTGCCTGGGAGCCGCGCACCGCCTCACCGACTGCCCCCACTGCGGGGACCTCAACCCCCACCACCGCGAGCGGCTCGCGGCCCCAGCCGCACCCCCCCCCCCCGCCAGCCACCTGAGCTTCTTCGGGCCACTCACCGACACCCTCCAGGAACACCTGGGAGGGTACTACGTGGTGGACGCGGCGGACCACGCATGGACCATAGCCGTGGCCACGGGCAGCACACCCCTGCGCCCCCACAGCCCACCCTTACGCCACAGCGGAGGCGGCTTGAACGTGGCGGCCCGCCACATCCTCCTCGCCCTATACCTCCACTACCGTGACCTACACCTCCCATACCCACAACTCCCTGCCCCCCAAGCAGCAGCGCTGACGCCAGAAGCGTGGGCGGACACGGCACCAGAGGAGATAGCAGCCTACCTCCGAATCACTTGCCGCCGGTTCAACACCGCCCTCGGCTGACGGAAGGGAACACCTTACCCACTCAACGCACTCCTCTACCCGGCACACCACCCCCACCCCGCACAACAGAAGCCCCCAGAGGGCTCGGTGTCTTTTCGGGACGCCCACCTGGCCGCCCCCGACGAGGCCACCGCCACACGGATGGGCCTCACGGACCAGCGAACCTACGTCAGAGGCATCGAGACGAGCCTCCGAGAGGCACACCGCTGGCACGCCCGCTCCCCGTCGCCCCCACGGGGACAGGGGTGTTCACCCGCCCCCGACACCCACCAGGCCAAGAGGACCAAGACAGGTCAGGGGGCCCGCCAGCGCGGCCGCCAGCAGGGCGCGACCCCCCGACCAGGGCCCGGGTCCAGCCACACCGCACCACCCCACGCCCAGACCCCCGGGGCACACCAACAACACCGCCCCCGCCAGCGCCCACCACCACCACCGTACCGCAGCACCCAAACCCTGCAGCCCAGTCAGCCACCACCGCCCACACACGTCCACACCATGCCAGGACCACCATACGCGCAGAGCCAGGGGACATGGCACCACCAACACCACCACCACGCCCCCGTCCCTCCCAACCCCTACCCCCCAGTGCCCCCATGCTACAGCGACCCCCACCAGCTACATCCCCACCACACCCCAGCACAACCAGGCCCCACGAACCACCCACCCCACATGGCACACATCACCGCACCACACCATCACGTATTCCACCACCACCAGCCCCTACCACCACACCCACCAACGCCGGGGTACCACACACAACCAGCACAACCTCAACACCACCACCACGCGGTCCAGCACCACCCGCCGCCCCCGCTTCACGGGCCCACGACACACGAGCCACGGTACACCCCCATGGACCCGCGGGGAGCCGCGCACGCACACCAGCAACACCAGGGCCTAGTAGGAGCGCCCCACCACCACCAGCAGCCCCCCCACCCACACCCCATACCAGCGAGCACCATCCACCAGCAGCCACCCATTACATACGGACCACAGCCCGGCCCGGACGCCCATGCGGCCGCCTCCCACCCACACCCCGGCACCACAACCAGTCAAGAACCGCAAGGACCGCACGCCGCACACACGCAACACCCACACGACCCACGGGGACGCCAAGACCCCCAGCCAGCACAACACCCACCCCCGCCCCCCCCACCACCAACAGCGCCACCCCGACACCACCCCCCCCGCCCCCCCCTCGAGACCAGGCCACGGACGCAACACGCGGTAGCCAGCACCAGCCAATTGACGTCGATGCCCCCGCCGACACACGCCACCGCGAATCCCCCCTCTCGCGACCGCCACAAGAGACCCCATCACCGGACCCCACGCGCGACAACGACGACCACCCCCCCCAACCCACACCACCCCCCCCATCACACCCCGCACCACCAGCCGCCGCACCGGCCGAACCCTACGCCCTACACAACCCCGCAGCGGTACGGCAGCACCTCCGGGGACTCGGGGAACAGGTCGTGCTGTGCCTCCGCACCTCCGGCACCAGCACCCGCATCCGGGCGGCCGGCCACCCTGGTCCAGGCGGCCACCCTGGGGGAAGGCGTCCGAGACTTCCTCTTCGACGCCTTCCTCCACGTCGCCCGACACGACCGCCCCCCACGAGCCACCCCAGACGGCGAGAGCCCGCCCCCCACGGGGAGCCGGATCTGGGTGCCCCCCATCGACTGGGGGCGACACCTAGTCGGACACCCCGTGCCGGAGCGGGACAGCACCCAGGGCCGCACCCGCTACCGCTAGCCCAACATGGCCCACCCCCCACCCAACGCCACCCCCGACAACACCAAAGAGTGGGAGCGGGAAACATGGGTAGCCCTGAGCAACTTCCCGCACCACGTCCTGGGGGACATCCCCATGTAAAGAACCGCACCACGGTGGAGATATACCACAAGTATACGACCAAGCAATGCAAGCCCACTCGCATAGGGAGTACGACGACGCCGTAACACGCGAAGGAGATCACAAAAAAAAAAAAAGAAGCCGCACAAGCATGTTGCATGTCATGCATGAATAACACACACAAGCAACAACAACGCCACCGGCCGCCGAAAAACAAGTATGTTAATCGCCACACCATGCATATCGGCGTAGCGCATATCGCCATGCATACCGCCGTAACAAACGCAATACAAGGAAGGAAGTTACAGGCCAAGCAACGCCAAAGAGCGCCGCCACGAAAACGCAACGAAAACCGCACCGGCAAGGAAAACCAACAAGAGGTGACACCGAATGAATGCCTATGCCCACCCCCGCACACATAGGGAAGGAAAGGTATGCCCGTACGTGCGTGCCCGGATCGCCGCAAGGTCATCACCGCCACGGACGAGCAAAATGGTATGAAGGGGCACGACGGGGGAACAAAAAACCAACAAAGGAGAGAAGAACGCATGAAGGAGGTCACACACCACCGAGGTGAAGCACAACACACAAAAAAGCACACAAACAAAAACTAAACATACACAACATGCACACGTGGCTAGTTGGATCCAAGTATGTTACATGCCATGCTACGCTACGCAACGAACACGGGATAAGAACGGCAACCACGCCGACAAAAGCAAACGGTGACCACGAGGCGTAACCGAGACGTGCCCACCCCCCACCCGCACGCCCGCTTACGTAGGAGGCGGAGAGGGAGCGAAAAGGGACAAAAGGTATGCCGCCGTATGCAAACAAATAGTAGGCAAGGGGGGAGCCACACACCGCCACCAAGAACGCAAGTATGTTACCATGTCGTGCCACGCCGCCAACCGCCCAGCCCGCGCCACCAACCGAGACGAGAAAAAAGAAATGACCTTCGGCCAGGGAGTGGTTGTCACGGGGGGCTAACGGTCCTGCCCTGCGGTGAAATGCGGGGCAACCGTGACAACTGCTCTTACAGCACAACCACTCTTTTTGTTGCGCTGATTAGAACATACACACATATAGCATAGCGTCGTGTGCCGGATTCTGACAAACACACGTTGCCACGCCGCTTCCTTGTGTATGCACCCACGTTCCCTTCGCCTCACAGGTCCCAAGGAGAGGTGTATGCTCGTGTTTGCGTCGTTTGGGCGTTAAAGTAGGGTTGTCTTAGACGCTTAGGCATGTTTTGCGTCGTGCCGTCGTCTCTCATTCGCGAACGCCCGGCCCGCGCCGTACACACGTAGGCAAGGCGAGAGGACTAGGACACATTAAGATAGTGGGGAAAGAAACAAGTATGTTGCATGTCACGCCGCGCGCGCGGAACGGACAAGGAACAAAGGTGGCGGCCAAAGAGGTGTGTGGAGCCAAGACGAGAGCAAGTAGGAAATAAACCTACGCACACGCATGTCGCACACGCATGTCGCATAACGTACCAGCCAGCTGGAGGTGCCATGTCGCGACAAAACCCCCGCCGCCGCACGCCTGTTTACATCCTCTCTCTACGCGGGTCCAAAAGAGAAGGCCCAACGAGAGAGCATGGCGAGCCGGCAAGGAAAAAGACCGAGACACGCAACAAAGCGGAGGCAGGGAAAAAGTGCATGTCAGGGAGAAGGGTAGAGGAAAGGGTAAAGAGCAACGAAGCCACGAAAGGAACAAGGGGTAGCCAGCGGCCGAGCAAGGGGCGCGCACAGGGAAGGGGACACGGCAGGCACACAGCGAGCACAACACCGCACCGGGACATGGGAGAGGGGAGCACCAGGGGAACAAGGGACGAGCGGCTCCACGCACCACGACACGCACGGCACAGACACCACACACACTGGACACACCCAAAGAGCCCCGGCAGCCCGCCCAGTGGGCGGGCAGTCGGGGGAGGGACAGCGCCTGAACTCAGACGCCCCTCACAATGGTGGAAGGCACCCCCCCCGGGGACGCCCTTCCGCCACCCCCACAGCGAGCAACGCCGGCTCGCAAGGGCGCACGCCGTGGGGCCGGTGCTGGGTCCCCACGCCCGCATGAACCGCACCCGGGACACACGGGTCGCGGAACCCAGGCTGCCCGCTCCAGATGACGGGCGGCCGGGGGAGGGACAGCGCCTGACACCAGGCGCCCCTCACAACGGTGGCAGGCCAGCCCCCCCGGGGACGGCCCCCCACCACCCCCGCTGCACGCAGCCCCCACAGGGCATGCAGGCCAAGGGGACAGTGTTGGGCCCCCACACCCACACACCAGCGCCCATAGCACGTGGGTGGCGGACCCCAACAGCCCGCCCAGTGGGCGGGCAGTCGGGGGAGGGATAGAGCCTGACCCCAGACGCCCCTCACAATGGTTGAAGGCACCCCCCCAGGGGACGCCCTTCCGCCACCCCCACAGCGAGCAACGCCGGCCCGCAAGGGCGCACGCTGTGGGGCCGGTGCTCGGTCCCCACGCCCGCACCGACCGGACCCATGACACACGGGATGCGGAACCCTGGCTGCCTGCTCCAGAGGACGGGCGGCTAGGGGAGGGACAGCGCCTGACACCAGGCGCCCTTCACAACGGTGGCAGGCCAGCCCCCCCAGGGACGGCCCCCCACCACCCCCGCGGCACGCAGCCCCCACAGGGCATGCAGGCCAAGGGGACAGTGTTGGGCCCCCACACCAACACACCCGCGCCCACAGCACATGGGTGGCGGACCCCAACAGCCCGCCCAATGGACGGGCAGTCGGGAGAGGGACAGCGCCTGACCTCAGACGCCCCTCACCATGGTGGAAGGCGCCCCCCCTCGGGGACGCTCTTCCGCCACCCCCAAAAGCGAGCAACGCCGGCCCGCAGGGGCGCACGCTGTGGGGCCGGTGCTGGGCCCCAACGCCCGCACCGACCGCGCCCGGGACACGTGGGTCACGGAACCCTGGCTGCCCGCTCCAGAGGACGGGCGGCGGGGGGAGGGACAGCACCTAACACCAGACGCCCCTCGCAATGCTGGAAAGCGCCCCCCCCCCGGGACGCCCATCCGCCACCCCCACAACGAGCAACGCACCAACGCACCAACGCACCAGCCACGGGACATCCGCACCCCACCCCCTGCTCTTAGGCACAGCGACACAACAATGGTGGAACCCGCGGCCCCACGCAAAACACGCCCCCGATCCCCGACGCTGGACGAAGCACACGAGGTCATCAGGGCGCTGGGACTCAGAAACGGCGAAGAAGACCCCCCACAAGGGGACGCGGGCACGGACTCCGACCTGGAGGCAGTACCGGAGCCCCACACGGGAGGCGCGCCCGCGGAACCTGCGCCGCCGGCGGGCAGCGTGCCCGCGCTCTGCCCCGCGTGGAAACGGGGCCACTGCACCGGCGAAGGCTGGTGCCCCAAACAGCACCCCCAGCCCAGCCCCGATGACGGAGCGCTGCCCGAGGTGAAACCCGCGGCCGCATGCGCCGCCCTACGCTACGGGGTGGTGCAGGGCTGGATCCTGGATGAGACCGCGCGCGGCAGCGTGAACATCAAGGAGGCCGTCGACCGAGTCACCCGCGCGGGACAGGCGGCGGTGGCCTTGCACACCCGGGGCCGCCACGGCGGACCCGCAGAGGGGATCATTGTGGAACCCTCAGGAATGGTGCTGGTCCTGGCGGCGGACATGGTCCGAGGGGTGCTCCTTGCGTCGCGCGTGCGGCGGGCGTGCCCACAGTGGACCATCCAGGTGTACACCCCCCCGCGGGCGTGGCCCTTCTCCACGTGGGCGGTGCTCGCCGTCATGTGGCACCTGGCACCGGAGGACGCCCCCACAGGGACCGCGGCGGACATCGCCCAGGACCTCCACACCTGGCCGGCGGACCAGGATTACCCCTGGCGCAGGCCCCGGGGCGGCCTCCCAGTGGCACCCGCGGCAGAGGGGCTCAGCCTCGCGGCAACCCTCTAACGGCACCCCGACAAGAAGGCACGCCACTTTCTGCAGACGGGCACGGTCCTGGCCACCCCGCCAGACTCCGAGTGGCGATGGGACGCAGGGGTGGCGCAACCGCTGCCGGGCCCCTGGACCCTCCCGTTGTGGTATTTGCCCATGGGCACCCTGGCCCACGCCACCCAGGCCGTCAAGGGGGCTTTCCCGCAGCCGCTCCTCCCCGGCGTGGCCCTGCTCCGCAGCCTGCAGGCGGGGGCCGCCTGGGTACGGTGGAAGGAAGGAAAGGGGCGCTCGAGCCCCTATTTGCCCCTGGTCCAGGGCCAGGCGCTGCTCCACGCTAAGGGCATCGGGACCGTGGAATGGGGGGCGATCGTGCCCGGCACGGCGTGCAGGTGGATCACAGCGGCCGCCCCACAGCCCATGTGATCGCCGCCGGCGTGCCACCGCCTCCTACCGATGGTCCTCTCCTTGGCCCCCCAACACGCCTTTACGAGGGACATGTGGAAGGCCGTACTGAGCCACACCAGGGAGTGGCCAACGAACCCGGGTGCACGGTACCCGCCGGGGCCGGTGCTCGAACAGCTCACGTCCCCCACACCCGGGGTCCTCGACGCCCTGCACAGGGCGTCGGCTCTCACGGAGCAGCTTAATGACTGAGTGCTGGACCTGGCGCTGGAGCCGCTGCGGGTGCTCTACCCGCAAACCCACATCCCACCCGCGGGCACGTCCAACCGCCTACGCCGCCTGGGGTTGCAGCGCCGCGTCGAGGCCGCGCACCCAGGAGGCTTGGTGGAACAGTGGCTAACGCTCTGCAACCCGTCCACCGCGGAAGGCCACTGGTACCTGCACCAACTCCTCTTCCAACCACAGGCAGCCCCGGAACACCGCCGGCAAGACCCGTACCACACGCACCCGGAGCGCCGAGGCGCGCAGGACTTCCCGCAGCCAGTCCCGCCTCCCCTCCTGCCGGGGCAGGACCCGGAGGCGCTACAGCAGGGCCCCCCGCTCGACACCGCCACCACGTTAGAACAAAGGGGATGTGACGGCGCGGATGGTGCCGAACCGGACGTCACAAACTGCAGAGCGGTGGCCTGGTTGGCAGCCTGCAGGCACCTCGCCCGAGATACCACAGGGCTCCGGCAGTACAGACCAACGAACCGCACGGCGCTGGCGTCCGCGGTCGCGGCCGTCACCATGGGTCTTGTGGCGGCGTGGCCGGCGCAACTGCTGCCCCACGTCCCCTGCCGCGACACGCAGCCCCGCCGGCCGGCCGCACCGCACGCGCCGAAGGCACCCCTCACGGCGGAGCAGCTATACGTCGTCGTAGCAGCGTTGCTAGCGGACCGCGGGGAGAGCTTCGTCCACCACCACGGCCCGGCGCAGATTGCGGGAAGCATAAAAGGGCCACAGCGCGATGCACCAGACCCGTGGCATGCCACACTCCGCGGGCGCACCCGCATCTGTGATGCGGGCGATGGCACACCTCCACCCGGGCCTAAGCAGGGGGAGGCACTTGTGCTGCAGACGGCAGGCTACCAGGCCATCCTACACGGGCACGCCGGAGGGTACCGATCGCACGTCCTGGCCGGAGGCCGCTGGACTGTCTGGCACAGCACCGCCAGGCAAGGGGCATTCCCACCCCTGCCCCACGTCGACTGGCAACAGGGGCCCACCCAGGCCTACTATATGTCGGCGGACCCCTGGCCGCTGGCAGTCCTGCTACGCACCGTCAGCGCCCCCAACAAGAGGCAGGATCCGGGGGGGGGTCAACCCCCCCGCACTGGTGTGGAGCCCCGACCAGGAGGAGCATCTACGGGCCGCGTCGCAGCGAGACGCCATCAGGGCCACGGACGTCCCGGACCTCCACGCGGGGCCAATCACGCACGCCCGCCCGGCAGCTACCCTGGCAGTGGCCCAACGGGGACAGCAGAACCTGCAGTGGGTGGTCTGCATGTTCAGCCCGGCGGACGCGCACATCGTCGTCTGCGACCCCGAGCGCCTACCGGGGCCCGAAGCCGTGATCCCCGTGGCAGACTGCACCCGCATGATCGTCAAGGCGCCACTGAAGGGAGAACACCACGCCCTCCTGGTCCAGGTCAGGCTGAAGGACAACGCCCGGGCGGCGAGGCCGGGGGTGTGGCCGGCAGCGGCGCACCCAGCCGACCTAGAGCTCCAGCTGGCGGTCCCGACCGCAGTGTACCACTGGCTACAGGCCTTCCACGACCTGCGATGGAGGGGCAAGCCCGACCGCCAAATCGGCGCCACGCACTGGCAAACGTGGCTGCAAGCAGACGCGCAGCGGGATGCCATCCGGGGTCTCGGGCCCGCGCCCGCGACAAGAGCCCTCGATGCGGCGGCCCCGGGCCGCACACTGGCGCCACACACGGTGCCACTGGCCAACCTGCCCTTCGAACCGGCGGCGGAGGGCGCCATTCGGAAGTCGGTGCCGCTCCCCCCGGCGCGAGGGGCCACGGAGCCGACGAAATGCCCCCTGTGTGCAGACAAGTACTACACAAGCGGGGCAATGCTGGAACACCCTGCGTGGCACGCAGTGCACGCTGCAGCCCCGGCAGACGATAAGGAGGCGGCCACCAACATCCTTCCAGGGGAGAGCACGGAGGTCCCCGTGGCACGCCCCGTACACCCGGCGCCCCCCGCCCCAGGCAGCCGACCACGCAGACGGAGATGAGGAGGCACCCGGAGCAGCCCCGGGGACCGGCGGTGCGGCCCCACCAGGGTCCATGTCCATCCCCGCGGGGCTGGCCCCCCTGGCCCCCCTGGCTGCCCCGGTCCCCCGGGCCCCCCTGTGGGCCCCGCTGGGAACGGGCTCAGCGGATGCGGCGCACCCGGATGCCCTGGCTGCGCCTGCGAACCCAGCGGCGATGCCGATGCGGGATAGCTGACTCCAGGAGGACATGGCGGGTGACGCCCTGTGGCTCCTCTCGTGGAACCTGCGCAACGGCCTGGTGCCGCCAGACCGGTCCCTCCGGGACACTCTCCGGCGGCGCCGGGGGCCGGCGGCCCGTACCGACAAGGAGCACCCCATCACCGGCATGCTACCCCAGGAGGGGGGCTTTGCCATCATGCTCCAGGAAACAGGGATCGCCACCCGGGCGCAGGAGATGCACGTGGCCGCGGTGCTCCGGGACAAGGGGTACACCGCCTTCTTCAGCAGCCGGCTGGCGGAGACGGGAGCCACCTCCACCTCGAGAGGGGGCGGCCTCCTCACCGCGGTCAGCAGCAAGTACGTGGCGGAGCACGAGGTGCTCAGTTTCACGGAAATTGTCCCCGGGAAGGCCGCGGTCCTGGAGATCCGCACGGACGGGGGAGGCCTCACCCTCATCAACGTCCACGGGCCGCAAGCAGGCTGCTCTCCGTGGGCGGGACGGGCGGCGTTATGTGCCCACATACAAATGTATGCCACGGCACGCAGCCTCGGTGGGAGGCACCCGGTGGTCATCGCCGGCGACACCAACATCTCCATGGATGTCCCCAACAACCCGGACACGGAGCACTTCCAAGCGGGCTGGGAGGCCTGCGGTTTCCAAAGGGCCGCGGCAGGCGGCGAGGAGGACATGACCCCCACGCTCCACCCGTCCCGGCACAGGGTGGACAGCTTCCTGGTCAACGAGCCCCTCCTGCCGTGGTCCCTGCGGGAAAGCGTCTGGGCTCGCGGCATGGCACAGCCCCAGGTGGTCAGCTCGGACCACCTCCCGGTCCGCCTGGCCCTGCCAGGTCTCCTCAGCGCAGCGGGGCGCGCGGCGATGCCCACCCCCTACAGCCACACGGAGGGCCGCCTCCTCCCGTACGACGCCGAGGCCGCACCCGTCCAACACTGCCTGTGGGCGGCGGTCACCGCCGCGCAGGATGAACCCTCCCTGCGTCCCTGGCTGGGTCCCACAGAGCAGCACGACTACGGGTCGATGCCCGCGGCCGCGGTGGACAAGGTGTTCGAACACCTCCACGCGACGCATGACGCCCTGGCGCGTGTGGTGGGACGCCGGCAGCCGTCCCCGGCGGGGACGGACCCGGCGGAGGGGGACCTCCCGGAGAGCGGAAAGCAGCTCCAGGCAGCGGTCCTCCGCTATGACACCCTGGCAGCGCGCGCGCCGGCAGCGTACCAGGCGGACGCGGCCCAGCATGGCATCCGGTCCGAGGCGGCGCTCCGGCTCACGGAGGAGCTGCAGGGTGTGTCGCCCGGGTTCTGCCAGACCACACAGGGCCAGCTACAGGAGGAGCTGGAGAGGCAAGCAGCCGCCCTCGGGGAGGACATTCGCCAGCTCCGCGCACTCCTGGCGGCAGACCACAAGCGCGCCATCAAGGACTTCTGGCGCTGCCACACCCCGACATCGCCCAGCGATGGAAAGCCGTGCGGGGAGCCATAGAGGTAGAGGCCCCGGGCTCGTCAGGCCTCTGGAACGTGCGGGTCCCCAACACCCAAACGCTCCTCACGGAGGCCCATGACGTGATGTTCGCAGTTCGCGCCTTCTGGCGAGAACTGTATGACAAACGCCCGGTGGACCTCCCGGGCTTCCAGGCAGTCCTCGGCCGACACGTCCCCCGGGTCCCTGAAAGGGCCTGGACACAGGTCCAGCAGTACTCCATGCAGGACCTGAAGTCCGCCCTCGACAAGGCCGATGGCAAGGCCCCAGGTCCCAACCACGTGGAGGCCCGTTTCATCAAGGCCCTCCCGGCACCCGTCCAGTGGCTCCTGGTCCACTCCTACCGGGCCATCCTCCGCGGCGCCCCGCCGCCGATGCACTGCAGGGACGCGCACATCTGACTCAGCCCCAAGGTACCGGGCTCTGCCAGACTGGACGACTACAGGCCCATAGCCCCGGGCCAGCTGGACATGAAGCTGCTCACGGGCCCCCTCACCCAGCCCATCACGGAAGTGCTCACACGGCACGGAGTGGTCAGCGACTGGCAGCAAGGGGCCCTTCCTGGCTCCAACACAGGCCTTCCGCTGTTCATGGCGCAGCGGCAGCTCCAGCGGGGAAGGCCCAACTACGTCTTCTCCTTCAACGCCCGCAAGGCCTTCGACACCGCCCCGCACGGCGCCCTCCACCTCATCTTGCGCCACCTCTCCGTGCCGCCGGACGTCATCGACCTCCTGCTCCTCCTCCACACGTGCGCCAGGCTGCGCATCGTCACAGCACACGGGCTAACGCAGCCTGTCTACATGCTGCGCGGCGTCCGGCAGGGCAACCCCGAGAGCCCCCTGCTGTGCGCGCTCTTCCTGGAGCCCTTGCTCAGGGCGCAGGGGCACCGCCTGCGCCCGCCAGGAGGGGCCGAGCACGGCCTCATCCAGGCCTACATCCACGACCTGCTGGTGGTGGCCCACACGCTGCAGCACTTCGTGGAGGGCGTGGAGGCGGTGGCCGCGTATGATCGTGATGGGCATGGAGCTCAACCCCTGCAAGTGCGCCATGGCCACCACGGAGGGGGTCCCGGGCCTGCAGCTGCGCCTCTGTCCCCACCTGGAAAGCCCGTGGCACTGGGTACCAGCGGCGGACTCCGTCCCCTACCTGGGACTCCAGCTGCAGCGGGACGGGGAGTTCTCCCTGCAGCGCAAGCACCGGCTACGCCTGGCGGCGGTGCACCACTGGTGCCTTAACACCCTCGCGCCACCGAAAGTGGTGCAGGACGTCATCCTGGCGATCCTCGGGGGGGTGACGCAGTACGTCGCCCCTTTCATCGCCGACGACTCCGGCACTGCACGCCACCTGGACCACATCACGGTCCAGGTCGCGAAGGACAGGGCGCGGTACGCCTTCGACGCCTCGCGGGACAGCCTGCAGGATGACCGGACCCTGGGGCTCACACGGGTGCCAACGCGGTGCCAGCAGGCAGCGGTGGCCCTGGTGGGTACACTCGTCCACCACTGCTCAACCTCCGTGCGCACTGAGGTCACCAAGATGTTCTTGGAAATAGCTGGCGCGCACGGAATATGTCCCAAGGTGCACTACCCCGTCCCGGAGTTCGCAACTCTAGTGGGGGGCGACTGGGTCCACCGCATACCCCGGGCCCTGGCCGCCCTGGGAGTGGGGCTGTACAACCCCATCGCGTGCCCCAGGGCGGCCCATGTCCAACTACAGTCCCCGCCGGGCAACATCGTCACGCTGCGCACCGCCAAGCTGCGACACCGCGACACGTGCTGCCTGACGGTGCCACACACAATGCCGTGGCAAGGGCACCACGGGCCACGCCACCCCTTCCCCGACAACGACGACCCGTGGCCGATGGCGGTGCGGGAATGCCTCAACCAATGCGCCGATGAACACCTCCACTATTGCCGCCGTGAGCATCAGCCCACCAACCACCCCGGGTGGCGCGACGCCTTGGTCCACCTCTTCCACACCACCGGCACGCGGGACCCCCGCCAGAGACTCGTCCACCCCACAAGGGCTGGGCAGGACGCCCACACCGGCTCACGGGTGACCCTGGACAGCCTGCACCTCCACGTCGGGAGCTACCGCCGCCGGGACGGCCTATCCCCCCCCACGCGGGGGGCGGCGTACCAGCCGCCGGCAGCCCTCGTGTACATCCTCCGCAACGTACTCGCGGAAAGCGAGCACCAAGAGCCTAACGCGACGTGGCATGGCCCGAGCCCCTGCGCCCCCGGCCCCACGCGCCGACGCCGTTGTGGTTGGTGACCACGGACGACCAATGCACCCGAGCGACGGGGCAAGCGCAGCTCCGTGCCGAGTGGGTAATAGTGCAGGTGTGGGCGGGCCAGCCCGAACCCTGTGGGCTCCCCCGTGGCACCGCCCTGCTGGTAGCTACGGGGGTACCGCACGACCCACACATGGCGGTGCACGCGTTGGAGGACCAGCCGGAGGACACGGGGCACCTGGTGGTGCACCAGCGCGGGGGCCGGGCTTGGCTCAAGGAACATGTGACGGCACCTCGGTCATGGGCAAGCATGATCACCGGAGCGGAGATCCGGCTGCACGACCACCCGGCGATCAGCCCCGGCGACACGAGGGCGCTGAGCGTGGACCAACTGACCCCCAGCCACCCCGACGTCCGGTGGGACTCTGCTGACCTCAACGCGGGGTGGCTCAGCCCCCCCGGATACTACTGGATCCCGGAGGCCTGGAGCCACACCCCTTCCGACGCGTCCGGGGGCGGACCCTGCAAACACGCCACCAGCGTCGCTCTCGCCGCCGACCTCACCTGCACGTGGGGGGTGGCCATCTCGGTCACGGTGCCCGACGGGGAGGGGGTGGCCGCCTCCCTCCCCCTACAATACGGTGCCCACCGACCATAGGTCCACACGGTGGACGCCGAAGTCATCCTCCACCTCCTGCGGCATGCAGATCGCGAGCGGACCACGGGGGTCCCCGCGGGCGCAGCGAAGGTGGTCAACCAGATGCCCCTCGGGTGGCTCCGGGACAGCCTGTGCGCGCGAGGGCAACATGCCGGGCACCCGTTCTGGTACGTCCGAGCCACCTCGCACCACAGTGATGCCCTACTGCACAAGGCGGACTGAGCGGCGTCCCAGGACACCGTCCTGCAGAACACGCCCCCGGACCCTGGCCACGCCCAACTCATTGTCGCTGGCCGTGACGGCCATCTCGATCTACGGCCCCCCACCATGCGGGTACCCGGCGAGGTCGCGCAGCGGGCGCAGACGGACCATGCGCGGACGCACCGGGGACACACACCTTTGGGCGCGGCCCACACCACGGGCTATGTCCACGCCCGGGACCTCACCGCGACAGCCACCAACCGCCAGGCGCGGCGGGCCCGAGACGGCCACACGCCGGTGCAGCGCAGGCTCCGCGTCCGTAAGGAGCGGCTCTCTGGCGTCGCCATCGTCCCACAACCGTGCCTCCTATGCGGCAGCCCGGAGGAGACCCCGGTGCACATGCACGTGGGGTGCGCCCACTCACAGCTCCTCTGGCCCCACTACCGCCAGGCGGTACACGGGGCGGGCCGCCACCTCCCACCCGGGGACAAAGCCCTGTGGGTGGCCTCGTGGCGCTCCGCAGGCGCCACATGGACGGAAGTCTTCTGCTCCAGACTGGTGCCCGAGGACGCGGAGGCGCAGCCCCGCGCCATAGCCCGCTACGACCCGCCAGGAGGGACCTCTGTGGACGTTTCCCTCCACCACATGCTCCGGCTGGGGGACTTCGCATGGGAGCTTTGCAACCACCGGCTGGAGCAACTCCTCCGCGAGCCCCAAAGCGCGGCGGCCCGGGCACACCGGTGGCTCACTGCGGCGGAGGGCGACCACCCTCCTCCTCTCCCGGGCCCTGACAAGGACTTCGTAGCCTCCCTCCGTGTCGTGAATGGCACTCTGGAGTGCCCGCCCCAAGAGGGCCCCCACCCGTACCAGGACCTGCCGGGGGGGTTCCCGAGGCAGCTACAAAACGCCCTCTTCCCACCGTGAATCATCGGGCGCGGCTCCATGACCGCGTGGGAGGCGCGCATCGTGGGTGAGGAATGGGCGCGCGAGTGGGGCTGGTGGTGCGCCGCCACGCGCGCCCCGCAGACCCCTGCGCAACGATACGCCGCCCTCCTGCTCAAGGGATGGGGGCCGGACACCCGGCCGAGACCCACCGTGATCCGCGGGGCGGGACCTGACCACCCGTGGGACGGGGCGACGGGGGAATGGCTGCAGGCGGCCCCGGGGCCGCAAACGGGATGGACTGGGGACGTGTCCTCACTTGTCAGGACACCCGTCCTGCCCCGCATCGTCCTTCACGCCGCCAACGTACTCCGGGCTACGGAGATACACACGTGGGGACACGCCGCGGCCACCGTCCGGTGGCACCCTCCAGAGGGCGGAGCCGCCCAGCTCGCCGTGGCGCACTTCAAAGCTTAGGGGCCGGTATACGGCGACGCCCTGTCCCGGCTGGGGGACACCCAGGGGCCCTTGCTCCTCATGCTCCCCACCAACATTGCAGCCGCGCTGCGCCAGGAGCTGGACGGCTGCGAAGGGCTGCGAGTGGGATGGGAGGCAGTCGCGGACGGCGCCCTGCTGGCCCTCCTCCACCGAGACACCGCGAACGGGTGCCAATGGGATGCGCTGACGCCCCACCTCACCGGGCGCCACGTGTACATGGCAACCCCCCCCAGGGGCCCCCCCGTCTGGCGTGGGACGACCTCATCGCCGCCTTCCACGACCACGGGATCCTCCCCGACGACACGTGGCAGGAAGTCCAGCGGAAGACGCTTGGCAAGGACTACCGGCGCCTCGTCCGCGCCCGCCTGCTGGAGATCCGGGACCCCCTCTGACAGAGGTGGGACGACCTCTGGCTCCGCCATCTCGACCCTTGGTCACCACCCTCCTACCTCCCACACACCTGCCGACTCTGCGGGGAATGTGACACGGTGTCCTCCGCAGCGTCGACAGGTGCGCGCGGTGCACCCAGGTGGCCGCGTGCCCCTGGCCCGAACCTCCCGCAGGCCCGCGCAGGCGCACAGAGGAGTAGGCCCTGCACCGGCGCATCGAGGGGGCACACACCCCCTCACACGAACGAGCGGGCCCCGCGGGCGCTGCCCTTCTGTGGATCCACGTGCACCTGCGGACCCCACACCGGAGCACCATGCCACGCCGACGGGGGGATGGGCCGGGACACACCAGGGCTCGCCGCAAAGCGCAGGAGGCGGCCGTCCGGGGCCTGGTGGCAGACGCGGTGAAGGAGGCACACGAGGCGCACGCTGCCGCACGGTGTGACCTGACGGGCAGTGCGAGGGCTTTCCTCAACGAAACTGCCCACCCGGCCGTCCGCGCCCTGAACGGAGCGGGGGCCCCTACGCTGCTCCCGGCAATGCACCGGATCGTGAACGCCGTCCAGCCGGGGCTCATCAGCCCGGAGGCGGCCCTCTACGGGCACTGGATGGAGTGGCGCGAGCCCAACCAGTCAGGCCGGCCCCTGTCCATGGGGGATACCCTGCGGCTGACAGGAGCAGGGTCTGCCATGTCCCTCCGCAGCAGCGCCCCGGCCCTGCTGCACGCCCTCAGGACGCGCTACCCCAGGGACGCGGCCCCGTACCTGAACCAGGCGCGGGCCACGTACCCGGGGGGAGTGTCCAAGCTGGATGCGGCGCTCCACCTTCTACACCCACCGGACGAGGACCTGGAGCAGGGCGAGATCACGGTGTTCGTGGAAGACGCGGACGAGGCGCCCGCCCTCCCCCGGCCGACCAACCCAGTGTACGACGGCACCAGGCCTACCCCCCCGTACGCCATCGTATGCGAGGCGTTCCCCAAAGAGCCCACTTGGTGCCCCGTTCTCCCGCTGGCGACGCACGCGCCCCGCGGCTGGGCTAACCCAGACCTGTCCCCCCCCCTCTCCAGAACCAGGGGTGCCCACCACAGGGGCAGGTCCTCTGGCAAGAGTGCCCTGGCAACCCGCTGCTCCTCCTCCTCGTCGCGACCCGCGGGGACCCGGGGGCGGGTCCTGGGGATCACCCCCACCCACCTCTATGGGGCAGCACCCGTACCCCGCCCCCCCTCCCGGCGCCCGCGGCGCGGGACGGAGTACACGGCTTCCTGCGAACACAGGAGGTCACCGCCGTTACGGGGGTCCACCTGGTGCGGCTCCCCCTGACACCACTCGACGACCCCTGGGGGCCCAGGGCCCTGGGCCCCGCCCCAGACTGGGAGCTCTGGCACGACACGTGGGCCACCTGGCTCCCCCGCCTCCCCTCCCAAAGCCGGTGGATGGCCGCCGGCCCCCGGCCGTGCGGGGCTGACGCCACAGCCGGACCCCCACCCCCTCCCCCCCTCCCCCACGCAGAGCACCACACGGCACTGCCTACGGCACGGCACTGATGCACCAGGAGGTAGGGGGAAGGGCGCGCCTGCCACCACGCATGCCTACCAGGATAACAGTGATGGCAGACTCCGATGGCTCCCCCCAGCGGGACGACCGCCACCACCGCCGGTCCCGCTCCCGCTCCCCCGCCTCCCCAGAGTGGACAGGGGAGACCCTCGCGGAGCGCGAGGAGCGGAGGCTGGCGGAGGCGGCGGTGCTGGTCGGGCCGCCGCCGCCGGCCCGGGAGCCTGAGCCAGCCGAGGTGACCGCCCCCGCCACGCAAGCAGCAAGCCCCGCCGCCCCGCCCCGGGAGGGGGCCCCAGACGCGCAAAAAGCGGAGACCGCAGCCCCAGCGACCCACGCCGCGGCCCCGACCGCGGCCCCCGGCACGCCGCCGACACAGGGGGGTAGGCCCGGCGCAGGAACCGGGCGCATCGCCGAGGGCTGCCGCAGCCGCAGAGGAGATCGAGAAGGGCGCGCGAGGGGTTGCGACCGCGGCCCCGGCGGGCCACGCCACCGCCTCGGCCGACCACGCCGCGAACCCCAGCACGCCGCGAAAGTAGGGGAACGGACCCCGCACGGGCCACGGGTGCCTCGCCGGCGGCCACCACAGCAGCGAAGGAGAGCGCGGAGGGCGCGCGACGGGTTGCGGCCGCGACCCCGGCGGGCCGCGCCACTGCCTCGGCCGGCCACGCCGCGACCCCCAGCACGCCGCGAAAGCGGGGGACGGACCCCGCACGGGCCACGGGTGCCTCGCCGGCGGCCGTCACAGCAGCAGAGGAGAGCGAGGAGGGCGCGCGAGGAGTTGCGACCGCACGCGCAGCAGGGAGCAAGGGCGCAGCAGCGGGGGGGAGCAGAGCGCAGGCAGCGGACGGCGCGACTCAGGGCAGGGGGCCGGGAAGGGACCAGGGCACGGGAAGGGCGCGCAGGGGCACGGGCAGGGAGCCCAGGTGCAGGGGGCAGGGCGAGGGGCGGTGGGTGAGCGGACGGGCCAGGGATGTGGGGGATGGGGGGCGGGACCCGCGGCACGGGTTGGGGGCTGGAAAGGGGCCCAAGGGCAAGGGCAAGGGCGCCGCAGGCCCCAAGGGACAGGCGGGACGGGGCATGGGAGCCCAGGGGGGAGGGCGGGACGAAGGGAGGGGGGCGAGGAGCGGGGCGCCCCCACAGCCGGTGAGGTGCATCCCCCCCGGCATCCAACAGATGCCGGCGCACCACACCCACCACCACCACCACCACCACCACCACCACCTCTACAACATCGACCCTGACGCCGGCGAGCGCGTCCCCCCCCAGCCCCCACGACCCCGGCACCAGCCAGCCCCCCCCGCGCGGAGGGCGGAGCCGGCGCGGATGGCCTCGGCGGAGGGGGGGCGGGGCGCGGGATTGGCGCCGCAGGCACAGGGGCAGCGAGGAAAGCCGGCGCGGGGAGCAGAGGGGGGCCGGCCATGGGACCGGGACTGGGGCGCGGTCCTGGACCCTCTGGGGGAAGAAGCCCTCCCCCTGGTGGGGCAGGTGTACGGGTGGTTGTGCTGGGCCAACCAGGGGACCACCAGGGGGTTGAGGAACCGGCCCTTCGATGCCGTGCTCGTCCGGATAGACGGAGGAAACCGAGAGGTACCCCCAGGGGGGGTGGGCAGCCCCAGAGGACCATGAGAGGGTCCTCAGGTCAGTGATCCGGGCGGCGTGGCCCGACAGGGAGCCGAAGTGGCCGGCCTTCCTGGAAGGGGGAGCGGTGCTCCACATCACGGATGCCGACGCCAACAACTGGCTCCCCCGGGCTTTGCGCAGCGCCCTCGCCCACTGGCGCTACCGCCGGCGCAACCCGCCGCCGCCACAGCCCCAACCCCCACACAAGCGGCGGCGCAGGTGATGGCCCAGACGGCGGATGCGAGAGAGTGGGGGGGAGAGCTGGGCCCCCCGACCCATGCCCCCCCCACGGTACGGCACGACGCATGAGAGCGTGCCACCTCCCGCGGGAGGGAGGGCGGAGACAACGAGCGCGGGGGGGAACCTGCTGCCCCGCAGCCCGCTAACCGCTGACCGCTAACCCTCACGGCCGCCCCCGGCCGGCCAGCGCCGCGCGACGACAGCCAGGGGGATGAGAGGACCCAGCGAGGGCCTGCACGAGGGTCCGGCTCTAGGTAGAGGGGGGCAGGGGAAGGGCGCGACCCCCCAGCCGATGGGACTGCCATGCCGCCCCCCCCCCCGGCCGTCAGGAGGCGTCGCCAGGAGACCAGAGGCCCCCCCCCACTGCCCCCCCCCTCCCACTCAGGCCCCAGAGCGGGCGGGGGGGCGGCCCCCCCACCCCCCCCCCGCACCCCCCCCAGCCCGGGAGCCACAGGCGCGGCCCTTCGCCCCCCCGGAGCCGAGGGGACGCCCCCCCCCCCAGAAGGGACGGCGACGCGGTGGGGGGAGCGGCGGCTGGACCTGCTCCCGCGAGCCCGCACTAGCGTGCCGGAGCAACGCGCACAACAAAATAGTATGGAGGCCGCGCCCCACATGACCCTCCCGTGACCACAGCCCACTCAGGGAGGGCAGAGGGGGGGTTCAGGTCTGTAAGGGCCGCCGGGGGAGCGGTCCACGGGCCGCCCCTCACACCCCCCCAACCCCGGGGCGGCACTTCGACCCCGACCGCACGCGCACGCCAGAAGGGAGCGCGCCGACGACACGAGGGGGGCCAGGATTGAGTACCGCAGGCCGCCGCCCAGAAGGGGAGCAGGGAGGCCGCGGCGCGACACCCCTGCCCCCCCGCCCCCCCACCGGCCCGCAAGCCGCGGGGGCCCCGGCCCCCACCCCCCGAGGCAGGGGGGATGGTCCCCCCCCCGCCGGAGAGAGGAGCCGGAGCGCGACCCGCCCCCCCGCCCCAGCCGCCGGCTCCCACGGGGGCCGCGAAGAACAAGCGAGCCCGCGCCAACGCGCCGGGACGCCGCACAGATCGCACCCAGAGAAGCCTGGTGAGCACGAACGGGAGTGATATGGGGGGCCACGCCCCCCATGGACAGCACAACGCCAGTGACACCCGCTTTGTTGCCTGCCCAGGGAAGGCAGAGGGACGGAATGAGGCAGAGCGACCCCCCGCCCTACAGCCCCCCCCCCCAGCCGCACAAACGGGGGGTACGGCGCACGCCCCCCCCCCCCAGCCCGCCCCCCGG
Organism: Eutreptiella sp. 'Long Island Sound 2002'; assembly: GCA_964036045.1. Lineage (NCBI taxonomy): Eukaryota > Euglenozoa > Euglenophyceae > Eutreptiales > Eutreptiaceae > Eutreptiella > Eutreptiella sp. 'Long Island Sound 2002'. The sequence continues at coordinate 149,105,861 of OZ038382.1, read as the reverse complement.
CACACGAACGCGGCGCGCAGCCCCCACAGGGCGTGCCGGCCCAGGGGACAGAGAAGGGCCCCACACCCGCACGCCCGCGCCCACAACACGTGGGACACCGACACCGAAACACGCCACCAGCAGACAACCACGGGCCGCCAGACCCAGCACCACACCACGGCACACCACAGCACCAGGCGCCAGCAACAGCACGCACCACACAAACAGCACAACGCGAGCGCACCAGCACAGCGAAGCACAGCACCGCACAGAGCGGAGAGGACACGGAACGCACAGCACAGCACCCCGGGACACACACAGCACAAAGCAGAGCAGCGAACAACAGCACGCACCACCGCGCCACGACAAAACACACACAGCACGGGGGAACACCGCAAATCGCAGCGCCGCAAAGCACAGGGCCCCAGGGCAACGGGCAGCGCCAGAGGGCACGGCGCAACAAGCAGCGACACCCAACGAGCACAACACAGCACGGGACGGCACAACACCGGAGGACACAACGCGCAGCAGCGCGGCGCAGCACCGGACCCAGAAAAGCACAGCACAACACAGCACACGGCACACAGCACCGAGCGGCAGCGACGAAAACCGGGGGACAAAAAGGGGGGGGGGGGGCAGCAACCACCGGGGAGCAACCAGCAGCCAGGCGGAAAGCACGAAAGAGGGACAAGCGCACGGAGAGCCGAGAGGCAGAAGGCCAACAAAGCAAACAACGCACAGCGCCGAGGTCCAGGGCACCCGGGGCCGGAAATAAGAGGCAGCCGGAGACAACGGGGGCGCACAGGGGAAGAAGGGGAAGAAAAAAAAAAGAAAAAAAAAACACCAAGGCACCAAGAAGGAGCGACGAAAACCGCGAGACACAAAAAGGGAGGGGGGCGGGGGAAACCACCAAAGAGCAGCCAACAGCCAAGCGGGAGACACAAACGAGGCGCGAGCGCACGAAGAGCCAGGCGGCGGGAGGCCGAGGAAAAACAACCAAAGCACAGCGCCAGGGCAACGAGGAACGGCAAGGGCAGCGAGAGAGAGGGGGGCAACCCCAGCCCGGAGGGGGCCAAGCAAAGCAGAGGGACAAAGCGGCCAAAGGAAAAGGTGAGGCGCACCACAACGCGCCCGGGAGGCCGGCCCGCCCGACCCGTCCACAAAGAGCAAGCACACGCACACCAGCCGCCGTGCAGATGGACGAGTGCGCGCCCGGAGAGTACCCAGCCCCTGCCGGCTACGAACAGCCGCCGTCCGGATGGACGAGTGCGCGCCCGGAGGGTACCCAGCCCCTGCCGGCTACGAACAGCCGCCGTCGAGATGGACGTGTGCGCGCCCGGCGGGTACCCAGCCCCTGCCGGCTACGATAGCCGCCGTCCGGATGGACGAGTGAGCGCCCCACAGCGACGCCCCGCACAGCAACACAACACACCGAGCGGGCACACCGGTGAACAGGAGCCGGGAGGCCCAGGACACCGCACACGCAAAACAACACACCGAGCGGGCACACCGGTGAACAGGAGCCGGGAGGCCCAGGACACCGCACACGCAACACAGCACACCGAGCGGGCACACCGGTGAACAGGAGCCGGGAGGCCCAGGACACCGCACACGCAACACAACACACCGAGCGGGCACACCGGTGAACAGGAGCCGGGAGGCCCAGGACACCGCACACGCAACACAACACACCGAGCAGGCACACCGGTGAACAGGAGCCGGGGGGCCCAGGACACCGCACACGCAACACAACACACCGAGCGGGCACACCGGTGAACAGGAGCCGGGAGGCCCAGGACACCGCAGGCGCGCCACAACACACCGAGCGGGCACACCGGTGAACAGGAGCCGGGAGGCCCAGGACACCGCGCACACAACACAACACACCGAGCGGGCGCACCGGTGAACAGGAGCCGGGAGGCCCAGGACACCGCACACACAACACAACACACACGGAGCAGGCACACCGGTGAACAGGAGCCGGGAGGCCCAGGACACCGCATACGCAACACAACACACCGAGCGGGCACACCGGTGAACAGGAGCCGGGAGGCCCAGGACACCGCACACGCAACACAACGCACCGAGCGGGCACACCGGTGAACAGGAGCCGGCAGGCCCAGGACACCGCACACGCAACACAACGCACCGAGCGGGCGCACCGGTGAACAGGAGCCGGGAGGCCCAAGACACCGCACACGCAACACAACACACCGAGCGGGCACACCGGTGAACAGGAGCCGGGGGGCCCAGGACACCGCACACGCAAAAACAACACACCGAGCGGGCACACAGGTGAACAGGAGCCGGGAGGCCCAGGACACCGCACACGCAACACAACACACCGAGCGGGCACACCGGTGAGCAGGAGCCGGGAGGCCCAGGACACCGCACACCCAACACAACACACCGAGCGGGCACACCCGTGAACAGGAGCCGGGAGGCCCAGGACACCGCGCACACAAAACAACACACCGAGCGGGCACACCGGTGAATAGGCGCCAGAAGGCCCAGGACACCGCGCACGCAACACAAAACAGCGAGCGGGCACACAGGAGAACAGGAGCCGGGAGGCCCAGGACACCGCACACGCATGACAACACACCGAGAGGGCACACCGGTGAACAGGAGCCGGGAGGCCCAGGACACCGCACACGCAACACAACACACCGAGCGGGCACACCGGTGAACAGGAGCCGGGAGGCCCAGGACACCGCACACACAACACAACACACCGAGCCGGCACACCGGTGAACAGGAGCCGGGAGGCCCAGGACACCGCACACGAAAAAAAAAACCCACCGAGCGGGCACACAGGTGAACAGGAGCCGGGGGGCCCAGGACACCGCACACGCAACACAACACACCGAGCGGGCACACCGGAGAACGGGAGGCAGGTAGGCCAGGACACCGCACACGCGAAACAACACACCGAGCGGGCACACCGGTGAACAGGAGCCAGTAGGCCCAGGACACCGCGCACGCAACACAAAACAGCGAGCGGGCACACCGGAGAACAGGAGCCGGGAGGCCCAGGACACCGCACACGCAACACAACACACCGAGCGGGCACACCGGTGAACAGGAGCCGGGAGGCCCAGGACACCGCACACGCAACACAACACACCGAGCGGGCGCACCGGTGAACAGGAGCCGGGAGGCCCAGGACACCGCACACGCAACACAACACACCGAGCGGGCACACTGGAGAACAGGAGCCGGGAGGCCCAGGACACCGCACACGCCACACAACACACCGAGAGGGCACACCGGTGAACAGGAGCTGGGAGGCCCAGGACACCGCACACGCAACACAACACACCGAGCGGGCACACCGGTGAACAGGAGCCGGGAGGCCCAGGACACCGCACACGCAACACACCACACTGAGCGGGCACACCGGTGAACAGGAGCTGGGAGGCCCACGACACCGCACACGCAACGCAGCACACCGAGCAGGCACACCGGTGAACAGGAGCCGGGGGGCCCAGGACACTGCACACACGTAGGGCGGCCGGGGGACAGGAAAGAACCAACACCCCATGGGTCGGACACACTGGGGCGACCCAGCCGACCCACCGGCCCAGTGGCAGGAGCGGTACTCCAAGGCTGCTGGTCCGAGCCCGGCCAGGCTGCATCGGGGACCATGGCAAACGTCACCCGGAGCCATGGATGCAACCGGTGACAGGCGAGCCGGTACACAGTCCAGGAGGGGGTCGCCTGCCAAGCGGAGCGGCCCCGCAACTCAAGCCACAAGGGTGAGGCGGTTGTACCGTAGACATGCAGGAGCAATACCCCTTGTGGTGAGAGATACTCCACACAGCTGGGCAGCCCCCAGAGCTTCCGCCCGAAGGAGGGGGCATGTGGCCCTACTCATGGACACATGTGGGGACACCCTCCCACCTGGGACACATGGACCGGGTGGCCGCAACAATGCCTTCCCAAGCACATGCGGGAGCGGCTGAGGAGGCACCTAATATAGGGCAGTGGGAGGGACAGGACGTCCCCTTGGTAAGACCTTCTTCCTGCACCGTCAAATGAGGCATCCCGAGCTGCCGAAGATACCTACCTACCTACCCTACCTCGTCCGGATAGACGGAGGAAACCGAGAGGTACCCCCGGGGGGGTGGGCAGCCCCAGAGGACCATGAGAGGGTCCTCAGGTCAGTGATCCGGGCGGCGTGGCCCGACAGGGAGCCGACGTGGCCGGCCTTCCTGGAAGGGGGAGCGGTGCTCCACATCACGGATGCGGACGCCAACAACTGGCTCCCCCGGGCTTTGCGCAGCGCCCTCGCCCACTGGCGCTACCGCCGGCGCAACCCGCCGCCGCCACAGCCCCAACCCCCACACAAGCGGCGGCGCAGGTGATGGCCCAGACGGCGAATGCGAGAGAGTGGGGGGGAGAGCTGGGCCCCCCGACCCACGCCCCCCCCACGGTACGGCACGACGCATGAGAGCGTGCCACCTCCCGCGGGAGGGAGGGCGGAGACAACGAGCGCGGGGGGGAACCTGCTGCCCCGCAGCCCGCTAACCGCTGACCGCTAACCCTCACGGCCGCCCCCGGCCGGCCAGCGCCGCGCGACGACAGCCAGGGGGATGAGGGGCCCCAGCAAGGGCCTGCACGAGGGTCCGGCTCTAGGTAGAGGGGGGCGGGGGAAGGGCGCGACCCCCCAGCCGATGGGACTGCCATGCCGCCCCCCCCCCCGGCCGTCAGGAGGCGTCGCCAGGGGACCAGAGCCCCCCCCCCACTCCCCCCCCCCCTCCCACTCAGGCCCGAGAGCGGGCGGGGGGGCGGCCCCCCCACCCCCCCCCCCATCCCCCCCAGCTGGGGAGCCACAGGTGCGGCCCTCCGCCCCCCCGGAGCCGAGGGGACGCCCCCCCCCATGAAGGAACGGCGACGCGGTGGGGGGAGCGGCGGCTGGACCTGCTCCCGCGAGCCCGCACTAGCGTGCCGGAGCAACGCGCACAACAAAACAGTATGGAGGCCGCGCCCCACATGACCCTCCCATGACCACAGCCCACTCAGGGAGGACAGAGGGGGGGTTCAGGTCTGTAAGGGCCCCCGGGGGAGCGGTCCACGGGCCGCCCCTCACCCCCCCCTAACCCCGGGGCGGCACTTCGACCCCGACCGCACGCGCACGCCGGAAGGGAGCGCGCCGACGACACGAGGGGGTCCAGGATTGAGTACCGCAGGCCGCCGCCCAGAAGGGGAGCAGGGAGGCCGCGGCGCGACACCCCGGCCCCCCCGCCCCCCCACCGGCCCGCAAGCCGCGGGGGCCCCGGCCCCCACCCCCCGAGGCAGGGGGGATGGCCCCCCCCCCGCCCGAGAGAGGAGCCGGAGCGCGACCCGCCCCCCCGCCCCAGCCGCCGGCTCCCACGGGGGCCGCGAAGAACAAACGAGCGACCCCCCGCCCTACAGCCCCCCCCCCCAGCCGCACAAACGGGGGGTACGGCGCACGCCCCCCCCCCCAGCCCGCCCCCCGGCACACGAACGCCACGAACCCGCCCCGCGGCGCGCAGCCCCCACAGGGCGTGCCGGCCGAGGGGACAGAGAAGGGCCCCACACCCGCACGCCCGCGCCCACAACACGTGTCGCGGACCCCGACAGCCCGCCCAGTCGGCGTGCAGTCGGGGGAGGGGGAGCGCCTGACCCCAGACGCCCCTCGCAACAGTAGAAGGCACCCCCCCCGGGGACGCCCTACCGCCACCCCCACAACCCCAAGCGGAGTAGGGGGGAACCGGGACCGGACCACCCCCCCCCAAGGACGCCAGACGGAGCAAGGGACCGGAGCAGGACACGCAGAGGGGCACGGACCACGTGGAACGGCCCTACCAGCGCCCAGTGCCGGGACCACGCGAGATGCGCACGCCACACCACCCAGGGGGGGGGGAGCGGACGCCGCGGGAGCGCGAGCGCACACACGCGAAAGGGACACGCGGGGACTACCAGAAGGGCAACCGGACCGAGCGCGCGGAACGCACAGACCGCGTGGAATGGCGTACCAGCGAGCGAGGGTAAGGGACACCCGGACGGGACGGCCCGCCACACGCAGCGCGGAACACGCGGGGCAGGGAGGGGGAAACGAGAGAGACACAACACCAGGTACCGGCCCGAACCCCCCGAACCGGCGGCGAGCGCCGCGCACACACAGAAGGGGCACTGCACCCGCCAAGACAGTAGTGGCGCACAGCGCCACGCCCCAACCCCTAGGCTAGGCAGCCTCCGCGCCAGCCCAAGGGGGTCCGACAGGCAACAAGCCAGTAGCACGGGCCCGGCGGCGCCGGCGCTCCGGGCGACCACGCATTAGGGGGCCGACGCAGTGGGTAAGCGCCCGCAGCCACGGCTGCGAATTGATGCACTGACCGGGGAGTGGCGAAACGGGGAAGCCGGGGAAGGACGGGGCTTCGAGCTCTGTGAACCCGGGGGACTCCGCCACCAGGCAGGAGGTGCGTCTTGGAGGGCCCCCCACTAGGACCTGGTGGGGAGGATATCACCTGGCCCGACCAGGTGGCCCCCCGGGGCCGAAAGGCGTCTAGTACCCGCAAAAACAAACCTCAAACCTCAAACCTGGGGGACATCCCCACCCCTGACGACCGGCAGCCAACCCCCTCCACGTACATGACCCTCATGTACAATCTGCACTACACCCTCTCCACCACCCACTACCACGCACCCACTGACCACTGGGTGGTACACGGCACCGACTCCCTCCTCCCCGCCGACTACGCCCCCCCCCCCCCACACAACCCAGGCCTCGACACGTACGCCAGGGGGGACGACCCGGACGACCCCCACATCTGGGGCACGTGGGAACGCAATACCCTGGACACGCTGCTCTCCATCCGCAGCGGCAGGCAGGGCCTTGGTAGGGCGATGTATTGCCTCGCCACTCGGACCCAACGGACCTTGGGGATCCCCACGGACCGGCGGGTGTGGGTGGTCATGCTGCGCCCCCAGCAGAGGGAAGCCCCTCCAAACCGCAGGGGACCCACCCCCCCACGCCCCACCACCCTACAGCTCTGCCCATACATAGTGGCAGCCCGCCTCATGGCGCTGCTGTGGCCGGGCCCAGACACCCCCACCCAAAACTACCCCCACCTCGCAGAGGAGGACATGCCCGGCATCCAGCGATGCTTCTTCTGCACCCTCAACTACCTCCAGCAAACACACCCGCATGTCCTGGAGCAGATATGGCCACCCCCCGGGTAACCCACGTGCCCGCGCAGCCGAGACAACGCCACCACACCAGCACCAGCACGCACGGATCACCAGGAAAAACGCGCGCACACGCCCGGTGCCCGAACCCGCACCCTCGTTCTCGCTACTTGCAGGACCCAGCATCCTACGCCCGCCCCCGAAGCCCAGGACCCTCCGCTGTCTCCCACAGCCCTTACCTCCGCCTCCGACTCCACAACCTCCACCACTACGACCACCTCATCCACCACCACCACCACGTCCTCATCCAGCACTCCACCCCCAAGGCCGCGGGGGACACCTCCCAAACGGGTCCCCAAACCCGCCACCACCGCGAGCAACCCCGCCGCCGCCAAGGCCCACGCCCCGACGAGGCCCACACCCGCGACCCAGCCGAAACCCAAGACCGCCGCCAAACAGCCACCCAAACCCGTCAGCGCGCCACAACCGCAACCCGCAGCCAAGCCCAAACCCAAATCCAAACCCGGCGCCACGACGGCAGCGCAAGCCCGGCCCCCCGAGGACGTCCTCTATGACATTTGGCCCCAGCCATCCCAGGCCCGGAGGCAGCAGCGCCCAGCACGCCACCCCCCCACAGGGGCAAACGACGCCGCCGCCCCCACCTTCATAGCGGAACGCGCCGCGGCCGAGGCACGACGCACCTCGTCCCGCCACCTCTCAAAGCCCGCACCCCAGGCCCACGGACCGCCCCCGACCAGGCCAGAACGACGCCAGGGTCCGCCAGCAGCGTCCCCGCCCCCCTACCAACCCTGGATGACAGCCCACAAACAGCGCATGCCCCGCTCCCCCCGCCGCCGCGAGTTCCCGCCCAACCCCGAGGCGGAGACCGTGCGCGCACACCCGCGGGTCCACATCCGCGCGCGCCCCCACTCCCCGCGCACCCCCACGGAACAGGACTACGAGGAATCCTCCAGGCCCGCCACCGCCACCGCCTCCACGACCCCGTCACACCCACCCACGCCCACTCCTCCGCCCAAGACCGCAGGCACGCCCAGGGACAGTGGTGGCAGCGCTGGACCGTCACGCAGCTCTGGGAGCTGCGAAAGTGGGCCCGGGGAGAGCCCTCCCTTGAGGGCCTGGTCCATCGGCCCCGCAAGGGGTCGGTGGAGAACTGCCGCCTCCGGCCGGCGGGGGGGTGGATGCCGCAGGCCGCATGGGAAGCCATGCTGGCCAATGGGCTTCACCCCCTGGGAGTCCCCCCCCGCAACCTCCACGCGCCCCAGGACCAACCGTATGTCCTCAGGCGCCTGCGGGAGACCCTCCAGGAGACACAGCGAGACTGCTTCCGCCTGTGGGACATCACTCAAAGCCCAGCCCCGCACACACACACACCCTCACCACCCCACAGGCGTCAGCGCAATAACACCGGCGGCACCCACAGCACCCCAGGAGCCTTGCGCACCACACAACAGGACGCGCCTGACCCCTCGGCCAGCAGCGCCGCCACCTGACCCCGTTACCCAGCAAACCACCACCACGGGGGGGCCACGCCAGGCCCTGCCCAGAGTTCACCAAGCGAACCGGACGCCGAAGGACGCCAACGCACACGACAACGGGCACCACTACGCCCAAAGGCACCGAACCCAGGCCCGCTACCGTCGCAACAGCCTAACCGAGCCAAAACCCAAACACAAATCAAACCCGAGCCACACCCCGAAACTGCTAACCCTTGACTCCTAACCCGGCCCACCGAGGGAACAACGTAACCACAGCACACACCCACAGCCCACACAGCCGCCTAACCAGCCAGCTCCAGAAGCAAAGAGACACCTAACCAAACCCTTCCTGACCAAAGCCCGTGTACATCAGGACGCGCGAGCCGCACCCCTGGGGCGCGACAGCCGCCACAGCACAGACGACACACGCCCGAGGACACAACACTATTGCACCGCCGCACCAGCTGCCCGTGCCTGTACCTGCAGTGTACGCGCGCCCCTGTTGTTTTTTTTTTTGATCAGAGAAAAAAAAGAAAAAAAAGAAAATTAGGGGGGGAGGAAGAGGGACACAACCACCCATGGCACACGCGCACCGCACACAGCGCGCACACCGGTGAACAGGAGCCAAGTGGCCCAGGACATCGCACACGCAACACAACACATCGAGCGAGCACACCGGTGAACAGGAGCCAAGTGATCCAGGACACCACAGACGCAACACAGCAAACCGCGCAGGCACACCGGTGAACAGGAGCCAAGCGGCCCAGGACACTGCACACACGTAGGGCGGCCGAGGGACAGGAAAGAACCAACACCCCATGGGTGGGACGTGCTGGGGCGACCCAGCCGACCCAAAGGGCCAGTGGTAGGAGCGGTACTCCAAGGCCACTGGTCTGAGCCCGGCCAGGCTGCATCGGGGACCATGGCAAACGTCACCCGGAGCCATGGAAGCAACCGGTTACAGGCGAGCCGATACACAGTCCAGGAGGGGGTCGCCTGCCAAGCAGAGTGGCCCCGCAACTCAAGCCACAAGGGTGAGGCGGTCGTACCGTAGACTAGCGGGAGCAATACCCCTTGTGGTGAGAGATACTCCACACGGCTGGGCAGCCCCCAGGGCTGCCGCCCAAGGGAGGGGGCATGTGGCGCTACCCATGGACACATGTGGGGACACCCTCCCACCTGGGACACATGGACCGGGTGGCCGCGACAATGCCTTCCCAAGCACATGCGGGAGCGGCTCAAGAGGCACCTGACATAGGGCAGTCGGAGGGAGAGGACGTCCCCTTGGTAAGACCTTCCTCCTGCAATGTCAAAGGAGGCATCCCGAGCTCCCGAAGATACCTACCCTACCTACCTACCTCTTCTTTGTACCTTTGGAGCTGTCAGGACGAGAAGAGTCTGGGCTGCGCTACGCAGCCAAGACTAACTATCGTACTGAAAACTACCAGTTGGCCCGTCACGTTCTTGAAAATGGACTGGCGGCCCTTCAGTTATTGCTGGATGAGATCCAGGTGGAACTATTCGCGAGCAAACAACAGCACACCATGCAGTTGTAGTGCCCGAAACATTTCTGGAAGGCAATGGGCCTAGTGTATGCTAACCCTCCCTTCTCCCTGCGCGCGAAGGTTCTAACCAAATTCGCTTATGAGGGAGGAAGGGTTGTCATGTGCACCCCTGACTGGGGTTGTTCAGGTGAACACGCTTATTGACGCTGTATGCTGGACCAAACGACTGTGGGAAGAGTGCAACTCCCCAACCGTCCCATTTATGTGCCTGGGGATTCAGACACAGCTATGCAGGCCCCTGAGTTGGCCAGTTTCTTATCCATTGTCGATGGAACCCTCAACCCTGTACCCATGTGTGATCTGGTTCAGGTGCTACTGAAAGAGGTCATGGCCGAAAATCGTGGCTTGACCCTTTCTGATCCCAAAAAACAATCTCCTGAGCACCTATCTGCCACACTTACAGGGTGTGAATCCCCCGATGGCTATCTGGAACCTGCTTCTGTAAAGGAGGATGCTGACGACAAACTGTCTGAGATCGCCAGCACTATCCCTCCTGTTGATCCCAGCTGTGTGGAACTCAAACACAGTGCCTTCTGGTCTCAGCTGTTGCTGGAGGAGGTCGTCCTAGAGTCAACTTCAGAACCAACTTCCCCTGTGAGGAAACCAGTGCTGCACATGCAGCATACTCACTCAGGTGAACCCGTGGCTAAGGGTCCTGATGCTCTAGCGCTGCCTGCTTCTAATAACATGCCACTGTCTGAGCATGACACTCAGGATCTCCGACGGCTGTTGTACCTGAAGGCCGAAGGTATTGAGTGCCAAGAACGGCTGCAATACCTCAGACAGACCTGGAAATCCTCCATCTGGTCTGAGGAGGACGATGATTCCTACACGCTGCCTGACCCTGAGATACCCCTAGCCTCTTCTCTGAACTATGGGCAACAATACCCCCCTGAGTGGGATGATGGCTCAGTACCTGCCGAAACTGCTGATCAGCAGAAAAAGAAAAAGCTTGGTAAGAGCAACCTCCAAGCTGAGGAGCATTTCCTGCAGAAAATCGAGAGTCTGAACCTTGACCCCCGACTGAAGAAACTGCTCTTAACCTATGAGGAGGTGTTCGGCGCCCTGCTGCCTCCCCTTTCCTATCAAAACCTGATCGAGATGGACCTGAAACTGAAACCTGAATTGCAGAAGACGCGAGTGAGGCGTCGTCCCTACCCCGCTCCCTAGGAAAACGTTGAAGAAATCGAGCGCCAGATCCAAGAATGTATTGATGCTGGCCTCATGGAGGAAGATAAGAAGGGGGACTACCCCCACCGATGCAGTCCCTGCTTCCTGGTTGCTAAACCAAGATCGAATGCCCTGCCATTGGTTGTCGACTATGGTGGGTCAACAAGAAACCCCAAAACCACTCAGGAAGTATTCCTAACATGGAAAACACCCTAAAACGTATTGCCAAATGCCGGTACAAGACCAAAATGGACAAACGCAGTGGTTTGTGGCAGCAGGACCTAACAGCCGCAGCTCAGGAGCTGCTGGCTTTTATAACCCCTAAGGGTCTTGTGTTTAAGTCGAAAATCATGCCTTTTGGGGTGGCTAATGTCCCTGCACTCTTCCAAGAACTGATGAACAAAAATTTGTACATACTGAGGCGCAGACCTCTAGTACAGGAGTTGATTTCTCCAGGTGCTGAAATGGAGGCCCACATCGATGACGTGAGTTTGGGTACTAATGCCCAAGAGGACCATGTCCTCCTCCTCTGTGAAATTTTCATTGTTTGTCAGGAAAACCATCTCTGAATCAAACTCGAAAAAGGCGAGTTCGTGAAAGAGGAGATGGATTATTTAGGTTTCGACGTGGTATATGGCTGGTGGAAACCAGCCTCGTGTAAGATGCAGCCCCTACAGGACATGCAGATTCGGGAGTACCCTAAGAAGGGTCTACAGGACGTGAGGACTTTTCTGGGCGCCTGTAACTTTTATAGGCGACACATCCACAATTTTACCTACTCCTCTGCCCCTCTTACTGACCTAATCAAGAAACCTACTCCCTGGAGGTGGACCGCCAGAGAGGAGGAGTGTTTTCAGGAGTTGAAGAAGAAAATTGCCTCCTCCAACTGACTGGGCGTACCCCGCCCTAAGGGCGAGATCGTCCTGGTCACTGATGCCAAAGATGTAGGGGGGGGTGGAATGATATACCAATGGCAGGAGCTTAACCCAGCAGAACCAAACCACTGCCATTATTGTACTAGCGGACTGAGCAGTGACTGCTCCTTGAAGCACAACTATCCTTCCAGTGAGTAGCGGCTTGTGCCACTGGGACAGTGGAACTGGAAATAGAACCAAGCGCGTTCCAATTACAGCACCTACGACCAGGAGCTCCTGGGCGTTATGTTGGTGCTCTCATCACAGTCCCGACTATTCGGATCTAATCTCATTGTCTGGCTCTGTGACCAGGAACCGGTGAAGTCTTTTCAGAAGGGCCCACCAGCGGAGAAAGCGAAACTAAAACGGTGGTGGACTTACCTGAGCCAGTTCAGGCTGACAGTCCATCATATTCCTGGTATAAAAAAAGAACTGTCTGACTATATATCGCGCAACAACTTCGATGCGCTTATTGCTGAGAGCTCTGGGGTACTCGCCAAAGAGGCTTTCCAGCGTATGGATGTCCAGCTTGACCTGTCCATGCAGACTGCTGGGATCCTCGAGGGTTGGAGTCTAACTGACTATCGATAAGAGTATAAAGAAATTCTCCAGACCCTCAGCACTGGTCTCGAACCTCGTGTCATTGACGGGCACCAGTGGTACCAAAACAACCAGTACCTCTTCTACGAGCACCGTATAGTCGTGCCTGAGGCGCGACTTAATGGCCGCCTACAGTGTTTCCATCTCAGCACAGGTCACACTGGCGCTAATTGCTCAGTAGACTTCTTCCGTGAGTGTTTCTACTTTGGTCTAACACTGACTGAACTGAGGTGCCGTATGCAGACCATTGTGGATGATTGTGGCTGTCATGCCAGCAAGCGGAGCAAGAGTAGGGATAGGGGACTGATTTCCAGCTTACCCATACCCTATGGTACTAACTCTCTTCTCTCACCTAGCGTTTTATGGGGTTCAATTTTCCCGAAACTTATTGAGACACAAGTTGAGTGTGTCAACGTGTGTCTCAACTTAACCACAACTTGAGGTTTGACAATTTGTGGTGCACCTTGGCTATAAGTATTGAGAAAAAAATGGGGTGATGTGCAGTAACCCTGCCATAGACTGTCAAAATCAATTTTGAGCTCAAATTCCAATGTTTTGCAGTTAATCTTGCCCAAACATTGAGACACAAGTTGAGTGTCTCAACGTGTGTCTCAACTTAACCTCAGAAAAAGATGCGTTTCAAAAATGTATCCTCAGAGCAAATGCACGCGGGCACCACTCTGCTCACTGTTCACTTCACTGTTCAATACCCAAGTGCTCCATTATAGCGTCCAGCTTGCGCTCAACTCGCCTGACCGCATCCAAAGTTGGACCGCGGTCACTTGGGTTCAAAGAGTCCCTGAAAGTGTTTGTGTGGCATACAAGCTTCATATTCTCTTCACAGTCAAAGAAGAACAGGTAGATGTGCCCTCTGGCATTCGGGATGCACTGGAATGTATCAAACGGCTGCATGGTTTGGAAGAGGTAGTGGCCCTCAGGAACCTTTGTACCCTTGGTACCAGTGGCATAAGAGTGAAAGGTCAGTGGTTTTTTCGGGCCTACTGCAACCATTGCAAGCAGGTGGGAGGTGTCTGCCTCAATCTGAAAGCCAAGGTGAGCACCCCCCTCTTCAATGCGATAGATGTACTTTCCCTTTGTTGGGAGTTGCGAGTGTACTTTTATCACGGCCGCCAGCGCCCTGACCGCCCAGACCCTCAACTTGTGTCTTAATGAGTTAGGGGATAATTGGTCCTCATAAAATCCTAGGTATACGTGGATTTCATCCACGGCCTGGCTCGCTTCAGCGGCTATGATAGTTGCCTAGTGGTCACCTGTGGCCTGACCCGCTTCACCCGTGTGTTCCCTTGCAATAAGAAAATCACAGGTGAGCAAAATGTGAAAATGTTGGTCGAACAATGGTTCGAACCCTATGGAGCACCTAAGCAGGTGCACCTTGATGAGGACGTACGCATCCGCAGTGACACTGGATGGTACAAACAGTAGGAACAAGTGCTTTTCCAATGCTTTGGGGTATACTTTAGTCGTATTAGAGGTGCTCTAAGCACTCATGCATTTTTTTCTTAGTATTGGCCCAACCAAAATGGGTGATAACACATTTTGACCTATGGAACCAAACACTAAATCAGGATGTTGTGTGGACCCCTTTATCCCCAAGCTATAGGCACTAAAACATCTTTTCCTGGGTTGCTGAGGCACTGATATACTGAAGGCAGAGCCTATGAATTTATCTATGTTTTCTCATGAATTCTTAGCTATCCTAGTGGTATGCACCCTAGGGGGCTGGGGCACGTCTTTTTAAGAGGTCCTGGGTTCAATACCCAGTCAGCCTAGCTAAGTAGGATTATCCCATGTGACATTGCAGTGACCTCAGCGCCACAAGCCATGCCACCTCAGCACTTATGGGACCCAAAAGCAAAGAGTGCACATCTCAAGATGGCACTATGGATGAGAGTGAGCCCTTGGGGCAGTTTTCCAATGAGCTTTTCTCAAACATGTAAAATATTTCATCCTGAGTTGCAATATGTGCTAGTTGCTGTGCTCTATTGTTGATAGTTGTCTTTATCTAACTCTTCGTGACTGCAGCCCTTCATGCTTTGATCCTGTTTATCTTCTACTTGCTTATTGTAAGTGCGGCTAGCTCCATCTGCTCAGATTTTCAGACATTCTGTCCAGATTGGCTACATTTTGGTCATTTTCTTTGCTTCGGCGGAATCGCCGCCTCGCAGCTCAGTCTCAGGATATTTCCTATATATTTCTGATATGCCGGATTTGATTCCGCGGTCCATTCCCCGTAAATCCGCCGCGTTCCGCTATTTTAGCTGGAATCGCCATTTGCCGCTGACGCGCGCTCGCGGGCCAGATCGGCCAAACATTTTTACATAATTGGATTATTGGAATCTTTTCAGACAGTTTTGGACACTCAGATATATTTAGAATAATCCGCGTCACCTTTCTTCATAGACTGGGATTTTCTGCCGGATAACAATCAGCATGGACCTTGCTTCGGTTGTCGCTGCTCTCGCCTCCGTTGGTGTTCGAGTATCCGGTTCTACCCCAAATAACAACGTCCAGGGAGACTCCTCGCGTGCCTGCCCCACTGGTCTTGCCGGCCCCGAGCCCTCCGGCACCATCAACGACCCAGGGCAGCACTTTCATGGTAGCAGAGGCTACCTGAATGTTGTTCCTTTGGTGTCCCAACCACAGCTAGCTCCCCAGTACGGCCCCGTAGACCCCGCCGCTCCTGGAGACGTAACAATTACGCTGCTGTGGTGCTGTGCGAACGAGGCCTTGAGAGGAATGCCTTGCGCAAGCCCAAGCTGCCCAAGAAGGGCACAAATCAGCAGCTGTGGAGGCCCAGATTACCATCAAGATCCCAGTCGAAATTGGCCATCAAGCAGCTGGAATCTCCCAGCCTACGCCGATGGGAACGCTCCGGTGGAGCTTACGGACCTGGCAGGTACTAATACTCCTTACCAATGTCCACATTTTGAGACCATCGACGCCGACATTGACGACATTGAGATGGGTGGTCCAGGTGAGGTACCTACCTATAATCGACCAGCCTCTTGGGCACAATGGGACAACCATTTGTCTTCAGAAGTGACCCGTAACCTTGAGGCGCTTGAGGCCCTTTGTCTATTAGCCACGTCTAAGCTGATAGGACAAGAAAGAATCGCCTCTGATTTTTAATGGAATATTTTTTCTTACTTCAGGAAGAAATTAATACCAGGATGTGGTGGCGTTCTCAAGAAGATGACTCTTTTGCCATTTTTTTGCAGATCTGGGAGGCAAGCCCCTTCTCGAAGGAGAAGACCAAGGCACCTGTTGCCGGGCCCTCCGCCCCTCGTCCCCCTGTTTCCATCCGCGACGATCTAGCCGCCGCGGTTGAGGAAGGAATTTTAGAGGCAGCCAGGCAGGCAAGCCTGGAAATTAGGGCTGAAGGAGCTCCCCAAGTGGACTCCTGGCTGCGAACCACTGAGATTAGCGGTCCGACAGCCTGCTCAGGCCCTTCAGGACACGGTATGTACTGTCCTGCCGACTGCTCTTGCAGATTCCAGCGAGACTCTGAGCTCCAATTGCTCAAAGATCAAATGCAACTCATCATTCAAACGCTGGGAATTAAAGATCTTTTCAAGACCCACATGCGGTCTGAGGGCGCATCATCGGTGGAACAAACAACAGAACCGTCGGAGGAGGCGACAGAAATTTCTTCGATTGCTCCTTCGGTGGACTCTAAGACCACCGATGCAAGGATCAGCAGGACTAAGCTAAAGGAAAGGGTTACAATCTCTCGATCTCAGAGTAGGACGGCGAAGGCTAGGACTGAGGCTCAGAATGCCAAGCGAACTGCCTCCCGTACTGCCCTTCCTGCTGCTTATTCCAATGCATTAGCCCAGATGTTGCTCGCCCAGACCCTCGCTGGAGCTGGTGTGGCTAACGATGCCGCCAAGGTGTCTGCCATTACGGCCGGTGTTGGGCTGGATTCACTTCTAAATCCTACTTCATTGCGACTTCGTCAGGTTGCCAAGCAACCGAAGTATAATGGGAACCCCAGGCGTTGGCCTCAGTTCCAACGGGAATTTAGACTGTGGGTTAAGACTCAAAAACTTCAAGATGACCAGTTCCTGATGGCCCTCTTGGACTGCCTTGAGGGAGCGCCGGCCAACACTTGGCTCAGGACCTGGAGTGATCGTGAGGATTCAAGTTCCCCCCTTACCTTTGATGAGGTGTGGGAACGGTTGGAGGTACGTGGATCCCGGCTGCCAGAGGACCATTACCACCAGATGTTGAAGAATTTTCCTTCATTCTCGCGATTAATCTTGCACGAAGTGCAAGACAAGAGACAGCGCTTCTGGAATCTGTTGGAAGAATCTGAACATTCAGGCGAAAAATCTTCTAGTGCCGAGCTGAAAAATCTGATTTTTGACAAGATCCCCTCCGAAACTGCCGCCACCCTTCGGAATAAACAGTCCGAAGAAAAGGTCAAGACCTGGTGGGCGGAGGTCGATGGCTTCGATGCCTCGGCCAACAGGTTTTCCGTCAGGGAATCACTTCAAAAGTGTTCCCCCACGTCGTTTACCAAGGTGAAATTCACTGAAAACACGTGGAAAATCAAGTTTAATGAACACGAGGATCGAGTTTTGCTTGTCCAAGTCCTCAATAGGGGAGTAAGTTTCCACGGCCATCGCCTGAAGGCCAGGAAATGGGTGTTTTCGTTCACCCCGCAGGAACTGTGGGAAGAGGTTGAGCGGCTCGCTGACGCCGCCAATCAAAATTTCCACGAGGGTCTTGGGGGAAACAAGAATACCCAGCAAAACACCCAAAATGGGGCCCAAAAGGGCAACAAAAAGGTGAATGACACCCGGAATGTTCAGGATCATTGTAGCATCTGCCTTCTCTTAGGTTCTACGAACCGAGCTAAGACGCATTCTACTGGTAATCACCGATGGTCTGCTTACGATCACAAGGTGATTGGTGAAAATGTCAGTAATTCGCAGAATTCAGACAGGAATGACAGACAGGTGCATGGTGGAAAGGGGGGGAAAGGGAATTCGCCCCCCTCCGGTGGAAACAAAAATACTGGAGGCCCTGGCGGGTCCCAAGGCACAGGAAATCGGACTCCATCCGGCTCCGGTGGGCAGTCGAACGGCCAGAAAAGTCCCAATGGCAACGCCGGAGGCGGAAATCGAAATCCAGGCCAAACACCTCAATCCAGTACAAACAAAGGAAATGCTCCAGGATCACAGGGTAAAGGTAAGGGAAATCCTTCAGGAACCCCTTTCTCTGGTAAGCGCAGAGGGCGTGGCGACGGTGGTGGTCCATCATCCGGCGGCCGTGGCCGTGGACGTGGAAAGGGCAACCATCGTGTGGATCGGGTCTCAGGTGCAGATCAGGTGTCCGATGCGGATCGAGATTACGTCAAAAATGCCCTGAATCCAGCAGATGACCCGTTCCAAGATGAGTGGATCGACGAATCAGGCTGTGTTCACAATGTTAACGCAGCCACTGGAGGTCAGAACGCCTAGGGGAGCCACGAAAATCGCCCCTCCCCAGGCGATTTCAGGCATGATCCCCAGATTCCAGATCGACCATTACTTGATGTAGGGTCGCTTGTCTCCTCTCCCCTGGATCCGGCAGCGGATCCTTCTGTTGTAGTGGACGAGGTTGGTGTACAGTCCAAGCACAGGGCCCGTCAGTTTGTCACAAAGCTGTGGGTCTCTGATTGCAAGGGAAATTTCCACCTCGCCACTTGTTTGTGTGACAATGGATCAGAGGTAAATCTCCAATCCAATTCTTTCTTACCCGACGACTGCGTGTTTGAATCGCCTCATCCTGTTACCCTCGAGGGAGTTTCCGGACATTCTCTCGCAGGTGGGCAACGCGGTTGTTATCTATCAACTCATTTGGTCGCTCAAGACCTTTGGGAAGAAGGTAATGTGGAGGAAATTGTCCTGAAGGATGACTACTTCTACCGTGCCGACATAAAGTATGACCTTTACTTGGGCCATCCTTGGCTTCGCAAGAACAGGGTGGCGCCCGTAGGTCATCGGCGTTGTTTTCTGCTGGAGTCAGGTCCCTTGGAGCGTCCTGAATTTCGTTTTTTGCACGCAGGGTTTAAAAGTGCAGAAGAATTTTTGAAGCAAAAAGTTACACCAAAATTTGGTGAAGATGTCACCATTGCAGAGGTGAATGGGAGTGCTGATTACTCCGGAGAGTTAGAATGTCTTCGTAGGGACTCCCAGCCACGACGCCCTTCGCGCTGGCACTCTTCATCCTACAGAGTTGTCGACAAATGGCGCGATGCAATTTGTGAATTTTTTCATGAACCCCATTCCTTTTGGCCACAGTATGATGCCTTTGCTAACCGTAAGAACAAGCGCTTTGACAAGCACTTTAGCGACGCTTGGACCCATAAATGGGACAAGAAGTTGTGGATTAATCCTCCGTTTCACTTAATCCAGCAGGTCATCCACAAAATCAAGCAAGATAAAACCCAGGCAATTTTAGTTGTGCCCTTGTGGGACGACAAGCCTTGGTTTCAGGAATTACAAGACATTTGTGTAGATTACATCGAACTTCCCAGGAAGATTAAGCTGTATGCCAGGGACGACACAGGTCCCCTGCCACAGCGGTCCTGGAGTTCGCTTGCATTCCTGGTGGATGGAAAGCTTTCTGACTCTAATTCTGCTGATTCTGGTACTGATTCTTGTGTTGGGTCTGAATCTGAGGTTGAGCGTGGTACTGATGATGAATCTATTTTTTCTGATTTTTGTCCGTCAGATACCCAAGGTGATCCAACGTCCAATGGATCCGCCTCGTCTCCCTCTTCCCCAATACGATCGACATCGAAAAGAATCTTCAGTGCACGGGCGAAGAAAAATTCCAAATCGCGCCGCAAATTCAGAGTTTTTTATGAAAAACCCCCTGTGGAAGCTTTCATAGATCCTTTCGAGGAGCTGGATCACGAAGAGAATCTCTGGAATGTCGACACTCGACCCACCTATCTTCAAGAGGCAGTTGATACGGACCTGTTTAGGGACATCCGTAAGAAGATTCTTCCTGCCAAGGCCGAAGAAGTCGCCAAAATTTTTTTCGACAGTAATTCCTGGCGATCAGGTGGACACTGAATTGTGTTCCAAGTCAAGAGAAAAGATTTTTGAGGAACGGAAGGAAACAACCCTTTCAGGGAAGTTGATCAAAGACCCCCCTGTCCGTGGACAGTTCGGTGAAGCCTTCATCGAGCTTCGTGAAGGGTACAAGGCAAAAAAACAGCGCCCTTATGAAAATCATGGACACAAACATGAGATACTCAGAAAAATCATCGAGAGAAATCTCAGGGAATTTGGTTGGCTTGAGGGTTGTATGACCAGCGAATGGTGCTGTGCACCCTTCACAGTCCCGAAGCCACCGCCTGCAGACCAGAACACTATTGATGGTTGGCGAATGGTGGTTGATTTTCGCAATCTCAACGCCGAAACCAAGGCAGATTCGCACCCCCTGCCCCTCATTGAGGAGGAAATCGCCAAGAGGGCGAGAGGTCGTTTGTTTTCTGTGCTGGATCTCCGTCACGGCTTTCACCAAATGCCGTTGAGGAAGGACAGCCGACCCCTCACCTGTATGTGCACGCCATGTGGCCCAGTCCAGTGGACAGTCATGCCCATGGGCCTGAAGAATGCCCCTTCGTTTTTTCAAAGAATGATGGAAGATGTGCTTTTTTCAGCTCATCCTGAGCTTCGTGCCTTCGTGAGCGTGTACATAGATGACATAATCATCGCGACGGAAGGGGAGGGACTGACCGAAGCCGAGCTGGTGGCCCTACATGAAAAGCAGCTGAACCAGGTTTTGGACATTCTGGATGCCAATCAGCTGATTTGTGGGCCAAAGAAGGGAAAATTATTTTTAAAATCAGTCGAATTTTGTGGTTCTCTCCTGGAGAATGGCACCCGACGACCCAGTCCAGGGAAGCTCGTCGCTATTCAGAAGTGGAAGCGCCCTGAGACGATCACGGAGTTGAGAGGATTCCTGGGTTGTTGCAATTTTTACCACACTTTTGTGCCGAATTATGCCAAATTTGCTGCCCCCCTCACTGAATTATTGAAGGTAGGGAGAGATGCGGGCAAGGCAGGTTCAAAGGTTCGTGTCAAGTGGACTGACGAGTGCGAGGAGGCCTTCCATCACTTAAAGGCGGCCCTCTGCGAAGTCGCCACGTTGCATGTGCCCCAATTCGACCGACCCTTCTACATTAGAACCGACGCATCTAGGTACGCGATCGGAGCTGTCCTTGAACAGGTTGATGAAGCCACAGGTGATCATTACCCTCTTGCATTTTGGTCTCGGAAGCTAGCCCCACGCCAAATGCAATGGTCGCCGCGTGAGCAAGAAACCTACGCCATAATCTGTGCTTTAAAAAAGTACCAATCGTGGGTTGGCACCAATCGAGTCGAGGTCCTGACGGATCATCGATCTCTGGAGTATTGGGCCACCGAACACATTGATACTGTCGCGAGCCCAGCTGGTCGACGGGCCAGATGGCACGAATTTCTCTCTCTGTTTGACCTCCATGTGTCGTATTTGCCTGGAAAACACAACACGGTAGCGGATGCTCTGAGCCGATGGGCTTACCCCGCCTCAGAGGGGCTGCAAAGTACCAACATCCATGGTACGGAGCAGGACCGCCATGTCATCATCGAATGGGATCAGGAAGAAAAAAAGCTCATTCGACGTGCATGCATGCAATGCGCTGTTAAACAGCACGCATTACCGTGCCATGACATCACGGCCATCTCAGATCCGGCGCATGCTCATGAGATCTGCACCAAAACACTGAAAGTCGTGGAAAAAGTCACCGATCCCTCCTCAGGGAGTGTGAAACGGTTTGACTACACCCGACGAGTAAGTCGATTTCGGTTGATCCAGGGCATTAAGCGTCGAGATCCGGCCAAAACTCCACCCCTGCCTAAAGATTCCCTGATCATCCGTGACTGGACGTCCGATTATCTGCAGGATCCCATGTTTAAAGAGGTCTTTGGAAATCTCAAATCCAAAGATGCTCACAAGGATGGGATTTTTTCAGAGTACTCGTTGGATGGGGGGAAGCTGTGGATGGAGGGTAAATTGTGCGTACCAGACGCCCTGGCCCCCCGAGTGTTAAACTGGTGGCATAAATGGGAGTCCCCCCACGCACATGGCCGTCGACTGTGGTCGATGATTAAACATAGGTTGTTTGGCTCACGGCTATATACTCACTGCATGAAAGTAGCCGCCGGATGTGCACAATGTGCTGTCTCGACGCCTCCCAGCGCGAAGAAGCACGGCCATCTGAGGCCTCATCCTATTCCGGAGCGCCTCTTTAACAGAGTCACCAGTGATTTCTTCTATCTCGGTGAACTCGATGACGAAGAGTGCCATTGGACTAATAAAAAAGTCAATGGTGTGCTCCTCATTCAGTGCCGTCATTCCGGCTACATTCAAGTGTTGCCTTGCAACATTGAGTCGATGACTGGCAAGGCTGCCGCCAAATGGTGCGCGCAGACCTGGATGGGAGGTTGGGACGTCCCATCCGAGGTGGTTACGGACTCAGGTAAAGAGTACACCTCCGAATGGTGGAGAGAATTATGTGCTCGCCTTGGAATCCACCACCTGCGATGTGAAATCCACTCGCATCGAGCGCTGCCTGGTGAAAGAGCTGGCCGCTCAATTATAAATATGCTTGGTAAGGAGCTCACGAGTGAAAAGGATTTCCATTGGATGGAAGTTCTCTTCGCATTGCTTCGCCGTTACCACAACACGCCTTTGTATCATGGCCTTTCTCCAAATGAAATTGTCTTTGGACGAAAGAAGTGTTGGTGGAACATGCCGTTGAATAATCCTCGCCCCTGTAAGGATGCTTCGTTGTTTTTGGACGACGTCCAACGAGCAGATAGAACTGTCTCCAAGCATCAAGCTGACTGGCTTTGGGTTCAGAATCAAGGTCGAAAAAACCCCCACAATTTTGAAGTCGATGATCGAGTTTGGCTTCGAAAATCCGAAACCACCCTGGACGGAGATGACAAGCTTCTTCCCTTGTGGGAGGGGCCATTCGCTGTTACAGCGCGTCTTGGTGAGAACAGGTGGAGGATTCGTGTGGATGTCAGCAGGGAAATTGACGTTTCGGGCGATCGCCTCAAGAGAGAGATCCCTTCCCCCAAGGATCGGGTTAAACCCCTTTTTTGGACTGCGAAACATTTGTCTGATCGGGTCATCGAAGGGGGGAAGTACGAACTCAAGAGGATTGTTGAAGCAAGACGTGACGCCAAGGGCGAATGGGAATTTCTGTGTGAGTGGAGGGGCTTTGATTCCAGTCACAACAACTGGGAACCAGCCCAATCTTTTGTCCATGGATACACCAAGGGGTTCATCGACTTCCTGAAGAAGCACCCCGAAATTGGAGTACTCCTGACAGATTGTCTGTGGAAACCAGACAGACAAGTGGAGAGCGACGGAAAACGACCTGTGGTGAATCGAGATCCAGCCTTTTACGGCCCTCAGCAGCCACATTCCAGGGCTGATCCGTCGATCCCCCCTCCTGCGGTCAGGCCAGCCCAGGAGCCAAATGAGGACCAAGCTTCGAGTTCGGCCGCTGATTTGCAGCGCCCAAGCCGTACGAGGGCCAGGCCAGACAGGTTGGTGGTCACATGTATTCCTGCTTGGCCGAATTGAGCAAGCCATCCCACCACATTCTGCTCAATCCACTGTTCATTCTTTCTGTTTATGTCATGATGTGGAGAACTGCGAATGTTTGATAATTTGACGTCAATCAATCAAATTTTCTTTGGTCTCCGTTCGGTAGCGTATCGAAAGTCGAAAACCGAAAGCCACGGAGTGTGCTGCCGTGTTCAGAAAAAACCAAACTCAGGCTTAATTCAGGCAGATTCGGGGTAATCTTGTCTCTGTTGGTCTGTGCATCTTTGGAATTTGGCTACTCGTGCAGATGGAAGCAAATGTACATAATCAAAACGCTGGCCAGCGACATTCACCCCTACAGGCACCCCCTGTAGTACTGGCTGCACCAGATGCGACGCCAGGAACTCAGATCTTACCTTCATTTGCTGTGTTGCTGACGCCAAAGTCCAGATTCAGATCCAGGATCCTCAAATTTGCCTTGAATTTCTCAGGTTTGTCCATCATTCTGCCACTGTTGTACGAAACCTAGACGTCAATTGTTCAGACAATCTTCAGATAGGAGCTCTAGGGACTTCTAACAGCAACCTATGAAGTCCGTAAGCTTCGTTGTATTTTTGGCACACGCCAATGTGAGCTCAATCCGACCTGAAACTGTCGAAAATGGTGAATCCAAGTGTCTTGTGGGACTCAATCAAAAGATTGGCCTTGTCCAAGTCGATTGACACCGTCGCCACTGTAAATAAAGGACTACTCGGTGTCTCTCAGTTATATACTGTCAGTAAAGCGCCTTCAGCGAACCTTCGGCGCGTTACATGCCAAGGATCCAGGGCCAGCATGTCCCATCATGATGCATCATCACATGATCCACATTTTGATGGAATCTGTTAGTTGCTCGCGAACCAACGTGCCGGAAAGCACAATTGAGCTGAATAAACGACAATATATATTAACTTTAGTCTAAACGAAAGTGTTAGTAGTTTCAGTACTAGACATTCCGCTGCATTTCACTTTCATCTTAGGGAATTTGCTGATTTTAGGACAATTTAGTTTGATTTCCTTGTCATCTCCTCTCATTCCTCGAAGATCTGTTTAGATCTAAGTGCACAGAAAAACACCCTAACCTTCCGTGATTCACTTAGGGTCTGTAGACGACATCTGTATTTGTTTTCCCTCACTGTGACTGTTTAATCTCCTTCATCTCAACTCAAATTGACTCTCAATTTTGCTGAATCTTGTGATCATCCGCCAGATGCGCCAATTCTGAGCCACATGCTGCACTTTTCAGAACGAGAAAAGCGGGAGTAACACGATGTAGAGTTCGGCGAGGACACCGTAGCGTGCCCGCGACAGCGAAACTGTGCCAGAGCGCTGAGATGTCACTCCATTTCTTGATTCCCCCACTCAATCCACCAATAATCTACCTCATTCTCAACCAATGCATGGTTTGGTATCGATTCTTGATACGTTTACATGCTTTTTAGCCCTTGACCTGATGTTTTACTGCACGGAGGACTGTTCGTCACTTCTCATTCTGTCTCATTTCAGGTTCATCCATCCTGATTCAGTGCCAATTCAGCCCAAATCAGGTCAGATCAAGCAGATTTCGCCCCATCAAGGCTACATTTCTATGTTTTTCTGGGACTTACCCGCACTACGTTCTTCGTTGACGTAGCGACACACCCCAGTGTGTTTTTGGAGGGGGAGTGTAAGTGCGGGTAGCCCCATCTGCTCAGATTTTCAGACATTCTGTCCAGATTGGCTACATTTTGGTCATTTTCTTTGCTTCGGCGGAATCGCCGCCTCGCAGCTCAGTCTCAGGATATTTCCTATATATTTCTGATATGCCGGATTTGATTCCGCGGTCCATTCCCCGTAAATCCACCGCGTTCCGCTATTTTAGCTGGAATCGCCATTTGCCGCTGACGCGCGCTCGCGGGCCAGATCGGCCAAACATTTTTACATAATTGGATTATTTAAATCTTTTCAGACAGTTTTGGACACTCAGATGTATTTAGAATAATCCGCGTCATTTTTCTTCATAGACTGGGATTTTCTGCCGGATAACAATCAGCATGGACCTTGCTTGGGTTGTCGCTGCTCTCGCCTCCGTTGGTGTTCGAGTATCCGGTTCTACCCCCAATAACAACGTCCAGGGAGACTCCTCGCGTGCCTGCCCCACTGGTCTTGCCGGCCCCGAGCCCTCCGGCACCATCAACGACCCAGGGCAGCACTTTCACTTATCTCTGGCTTGGGTTATCCTCGATTGGTTGTATTTCAACAATAAAACATTTTCCTCATCAAAAGCAAGCAGCAGGAACCCTACACCAGCAGCAAGCAGCAGGAGAGGCACAGCAAACACACAGTGTTGAAATCACTATTAAACGTTCTGGTAGCAAGAGGCAGACAGTCTCTGCGTACCGGCAGCAACACCGTGCCGTACATCCAGTGCGCCGAGATCTATCATCTATAAGCAAGAAGGGCGAATATGGACACGAAGAAGAAGGACACCGACGTGAGGACAGCGCCTGAGGCACCAGCAATGCCAGCACCTGGTGAATCTGGAGCTGGACCTAGCGCTGTAACTTCAGTGCCCTTACATGGGCCAGTGGACGTGGTTGATGATTCGCTGAAGGGACTTCAGTCGGCCTTTCGGGCCCTCTCAGTGGACGAGGTGGACACCAATCCTGTGAACAGAAAGGGAGAGAGAGAGAAGGATGCTGCAGAAAGCCCGGCAGACGAAGGAATAGACCATGGGCACGACCCGACGAGTGAGTCGACCTTCGAGGGCGCACCAAGCGCTTCTGGCCTCCACGCATCACCGTCTCCTACAACCACCACACTTCCAACTCGGGACCCAGCCGCTGCAACATCCACACCCATAACCACCCCGCCTATGGCTGAGGGCACAGGCTTTACTGGTATGCCTACCTACCCTGCCTATGGCGTGAACCCACCTACCACTGCTTTTCCAGAGGCAACTACTACCAGTGAGCCGGTGGCCTCCAGTTCCGCGTCGCGATGGTATGCGGCTGACTATCACCATCCTCTACCCGCTACGGGAGCCTATGTGGATGTTCCTGGGTATGCAACCTTGAGTGGGCTGAGGAGAGGACCTGAGTCATGCGGGAGCAGGAGTGGAGGATCAGGGAGATCCTCCAACAGGTCCCTGACGCGATCAGAGATAAAAGAGGCTCTCCGAGGAGCCACGTCTGAACTTGTGGTCCATCTCACTCAAGAGATTCGGGCTAAACTAGAGCCCCTGATTCCGCCCCAAGTGTCACCTACCACGGTGGGAATGTCACCCCATAGAGTACAGGCTAACCACCTGGTGGCAGGGGAGCCTGAGGAGCTGACCTATGCCGACCCCTGCAGCGATCCCGAGAAGCCCTTTCGTGTGGAGGCCGGCCCAGCCACCCTACAGCCACGTGGGGAATTCTCCGAGAGCCGAGCTGGACCGGCTGGGGCTGACAGCCCTGAGGGCAATGGTGGATGTGGAGCCCTATTGCTCCGGTGACCTAGGCGGAGACTCCTCCGATGATGAGCTGCCGTCGATGACTTCTGCTTCGCCCTCGGAGGACGACGACCCTGAGGACCCCGAGAACCCAAGTGGGCAGAAGAAAAAGGAAAGGAAGAAGCCCCGGGGCCCTGAGGGACGCGGGTCTCAGGAGGCTAAGGCCATTGCCACCTCCAAGATCGTGGTGAACTTGCCTGAGTTCACAGGCAAGGACCTTATATGATTTGTAGAATCGCTGCTCATTCGATTGAATGGATGGTTGAGAATAAATTTGGACACATTCTGCGCATACTCATTGTTTGACAGCTGATGAGGCTGTAATTTACAGCGAAACGCGTCCGGATTTGGGATTCACTCAAGGTTATTGTGCCCGAGTACAGCTGCCATGTTACATTGAGGACTGCCGATTGGGAAGTGTCTTTTGAAAACGTGGCAAGGATGGATTTTACTTGGTTTAGCTTTTGTCTAATCATATCGAGTTCGCTGAGAATTTTCACCAGGCCCTCCGATTGACCGGCCAAACCCACGCTAGTGGACGGGTCAAGTGCGATCTGCTCCTGCAGTGTTGCAAGACCAAGTAGATGGAGAAGCAGGTCAAGCAGATCGTGACGAAGTCCGCCAGCTTTGCTGATGTGTTAGTTGCCTTGGAGAGGCAGTACCCAACCTATGAAACCGACCTCTCCATCAGGGCCGAGATCCAGAACGTGGCCGTGCTGCCCAACAACCCCAAACCTGGCAGGGTCTCTGAGCTATTGGCTGACCTGGATCACTGGGCTGGACGATTGACGCCCGGTTCCTACAGCAGCGATGACCGACTTTTCTGGTCGGTGGTTAAGCTTCCTCGGGAGCTGTGAAACGAGTGCCGTTGAACGGCAGAGCGCAAGGCTAGAGCCCTCCACTACGAGGATTTATGTGTACTACTCCTGGAGCTGGCGCTGGAGAAAGAAAGAAACCAGCACCTGAACAACTACCATCCTCGAGGGGGAGGCTCCGGAAGCCAAGGCAAAGGGTACCAGGGATCCGGACCTGGACAGGGGACTACCCCCAAACACGCCCGTATCATGTGGAGAGTCAAGGGGCTCTTCTGGTGTGATGCCAGAGATGAACAGGGCCATCTGCAGCACGCCCCTGACTGCGAGCAGCGAGACTGCTTCGTAGTCGAAGGGAAAAAGCAGGAGACCAACACCGGCGCCAAGGCAAAGATGCCGGATCACTACAGGTGTACCATCACCTGTGCCTTCTGTGGGAAGAGGTAGCACTATGAGGATGACTGCTACCACAAGCAGCGCCTGTCGGCAAAGCTGAACGGTGAGGATCCTGGCAAAGGCTCTGCCAAAGGTGGAGGAAAAGGCAACGGCAACGACTCCGGCAAGGGAGGTCGAAAGCACGTGGAAAAGGGCAAGACAAGAACCAAGGTGGACAAGGAAGAGGCGCTAACCGCCAGCTAGACAAGGACAACAAGAACCCTGACAAGAACGAAGGCAACCCCAACCCTAATCCAGGGAGGAACTCCGAGCCCTCTGGAGGGCAGTCTGGTCCCATCACACGCTCGCAGACGCAGGCCCAGCGAGAACAAGGGGCCAAGCGTCAGCATGAAGGTGGTGATGACGGCAACGCTAAGAAGAGAAGCCGTTTCATGAGGATGGCCCGTAAATTGCGGAACAAGGGGTTTGAGGTGACCTGTCCCGCCAAGTTCTGAGAGGGACGCTCCCGTCGGGCCCTGGACCTGGTGTTCTGGGTACGTATCGGACTAGGGGGACGTGAATACCTTGGGGTATTGGATACTGGAGCCACCATATCTATAGTGGCCAAGAAAACTTTACCTTGTGGCAGCCTGAAGAACACCATGACCACCGCGGCTATACGAATGGGGGATGGACATGTGGTGCACAGCTACGGGGACTGTGAAGTGGAGGTACCTATGGGCTCCCGAACTATCACCCATCGGTTCTATGTGATGGACACTGAGGCCTTCGACTTTGTATTGGGGACGGACTTCTTCATGCAGCACTCCCAGATACAATCCCTGACGCTGCAAGCGCCCTACCTCCTCTACGTGGACCACGGCAAGGGCAGAGAGTCCGTGCCACTCGAGCAGTCTGAGCACACCTCAAGCTACCTGAGGGTATCGAAGGAGGAGCCCTCGAACATGATGGCGGCCTCCAGAACTGAGGACTATCAACTATTGAGGGAAGTCCTAGACCAGGGTCTAAAGGAGCTGGGTTACTCTAGAGAAGATTTAAGTGTGGAGTTGTTCGCCAGCGACCAGCAGCATGTACTGGACCTTTACTGCAGCAAGGGGAAGAACTGCAGCTACAAATTTTACCCGCCCTCTTTCGGGATTGCCTACGGGAACCCCAGGTTCAGTGAACTGGGGAAGGTCTTGACCAAGGTGGCCTTGGAACGTTCCCGTATGGTCCTGTGTTCCCCCGACCATGGGGGCAACAAGTACTGGCGAACCCTCCTGGACAGGCTGACTATCAGCTCTGTTCGGTTACCTGATGAGGCCATCTACGTGCCTCTGGCGCGTAAGACGCCAATTGGGAAACCCGGATGGGGGAGTATGCTCAGCGTGGTAGACGAAAGTCTAACCTTCATCCCCTGGGAGGACCTGGACTCCACTCTGGTCCAGGGTATACAACGAGAAAGCGATGGACTCGCCTTGGATGACCTGAAGGATCGGCTACGACCTCAAGATGCTATTGAGACTATACCCGGAGGAGATGAATACGTCGTGACTAACACGGACGCCCCCCACTCTCCCTGCCTTGTACCTGTTCCTGATGGAGTCTCTGAGTGTGGACTATCCGAGCCCCCTAGCTCAATCCACTCAGATGACGAAACTGAGCACGATGCTTTCTTCGTGCAGACATGCGTGGAGGAAGTGGAGAACGCCAAGTACGTCGCCCCACTGAAACCCCTACTCTCCATGAGGGTGGAAGACCCCGTGGACGAAGAGCTGGATCCTGGATCCAGGCTAAGGGAGTACGTGGACTCCAAGAGGAGGTTGGTGGCGAAGAAGCTATGCTACGCTAAGCCTACCCGCAGCTCATGGCCATTGAAGCAAGGACGTAAGGGAGATCTATCCCAATTGAAGGAGGACCTCGAACAGAAGATCACGACCTGGCAAGGGGAGGGAGATCCTAAGCTCATGAAGAGCGTGTGGGGTGCCCATGTGAGGACCCCAGAGGAGAACGACCTCTCGGAGGAATGTGTATGTGAACCCCCTCGAGGGTGCCTATGTTGCCATCGTCCACCGGAGATGGTTGAACGAGACCTACGTTATGCCTACCAAGGGTTGAAGGATACTACCAAGGGCGAAAAGTCGATAGAGGATCACCTGCCGACGTCTATTACTCAGGGGGCAAGGAACTTACACTCTGACGGAGACATGGAGGACAAGATCAAGCTATTGGACCCGCGGGTGCAGGCGCTTGTAAGGACCTATCTGGAGGTGTTCGGTGAACTACCACCCCCAGCCTCATGTGACAAGCTGGTACAGATGGACCTCAAGTTGAAACCCGAGTTTGTGGGTCACAAGATCCGGAGGAGACCCTATCCAGCTCCTAAAGAGCAGGCTGACGACATGGAGCGACAGATACAAGAAAGTATCGACGCTGGCCTAGTCCTGGAGTACAAGGACGAGGACTACCCCCAGCACTGCAGCCCCTGTTTCCTGGTGGCTAAACCTGGGTCTACAGCCAAACGGCGCGTAGTGGACTACAGGGAGCTGAACAAGGAAACGCTGAACCACTCAGGGTCCATTCCTAATATGGAGTCTGCCCTTGAGAAGATAGCCTCCTGTCGCTACAAGACCAAGATGGACAAGAGGAGTGAATTCTGGCAGGTCGACCTGACGCCCAACGCTCAGGAGCTACTAGCCTTCTTCAACCCTCTGGGGAGGGTGTTCAAGTGGAAGGTCATGCTGTTCGGCGTGGCCAACGCACCCGCTCTATTCCAGGAGCTGATGAACAAGATCTTGTCCATTCTACGAAGGAGACCTAAGGTGCAGGAACTCATATCCCGTGGGGCCCAGATGGAAGCACACATCGACGATGTATTCCTCGGGACCAATACCCAGGAGGACCACCTAATCCTCTTGGGTGAGTTCTTTGCGGTCTGCCACGAGAACCACACACGACTCAAGCTGCAGAAGTGTGAGTTCATGCAGCAGACCATGCAGTACCTGGGGTCTGACGTTGGCTATGGGTGGTGGACCCCAGCGGCCTCTAAGGCCAAACCTCTGATGGACGCCAAGGTACGACACGAAGACGCCAAGAAAGGGCTTCATGATGTACGCAGTTTCATTGGGGCGTGCAACTTCTATCGCCGCCATATCAAAACCTTCACCTACACCAGCGCCATGCTGACGTACCTGATCAAGAAGAGTACTAGTTGGCGCTAAGGCCCACAAGGGGAACAAGCGTTTGACGAGCTCAAAGACAAGGTGGCCAACGCTAAGTGCTTGGGCGTGCCTAGGGCACAGGGGGAGATCATCCTGGTGACCAACGTCAGCAATGTGGGCGGTGGTGGAACGTTGTTCCAATGGTAAGCACTAGAGAAGGAGGAGTTCGACTCGGCTTTTTCCCAAAGGAGTACTGAAGGTCTCAACCGAGATGGAACTCTCAAGCACAGCTACCCTGACGACAATTTGGTCCTAGTACCTCTGGGCAACTGGAACTGGAAATGGAACCAGGCCAGGGGGAACTACCCCACCTATGAGCAGGAATTGCTCGCGGGTATGCTGGTGCTATCCTCACAAGCACGACTGTTGGGGAGTAACCCTGTGGTGCGGCTGTGCGACCAAGAGCCGGTCCGCACTTTCCAGAAGGGCCCCCCGCCTGAGAAGGCCAAGCTACGGCGCTGGTGCACCTACCTGAGCCAACTACGGCTGACGGTACACCATATCCAGGGAGTGAAGAACGAGTGTGCAGACTACATCAGCCGCAACAACTCCGACGCCCTGATTGGTGCCCGGTCTGAAGCGCTGGCTAAGGAGGCGTTCAGCCGTATGGACGTCCACTTGGACCTCAACATGACTATGATACGCCCCCTGGATGGACTCCAACAATCGGAGTACCTGAAGGAGTTTGGGGATATCTACAAGCGCCTCGAGAAACGCCTTGAACCCCTCCTGGTCAACCAAGAACAGTGGAAGAGGGACAAGAGCTACCTCTGGCACGAGGACCCCATCGTGGTACCCAGTGACAGAGTCCCAGCGCTGCTGAAATGGACCCATGAGTCCAGCGGTCATGTGGGTGCAGACCGAACCCTGAGGCTATTCAAGCAGTGGTTCCAAACTACGTGGACTGAGGACCAACTGCGGAAAACCCTCCAGCCTATCGTGGACAAGTGCCCGTGTAGGTCCTGCAAACCAGGGGATATCAGGGACAGAGGTCTCTACTCCACCCTGCCCATCCCTCACTGTGCTAACAGTGTTCTCTACGTGGACTACACGGAGATGCCAAAGTTCAGGGGCTATGACTTCGCCCTCGTGGTAACTTGTGGGTTGACAAGGCTTACCAGGGTGTTCCCATGTACCAAGCACATTACCGGGGAGGAGACTATCAAGATACTCCTGGAGGAGTGGTTTTGTGTCTATGGGGCGCCCAATGAGATCAACTCCGACGAGGACGTACGAGTGCGCTCAGATATCGGCTGGTACAAGAGGGTCTTGAGATCCCTCAATGTCCAGGTGTCTACGGGGTTTCCCTACTCTCACACCAGCAACCCCCTATGTGAGCGACAGATTCGTGTCCTCAAGGAGAATGTAAGGATATGTTGCAAAACTGGACGCACCACAGACTGGGTGAGACTACTCCCCGTCATATCCTCGATGATGAACTCCCAAGAGAGTTCGGCTACTGGCTACTCGCCCCATGAGCTATTCCTAGGGCGCCCGGCGTGGTTCCTACATGCCCCCTATCCAGGGGACAGCCATTCTTCTGTTGGTGAGTGGGTCCAAGAGCAACAAGCGAAGGTGGACGAGGCCAAAGCTATGCTCCAGAGAGTGAGGGAGCGTCCGTGGAACAAGAAGAACAAGCACCGAGTACCAGCCACCTACCAAGAGGGGGACTGGGTGCTGGTGCACCACAGCCCACTACCCGCCTGGCCACGCTCTACCAGCGATGACCCATACTTCGGGCCCTACAAGATTCTATCTGTGGATGGACACCGTATAACCGTGCGGTGTTCTCCCCGTCTAGGGGGGACCCTGGTGTGCGCCGCTCAACATTTGAAGCGCTACTATGATCCTGAAGACCTCTGTAAGGAGGAGTGGGAGCTGAGCGACGAGGAAATCGCCGCCCTAGACCTACAAGGGGCTGCCAGCCTTATGGAAGTTGAAGGGGAACTCCCCAACATGAACGCCGAGGAGATGGCTAAGGAGGGCTTCTACCTGGTGAAGTCGGTCCTACGCCACCGCTATCGCCAGGGTCGGCGCTTCCTCACCCTCTGGGAAGAGTTTGGAGTCGAAGAGGCCATCTGGGAGCCCTTCTCTGCGTTCCTTCTACCTGAGGGACGCCTAACGCTTGCTTCATAACACCTTGTTTGTCATTCCCCCCCGGAGTAGAAGGCCACCGCTCTTCGTTGGCTCTCCAAGGTCATTACACCAGGGCAGTTCCCATGCAACACATGGTCAACAAGGCACACACTTGCTGGGTGGCTGCAAACCTGATAAGCGGCCATCTGGCTCACGCGGGTAACCATAGGCATGGGACTGCAGGGCACAGCCATGGCAGGAACAGTGCTCCGCAAGCAGCGGATGTGTAGGTGTTTGGAGTGCCGAGCCCGACTGAGGGTGGGAGTTAGTACGGTGACCGTAACTGGAGCTGTATAGGAGTTCTAAACCTGTCCTGGCACACACTCAGTAGGCCTAGCTATTTAGCACAGGATTGGTCATCGCCCCTGGGATGTTAGAAAACAGTAAAGAGGTAGGCACAAGGAGAATACTTTTTCTTCTTACGCTGGGACAAAGTCTCAGCACGGGTTAGTAACTGTCACTCGTTATTCTCAACGTGGTAGGAGCGAAAGATGGCGTTGATACTCCCATCTGGTTGTATAAAGGCTGACATGGGTTCTCAGGTCGCCTCAGACAGCCCATAGCCATCCCACAGGGTAAGGAATTTCCAGCCCTGTTTATACTCATGGCGAGCAATACCTGCAACCACGTAGCAGCCATCGACTGCCATCTCATCGGCAGTCATCTCCTCGAGTTCGCCTGCCTCCTCTGGGCCGGCCGCGTTCTCTAGGTCGATACGCTCTGCCTCACTGTCGCTCCGGCGCCCCTAATCCTAGGACAAATCGTCAGTTGAATGATAGTTCCTCAACTGCTTAGGCGCAAAAAGTAGTTCACCACCTAGACGTGGACTACATCTGACATGGATCCTAGATCCATCTATCCTGATGATACAATAGGGCCCACGATAAGGGTCCTGTAGGCAGTTACGAGCCCAGGAGGGTGGGCGTGAATGATGTACCAAAACAAGTTCACCAACCTCTAAGCAGGCAGGTCGCCGTAGGCGATTCTGTCGGCTCACTTCACGGTCACGGATATGTCTCAGGTTAGTCCCAGCCTGGTTAGCCATAGACTGCTTGTGTTCAAGCCAATCCCCAACAGGGCTCTTGTGGTCCTCAGGAAATGGGGTTTTGAAGAGCCAAGCAGGTCGTCCTCCATGAAACAGCTCGTGGGGGGTGAAACCCGTAGAAGAGCTCCTCTGGGAGTTCATGGTCAGTACTGCCCAGGGCACTAGGCGTACGCAATCTTTGGTACGTTCCTGTTTCATCAGGATTCTCAGGTTCTGTTCCACCACACTGTTTTGTCTCTCACAGAGGGGGTTAGACGTGTGGGTATAGGGCACATCTGTGGTTACCTCAACGTCGAGGGCATTCAGCACTCGTTTCAGGAAGTGTTATAGTGATTTCAACACTGTGTGTTTGCTGTGCCTCTCTTGCTGCCTGCTGCTGGTGTAGGGTTCCTGCTGCTTGTCTTTGATGAGGAAAATGTTTTATTTTTGAAATACAACCAATCCAGGATAACCCAAGCGAGTGATAAGCAAACAGAAGATAAACAGGATCAAGGCATGAAGGGCTGCAGTCACAAAGAGTTAGATAAAGACAACTATCAACAATAGACCACAGCAATTAGCACATATTGCAACTCAGGAAGAAACATTTTACATGTTCGAGAAAAACTGATTGGAAAACTGCCCCAAGGGCTCACTCTCATCCATAGTGCCATCTTGAGATGTGCACTCTTTGTTTATGGGTCCCATAGGTGCTGAGGTGGCATGGCTTGTGGTGCTGAGGTCACTGGCGTGTCACATGGGATAATCCTACTTAGCTAGGCTGACTGGGTATTGAACCCAGGACCTCTCAAAATAGGTGCGCCAGCCCCCTAGGGTGCATACCACTAGGATAGCTAAGAATTCATGAGAAACCATAGATAAATTCATAGGCTCTGCCTTCAGTATATCAGTGCCTCAGCACCCCAGGAAAAGATGTTTTAGTGCCTATAGCTTGGGGATAAAGGGGTCCACACAAAAACCTGATTTGATGTTTGGTTCCATAGGTCAAAATGTGTTGTCATCCATTTTGGTTGGGCCAATACTAGGATAAAAATGCATGAGTGCTTAGAGCACCTCTAACAAGACTAAGGTATACCCTAAAGCATTGGAAAAGCACTTTTTCTTACTCCCCCCTTGTGCTGTGGTGGCCACCACTGTCGCACCTTCAGGAAAGCGGGATTTTTTCTTGGCCTTTCCTTGGTTTCCACACCTACTTCAAAATACCTATAGCTTTCCTAACACTGGAAAAGAGCGCTTTACCATGGCCAGCGACTCTTGCTGCATTGTTGATGACAATCTCCTACAGAAAGCTCAGCGCTCTTGGCGCTGCCGGGGTTCCTGTGCCTTGGTGGGGTTAGAATAGGGCATGCCAAGACCATATGCATTTGCATCCCTCCCTCCAAGCTGCAGCGTAACACAACCCAACGCCAGACTCTCATAGGACACTCAACCCAAGTCTCATTGAACCCCGATGGAGACACCTGTCCTGGTACTTGGGCGAGGGTGATCCCATTTAATTAGAATTGCCCCTTGGAGGGGTCTATATTCTGGTTCAGTCTCCTGCTGCTGCTTTTCGGCCTGAACAGCGGCCTACTCAACGAGGCTTTGCGAGGAGGTCTGTACAACAGAGAAATGGGAGGACGAGGGACGAATGCACGCAAACGCAAAGCGACAACACCTAAATCCGTCAAATGACGGCCTAGAATTTTTCTGAAGGCACACACCTGGACAGAATCCAATTGTGCATCAGATGCACATTTTTATAAGATTTGTATTCATCTCTTGATTTTTTAAGTCAAGAAATTCTTACGCAGAAAAAGGCGGCGCGCAGGAGCGGCTCCCAGCAAAGCGCCGGAAAAAAAAGAATTAATAAGATTATAAATGTATGTTGGGCAGAATGACAAAAATGACGAAACACACATAAAAAAACAAACAGAAAGATTCCACCCACATTGACAGAAAGAATTCAAGATTCAAGATTTCAAAAATCAACAGAAGGACTTCAATAAATCAGGTATAAACCACAGCTGTGCTCGTCATGCACATTGCTCGTCTCCTGTCTCCGTGAACGTGCCTTGTAGCAGCGCTAACAAACGATAGAGGGATAGATTAGAAGGATTGCAGATGATTAGAGGTACGTCCAGGGTGATTAGACATACACACATATGCATAGCGTTGTTTCTCGCTTGTGTCTCGCTTTTCCTTCAGCTTGTTTCACTTTGGAGCGGTGAGTAAGGTAGGTATGCCCAGGTGGGGCCACCCCCTGGTGGAGTTCGTGATTGTGGATAAGATTAGGAAGAAAACACAGGTTGACGGTAAACTCGTGCATGCTCGTGCATTCACACACGCATTAAAGGGTAGGCCACGCGTTATGCGCACGGTAAACCTTGTTTAGGTTACCCAGGGGCTCCACCCCAAGTTCTATAAGAGAATGGGTGGAGCTTCTTAAGCTTGCTTGCTTGATAGGGGCGTTTGTGGACAGCGTATTATAGGGCCATCTCAGAAGCATATAATACGTGGAAATGGTCTTGGTTTCTCCGCTGCAAACGCTCCCTCATCCGCCTTTGCTCTCCAGGTGGGAGGGTCAGGGTGAACTGGTGCAGTCCCTCTAGCCGTGCTAAAATATACGTCGCTGATCACACAAACAACAAGCTACGACTCAGCCAGGAGTGGCAAGCGTAGCCCGAAATCTTCAACATTCACGCTGTGCACGTAACAAGAGCACTCCTTCCCTCCAGGCCCTAGCAGGGAAACACGTTGTGGCGTCCCTGTTAGGCCACAGAAGCTTAGTAGCTCTGCGTTTTCTTGCAATTTCACGGGTGAGCCGCTAGGGCTCTTGTCTTCATTTTCAACGCCACCCAGTAGAGCGTGCGTGTGGGAGTGGTAGTCCTGAGTGGGGGCTTGAGCGAGTTGCAGAAGTGCTCGCCCACCAGGATGGTGCCACTGTGGGGTGTGTAGTGTAGTGGTGTCTCCTGTCCCGCGTGCTTTTCCACGTGGGCAGGGGAGTGCGTTAGCTTTTGGCCTTTAGCAAGAATGGGCGTTTTGTATGCCCTTTAACACACGTGGCCACCCCTCCCCTCTAGTAGGTAGGGCTTTTGCCATCTTCTCCAAAGGGTAGGCACCAGCACAGAAATTGGGCGCCATGGGAGTGGTACTAGTAACTGACCAGGACCTTCGGTCCGACACCAGCGAAGCCCGTTGATTCGGGAGCCACGCCTGGGAGACAAGTGAGACACACACAGACATACGTAGCACACTTAGGGGTAAGGTTCAGTTCCTAGCTTTAGTCTTGGAGGCAAGCGTCTCAGCGAGCCTCAGCAACTCACCAAGGTTGTTCTGGGACAAGTAGTCTACCAGAACTGAGTTGTTAGGACCCCTGACTAGTCCAGACCCATGGGGTTCTATCCTTCTTTACAGGGTTTACCATACGCCTAAGTGTGCTACGTATGTCTGTATGTGTCTCACCTCTCTCCCCGGCGTGGCTCCTGGAGACCAGGCTTCGCTGACGTCGGACAGAAGGTCCTAATC
Organism: Eutreptiella sp. 'Long Island Sound 2002'; assembly: GCA_964036045.1. Classification (NCBI taxonomy): domain Eukaryota; phylum Euglenozoa; class Euglenophyceae; order Eutreptiales; family Eutreptiaceae; genus Eutreptiella; species Eutreptiella sp. 'Long Island Sound 2002'. Next base: position 149,067,752 of record OZ038382.1, on the reverse strand, counting down.
AGGTACTATTACCACTCCTATGGCGCCCGGTTTCTGTGCTGGCACTATCCTTGGGGGACGACGGCAAAGGCCCTACCTACTAGAGGGGGGGGGTGGCCAAGTGTGCTAAGGGCATACGAAACGCCCATTTTTCTAAAGGCCAAAGCTAATGCACTCCCCTGCGCACGTGGAAAAGCACGCGAAACAGGACACACCACTACACTACACTCACTAACACCAGCACCAGCCTTGGAAGGTAGGGTGAGCACTCAGCACTTGCACTCATCACCTGCCAGGCTTGCTGACCCTAACACCTACACACGCTACTTGGTGTCCATGACAATGAAGTCTCGGGTCGTACTGACCCTCCTGTGAAATAAAAACAGAACACAGCGCTATTAAGCGGCTGTAGCCTTACAGGGACGCCACTACGCGTTTCCCTGTCAGGGCTTGGAGGGAAGGAGTGCTCTTTTTGCGTTCACAGCGTGTATGTTGAACAAGTCGGACTGCCCTCGCCACTCCAGGCTGAGGCACAGTTTCTTTGTGTTGTGATCAGCGCCGCATGTTTTAGCGCGGCAAGGGACTGCACCAATCACCCTCACCTGCCCACCTGCAGACCATGGGCCAATGAACAAGGTAAGTGGCTGAGGAACCAAGGCAGCCTCCACGTATTATACGCTTCTTAGGCTGCCCTATAATACGCTGTTCACTTACCCTGTTAGCCTGTTACGGAACTGCACCCGTGCACTTACCCTGTTAAGCTTAAGGAACTCCACCCGTTCTCTCAAAGAACGTAGGGTGGAGTCCCTGAGTAACCGAAACAAGAGTTGTAGCGTGCTCAATACACGTGGCCTACTCTTTAATGCGTCATATGCATGCACAGGTATGCACCAGTTATCCAATCTTCCACTGTTTTACCTAATCTAACCCACAACAACAAACCATAACGTGACTCCTGTTGTTTTTACCTAATTTAACCAATCACAAGCCTGACTCAACCAGGAGGTGAGCTTCTCCTGGGCTTACCTACCTTACTCAGCACGCATCATGTGAATGCCGAAGGTAACACGAGCGCAAAACAGCCCTAAGCGTTTGAACAACCGTACGGCGAATTATAAACAATCCTAAGCGATTAATGCATTGTGTGTCATGCACGCTCTACTTACTTTGTTCCCTGCAGAAAGAGGAGAAAGAATGTCGCACTGCACAGCGCCAAACAAGCCTAAGCATTTTAAGCAACCCTATTCTAGCGCTACGGCAGCACGAACACGAGCAAGCACTTTCTTTTCTGACCTGTGAAGAAAAGAGAAGGGTTGATTGGGGCACAGGGAAAGCGACACAACGTGTAAATGCGTGAATTAGGCACATGCATCGCAAGCACAGCGCATACACTAACCCTACGTGCGCACTACGTGCTCCATTCACTTCGCATACCTTGCATCTCAGTTTTGACCTGTGCAGAGCAATGGAAGTGAGCACCCGAACCCCCAACAAACACAGCGGTGACAACCCTAGCGTTTTGACGAAACAACCAACACAAACGCAATGGATGCGTGTGAAATGACACTGACATACCTGAGAGGTGGGTTGTCCACCTGCTCTGTGGTGTGAGTTGCTGTTCAATCCTTTTTCCTAAAGTTTCTAAAATTTTTGATGCAACTGTGCAAACATTTCTTTTAAAACCTTGAAAGCTACGGCTCATACCTTCTTTTTCTAGAGCCGTTTACGCTTGCGCAACTCTTCTTTGGAGTCCGCCTCTGTTGCGCTTGTCTAAAAATGACGAATTCTATCGTCGTTTCGTCAATTTTTAGCAAATTGACTTCTTTAATATCTGCCCCTTTTCGCTAAACCACAGGTTTCACTCCCTGTTGGTTCCATTTTCTATTTTTGTCAGCTCCTGGAGATTTGTATCCTCCATTGGGAGTATTGCTCCGCCCTGGCCCTTGGTCAGGAAGTTTACTAAAACGCTGTTCATACAGCGATAGCCGTCCGCATTAGAGCGTACGACTGTACCCCAGTGGGCAAGCATGTGTGCTCCAGGGAGGGAGTCCTGGGTTCAAACCCCACTACTCCGAAATTTCTGCCAAAAGCTTTTGCCGCACGCTAGCGACTTTTGAGGAATGCCCCATCGGAGGGCCATCATTCACGGTACATTACAATATTTTTGGAGGGTACCTACAGTGTGATAGGCTTCAAGGAACTGATGGGAATGTCTTTGGTTGGTTGTATGCTTTTTCCGAGGTAATCCTACTAGCTTGATCAACTAGTACTCCAGGGGGGAGTACAAAAAAGTCACTGCCATGTCGTTCTTGGAGGACTTGATCCAGGCCAAGCCCCCCTTCAAATCCTTTTGTTGATGCTAAGACTTACTTAAGTATTTTTATCTCTCTTTCGAAGCTTAAAGTACACTTTCTCAAAGTAACTAGGGTTATAACCCTAGCCCCCAATGAAGTTCACCCCTACCACTCAACTCAGCGGAGGTATCTTCCTTCATTGAGGTTATACCAAAATTTACTAGGCATTTCATACCTAAGGCGTTGAAGGGTAAGCCTAGTGGTCCCCCACCCCAAGACCCCTATACTCAACTGTTTTTTTTTTGAATGTTCTTAACCACATCAACTTGTTCTGGGGCTGACGTCCCCCAAAGAAAGTATTTACATCAACATATAAAGATATGTACACGGCTGCTCTGATGGTTGGGTTTGATGAACGCTGATTTACCCTGTGGGGAAGGGGGGGGGTTCCGGAAGGGGCGGAGGGCTGAAGGGGTCGAGAGGAGGAGACAGAAAATCGCTGGATGGGCGGAAAAAATTCCGGATGTCCCGGGAGGCGTTGGAGTGGGGGGGGGCAGGAGCAGACGGGCCTGGACACCTAGTAAGGGCGGGCCTTGAGGGGAGAGGTAGGCGTGTTTGACGGTAGCGTGCCTTGGAGCTTGGGGGTGGGAGGGGGAGAGCGGTCTTGGCGCGCTTTGGGGGCGCCCTGTACTCAACTGTTGCTACCACTTATTGTGGTTCTACTTTTTAACTGTTTCTGAATTCAGTTGCTTGGCCAAGTCATATTCTGTGTCTGGCCTAACTCCTTTGCCCCACATTCCTAACCAACTCCATTTCATCCAAAAGAGTGCACATGACGTGCTTGAGGCTAATTGGGAGGCAAGAGTCATGCCAGCTTTCACATAAAAATCATTTGTTTTATCCATATGTGATTGAACCTATGTATTTAAGCCTGCTTTGTCTATCTGCAGCCCGTCAGTGATACACTGGATTTCAAAACTATTCATTGATTCCATGCACATCCTGTTCTTGCTCTACTTGCTGCTTTGTTTTGGTTTTCCAACATCAAAACCTGCAGGATTTCATAGAAACTATTAGGGCACTAATCAAGGACATCTTTCTTAACCCCAAGTGTCCTCGGCCACCTTTTCCCGAAACACGCAAATCTCTGCATCCAGGAGGGGAGCAGCTTGGTTTTTCGTGCAAAGGGGGGCTGGTTTGCCATCCAGCCGTTCAGAGGGTCTTCAGCAAACATCACTGTGTCGACCTGGCCGTTCCATGACAGCCTGCGCACATACAACTGCCATCTGTGTGGAAAATGATACATCATGGAGCCGCTCGCGCAAAGTGCCCTTTGCCCGGTAGCCGACCCCATCTGTCAATTGTTTTTCCACGTGTGGCCCCACCCCTTCACAGCAATAGCAAAGCAGTGGTGGTCCTCGTCCCCTCCCTCGGGGAGATCAAAGAAACCTTGTACGCACCCTCGTCCCCCGCTCGCTGCATCAGGCCTTCCTCGTGCCAACTCCGGGACAGTAGACCGCAGGCAGACGCAAAAAGTTTCACGAATTGCTCCCGCCGCATAGACGCGCGTTAAAGAAGACAGTCATCAGGGCCATGGGGTTGCTACAACAGTTCGGACCGCCTCTCCCGCGAACTCCTCCCCGTTCTACGAACACTCGGGGCACCGTCGGATGTCCGTTCAGCACCTCGCTATCCCCTCCACAGGCCAAAGCATATTGGTACCCCAACCTGGATCCCTTGCCAGACGCTGTCAGACAACCACCAGCGAAGAGCGATAAATGCCAGAGATCAGCCCCTGCTCCTCGTCCGACCAAAATGTCGCATGCGGCGGCGCGCTCGCCTGCGCCACCAACGGACCCAAACGTCCTAACGAGGAGCCTCAGCCTCCAGCAAAGAAGCCACGGGTTGAAACCCAAATTCAGACAACTCCATTCTTCGCCCCCCCCCCTCCTCCTCCAAGCGGAGCCTCACCAGCACCGTAAACGCTCGCACACACACACACAAACCGTAGGCCCCCCCGCCATGGCAGCGTACCAATGACTCGGTCACCCTTCAAGCATCTTCGCAACCATCCACCCAAGAGTCTACGGTCAGCCACAGCAACCCTAACTGTAGGGACGCAGGTTCCAATTCGCACGAATTGCCTCGAATTCGAATTCGCACCGAATTCGACCGAATTTGTGGACCCCTCCGCATTCGAATTTGCAACTTGAAATTCGAATTCTCTCCAAATTAGCTTGAACCGACCCGACCGTGTGAACCCATAAGCAGACCTAAATTTTACTTACCATTTTTCAATTTATCTCTTTGCATAAAGGTATTCCAAAGGGAACTGGCTGTCCTACAACAACAACAAATGAAAACGAAGAATACCAAATACACACCCACAAACCATTCCTTGCATCTTTCAAACGCCCTTTCGAGAAAAAGCAGCAAAGCATGCACAATCACCAAATCACACACGAACAATCACATATGAACAACTTGATCCCCTTATTGGGCCCTCATTCATTGCATTCTTCAATTCAACCATTGCATTGGAGTTGGGCTACGAAACGAAATAACACGATTTAGGGACTTTTGATTCGCAAATTTCTCCACACTCTTTGAGACTTGGAGGCTGTCTTTTTGCACAATCATTGTTGTTGATAACATGCAGCTTTCTATAGTCCCAGTTCCTGTTTCAGCGACGATTTTTTCGTCCATCTGGTATTTGAAAAATCGCACCGGAATCGAGGGCGAGGTGACAGAGATTTGACTTAGTAATGAACTAAAATTCTGCCAAGTTTCAGCGTTTAACTCCCAAATAATGTGGAGAAATCGGCGGAACAAAAGTCGACAAAATTGCCGATGCGGCACCAGCGGCGCCGGCATAACTTTCTGCGCATTCGCAGACGGAGTTCGCAACGAATTTGCAATCCTGTGAATTTACCGGCCAATTCGCAGCAAATTTGCAGTTCAAACGAATTTGCAGTCAAACAGCCGAATTCAAATCCAATTTGCTGCAAACCTGCGTCCCTACCTAGCTGAGAAGGGATCCTCTCAGTGAGTACTCCACTGCATACCTCTGTCAGTTGCTCCAGTCAAACATTACACATCATTTCAAAAATGACACACACGACTCAGCCGGATTATCCATGTCTTCTCAGCGGGACGATGCCTGTCGCTACAACACACCAACCGCCCCCCCACGCATGAAAGCCCCCCCCGAGGGAACTACAGTCATCATCGGGGCGTGTTTCCTCACCGTCTCAGCACCGCATGACACACTGGGCGCGGCGTCCTCTGGAGCCACAGAGCGTGCGCACTGAGTAACCCCTACCCCCCCCACCACGATGTCCCTACATCTCTACCCTCAGGCACAGCCAGCACATATCCACTCCCATGCAGCATGCGACATAGATTCGACGCCACAACCCCACCGAGGGGCGCCACTTCTCCGGGTCGTGGTCCTGCCCTGCTAATTCCAGTCCATCGAGCACGGCAGGCTGGTGTTCCAGTTTCTTGGTTTACCCTGTGCCTGCCCTCAGCCTGTTCTGCCCCCTGCCCCCTGCCTTCTTCCCCATTCAGCAACGTCAGAGGCTCCGCAGCTATTCGGTCTTAGCACGCGAGGCATTCACCCTGTCACGCCAAGCCCGCAGTGCCCCATGCAGCTGCCCCTAGCACCCCGGGGATTGAGTGGATGCAAAGTGCAGAAAAGCTGCATCCAGCTTGATCAGCCTGCTTATGTTTGCCTGGCCTGCTAACCTTGCGCAGCTCAAGTAGCCCTGTCAGCTCATGTATGTACATACAGCTTGTTTAGCCTGAACTTCCCTTTGGGGCCCGGTACGCGCCTCAAAGTGGACATTTACTGCAAAAAAACAAGTGCTCTGATGGTTTACTTCTGCTGATGCTGTTCGATGCTTTATTACTTGGAACACAGTGTTTGTGTACTCTGCTACCAATTATTCAAGTCTGGTTTCCACTTATGCAATGAGCTATCTTTGCCAACTCACTTGCAGACTGATTTTGACTAAAAGGTAATACAGCACTGATCGTGAAACATGTTTAGAACAGTGCTGACATTCAAACCAATGGAACAGCAGACCGGGACGCCACAATGATCTCCGGACCAGTCACTGAAGTCTCCAAAGCATCAAAAAGATCCGAGCACACAAAGGGAGCCCTGCGAACAAGCATATCACTCATATGCACACAAGACATCGCAATACTTTGGTCATTCTATTTATCCACGCAGTATGTGTGTACGATTCATCTTTTCATTATACAATCTGGATCAGAGTGCGTAGTGCTCGCTCCACGTTTAAGATGTCGATCCCAATGCATGTGTACACAACATGTTCAACACACGCCGTCCCATATAATTGACCTATCTCAGTCAATGGAAGATTAACGTGTCGCGACTCATAAGCGAAGATGGCTAAATAATTCCTTTCCCTTGCGAAGCACGACTGACCTATCGCACAACGTGCAGTCGCGCTACTGATGTGTGCGCTAGTCTCACTTGTCATCCCTTTCGGAGGACGCCCCACAAGGCTGGTAGCTTTCGCCATAGATGTTGACTAGCAGTATAGCATTGATAAAGACGACCTTGGTTTCCAAAGGTACTTCTCGAGCACTGGCACACAGAAGCGTATGCACGTATATACCTTTATTGCCTTAGGCTTCTTCCGGTTAGATCGTGGAATCCAATATCCACATGGTACATCTAACATTATTACCGCCAGACACGTAGGATATTTGGTCGATGGGCACACATTGCAGAAACAACAGTATGCACACACCACCAAAAAGACTGGAAAGGCGTACACACACAGAACAAGCCTCAGCTAAACCTAACAAAAAGTTTCAAATCTTCCATTTTGGTGAGTATGGAAAGCATCCATTCAGACCTCTGTTGAAATTATGCCCCAAATTGCTGAAATTGCTGTCCAATGGGACAGAGTGCACCAAATGCGATCTGAACCAGTATCAACAACGAATCACACAACAAAAATGCACGTGGTGTTTTGTTACGCTGCATCGTGGAGGCGCGGGTGTGGCTTTCCTCGTCCTCAACAACTGTTCAAAAAGGCTAAATGAGGGTAAGAAGCACTATGTAAGCACCTTGGGCTACCCTTGCAAGCAAAACACCCTGGAGCTAGGCTGGCTCTCCGGGATGGGATCTTCGCCATGCAACAAACACCCTTTGTATAGTAAAAAAAGGTACAGGTGTCGGAGATAAGAAGTTCAAAGCGGTTACACCTTTTGGGAAAATAACCTTTTTGATTTTCAAGCAGTTTCTATTACAAATTTAAGCTTTTTAAAACCTCTTACTCTCTTTTTTAAAAAAGGTAAGAAGTTTTCATTGTCAAAAAGTTACGCCATGCCCTATTGTATAGTGCCTTCTCGACACAACATGGACAGTTCCAAAAAAGGAGCCAAACCCTTGGGACGTCAGGGTCCAAAAGTGAAAAGAACACTTGGGGGTCAAAACCTACGCTAACGCCAACAATGATGCCCATAATGTCACTTCCTGAGTGTCTATTTGTTTCGTGTCCATTTTTTTTCGATTTTGTTTTTCGCATCATGCCTGTTAATATGCGCCGCACCGATCTGGAGCCTGGTCAGAGCTTTCCGGCGCCAGCTGCCAGCTGCACCAGATGCCAAACGCCAGCTGCAGAGATATCAAATCTGGCGCATGATCAAAGTTCCTTATCGCCGCAGTTCGAAAAGACTGGTCCACAACCTCTGTCAGTACATGAAATCTACGTTCTACGCTGCTTTCTACGCTCATACAGACCTACGCGCCGCTTTGCAGTCCAAAGCTCCCCTTACCGAGCTTCCGTGCCGTGCAGGAATGGTGCAAGGTGCCTTTTTCATCTACAACAGCGCTGCTGGTTTCGACACGAAAACGCTGGAACTGAAGCTCAAACGCAAACAGAAGAATACGACCAGGACACCAGAAGTTACGAGCGGCCCTCAAATGAATACAGTGACCTACAAGAACGAGTGCATCCGGTTCTGCCAAACAACGAGTCTACAAGGAACTACACCGAAGTCCGAGCATACAAAATGTCCGACAATACAACCGCAGATCGAAAGTCGCAATTCCAAAAGCTCGCCGCCGTACAACCCGTAACAAAGGTATGTAATCGGTACGTTTCAAGATCCACTTCACCAGCGCAAATTGAGCACAACAGCTCTATCCTGAGTACCAAAGCAGCCGCCTACGACCGCCAGCCTACAAGGAGAGAATGCAGCGAAACTGAGTACAACAGTCCTATTTCGAGTACCAAAGCAGCCGCTTGCGACCGACAACTCAAATGGGGTGAATACAGCGAAGCCGAGCCATTCCCTATTTGTCAAGCTGGTGACGGAGAAGCAACGGCCACTTCGTATCAAGACCCATCCGATAACCACGGGGACCAAGAGGCTTCTGAATTTATCAAGAGATCGATTGCGCTGCAACTGACGAATGAGGAATTCAACAGGGATTTTATTATCAAGCAACAAGGCAAGGACATGTGGAACCTCCAAGAACTGTTCACCAAGGCAAGTCATGAAGTACAGCGACAAATTTGGACGACCTTACATCAGGCCAGAGAAATTCGCAAGAAACATGAGAGAAGAGAACGCAAGTACATCGTACATGCTCGTGACAGGGATTTCGACTCACTATGCGACCTTCAATACCACATTGTCAGCTTCCAAGCAACTATGTCTCAACACACAGCACAAGTGCAGTCCCTATGGGCGGAATCTCAAAGATGCCGAATACTCCACGATAGCAGTGCCTCCGGACAGGACGTCATAGACGAAAAATCTCTCGACTTTGAGTACAACTTCGTTACAATGATGTATTGCGAAAGAGGTTTGATCAAACTACCCAATAACACCTGAGCTTGTCAGTGCTTCTAAAGGCTTATATGTATGGCTGCCCAGGCAGCTCGATATATATGCAGGCCTTCTTTTTTGCGATGTATGCAACTGCTATAGTCGATCCATTTCTAGACTATTCATGAAAGCTGTTCCTTTTCATGTATATCTGATATTGGCTGCTCCAGAGCAACTTCTGTGCACTGCAATCAATTGCACTGCGGTGACACCATTGCTTGCTTTTGCTTGCTTGTTTGTTGCCTGCATTGTATGGATCCGGCACTGATTTTCCCCTAGGGTGCTTTCCAAATGCAGTAAACATGGAGATCACAGCCACAACATTTTCAGATATACCTTCTGCAGGTGATGCCATTTCTGATTTTTTGCATTTCTAAAGCCTCTCCTTTGTATGTTATCTAAGCTACTGACCTTAAAAACGTCACACATAATATTTCTTGAAATTTTGGATCAATTTTCTACCAAGTCTATCAGTCTTTTATCTTATCACTTCGATAAATTCTTCCTGGGACCACCTTGGTGAACCGGTGGCCTAATGAAAGCCAAAGCTACAACCTACACTCACACCAACATTCATGCACCTCAACCAAACCAACACCAACACCCAGACACGGTCTTCAACACCGGTCAGTGCAGTTCACATGTATGAAAAGGTCATGTAGATAGTATGCAAAGCATCTGTGTTCATAGCCCGCTCTTATCTACGCACTGTGAGAACTCTGATAAAGTTTGTGACGTCTTAAAAAATCATGCCCCTAATGTCGCAAAATATGTGTCTCTAATACGGCCAAACGCGAAAATAGTTGCAACACACTAAAAGCATTCTCTTCATCCACCCCCTGTACTGGTGGGGCAAAGGTAAAAAAAAATGCCCTACGCACCCTGTGCAATAGCGCTCCCTCAGACCCCCTCTACAGCGCCGAATGCATCCCAAACATCTTCTTTATGTCCATAAAATAATTCCAAATCAGTGCAGTGTTTCACGTTTTGCACAGTACAATGTTCGTAAGCAATAGCATGGAATTTTCAGAAAATTTCGCTCTGCACACAGATGTCCAAAAAAGTGGCTCCGTTCGCAAACAAAAAACCTGTTTGCTTTGCAAGCGCTTGGGCACACTTGGGGGGGGGGGGCTGGTCATAGCCCCCTCCTCCCCCCCTGGCTGGGGCGAGAGGAGGTGTGCTGCCCCCCGCCCCCCCCCCCCGGTGGTGCCCTCACCGCCCACATGTGGGCGGAGGTAGCCACAGGGATCGCATCCGGGCTGCTGCCCCCCCCCCGCTGGCTGGGGTGGCAGGGGGTCTGCTCCCCCCCTACCCGTCCCCGTCCTTCGGTGTGAGCCCCCCGGGCTACCCCCCGGTCAGCCCGGTTACGCATCCGGCGCTTCGCGGGCCTGCAGGTGTACGGCCCCAGGGCAGGAGAAGAGCACGTGCCAAGCACTCTGGGCGGGGCCGCGCACCGGCCTGCCGCCAGGGGGGCCCGAGTCTCGGAGAGCTTGGAATGCCGGCCAGGAGGACAACGCAGCCGCCCCCGTGCGTCGGGCCTCAAGGACGAGCACCTGGAGGAATGGCGCGACCCGGGCCGGGGCCATGGGGCAAGCTGAGCTCCCAAAGGAGCCGGTGTGGCCTTCGTCGCCAGCTTGGCGGCAGCGGCTGATACCCTAGCCCAGGCTCCGACATTGGGGACACGACGACACACCATGCTCCAAGCAGAGCGCGCCCTGCCTGCCGCTGCCCGCACCTGGGGGGCAGCTGCGCTGCTGCACCGCGAGAGGGACGCTACGGGCCGGAGCCCGGGGAAGCCGCCGGGCATATGGGAACAGAGGTGGGCCCCCCTTGAGGGGGCGGGAGAAATAATCCATGAGACAGCGGTCACTGTGCTGCAGCCGCATGCGCGTCAGCGTCCGCAGGCGCGGGGCCCACGAGTTGCGGCAGTGCGCCGCAGGCGGATCAGCTGCAACGTGACCTCATGGCGCGCCGCGAAGTATGGCCGTGCCAAGATCCCCGCGCAAATGCGCTCCCCAAGGGGATGGAGCCAGCAGCAGTGCCCCAGTTGGGCCCCGCCCAGCAGTGCACTGGCTACCAGGTGGCGCTACGCCAGCTTCACCGCCTTGCGCAGGACTTGGCCTGGTTCCCCAAGCGGCAGGTGTGTGCCCGCAGCCAGTGGTTCGGAGAGGCCCGGAGCGCCCGCCCCACGAAGGCCTCATAGTCCAGGGCCAGCTCTGCTCAGGGGACATCCGCTGGCCCCGGCGCCCGGGCTAGCACCCGTGCCAACCTGACCAGGTGGTGGTTGAGATCCTGGGACTACCTCCAGTCCGCCCGCTATCCCGGCTGCAATCGCGGCTGCTGGCTGAAGGCATCCCCCGGTATGGGGCCAACGAAGGCATCCAGGAGTTAGGGGCTGCGGGGCCGCCAACGCGGCTGCTCCGGGAAGAGGGAGTCGCCGTGTCCCAGCTGATTTCCTGCGCTGAGCCTCCATTGGTGCCGCGAGGCCCGCCAAGTACATGCCATAAAGGCGGTGTAGGAACTCTTCGAAGAGGTCCCGGTCCACCCCCTGCGCCAGGGAAAAGGCTCGCTTTCCGCAGGCAGGAGGGCCACCGGTTAAGTGACCCTAGGCTGGAGATGGCCCCCGCTGTGTTGTTCAGCCAGGAAAGCCATGTTCCTCTGGCGTTGCCCCACTCTTGGCAGTCCCACAGGATATGGGCCTTGTCCTCGTGCGCCGCCCCGCAATGTGGGCACTCAGGTTGCCGTCCACGTGGCTCCGGCCCTGAGCCCGCGTAGAAGCGGCCTTGCCAACTCTGTGGAGCTGCCAGCAGGGCTGTGCAGCAGGCGGGGCCATCTGCCCCGTCCCTCAGCCCCCGGAAGGTGATGCGGCGCCGCGCCTCCAGCTGGCACGAGGGCCGGCAGCGTGGTCTGTCCTTTACCAGGTGCTGGTGGCGGCGGAGCGGCTCCTGCACAAAGTGCAGGGGGTGCTCCTACCCTGGGATGTCTCAGCACCACGAGCCCGCATGTGTGGTTCAGCCCGGGGAGGCCGCTGTGCGGAGCGCCCGCACCACCGGGTGATTCCCGGGTGGCCGCGGCCAGACTACCAAAAAGCCTCGGCAAAGATCTGCGTGACGCCCGGCCAGCAGGGCAGGCAGGCTAGCCAGAGGAGGCGCTCATACCGCGTTTGCATTATCCGGGACACACGGTGCCCCTTGGACAGTACGGTGGAAACAACCTCTTTGGCCCGGGACACGCGCGCCAGCCCCCACAGGCCCTGCACCACCGCGGTCTCGAGTCCCCTCAGGTTGGGCTCCGTCACGGACGCCACCGCCACAAGAAAGTTCAAACAGGCCTTCACTGTTGATTGCTGTGATGATATTGTTTTGTTGATGCCCCTGCTTGCTCCTGCTGCTTCCTGATGTACTTCAAGTTTTCCAAACAAATAAGTTTTGATGAAATCAACCCAAATGAGGACCCACAGTTGCAAGGCAAAGGACCACAGGATCAAATCCACAACATGAAAGGCTGCAGTCAAAAGAGATTATGTAGCAACAATGGATACTCACAATAACTACAGATTTATGAAAAGATAGTTAGAAAATATCCTACAAACATGGAAAAACCGCCCACATGGGCATCCTCTCTTTTATAGTGCCATCTAAAGATGTGCACTCTTTGTTTTGGGTCCCATAGGTGATGAGGTGGCATGGCTTGTGGCGCTGAGGTCACTGCCATGTCACATGGGATATTCCTACTTAGCTAGGCTGACTGGGAATTGAACGCAGGACCTCTCAAAAAGAGGTGCCTCAGCCCCCCAGGGTGCAAACCACTAGGATAGCTAAGCATTCATGAGAAAACATAGAAAAATGTATAGGCTCTGGATCAATGTCAGCACCTCAGTCAGTCCAGGAGATGGTGTTGAAGATCAATCAGTTGGGGGATCAGGGGTCCACACAACATCCATAGATCAATGCTTGGTTTTATAGGTCAAAATGTCTTGTCATCCCTTTTTGGATAGTCCAATACTAAGATAAAAATGTGTTATGCCTTTAGGCCTCTTTATAACAACTAGAGCTAACCTTATGGCAGGAAGTACACTTTCTCTTACTCCCCACTTGTGCTGTGGTGGCCACCACTGTCGCATTTTAAAGGAAAAGGGGAATTTTGTTTGGCCTCCCCATGGCTTCAACATCTATTTAAAATTTCCTATAACATCCCTAACATTGGAAAGAAGGCGCTGCATCAGGGCAGTTACCAGGTTCTGCTGAGTCATAAAGAACACCTACAGCTCCCACTGCGCTCATTGGCGTCGCTGGGGCAGCTGTGGCTTGGTAGGGGGTTATAATGGGCATGCCAATTCATGTGTGCACAACCCTCTCCCTCTGATTGGCAAAACGCAGTGCAATACGCAAAACGCAACGCTGGATATGATCAGGGCACGCTGTCTAGGGTCTCAATGAACCTGCTGAAAGACCTGATCTGTCCTTAGTGCGTTGAAAATTAATTTACCCTCATGTGGGTTTGAGATTCAGGAAAGTGATCCAGGGGTCAGTTCTTCGGCCTGAACACGGCCTACCCCACTGTTTGCGCCCCAGGATATCTGCAGAGAAAGGACAAAGGGTTGAGGGACTGACAAACACGCAACCATCGACGCAAACACCAAAATTCGTCAAATGACGGCCTAGAACCTTTCTGACGGCACACACATGTCGACAATCTTCATGTGCATTGAATGCACATTTTTACGCAATTTATTTTCATCACAGGATTTTTTAAATTCCTGGATTTACACGCCGAGAAAGGCGGCGCGCCGGAGCGCATCCTAATTTGGCGCCGGAAAGGACGTAAAAAATAAGATTATAACAGCATGTCAGGTAGTAATAAGGAAATGACGAGACACACAATGAATAATAATCGTAGGAACTCCACCTTTGCTTCTAGGAGCAACAAAGAAGAAAGAATTGAAGAAACTCAAAATGAATTCAAAGAACCAGGTATAAACATACGGGTCTTGTTTGCTTCGTATGCAGCATGCACATTGCCTGTCTGGTGTTTTTGTGAACGTGCAGTGTAGCAATGCAAACATAGTGTAGAGGGACAGAGTAGAAGACTGCAAGATGATTAGAGGTGAGATCGGGTGATTGGAACATACACACTCGTGCATAAAAGCTTGCTTCGCGTGTGTTCCGTTTCTTCTCTCTCTTGCTTCGCTTTCCAGCGGGAGGTAAGGTAAGTAAGCCCAGGAGGGGCCACCCCCTGGTGGAGTTCTTGATTGAGGTGTAGATTGGTAGGGTAAAAGTGATTGTAACGAAAGATTCGAACCTTCGTGCATACCCGTGCATTCACATGACGTGTTAAAGGGTAGGCCACGCGTGTTGCGCACAGTAAAACCCTTGTTTAGGCTACCCAGGGGCTCTACCCTACGTTCTTTAGGAGAACAAGTGGAGTTTCTTAAGCTTGCTTGCTTTTACTTGGGTTCAGGAACAGCGTATTATAGGGCGGCCTGAGAAGCGTATAATCCCTGGAGGCTGTCTTGGTTCCTCAGTCTTGAACCCAAGTCATTTGCCTCTCCTTTACAGGCCGGCAGGTCAGGGTGAATTGATGCAGCTGCAGTTGCCTTCGGCAACTTTGCATTTTTATGCCCAAGCTAAAACGGGCGCTCATCACACAATCAACAAACTGCCCCTCAGCCAGGAGTGGCGAGGGCAGTCCGACCTCTTCAACATCCACGCTGTGCACGCAACCTGGGCACTCCTTTCCTCCAAGCCCGAACAGGGAAACGCGTTGTGGCGTCCCTGTTAGGCCACAGTCGCTTAGTAGCGCTGTTTTCTCTTGTTCCTTTCACAGGTAGGCCACTAGGGCCTGTGACATGCTCAGCATCAACCCCAAGTAGCGTGTGAGTGTAGGTGTGGCAAGCAGGGGTGAGGGCTTGGGCCTCAGAGCCCGCCCATCCTTCGATGGCTGGTGCCACTGTAGTGAGTGTAGGACCTGTAGTGTGTGCGTCACTGTCCCGCCTGTTTCCTGAAATTTCATCTGGGTTTTGGTGGGCAGTGGCAGTGGTAGTCTAGGTTTTGGCCACGTAGCAAACAGGTGTTTTCATGCCTCATAGCGTTTGGCCGTCCCTCCCCTGTAGTAGGCACGCAGGTAGGAAAAACCAATACCTTGGCGTTATCCCTGGGTGTTCCACCAAAGATGTTTTGTGCCAGCACAGAAATTGGGCACCTAGGGGCGGAGAGACCCGGGGCATACCCCATGGCACCGGTAAGACATCCGCCAGTTTAAAAGAGGTTGCAGACTTGAATATAATTAGGACACCGTTTCTGCAGCTTGCTCATTGTCCTTAGGATCAGCACACTCACACACACGTAGGCGGGTATAGGAAGGGTTCAGTCCTTAGGTTTCTTCTGAGAGGCAAGCGTCTCAGCGAGCCTCAGCAACTCTCCTAGGTTGTTCTGGGACAAGTAGTCTACCAGAACAGATTTCAGGCGTCCCTCAGGAAAACCAAGGGAAGGAAGGGTTCCCTGGTAGCTTCATCAACTCCAAACCCTTCCCAGAGGTGGATGAAAACGCCACCCTTGGCGATAGCGGTGTCGGACCACCGACTTCACCAGGTAGAAGCCTTCCTTAGCCACCTCCTCGGCATTCATGTCGGGGTGTTCTCCTTCGACTTCCATTGGGCTGGCAGCGCCCTGTAGGTCCAGTGCGGCAATCTCCTCGTCGTTTAGTTCCCATTCTTCACCACAGAGGTCCTCTGGGTCGTAGTAGCGCTTGAGCTGTTGAGCAGCGCACACCAGGGTCCCCCCTAGTCAGGGAGAACACCGCACGGTGATACAGTGACCATCCACAGATAAGATCTTGTAGGGACCAGAGTAGGGGTCATTGCTGGTGGAGCGTGGCCAGGCGGGTAACCGACTGTGGTGCACCAGCACCCAGTCTCCCTCTTGGTAGGAGGTTGGTACCCTGGGCTTGTTCTTCTTGTTCCACTTGCGCTCCCTCAATCTCTGGAGCATTGCCTTGGCCTTGTCCACCTTGTCTCGTTGCTCCTTCACCCACTTACCCACAGTGGAGTAGGAATTCTCAGGATAGGGAGCGTGTAGGAACCACGCCGGGCGTCCCATGAACAGCTCATGGGGCGTATAGCCCGTTGCCGAAGTCTCTTGGGAGTTCATCATCAAGGATATGACGGGGAGTAGTCTCACCCAGTCTTTGGTGCGCTCAGTTTTGCACCATATCCTTACGTTCTCCTTGAGAACACGATTCTGTCGCTCACATAGGGGGTTACCCGTATGAGTATAGGGAATCCCCGTTGACACCTGGACATTGAGGGACCTCAGGACTCTCTTGTACCAACCAGTGTCGGAGCGTACTCGGACGTCTTCGTCTGAGTTGATCTCTTTGGGTGCCCCAGAGACACAGAACCACTCCTCGAGGAGTATCTTGATGGTCTCCTTGCCTGTGATGTGTTTAGTACATGGGAACACCCTGGTAAACCTGGTCAGCCCACAGGTCACCACTAGGGCAAAGTCATAGCCCCCGAACTTAGGCATCTCTGTGTAGTCCACGTGGAGAACACTGTTGGCACAGTGGAGGATAGGGGGAGTGCAATAGAGACCTCTATCCCTGATATCCCCAGGTTTACAGGACCGACACGGGGAATTGTCCACGATAGGTGGGAGGGTTTTCCGCAGCTGGTCACCCGTCAACGTAGAGTGGAACCACTGCTTGACAAGCCTCAGGGTACAGCTGGCCCCCACATGACCACTCGACTCGCGGGTCCACTTGAGGAGCGCCGGGATTCTGTCGCTAGGCACAACTATCGAGTCCTCATGCCAGAGGTAGGTCTTGTCCCGTTTCCACTGTTCCCCGTTGACCAGGACGGGTTCCAGACGCTCTTCTGGGCTTTTGCAGATATCCCCAATTTCCTTCAGGTACTCCGCTTGTCGGAGTCCATCTAGAGGTCTGATCATGGTCATGTTCAAGTCCAGGTGTACATCCATACAACTAAACGCTTCCTTGGCTAGCTCCTCAGACCTGGCACCAATCATGTCGTCGAAGCTGTTGCGACTGATGTAGTGCGAACACTCGTGCTTGACGCCCTGGATATGATGTACTGAGAGCCGTAGCTGGCTCAGGTAGGTCCACCAGCGTCGAAGCTTAGCCTTCTCAGGTGGGGGTCCCTTCTGGAAGGTGCGGACGGGTTCTTGGTCGCACAGCCAAACCACTGGGTTACTCCCCAACAGTCGGGACGGAGAGGATAGCACCAGCATACCCGCGAGCAGTTCCTGCTCATAGGTAGAGTAGTTACCCCGGGCCTGGTTTCATTTTTAGTTCCAATGACCCAGGGCAACCAGGACTCATTTGTCGTCCGGGTAGCTGTGCTTGAGAGTACCGTCTCGGTTGAGTCCATCAGTACCCCATTGAGAAATGGCCGAGTTGAACTCCTCCTTCTCTAGTGCTGGCCACTGGAACAACGGTCCACCTCCGCCCACATTGCTGGCGTCAGTCACCAGGAGAATCTCTTCTTGTGCTCTAGGCACACCCAGGCACTTAGCGTTGGCTGCTGTGTCCTTGAGCTCGTCAAACGCTTCTCGTTGTTGAGGGCCACAGCGCCAGGTAGTAGTCTTTCTCATGAGGTCCGTCAGGATGGCACTGGTGTAGGTGAAATTCTTGATGTGGCGGCGGTAGAAGTTGCAAGCCCCAATGAAGCTCCGTACATCATATAGTTCTTTCTTGGGGTCTTCATGTCATACCTTAGCATCCATCAGGGGTTTGGCCTTAGAGGCCGCTGGGGTCCACCACCCATAGCCAATGTCAAACCCGAGGTACTGCATAGTCTCCTGCATGAACTCACAATTCTCCAGCTTGAGTCTAGTGTGGTTCTCCTGGCAGACCGCAAAGAACTCGCCCAAGAGGATTAGGTGGCCCTCTTGGGTATTCGTGCCCAGGCATACATCATCCATGTGTGCTTCCATCTGGGCGCCCCGGGATATGAGTTCTTGCATCACAGGTCTTCGACGTAGGATGGATAGGAACTTGTTCATCAGCTCTTGGAAAAGAGCGGGTGCATGGGCCACGCCAAGAGGCATGACCTTCCACTTGAACACCCTCCCCTGAGGGGTGATGAAGGCAAGGAGTTCCTGAGCATTGGGCGTCAGGTCCACTTGCCAGAATCCACTTCGCTTGTCCACCTTTCTCTTGTAGCGGCAGGAGGCTATCTTCTCGAGGGTTGACTCCATATTAGGAATGGACCCTGAGTGGTTCAACGTCTTCTTGTTCAGCTCTCCATGGTCCACTACCAGCTGTTTGGCTGTAGACCCAGGCTTAGCCACCAGGAAACAGGGGCTGTAGTGTTGGGGGTAGTCCCCATCCTTGTACTCCAGGACCAGGCCAGCGTCGATACACTCTTGTATCTGTCGCTCTTTCTCATCGGCCTGCTCTTTAGGAGCCGGGTAGGGTCTGCTTCTTATCTTGTGACCCAGGAACTCGGGCTTCAGCTTGAGGTCCATTTGTACCAGCTTGTCACAGGAAGCTGGAGGGGGTAGTTCTCCGAATACCTCCAGGTAGGTCCCGATCAGCTTCTGTACTCTAGGGTCAAAGAGTTTGATCTTGTCCTCCATGTCCCCGTCAGAGTGTAGATTGCTTGCCCCTTGGTGTATACAAGCAGGGAGGCAGGGAAGCAGGGAGGTGATCCTCAACTGGCTCAGCGTCCTTGGTCGTATCCTTCAGTCCTTGGTAGGCGTAGAGGAGGTCACGTTCGACAGTCTCAGTGGTTCATGACAACATAGGCAGACTCGAGGGGGTTCGCATACGCATTTCCCTGAGAGTTCATCCTGCTCTGGGGTCCTCACATGGGCACCCCATACGCTCTTCATGAGCTTCAAGTCCACCTCTCGTTGCCAGGTGGTAATCTTATGTTCTAGGTCCTCTTTCAGTTGGGAAATATCTCCCATAGACGCTTGCTTCAACGGCCATGAGCGGCGGGTAGGCCTAGCGTAGCATAGCTTTTTCGCCACCAATCTCCTCTTGTAGTCCAAGTACTCTCTCAGCCTGGATCGAGGGTCCAACTGCTCGTCCAAGGGCTCCTGTCCCCTCATGGAGAGTAGGGGTTTCAGTGGGGCAGCGTACTCGGCGTTCTTCACTTCCTCCACGCACATCTGCACGAAGAAGGCGTCATGCTCAGTCTCGTCATCAGAGTGTATAGAGCTGGGTAGCTCGGATAGCCCACACTCTGAGATTACATCAGGATTGGATACACGGCAGGGAGAGTTCGGGGCAACAGTGTCAGACACGACGTACTCGTCTCCCCCAGGGGTAGTCTCCATGGCGTCTCAAGGTCGTAGTTGACTTTTTCGGACGTCCAGGGTGAGGCCGCTGCTCTCACGCAGAATTTCCTGGACCATAACAGATTTCAGCTCCTCCCAGGGCACTGGGGCTAGACTCCCGTCCACGACGCTTAGCATACTTCTCCATCCAGGGTTCCCGATGGGCGTTATGCTCCCAGAGGCACGTAGATGGCGTCATCTGGCAGCTGGATGGAGATGAGCGTCAGCTTGTCCAATAGAGTACGCCAGTACTCATTTCCCCCATGGGCTCCCCAATTGAGAGAGCACAGGACCAGGCGGCAAAGTTCCAGGGCCACCTTGGTCAGGACCTTCCCCGACTCACTGAATCTTGGGTTCCCGTAGGCCATCCCGAAAGAGGGCCAGTAAAATTTATAGCAGCAATTTTCCCCCTTGCTGCAGTAAAGGTCCAGGACATGTTGCTTGTCGCTGGCGAATAGCTCCACGTTCAGGTCTTCCCGGGAGTATCCAAACTCCTTCAGACCTTGTGCTAGGACATCCCCCAGGAGCTGATAGTCCTCAGTTTTGGAGGCCACCATCATGGTTGAGGGCTCCCTCGTACCTACCCTCAGGTAGCTAGACGTATGCTCAGACTGCTCCAGAGGTACAGATTCCCAGCCGTCACCATGGTCCACTTGGAGGACGTAGGGCGCTTGCAGGGTGAGGGAAAGAATCTGGGTGTGCTCAACGAAGAAGTCGGTACCCGGTACAAAGTCGAAGGCCTCGTTGTCCATCACGTACAACCAATGGGCACTTCTTCTCGAACCCATAGGCACTTCGACCTCACAGTCCCCACAACTGTGCACCACATGCCCATCCCCCATGCAGATGGCTGCGGTAGGCAAGATGTTCTTCAGGTCCCCACAAGGTAAAGTTTTCTTGGCCACAATAGATATAGTGGCCCCAGTATCCAGTACCCCCAGGTATTCACGTACCCCAAGACAGATACGTACCCAGAACACCAGGTCTGTAGGACCCCTGGAGCGTCCCTGTCAGAACTCCGCGGGGCGGGTCACTTCGAACCCCTTCTTCTGGAGTTTGCGCGCCATGCGCATGAAGCGGGAGCGCTTGCGGGCATTGGACTGGTCCCCATCTTCGTTAGCACGCTTGGTCCCCTCTTCTTGTTGGCCTTGCGTCTGGGAACGAGTCGTAGGTTCCGTGTTGGGTTGCCCACCAGATGGCTCAGGGTTCCCCCCTGGCGTAGGATTTGGGTTCCCTCCAGACGGGTTCTGTTCCTGTCTTTGTCAGGCTTGCGGTCGCCACCTCCTCGTCCACCTTTGCGTTTGCCACCTTGCCCTCTGCCATTGCCCTGCGACTTGCCTTGGCTATTGTCCTTGTTGGCGTTGCCCTTGCCACCGCCCTTGCCACTGGCGTTCTCGGTCTTAAGCTTCGCCGATAGGCGTTGCTTATGGTAGCACTCATCCCCGTAGTGCTTCCTCTTCCCGCAGAATGCACAGGTGATGGTACACCTGTAGTGGTCCTGCAGCTTGGCCTTGCCGCCGGTGTTGGTCTCCTGCTTCTTCCCCTGGACCACGAAGCGATCGTGCTGATCGCAGTCAGGGGCGTGAAGCATAGAACCCTGCTCGTCTCTGGCATCACACCAGAAGAGATCCTGAACACTGCTCATGATACGAGCGCTTTGGGGGGTCGTCCGCTGTCCGCGTCGGTGTCCTTGATACCCACGGCCTTGGTTCCCAGAGCCTTCCCCTCCATGACGGTAGGCGTTCAGGTGCTGGTCGCTTTCTTTCTCCAGTGCCAGCTCCAAAAGAAGCACAGACAAATCCTCGTAACTGAGGACTCTTGCCTTGCGCTCTGCCGTTGACCGGCACCCGTCCCACAGCTCCCAAGGGAGCTTGGCCACCAACCAGAAGAGCAGCTCGTTGGTGCCGTAGGAACCAGGCGTCAGTCGCCCCAGCCAGTGGTCCAGGTCGGCCAGTAGCTTGGAGATCCTGGCTGGTTTGGGGTGGTTGGGCAGCACCGCCAGGTTCCGGATCTCGGCCCTGATGGAGAGGTCTGTTTCGTAGGTCGGGTACTGCCTCTCCAGGGCAACCAACACGTCGGCGAAGGTGGCGGACTTCGTCATGATCTGCTTGATCTGCTTCTCCAGGTACTTGGTCTTGCAACACTGCAGGAGCAGATCGCACTTGACTCGCCCACTAGCACGGGTGGCCGGTCATCCTGAGGAACCGGCCAAATTTCTCAGCGAACTGCTGAGATCCTTGCCTGTGAACTCCGGCAAGTTCACCAGATTTTTGGAGGTGGCGATTGCCTTAGCCTCCTGGGACCTGCGTCCCTCAGGGCGCTTGGTCTTCCTCTTCTTCTTCTTCTTCCGCCCGATCCGGTTCTCAGGGTCCTCAAGGTCGTCGTCCTCCAAGGGCGAAGCAGAAGTCATGGACGGCGGCTCATCGCCAGAGGGGTCTCCGCCTAGGTCACTGGAGCCGTAGGACTCCACATCGACCATTGCCATTAGAGCTGTCAGCCCGAACCGGTCCAGCTCGGCTCTCGTGGAATTCTCCACGTGGATGTAGGGGGGCTGGGCTGTTTTTGGTATAAATGGGCTTCTCGGCATCACAGCGGGGGTCGGCATCGGTCACCTCCTCAGGCTTCCCAGGGTGTTCGTCAGCCCTGTCACCAGGTGATTGGCTTGTACTCGATGAGGTGAAACTCCCACGGTGGTAGGTGACGCTTGGGTAGGAATCAGGGGGTCAAGTTTGGCCCGAATCTCTTGAGTGAGATCACCAACAAGTTCAGAAGTGGCTCCTCGGAGAGCCTCTTTTATCTCCTACCGCGTCGGGGACCTGGTGGAGGATCTTTCAGATCCTCTACTCCTTCCACCAAGAGACTCAGGGCCCCGTAGACCACTCAGGGAACTGAAACCAGGTGCTTGCATAGTGTAGCCAGGTTGGGGGGCCGTATAGCCCGTTATCCCAGTCATGTACACGCCCGCCGCAGGTCTGTGATAGCCATCCTCATATCAGCGCGGCATAGGCTCAGGCGCACCGGTGTAGGTGGAGCTGGATGCCACTGGTTCGCTGACTGCAGTTGCCATAGGTGGCACAGTCGCGGCTGGAGTCCCACCATAGGTGGGGTAAGGCATTCCAGTAAAGCCTAGACCCTCAGCGATTGGTGGAGTGGTTGTGGCCAAGGATGTAGTTGGATGTGTGGCTGGGAGTGTGGTGGTTGTTGGAGAGAATGCTGCATGGAAATCGGAGGCATTCAGCGCGCTCTCCACAGGTGTGTACTCGAAGAGCGCCTCGTCGGATGGTCCGTATCCATCTCCAGCGTGTACCTCTTCGGCTCCCATGTCCACTGCTTGCTTCTCCTTCTCCTTCTCTTTGCCTTCAGGTCCTCGCAAGGATAGACCACTGAGGGCAGCTCTCAAGCCTTCCAGAGAATCGTCCCCGAGCCTACAGCGAGGCACGGAAGTCCACGTGCAGACTGCAGGCCGACACTGAGGGCACGGCATACACGGTGTACACCTGGGCACGATACAGGGACCTACCAGCCCCCATCTGGCACCCGGACTCGTCCCGGCACCAACCCCTCCACGGGAGGCGAGTACCACGCCAGAACATCAAACCCGCGGGGACCACCACCACCGGCACCCACGCCAACCCACCCCCCCTAAACATCATAAACTCCGCCCTCTCAAACGCCAGAATGCCTCTCAAAGACACGGGGTGCCCCACCTCAGATGACCCCACCCACCGCCGAACGTGGGGCACCATCAGAAGGGCCCTACACCAAGACATTGACCGCGACCAAGCCACCTGGATCGACCAGGGCTCTATCACCATCAGGCTGGGGGGTGGTTGAACACCCTGAACCCCAAAGAACTACGCAGGGTGGCGGGGCCCTACATACTATATCCCGTACCCCACGGCATGGATGGCCCCTGCCCACGGCTGAGGCCCGGGGACCCCCCCTGCGGCCACCCCTGCCCCCACTTCCTGTTCCAACCATTGCCCCCACAACCCGCCCCACTCCCAGGTATATACCTAAACACGGCAACAGGCGCCAAAGGAGTGTACCTCACGACGGGCGAAACCACGGGCCAAGCCATCCCTCTCGATCAGGTACACCACATGGCCCTGGGGCCACGACTACCCAACACCGACAAACCACGGCACCCATTGGCGAGACACGGCACACCCGACCCCAGGCCCATGGACCCAAACGCCCCAGGCCCCAACAGGGCGCTACTACACCTCACCATGAAACACACAGCCGGCCTCCCGACCACCCTGGCGGGGGAAAAGTACTTCATCGTGGAGGGCCTGACGGACGTTGTCATCACCCTGGCGGCCAACACCCTGGCGGCCACCACGGACGCGTGGGACGTTGCCGTGGGCCACCCCACGGCACGTAAGGACAGAGTACAGGACACAGAAGACACCCTGACGCCGGATCTTGTGAACCATCTGCTGACCCTGACCAGTCCACCGGAGCAGCACGACCGGAAAACCGAAGGTCTGAAGGTCACTGACTCGGCGGGTCTTATTGACAGGCCCCCGGATACCCCCGCGGTGACACTAACGTGCCACCAACACACATGGTGGGTAGCACAGTGGAACGCCACGGGCACAACAGACAGGGTCCACATATTCACACCGGAAGCGAAACCAGCGACCCCACTGGCACTTGGGGACCGCTTTAATCACTCCACCCACCACACCAACCACCCCATGGCGCACTGGTTGGCCCTCAAAACGGCGAGGCACTGGACAGTGGATGCCCCAGCCACGGACACCACACTGCCCGAGACTTGGCTTACACTCAAGGGCAACCTGGCAGTCTATGTGCAAAAGCACGGGACAGCACAGGCGCAGCGCTGGATGTCCTGGCCCACGGACACGGAGCGAACTCTCAAACTCCGCACCGCCAGCCTACAAGAACACGCAAATCAGCTTCGAGATATGCACAGGCCACAGGAGGGACAGGGACCGGCGTACAGCATATTCTGCCGCGACGCACCGAAGCCGGCCCTGAAACCGGCACCAGAACAACCCCAGCCCAAACCGAGGCCCCGCCCGGGGCCACGGCCCAAACTGGAGCCCAAAGCGGCCCCAGCGCCATCGCCACGCGGTCCACAACCGAAGCCGAAGGCCCCAGCGTGTCCATTCTTCACGCCGGCAGAACGTGCCGCCATGCACCCCGAATGGCCAGACGGCGCAGAAGTACAGGGAGTGTACGGAGCCACGCTTAGAGGACAACCGAAACAATTTGTATGGTTCCGGGGCAAGATACAGGGCAGACTGGCCACACAGGGCCAACATGGCAACCTACAGTTGAAAATCAAGTGGCAAGCACTCCCAGAGTGGGGCGAAAAAGTGGAGACCTTGAACCTCGAACTCTGGGACGACAGACGATTCCCGGAGTGCCCGGTGCAGCTCCGCACACCCGCCAACCAGGTACCACCGGGCACCATCTGGACAGGTGACGTGCCGCAGACATGGCTGGAGGAGCCAGATATACCGGAAGAACAAAAGGTGGCCAGAGCGATCAACCACAAACTGCGCCTGGGACAATGACTACTACCACGCCGCGCCACGGACCCCCCAGGGCCCACCAAGGCGCGCGCCCACGAGGTCACAACTGCGCTCGTCAGTCTCATATCCCTCAACGAACCAGGCGCCCTGTACAACGCGGCCAAAGCTCCGGACCTACAAGACGTACCTATCATGGCGAAATGCGACCCAACGCCATGGTGTGGCAGGAACAGGCCCTGAAAACCCATGCAGTCTGCCCCAACCTAACCCCCGTCCTCACCAGGACGGGACACCAATACCGCACCACGTGGGTCAAGGGTTTCCCCTATCCCACAAACGTGAAGTCCAAGTGCACGTCCACCACCACCTCGGGGTGGAAGGCCGCCTAGCGGCATACAAACTGGTAGGCCCAACGTGGCAACTGACGCTCATCAACGTCCACGTCCCCTTTGGAGACGCCACAGAGACATTCCTCGAACACCTCATGGAGGCCTACCGACAACTTGCCATGATGAAGCCGACTGTCATAATAGGAGACTTCAAGGCAGCCCCATCAGCGGACGATCGCGGAGGGCGACAGATGCCCAAGGACGCAGCGGTGCAAGTGGCCATGCAGCACCTGGGCCTGCAGGACCTCACAGCCTCTCTACGAGGAGAGCCCTCGCACAGACCACCGAAATCTTGCACGGCAGATTCCTGCATCGACCTCTGCTACGCGGACTCGGCACACGTCGAGATAACACGGGCGCAATACCACGACCTACCATCCAAGGTCACCGGACATCCACCCCTGGAGATATAAATCAAGGTACTTCAGGTACCCCCGGCCTCCAGGGATGGCATGGACCACGAGGAGCAACCAATAATCAAGCCGCCAGGAGAGCACGACACCCACAAATGGGTAGCGTACTACCGCACGGTACAACGCATCCTAGGCCAGCAAGACAAGACGGACCTAACCCTCGCCATGCGACAAGCGACCACGGCATGCGGCCTCAACGGACAACGCAGAACACAGGCCGATACCACCCCGCATCAAGACCTACGATCCCTTGTCACAACCATATGGCACGACAAGCGAGCACTACACACGGCAGTGCACTCGCATGACCTACAAGCCCAACATGACGCCCAGGAAATTGCTGCACGACTGGACACCACACGCCGGCGACTCAGAGAATGGCACATCCGCCGGCAAAGGAACTGGCGCAAGAACAACAACGCCACTTTCAAAACCCCAATCCCTACAAATCCCTGAAACACGTGGACAAGGTTCTGGGGGAGATGGGCTACCGAGGCATCAAAGCGGTGTGCCTACAGGACAGCACAGTGACCAACGATCCCAAGGTGGTCCTGGAAGAAGTCCTCAACAGCTTCCTGCGCCAACACAACACTGAGGATGGCGAGCTGTCAGCGTACACAGAGGAACTGATATCCCACCTGCCGACACTCTACAACTGGACACAGCGACGAGACATGCACCGAACCCCGTTCACCATTCGCGAGCTCCATGAGGTGTTGTACAAAACTACAACCGGGAAAAACCCCGGGGGTGGATTGACTCCCGGTGGAGCTCTACCGTAGGCTCCCGCTGAACCTGAAGAGGCACTTGGCCGCGCGCCTGTAGGATATCGCCATCGGGAAAATGGACGTGCCACCCGACAGGGCAAACCTGCTACACCCGCTGTATAAGAAAGGCGACTGGGCGAACCCCGACAACTGGAGACCCATCATGTGCGCCACCACGGAAGCCAAACTCATATGGATGCTCATCCTCAAACGGGTGGCCCCGGCAGTGTACCGGGCTGTACCGCCCACAATGTGGGGGGCCATACCGGGTAGGTCGCCATTGGAGGCCATATTTATGTAAGACGCCGTCGTGGACATGGACCCGATCAGCCTCATCATCACGTCCCTGGAGGTCAAAGGGGCCTTCCCCAACACCCCGCACCGCCTCCTTCGGGCCGTCTGGGAGCACATGGGACTCTTCTTCCAGGGCTTCCTGCAAGCGTACCTCGCCACCCGCATGTAAGCCATAAAAACCGACGTGGGCACCACCCCATGGGTCCACCCCGCCAGTGGGGTCCCGCAGGGGGGTGCGGAAGGCCCATTCCTCTTCCTACTCGTCACCCTCCCGCTGGCGTTTTACATCCGACGCACATACCCAGACGTGGCACCATATCCCCTACGGACCACGCTCCTGGCGTTTGCGGACGACATGGCGGTGGTGACCGCCACCGCAAGTCAACCCCTGCCGACCACCCCGGACCCCACCAGAGCCACCAAAGTCCTCCACGTCGTCACCACCTATCTGGAGGGCAACCAGCTGCTGGTACACAACGTCAAATCTGCCACCATGGTGCATAATGCACCGCCGCCGCCCCTCCGCCCCGGGGACGCGCCCATGAACCCAGTAAACACAGCCACCTACCTGGGGGTCCAACAAGCGGCCACCGCAGGCGGGGTCACCCTACCACCAAACCTGATACGGCAGCTGACACAGGCACTGGTCATAGCACGCATCAGGGCACTCTCCACCCAGGCCCTGGCATACTTCCTACAAGCCGTGTCCAACGTAGCTGTAGGATTCCAGGCCATGCACCTAACGCAGCCCCAACACATGCTGCAAGCGGCTGCTACCACAGTGCGACCAGCGTGGACCATCCACGGCCACCGGCCCACATCGCTACCTGCAAGGGTACGCGCGGCATCGCCACTGTACTACGGAGACAACACCGATCACCTCGTCAACAACGCGTACACAGCTCACACTGCGGCCCAGCTGCATCGTCTCATGCACAATCATGAGCCGGAGGCATGAGAGGTCTTCACGCTGACGCTGCGGGAGGCCCAATACCATCGCAACACCTGCCCCCAATACATACTTCACCAGCGGGGCCTCCCCACCAAGGTGGAGAACCGCATATGGAACCACCTACAACTCCTGCTACCCAACTACCAGCACGTCATCCAAACGAACCATCGGTGCAGGGAAACCGGCCCTCTGGCGGTCCTTCACACCGATGTGGGGGGTGGACCAACGGGAAGCAGCACCAGTCGGGACCTGGTGGGCACCACCCTTCACCTCGTGCCGGTCACCCCAAACCAGATGCAAGCCCTCCAAAGAGTGAGCACATACCACGTCCCATTCCTACAACACCCGGAGTGGCCAAACAAATCACTCCTGGAGAACCACATGCGCAGTGCGACCACCCAAACAGGGCATCCCCAACCAACCGATGGGGAGGTAGGTGAGGCGTACAACCTGTTTTGGAACACGCACAAGCGGCCACTGCTACCGTGCCCACCGCGAGGGAACCAGGCCCACCAACGGCCACTGGAGCAAGTGGAATATGTACCCGGTGCCACGCCGCCAGCGGTACTCCACCTAGCGCCCAACGGGCTCAAAGGCACATTGCGGCCGGGCAGAGCAGGGGGCAACTTGTGGATGCTACCGCCACCCACGGCGCGCCCCTTCTGTCCACCGCCACTGCCGCAAGACAAGCTGACGGGCACCCCCACCACTTGCTGGAGATGTGGGCCCCACGCGCTGGCAACCCCGTGGCCCCTCCTCCAGTTATTGGCGCGCTACCACCCCATGCCAACGGCCCACGCTACCCCGCAACAACACCGGTGGCTACACACGCACTTCGAACGGGCCGCGGAGAGGGACACGGCCACAGTGGCGTGGGGCCCCAGCGCCGAGGCGGAATGGAGATTCCACCAGGAAAAGTGGGACACCCAACACCCGGCCATCACCTTCCCGGTGCTAGCCAAACACCGCAGCGCCACGCCGGAGGCCCCCGCCTACCCGGTCAAACACCGATGCTCCCAAGTACAGGACTGGCAGACGGTCGAGTGGACCACATTCCACCCGCAGACAGCGTACCTGCTCCAGTATGTGTACGGCTTTCTGACACAGGGCCACGAGAGGAACAACGACTATGTCCGCATGAACCCGGCGGCAACCGAGATCATCCGCCAGGGGCTGGGCGTGTATGCTACCTGGAGACTCCAACCAGACACCAACACGCCGTGGGCCACCACGGAACGGGGAGCACACATCCATGCCTACCAACCAACGATGCCTTGCCGCCTGCCGCACCCGGACAACCACAACACAGACATTTTCGCGGATGCCTCCGGCACTACAAGCCTCATCCCAGCGGCCGGGGGGGCAGCTCTGGAGTTGAAAGTAGACACGACAGGCCGACTGCACCAACACCACCTCACAGGGGCTACCATCCTCGGGGCCTCACCTCACGGGGAACTGAAGACACTGGTAATCGTCATGGACGCCGTCAATGACACCCATCCAGAACCGCGTGAGCACACGCACCATGTATGGGTAGTGGTAGACGCAGCGGTGGACTTCCAAATCGTCCGCATGGCGGCACCACAGCCCCTGCAGAAGGCGACTGACTCTAGCCTGGGCACCCAGGCCCTACACCTCTGGACAGCCTTGCGGCGCCTCCCCAAACACGTCGTCCTACATCACGTCAAACAAGACTCTCATCGGTATAGCCTGGGCAACGGACACATAGACTTGCACGCCCGCAACCAGCTTGCCGAGCATATGCCAGACAGCGAGGACCCACCGCTACGAGACCACATGCACACACACCTCCAACACGTGCCACCAGTCCCACGCCCCGGGGAACCACCAGCCTGGTTGCCAGACAATCGCATCTATAACGACACAAGACGGGCATACCACTACCCACAACCCGTCCGCACCATGGCGCACGTTCGGGGCAGCCAAGCTGACTGCGCCCTTCTGAGCCATCTCCAACATACAATGCGCACCGCATTTTACTTCTGGGCTCTTGACCCGTCCCTAATACCGGTACATCTGCAGACACAACGTGCCCAACTCTTGCTCGAACAACTCCCCCTCCTAGACAGGGTGGCACGCTGGTAGGCCCGGCGAGGTATAGACATACCCCCAGAATACACCATATGCCCCTGCCATCTCCAACAGCCAGAAACATGGGATCACTTCAGACACTGCCCATTAGCCCAAGGGGAAAACCACCTGGCCACGTGGACACCGGAGAACACAAGAGCGCAACATGCCGGATGGGGCCCAGCCACGCCACCGGCAAATGAGGTTCGGCGCCTGATGCGGCAACCGGAGATCAGGAAGGCGGTGCTCAGGGGAGCGGTGCCACTCCAGCTCTACAGGGTCGTCGCCGACCACGCCCCAGAACCTAGGGCCACAATACGTCACATGCAGCTCACCGCCATCAAGAGGGCGGACGCACAGTTACAGCACTGCGTCCAGGTATACGGACAGGAAGCACAACAAACATCCCACGACCGCCGCATGTATTATAACCTCCTCATCCACTACCATCATGCACAGCCTAGCGACTAGCCACAGGCAAGGGCCCGCGGCGACCGCCAGGCATCTGCCCGTGTAGAGGCCCGATCGTCGTACAAACAATACCTCTCCTCAGGATGCCCGAAGGTGAAGCTCCACATCCGCGACCAGGGAGCCCATGCGGGGTCTGCATGGAGGTGAACAACCAAGATGGCAACCCGCTTCGTGGGCATGACCTCGGCTGCGGCGGAACTGAGCAGCTGCACTGGTTCTGCAGACAGTGCATCGCGAACTTGTTGTCGTGCCCACTCTGCCGGCGACCGCATCGACTCTGCACAGCTCCGCCGCCGCGCGAAACGCAAGACGAAGACTTCACACTCCAGACACTGCGCACTCTGGTCCGGCAGAACGTCTGGAACGACGGCGCCAGGGAGGACAGCCCCGATGCCGAGTGGTTGGACGTCGTCACCGACGAGGACTCGGCGACACCACCCCCCCGCCCCCCCTGGCGCCCACCAACCTGGGCGCTGCCAGACCCGGGGGCAGACCCCACGATTTACGTCCCCGACCAGGAACATTACGACGACGCGCCACGACCCGTCACCCCCATGAACCACAACAACTACGGCACCATCGTCGTCACCCTCACCACCCGCCTCCCGATCGCCTTCGGCTGGCTGGTGGGGGACGCGGAATGGGCGATGGGCATCGCCTGCAGCGCCCATGGCGGCGAGTGGGGGGAATTCTTCCACCGCGGCGGGGCCATGACCCCGGGGGCGACCGAGAGGCTGATGGTGGCCTACCTCACGTGGAGGGGCATCCCCCCCCCACGCAGCCTCCAGCCACTGGTACAGCGTGCCCAGCAGCGGCACGTCCCGCCGCAGCAACCGGGCACGTACGGCAATGCGGCAGTGGCCAGGAAGATGGCCAGAGGTACCCGGCTCGACGGCTCATCCCATTCCCCCCGGAGAACCACCGCGACCATCACCACCCTCCCGCCCCAATCCTGCGCCTCGACAGCAACTAGGGCCACGAATGTACGGGCCCGAACATTGGGCGCAACGTCCTCAACGTCCCCCAGCCCGTCCACCTCCGCCCCCCCACTACCCGTCGCCGCACGACACCAACAGCGCGCCACCGACGCCACGCTGACCACAGGCGATCCGGCACCATCGAGGGCCGGCACGCCACAGAGCCCCCGACAAGAGCGTGCATCCAAACGGGCGGCGCAACGACAACCAACACAACACCACACGGCCACAGGGATTCGGGGAGACCGGGCATCACCTGCCGGGAGCAGAGCCGTACCCAGCCCCACGAATACGGGGGCGGTGGGCACACCCGCACAGGGAACCGGCCCCGAGCCCCACAGGAAGCCCGCAACCCCTAACACCGCCCGTCGCGCCCGCGCACGGTCCACGGCCGGCAGCCAGCCAAGCGGCAGCAACACAGGCACACTCGGATCCCCGCCCGCACCATGGCACACCTGACCGGCCAGCAACGGGCCCAGCATACGCGCCGCCCGACAGCCCCCCCACACAGGCACACATCGCTACCCCCACCGACACCACCACCACCCGGCACTCCGGACACCGTGCACCCCCACACCCCCGGCCCCACCGAGGGCCTAATCCCCCAGGCTCAGGCGACGTCTGGCGCAGAGGACCTACTGGCCACAACGCACGACGGACTGGCGCCCCAGCGGCACCACGCCCCACCAACCCGGCCGACGGCGCGGCCGGCAGAGCCGTCATCTCCCGGTCGCCCAGCCCCCGGCCTGGGCCCCCGGCCCAGACCCGGCACGCACCGCCGCCCCGGCGGGCGCCCCACAGCCCGCGGGCCCGGGAAGCCGACCCGAGCTGCCGCCCGTGGCAGAAGGCCACGCCCGGGGGGCAACGCAACCGGCGAGCGATGAAGCTGAACCGCCTGCACTGCCGACCCAACCGCAGCGCGGGGAGCCCACGGTGGGCGCGGAAGAAATGCAGGGGCCCCCACAACGGACACGAACGCTAACACCAATGGGGGAGCCTGGCAGGGGGGGCGGTCCGGCCGTCAATGCAGAGTGCCGACCCACTGAACATAGCGGCACACGGAGGCGGCGAGGCATTGGCCGCTAACCAGCCTGACAGGGAACCTGAGTGACCAACTCCGGACACCGAGTGTGAGGACGGCCTCAACCGACCCTCAGCCACAGATCGCGCGGGCGCCGCCCCCCTGGCGGACCTAGCACTTCGCGCAGACGCAAGCACACCGGGGGAGGCGCCGCAGCAAGGTCCACCGGAAACCCGCGCGGGGTCAGAGACCCGGGAGGCCACACCCGACACGCCCCAGCGCGCGGCCGACGGGGGATTACACCGCCCTCAGGCAGGTTACCGCTGTGGGTGAGGAGCAGGCGACCGCGAGCGGCGCGGCGGACCGGACTGCGGACGAGCGCGGCGCCACAGGAGAGGGTGCGCGCGTGGAAGCGGCCACCAACACCGCTAGCGAGCCTACCGGCCCGCCGCCGGGGACCGCCCCGCCCTGGGGGCGGGGGCACCTGATCTCTTTTCTTTTGCTCTGTGCATCCCCGCGCTACCCCTGGTGTGCTAGGGGATCGGGCACCTGGACTACGCACGCTTGAAGGCCGACGCCAACCGCCCCGGCGAACAAGCAGATCAAGCGGCGACCCAAGACCTGGGCCTCCGGGTCCCCAGGCCTACCGCAGGGGAGCAGCTCGCCCTGGCAGTCCGCATACAATGGCTGCTTACTTCGCGGTCCCGCCACCTCGCAGACGGAACCCGCACCATGGCAGACGTCACATTTGGCCATCAGACGAGGCACACGCACCCCGCCACCATGGACCACACCGGCCGATTGCACTATCTGGCCACACGGCTCATGGCGCATATGGGGGCCTACAACCCGGATGAAATGAATAGACTCCACTGGCAGTGGCACCAGCGCGCCGCCCTGCGCATCCGTGCGACCATGCAGGACCATGATATCTGGGAAGTCCCTGGGTCACTGGGCTGCCAAGGACACGCCTGGGACTACCGGCGGCCGCGGTCCCAAGACGTCCCGGAGCCTCTCAGGCAGGCGGCGCGCCGAAACTCCCCGGAACGCCCACGGGGGCCACCACCCGGGATGGGTTCCCCCTCTGGCACATACAGAAGCCCCCTGCAACCGTTCGCCCCGCAGAGAAGCCCGGGCAGTCCCCACGCCTCGGGGATGCAAGGCAGCACGCTGCAACAACGCCAAGAGACAAGGAACCCTGGCCGATCCCGTCCTTGCAGCCGCACGCCACCTCCCGCGGCCCGGCGAGTTTTCCTCCATGAGGGTATGGACAGGGACCACGAGGGCCCCTGCGACCCCCACGCCCGGCGAACATCATCTACCACCGATCCCCGACGCCGGTCCAAGAGGCCCCGCACCGAACAGACGCACATCCCCACCATTCTCACGCCGGTCGAGCGCGAGCGGCAGGCAGCGCTTCACACGGACCCCCGCCGGGCGGTGGGCGGAGCATACAGCTCGTCCACCGCCCCCCCCCCAAGGGTCAGCGGCCAACCCACTGTTGAGGGGACCACACGCCACGGACACGCGACCAAGGGAGCCTGCGGCCGACCCATGGCCTGCGCAAGAAGCGGGGGGACAGCCCCCCCCCGCAGGCCCGAAACCGCCAAGCCACAGTGAGCACATCGCAGCAACCGGGGCACGACGCGAGCGGCCCAAGGGCGGACGCAGAAATGACAGGGACTTCTGGCCCTCAGAAGTCCGCTGGCCCACTGCCCGCCGCCACGCCCTGCTCGGTGCCCCAGCAACAGGAACCCTCCACCGCGTACGTGCCTGGGGGACACCCTGGCACCACCTCATGGCACCCCTCCCCGGCTAGCGCAGCGCTGGACCAGGACCGGGTGGCCAGGCTCCCCCCACCCCCCCGACCACCGCAGCAAAGGGGCACGGGTCCCTTCGACGACTCGGAACTGAGAGCGCTCTACGGCATCCACGCTTCCACACCCTCGAGCGAGCTGGTGGCAACCCTTCGGGAACAACTCCCTGACGTCGACCCGAACAGCCTCTTCGCCGTGGTCCCCCTGCCACAGGCCGCAACAACCAAAATCTTTGTGCGGCAGCTTCAGGCGCTCGTCATCCCCGGGGCACAGGTCTCTGACGACCTTGTCGAAGCGTGGATCTGGTGGTTCAACATCCATCAACCAGCCCAGGGGGGCGTGTGGGTCCCACACTTGGGCCGCCGATGGACCCCAGACCCGCGCCCAGCACCGGTGGCCGGGAGCGGGCCGCCCCGCCACCGGGGCCCGAAACCCTCCGTATCCCGCCGTACGAAGGCCTGGCGGCATGGGAAAGCGGGACCGCCCGTAGCAGGGGAGACAACCTCACGAGCCTGGCAGCACGCTACCCAGAGACGGCGCGCGCGGCGCCTCCACCGCGCGAACGTGACCCCGGCACCATCGCCATGACCGTGTTGGAGAATGGCCATTACTACCAAGTGCAGATCATCGCGCACCCGCAGGAGAGCCACTGGAGCTTGGAGGCCGTCGACTCCATGCTCCTGGCGACCACGGACCTGCCAGACAGCCCCACCCCCCTGCTCCCAGGCCAGCCCCCGGACCCCCTGACGGCCATCATGTCGTAGACGGCCGGCACTTGGCACCCAGACCATGCCCTCTACTGCCTCTGGCGGTCGGCGCAACGCCGCTGGCCACACACCAGGGCGTGGTCAGCGACGTGGAGGTTCTACCTTGACGGCCGGCAGCAGTTGGAAGCAATCCCGGAACAGACGGCAGAGACCCCCAATGCGCCCAACCTGTGCCCCGTCTTCGCGATCCACCAGATCCGGGCGCTCGCACTGGGCGGGCAACTGCAGCCCGCCATCTGCACTGCAACGGAGGGCCAGGCGGCACACGCGGCCCTTGTGCACGAAATCTTCAGTGCCCTCCGCAGCGCCCTTGTGCGACGCGTGGGTAAGCCCCCAGGGCCCTGAGCCGCAGCCGGCTACAGGACCTGCAGGGACGACGCGGAGCCGCACACGCGCGACACGAGTCCCGCACCGGCCATGCGCAAGGGAAGAGACGGCACGGCGGCCACGGGATCGTCTCCTCCCGCCGGAGGGCCGGGCGTTGGACGTCACACCAACGACTGCAGAGTCGGCCAAGAACCACGATGACCCCGGGCGAGCCGACCTCGCCCAATATGAGCCCCTTGTACAACCCAACAACGCGCGGCCGCGCAACGCACTCCAGCAATGCCTGTCGACCGGGCACAGCAGCGGGGAAGGCGTCAACCTACCCGGCACGTGCAACGGACACCCGAGGAGTAGAGGCTAGTGTTAACAACCCATGGTGTCGGACACGAAAAAAACCCCAACGACCTCCTCCCACATGCCCCGGGCGGGGGCCGCACTTCCCGGGACCCCGCAACCCGCCTGCAACAGAGAAAGGGGCAGCGCCACACCCGGACCCGTCATCCCACCTGACCCTCCTCCCCCACGTAACGGATCCGCGAGGGGCCGGGCAAAGGGGCGAGCCGAAGACGCGGGGCCCACAGACGAGCCGATGACCACGGAGGTGTTATCGAACGCCGCGATCCGCCAGATACGGGCGCTAGTGCTGGGCGAACGACTGCAGCCCGCCATCCGCACTGATACGGAGGCCCAGGCGGCACACACGGCCCTTGTGCACGAAATCTTCACTACCCTCCGCAGCGCCCTTGTGCGAAGCGTGGGAAACCCCCCAGGGCCCTGAGCTGCACCCGGCCACAGGACCTGCAGCGACGACGCGCAGCCGCACACGCGCAACGCGAGTCCCGCACCGGCCATGCGCAAGGGAGGAGACGACACGACGGCTGCGGGATCACCTCCTCCCACCTGAAAGCCGGGCGATGGACGTCACACCAACAGCTGCGCACTCGGCCATAAACCACGACGACCCCGGGCGAGCCAACCTCGCCCAAAAGGACCCCTCGTACAACCCAACGACGCCCGGCCACGCAACACACCCCAGCAACGCCTGTCGGTCGGACACACCGACGGGAAAGACGTCAACCTGCCCGACACATGCAACAGATACCCGGAGAGTGGAGGCTAGCCTTAGCAGCCCGTGGTGTCGAACACGAACAAAAACCCAACGACTTCCTCCTACATCCCCCGGGCGGGGGCCACGCTTCCCAGACCCCCGCAACCCGCCTGCAACAGAGAAAGGGGCGGCGCCACACCCGGACCCGACCTTCCACCTAACCCTCCTCTCCCGCGAGCCGGTTCCACAAGGGGTCGGGCAAAGGGCCCAGCCAAACACCCGGGACCCACAGCCGGGCCGATGACCACGAGAATGTTATCGAATAATCGTCCAGAGTATTACCTTCCAAGGCGAGCATCCAGGGATACGTGCACCGCGGGGACCGGCGCACATCTCCTCGGGGAACGTTAAACGACTGGAACGCCGGGGGGGTTACGGCACATATAACCTACGTGAATGGTACGAGGGGCACACTCCCAGCAGAAAGCTAACAGCGTCAATAAGCAGGAGGGGGGCTTCAACACTGCCCGGTATTCTCCACGTCCGAGACCCCACCCGGGGCACGCGGGGGACCACAGGCTCGCCACACGGGGCCACGCCGACCCCCTGCCAGCGAGCACGGATGTGTTACGCCAAGCCCAGCTCACCACGCCGGACGGAACGTCCCGGCACCACAGCACGAGCCGAACCGCCCTAACCATCCTAACCACCAAACTCAGCACTGCGACACAGGCACGCCAGCCACCTGACCCGCAAAACACGGCACGATATGGCGCACGGCAGGCAGGCAGACAAGAACACGAGCACCGCAACACCCAGCCGGAACAGCACCCTGGGGCTCCCATGGGGAGCACAGGGACGCACCAAGGGGGACCGGCGGGGCCTTGCCACCGGCGGGGGGTGTACATATGAATGGCGCAGGCGAAACTGGAAGGACGGCCACAGAGCACCGCGAAGTACCAGATGATGGGTTGTGCATGGGGCAGGGACAAGGGCACTGAATTTGGAAAAGGTTTTTACAGCGGTCCAACCACTTATCATTCCTTTTCTCCCCCATGGTGGCGCACAGTAAAAACGTACCGTACCGGCCCCACGCAACTGACACCAACCAACACCGCAACAAGCAGAACACCTGCACGCAATAAATCCGACTGCGCAGGCGCCCGCTGCAACGACAAGGAACCAACGCCGAACAAACCAACCAAGAGGCGACTAACACGACCGCGCACCAACGAAACCACTACAGCAAACACGACGTGACCATAAAAAGACCGCACGCACACCAGGCAACACCCAATTGGCGGGACATGCATGGGCCGGTACGAGAACGGCGTCCAACTGGCTGGCGACACCGTGGTGAGCCACGCCCGCCGACCACCATGCCCACGAACACAGCGCAACACCGTAACTCTACCACTGCAGACGCGACCAACCAACATTAACAAACTACACTACACTACACTTGGACAAACCAAGACGCAACTAACCAGCACCAACACGGATGTGCCGGCTACACAGGCGGGATTTGACGATAAGACCAACGGCAGCAGCGCGACGGAACGCACACAAACCCAGCCCACCATGAGGCGGCCGCGACAACCGCGCACCAACCACACTGCAGCTGCAGCCGCCACATGACCGTAAACAGACCACACGCAAGCCGGCCAACACCAAACCAGCCAGGCGTGCACGGGTGGAGACGGGAACGGCGTCCAACGGGATGGCGGCACCGTGGTGCGCCACGCCCGCTGACGACCATGCCCACGAACACAACAGAACATCGCAACTCTACCATTATGAACGGGGCCAACCAGCGTTGACAAACTGCACTACGCCGCACTTGGACCAACCAAGACGCAACTAGCCAGCGCCGACACGGACGTGCCGGCTGCACAAACAACATTCACCGATACGACCCCCGGCAGCAGGGCAACGAAACCCACGCAGACCAAGCCGGCCATGAGGTGGCCAAGACAACCGCGCACGGACCACACCGCAGCTGCAGCCGCCACTTGATCGTAAACAGACCACACGCAAGCCGGCCAACACCAAACCTGCCAGGCCTGCACGGGTTGAAACGGGAACGGCGTCCATCGGGTTGGCGACACGGTGGTGCGCCACGCCCGCCAACGACCATGTCCGCGAACAAAACCGTGACTCTGCCGCAACGCAACCGACCGACCAACGTCACCAGACTACACCAAACCAATAGACGACTGACCAACCAACCACGACGACCTACTTCGAACCCCTGAGCCCCCGGGAGAGCGCAAGCTCGACCGAGTCAGGAGGCGCGAGTGTGAGCCACGGCATACGAATTCCGTAGCACGTGCTTCTTCAAGTGGCCTCACGGCTACTGAAAACCAACCCAGGTGGGGGTGCCTGCAGGACAGGGCCTTTGGCCTGGCTCCCGGCCCCTGGGCCCCAGAATCCGGAGGTTGATGAGGATGTGCGATGGGACCCTCCCCCACGTGTCATCCGCCCGAAGGAGAGGAATGTAAGACTTCGGTCGAACATGGGTTACCTCTCTGGGCAGAACCCGCTGTAGGGTACTGCTCGCGGCAACAGCACCCTGCCCCCATGTGCAGGAGCCACTTTGTGGGGGCCGTGGGTGGGTGAGCAAAAGCCCCTTGGTAAGACCCCCCGGCGGGGCAACCCCAGTCCCGAGTCGACCTACCTACCTACCTGCAGTTGCCATAGATGGCACAGTCGCGGCTGGAGTCCCACCATAGATGGGGTAAGGCATTCCAGTAAAGCCTAGACCCTCAGCCATAGGTGGAGTGGTTGTGGCCAAGGATGTAGCTGGATGTGTAGCTGGGAGTGTGGTGGTTGTTGGAGAGGATGCTGCAGGGAAATCGGAGGCGTTCGCCGCGCTCTCCACAGGTGTGTACTCGAAGGGCGCCTCGTCGGATGGTCCCTATCCATCTCCAGGGTGTACCTCTTCGGCTCCCATGTCCACTGCTTGCTTCTCCATCTCCTTCTCTTTGCCTTCAGGTCCTCGCACGGATAGACCACTGAAGGCAGCTCTCAAGCCTTCCAGAGAATCATCCTCCAGCCCACTTAAGGGCACTGAAGGTACAAGCTCCTCAGGTTCAGGTTCACCAGCAGGTTTGGGCGCTGGCGCTGGCTTGGCTGGTGCCACTGAGGGCCCCGTCGTCTCGGCACTGTCCTTGGTGTCCATATTGTATTTCTCCGCCTTTCAGTGGAATCGGTCTCGACGTACTGGTTGTACTGCACGGGGTTGCAGGTACGCAAAGAATGAAATTCTCTGCTACCAGAAAGTTAAAACAGGCTTTCACTGTTGATTGCTTTGATGATACTTTTTTGTTGATGCTCCTGCTTGCTCCTGCTGCTTCTTGATGTAGTTCAGGTTTTCCAAACAAATAAGCTTTGATGAAATCAACCCAAATAAGTACCCACAGTTGCAAGGCAAAGAACCACAGGATCAAATCCACAACATGAAGGGCTGCAGTCAAAGGAGATTATGTAGCAACAATGGATACTCAAAATAACTACAGATTTATGAAAAGATAGTTAGAAAGTATCCTACAAGCATGGAAAAACTGCCCACATGGGCATCTTCTCTTTTATAGTGTCATCTAGAGATGCGCGCTCTTTGTTTTGGGTCCCATAGGTGATGAGGGGGCATGGCTTGTGGCGCTGAGGTCACTGCCATGTCACATGGGATATTCCTATTTAGCTAGGCTGACTGGGAATTGAACCCAGGACCTCTTAAAAAGAGGTGCCTCAGCCCCCTAGGGTGCAGACCACTAGGATAGCTAAGCATTCATGAGAAGACATAGAAAAATGTATAGGCTCTGCATCAAGGTCAGCGCCTCAGTCAGTTCAGGAGATGGTGTATAAGATCAATCAATTGGGGTGTCAGGGGTCCACACAACATCCATAGATCAATGCTTGGTTTTGATACGTCAAAATGTCTTGTCACCCCTTTTTGGATAGGCCACTACTAAGATAAAAATGTGTTATGCCTTTAGGCCTCTTTACAAAAACTAAAGCTAACCTTTTTGCGGGGAAATACACTTTTTCTTACTCCACCCCATGGAGTGCCAGCAGGGTGACCAGCGTGCTGACAGCCCGCTCCCACAGGTCGTATGTTGAGAGATGGGACAGGCTACGCAGGGCGCGCCTCCCCGCCTCCAAGCGTCGGTAGAACACCAGTCTTGTGGCCTTGGAGCCCCCAATGGCGATGTCGACGCCAAGCTGGAGGAAGGTCGTCGCCAGCGGGATGGGGATCGCCTGGAGCAGCACCGCCGGAGCGCCTTGTTCCCCCTGGACCCAGGAGAAGGACTTGTCCACGCGGACGTCCTGCCCCGTGTTCGGTAGCCCTTTCCCCGTTGCGGGGCCCGTGTCCTGGAGTGCGGCCGCGCCCAGGGCCACCGCCTGGGTGTCGTCCGCGTAGTCCAACAACCCTAGCACGGCGTAGTCGGGGCCGGCATCCTTGAAGGGGAGCAGGGCCCCCGATTCCAGGTCGTCTGCCGCGTACTTGTCCAGAGCCGGCGGGAGGGCGGCCGTTTGCTCGCATACTTGACGGCGCAGGGAGTCCACCTCCCATTTCCAGATCGTGGTGAGCACATTCACCAGGATCACCGACAGGAGGCAGACCACGGAGGATGCCGTTGATGGCCTGCCACCATAGGCCAAAGGCCCCTGCGTTCTTGAAGGCCTGGCAGACCTGCTTTTACATGGTCCCCAGGGCACGGCACGTGCCCGGGACCATGCCCAGCTCCAACGCCAGGGCCAGCACAACCGCCTGGGGGGATGAGATCAAAAGACTCATCGTAATCGATGCTCATCCCCGCGACGGCCCACCCCCGGAGGCAACACAGCTGCAAGAGGACCTGTGTCACCGCCGCCCCTGCAGGGCGCTCCTGGCTGGGCAGATACCAAAGGCCGCCGGGTGGGCCCAGGCCTCGTGCCACGCAATGGCGTCTACCAGGCGCCAGCCCGCCCACAGTCGGTAGACCATGGACAGGACGGTGAGCGGGCCGGTGTTCAGGGGCCCCAGCGGCCCCTCCTTGCGAAGGGGGGCGGTGTACCCCTCAGCCAGGCGGGTGCGCCATTTCCCCA
Organism: Eutreptiella sp. 'Long Island Sound 2002'; assembly: GCA_964036045.1. Lineage (NCBI taxonomy): Eukaryota > Euglenozoa > Euglenophyceae > Eutreptiales > Eutreptiaceae > Eutreptiella > Eutreptiella sp. 'Long Island Sound 2002'. The sequence goes on along the minus strand of OZ038382.1, from coordinate 149,026,373 downwards.
GTCGCTCCACCTCACGCAAGAGTAAGTAAGTAAGGCAAGTAAGGGCAGCCGTGTCCGCAGCCTCATCTGACATCCCGTTGGTTGTTTTATATTGTGGCCGTGCCTGGCGGGAAGGGGAGCTCCCCTACATCAGTTCCCCTGCCGTCTCATTCCACGGCCGAGAACTTGTACCAGGCTCCCTTGGGGCTTGACCAGTGGTAGGTTCCCTTCAGTTGCTGCCCTCACGCGCGCTCCATCCGGTTCCCCGTCGAAGGATCCTCTGGCCTTCCCCCCCCCAGCTCAGCCTTTAGGGCTCCTGCGGGCGGGTTTCCTGTGGATAGCCGTCACCGACAGCACACCGTTGCTCTCAACCACATTCCACCACTCCCCATCTCTCAGGGGCAGGAGTACCCACTCTGCTCCCGGATGCACTTGGTTTTCGTACATCCGCAGCTGGAGGCCAGGGGGTGACCTTTTCAACGTTCCCCCGGGTCCCACTCACGCCTGAACCTACGTGTACTAAGGCCTTTGCCCCGTGGGCCTCAGTGTCAACCGTCACCCCTGCAAACACCTCATGCCCCTCCCGGAGTTCAGGGCATTTTCCGGACTTCCCGTGGCCAGGGTCCCCATGGTTGGCCCATGTTTCCCGAGTCCATGGCGACCAGTTTCCCAATCCCAGGGCCTGTTGCATGCCGCCTGTTGCCGCCCGTTTTGCTTTGGTCTGCTCCCATCGCTTTGGGATACCCCGTTCCCGTGCGGCTCATCCCGTCTCTGGCCCTGCCCCCGCACCCTGTTTCCCACCGCCTCTTGTTCCCGGGGCTCATCCCGTGTTGATACCCCACCGGGCCGCCACCATCCCCTTGGAGCGGGCCCACTCGATGCTCATCCATCCGGGGACCGTTTTGTGCCCCTGACACGGGTTGCTCCTACTATCTCCCCATCCTGGGATCGCTGCCCTGGGCCTCTGGCCCCCCCGTGCCCCGTATCCCCGTGTGCCTGTTCTCTCTTGTGCCCCGTCCTTCATCCCGTGTTTATACCCCAGCGGGCCGCCAGCAACCCCTTGGCGCGGGCCCCCTGGATCCTCATCCATATGGGGACCATTTGGTGCCCCGGGCACGGGTCGCTGCTATCTTCTCCCCGTCCTGGGATGGTCGCCCTGGGCTTCTGGCCCATCCGAGCCCTGTGTCCCCTTGTGCCTGTTCTTTCTTATGCCCCGTCCCTCATCCTGTGTTTATACCCCACTGGGCCGCCAGCAACCCAGTGACGCGGGCCCGAAGGAGCGTTTCGTACCCCCTGCACAGGTTGCTCCTATTTGTACCCCTGCTTTCGCGCTCTTCTTGCTTTCTGGTTGTTTTGTTTTTCTTTGGGTCCTTCTTCCCCTTGTGTGCACCCCGTTGGCCGGCCCCCCCCCCCCCCCCCCCACACCCCCTCTGTTTGTCCTTTGCTGAGCCGGGTCCTGTGGCTTTTTTTAGTTTTGCCTTTCTTCTTGTTTGTGTGTTTTTTGTTACCCTCCTCCGTGCATGCAAGCACCACACTGCTGCACTGGTCGTCTGTTGTTGCGGCTCCTCTCTGGTCTCATCTCTCGTTCTCTCGCCCCCGTGGGGCCTTCCCCTTGGCGGTCCCCGGCCATGCCAAGTGGGAACCATTCCCTTGCGTCTCAGCCTTGGTGCTCCCCGTCCAGCCCCTCCCCTCATCACACACCTCTTGCCCTTCCTCCCCTTACTGCTCCTCGCCAGCTCCGTGTGTGCCGCGCTGCTCCTCTCCGCGCACCGGCTGTATCTTTCTTGCCCACACGCGCCTCTCCGCCGGCACGCGATCCTTCTCCCGGTAGGCAGACTTGGGCAGCCTCCCCAGGTACCCCTTCGGGGCCATTCCTCCGTCGTCCGTCCCTGCCGCCATCCTCTCCATCAGCTCCCTGATGGTGGGGCAGGGCGGCTGGTATGGCTCAATGCGTGTCTTTTGCACGGTGTCCTTCCGAGGGTGATGTGGTGCCCTTGCCTGCTTCACTTTCTCCCCTGTGCCCCTCTTTTCGCGTGTTCTTTTGTGCGCCCTGTTTCTTCGCCTGCCCCCGCCCCTTTGCGCCTCGCCTGCCGTGCTCACCGCCTCTTGCGTGCGCCCCGCGTGTGTCCCCTGATCCCTGCTACAGTGGCCCTGCCTGCCTTGATGCCTCAACCCCTCTCTCTGTGCCTCGTCCTCTCACCCCTGTCCGCTACCGACACCCCTCTTCCCAATCCTGTGATATATAGAGGCTTACTCGACCTCAGGCACCCAACCCCAACGTCCCTTGCGCCCCCGCGCCATCTCAGTCTTGAGGGTCGGTGTTAGATTGAAACAGTCAGATTCCCCTGCGCTGTACACTGTCCTGAGTAGACCACACGTGGCTGTCAGGGATGGCGCCGACGTGTCTGGTTGGCCATCCCCCCACCCCCGGGTACTGAAGCCAAGCCGCCCCCGAAGGCACACCCGAAGCCCCGTGCCTCCATCAAAGAGCCGCGGCCGGGCGTGTTTGGCCGCTCCGAGGCACAAGGTTCACGGCCGCTGGAGAAGCAGGCTTCCGCTGAGGTGGGGCTTGGATGCCCACGGCCGAAGAATTGCTGGGAAGCTAGTCATAGCACAGGACACCCAAGTCCCGGAAGATTCCATGCAATCCCAACAGGCAGGCCTGACACCCTGGCCTTTGGAGCGACGGCATCTTCCGAAGGCACACAACCAGAGTGCCGATGTTCTTTTGGCTGCATTTGCACTGTTGACCAGCGGCGTCTAGCCCAAGCGACCAGCTGCGTTGGTTCGGTACAGGGGCCTTTCCAACCAGATCAGAGCCCCCAGATGGGTGCTTGTCCCGGTTCGGTCACCAAGGGTTCGCGCTTTGTTGCACAACTTCGCAGCCCGTTCCATGGAGTCCATGGCCCCCAAGGCATGGCGCATTCCAGGTCGGCCGAGGCCAAACCCTCAGAGCAGGGCACGCGTAAGTCCAACAGTACAAATGCAGCACCATCTTGCCAAGCAGAGAACTACGGCGCCAAGCAGCCTATCAGCGGATAGCCCACACACTCCAGCTGTCAGATGGAAAAGACAACCACCGAGATGCGGCCCTGCAGCACCGGACGTGAGAACACCAGCTTTGCCCCCGTCCTTTCCCAGCAATCTCTCCGAGAATGCGCGCTGAGCAGCCAGCCAAGACACTGCTGCCAGCATGTCGGAATATTAGATTTCTCTGCCTGTTTGCCACTCCTACCGTGCAGAGCCCCAGTAGTGAGCCTCAACCGAAGAGCACAGCGCCACGCACCCCATGGCACCCAGTGGGACTCCCGCAGAAGTCTGCACGCATCGCGCGCTGGTCAACGCTGCAGCCACCAGGCGTTGCTACTGTCGGGCCTCCTCCGTGTGCACGCCCTCAAAGGGCGCGCTGGGGGCCACCCTGAAGGGCCGTCCCACTGCTCCATCTGTCTCCGCATCTGCAGCCAGCGGGCGCAGGGGGGGCAGGAGGGAACGGGCGCAGGGGAGCGAGGGGACAGAGAGTCGCCCCCTGGTGTAGCCGTTCAGGCAGCCAGGTATTGCGCCGGAGGGGAAGAGGATCAGGGCGAGGCAGCGAGGCTGGAGGAGAGGGACAGGGGAGGGGGCGGAGCGGGAGCGCAGGGTGAGGGAGGAGGAGGCGGCGGCGGGCCGCGGGAGGCACCAGGTCATCCCGGACCTGGGGAGGGACATTTCCCCCACAGATGAGGAGGGACGGTCGCCGTCCGAGATCCGGCAAGAGGAGAAGGAGACGACGGTGGGCATGCGCGGAGAAAGCGGCGCCAGGTGGAGGAGTAGGGAGCAGCGGGCGCAATGGGGGCGGCGCAGCCCGCCAGCCCCAGCCAAGAGTCAACACCCACGGACTGGGGTTCGGCGACGCCTGTGCCGCGGCATTATGCGCGGCATCCTGCGCAGAGGGAGCAGGGGACGGTCCGGGTGCCGAAACCAAGGGAGGTGGCGGATGCGGTCCGCTACATGAAGTGTGCAGGGAGGACGAGAGGCGGACGGGAGTGGCGCGGGACCCACCCGTTCCGCCACCTGCTCCACAAGGGGCCGGAGATGGCGGAGGACAGCCGGGGGAGGATGCTTGAGGAGGCGCTACCGGGGTTGGACCTGGATGGTCCCAGAGAACGGGGGAGAAAGTCCAGGGTGCAGATGCTGAGGGAGCTGCTACAGAGGGAGGGGTGGTACTGAAGGGGGCAGGGGACAAGGCAAGGGCGCGGCGTGGGGCAGAGGCGGGGGGATTCGTACGGGCAACAAGATGAAGAGCTCAGCCCACAAGGAGTGAAAGGTGGACGGGAGGGCAGGCGCAGGAGGGCGTTTAGGGGGACTGCTGCAAGGCTCGCGGGATGTGTGGTCTCGGGGTATCGACACCCGAGGGCTGTGGTCGAAGAGGGATGGAGGGTATGCCGGATGCACGGGGCGGGCACAGGGATGCGGCGGACCCGGAGGTCGAGGGGATGGTGCCCATAGTGGAGGTTGCGTTGGGCCACAAGGGGAAAAGGAGGACAGACAGGCGGACATCGAGCACATGGACTCCCTGCGCCAGACCGGGAATCAGATCAACGACCGCAGCGGCCGCGACGGCAGAATGCAGGACCGCCGGCTGATGCGTGCAGCGCGGCCAGGCCGCAAGACGACGGCCTGCGGTGCGGACTGGTCTGCATGCTTGGCTCTGGGGAATATGCCTAGCGTACAACAAGATGGTGGAGGGCGTCGACGTCCAAAGCGAGGGCCGGAGTATGAGCAACGTCCATCTGCGCCCGAGGGGACTCCAGCCTCCTCCGGATATCCGCCCACGTGCGCTGCAGCTCCTCGACTGCCTGCGCCTCTCCTCTCTCCGGACTGCCCTGCGCCCTTGCTTGCACCCCTGTTGCCCAGGCCACCTCCCCCATCGCCCGTGCCTCCCTCTCCTGCAGCCTCCTCTCCTCCTCCCCTACCCTCTCCCATGCCCTCCTGAGCTCCTCCCCCTTCCCTCTCCGCGCCCCCCACGTCGCCTCGACTGCCTGCGGGTGCTGGTGCATGGGTGCCGGCGGCAGCGGACTCAGGACATCGGTGGGGGGGGGGGGTACACCGGCATAACCGCAGGGTACGATGGTGGGGCAAAGGGTGGGATGACACCTCCCAACCAAATGCCCGCCCCCCCTTCCCCAGGTACACCCGTGCCCCCATATACCCTCCTCCGCGCACCTTCCCTTGTGCCTTGCCTCCTGCTCCTGGCTGCCCTGCCTTCCCCTGCCCCTTGCCTCTCGCTCCTGGCTGCCCTGCCTTCCCCTGTCCCTTGTGGCCAACTCTTCCCCTGCCGCCCTCCGAGCCCCGCCCACACACCTTTTGCACCTTGCTTACCTTGCCCTGTCTCTTCCTCGGTGCCCTGTACCCCTCTCGCCCTCCGTCACCCCTTGCTGCCTCCCGCTCCCCTGTCGTCCTTCCCGCTGGCCATGGCGCCCCGCCTCCGCACTGTCCCCCTCCCCTGCCCGCCCGTCTCCTCCCCCTGTCGCCTGCCCTTCTGGGTGTCCCCTGCTGCTTCCTCCGCGCGTCCCCGGTCTGCTCCGTCCAGCCTTCTCTTCCTCCCCCTGTGGACCTCCACTGGGTTGGTCGCCGCGCCGCTCCCCTGCCCCCTCCTTCTTTTCTTTTGTTCTCCGCCCCTCACCTCCCCATCTCCAGCTGGTAAATGGTTTTTGGCTCCGGCGATGGAGCCTGCCGAGGACGGCGCTGGTGCTCCAGGTGCGCCAGCGCCTCGTACCGCCGTGTCTGTCAACGGCGCGCCTCCCTCTCCTCCTATGCCCTAACCTGTGGCGGCGACCCCAGGGGCGGCTGCCCAAACAACTGTTGGGGCCGTGGCCACTGGTGCCCCTGCCCCCCCCCTTTACCTCCCGCTCCCCGATGATGCCCTGCGGTCCTCTTGGCTGCCTGTGGAGCTGTCCACAGCGCTGCGCGGCAGCCCTGGCTATCTGCCCCGTTGCTCAGCCCCCCGAAGGGGACGGGGCACCGGGCCTCCAACTGGCGCGACAAGTGGCAGCGTAGGCTGTCCCGTACCTGGTGCTGCAGGTGGCACAGCGGCTCCTGCACGAAGTGCAGGGTGTGCTCGTGCCCTGGGACGTCTGAGCACCAGCTATCCTGCGGGGCCCAGCCCGGGGAGGCCGCGGTGCGGAGCGCGCGCTTCACCGGTTCCGTCCCCGGGGAACGGCCTCCCGAAGCCCGAATAGCCTGGGCGAAGACCTGTGTGACCCCCGGCCGGCAAGCCCGGCAGGCCAGCCGAAGAAGGCGCTCATGGCGCGTGTGCATGATCCGGGACACACGGTGCTCCTTCGAAAATACGGTCGAAATGACCTCCTTGGCCCGGGACACGCGCGCCAGCCCCCATGGGCGCTGCACCACCGCGGTCTGGAGTCCCCTCAGGTTGGGCTCCGTCACCTACACCAACGCCTCCCCATGGAGGGCCAGCAGGGTGACCAGGGTGCTGATGGCCCGCTCCCGCCGGTCGTATGTCGAGAGATGGGGCAGGCTACGCAGGGCGCTCCTCCCCGCCTCCAAACGTCGGTACAACACCGGTCCCGTGGCCTTGGAGCCCCCAAAGGGAATCTGGACGCCGAGCTGGCGGAAGGTCGTCGCCAGCGGGATGCGGACCTCCCGGGGCAGCACCAACGGGGCGCTTTGTTCCCCCTGGACCCAGGAGCAGGACTTGTCCACGCGGACATCCTGCCCCGTGATCCGTAGCCCTTTCTCCGTTGCGGGACCGTGTCCTGGAGTGCGGCCGCGCCCAGGGCCACCGCCTGGGTGTCGACCGCGTAGCCCAACAACCCCACCGCGGCGTAGCCGGGGCCTGCATGCTTGAAGGGGAGCAGAGCCCCCGGTTCCAGGTCGTCTGCCGCGTCCTCGTCCAGGGACGGCGGGAAGGCGGCCGTTTGCGCACACACCTGACGGCGCAGGGAGTCCACCTCCGGTTTCCAGATCGTGTTGAGCACATTCACCAGTATCACCCAAAGGTCCAGGAGACCCCACTTGGATAGCTGGGAGGCACAGAGCAAAAAAAAGTCTCACCCACAGGGGGCACCCATGGATGACGCTATTGGTGCCCTGCCACCATAGGCCGAAGGCCCCTGCGATCTTGAAGCGCCGGCGGAGCTGCTTGTACATGGCCCCCAGGGCACCACACGTGCCGGGGTCCATGCCCAGCTCGAACGCCAGGGCCAGAAAGATGTCCTTGATTTGTGCCCTAATAGTTTTGATGAAATCCTGCAGGTTTTGGTGTTGAAAAACAGAACCAAAGCAGCAAGTAGAGCAAGAACAGGATGTTGATCGAATCAATGAATAGTTTTGAAATCCAGTGTATCACAGAAGGGCTGCAGATAGACAAAGCAAGCTTACGTACAAAGATTGAATCACAATTGGATAAAACAAATGATTTTTATGTCAAACGTGGCATGACTCTGGCCTCAAAATTAGCATCAAGCACTTCATGTGCACTCTGTTGGATGAAATGGAGTTGGTTAGGAACCTGGGGCATAAGAGTTAGGCCAGACACAGAATATAACTTGGCCAAGCAACTGAATCAGGAAATTGTTAAAGCGTAGAAGCACAATAAGTGGTAGAATCATTCGAGTATGGGGGTCTTGAGGTCGGGGACCACTAGGCTTCACCTACAAGGCTTTAGGCATGAAGTGCCTAGTTTCTTTCGGTATAACCTCCCTGAAGGAAGATACTTCCGCTCAGTTGAGTGGTAGGGGTGAACCTCATGGGGGGCTAGGGTTATAACCCTAGTTACTTTGAGTAAGTGTACTTGAAACTTCAAAAGAGAGATAAACCTGATTAAGTAGGTGTGAGCAGAAGAAAAAGGGTTTTAGGGTGGGCAGGGCCTGGATCCAGTCCTCCAAGAAGGACATGGCAGTGACTCATTCTTACTGGGCCAGTACAACCGCCTGGGGGAACAGATCGAAACAGTTGACGTGATCGATGCTCATCGCCGCGACGGCCCACCCCCGAAGGCAACACAGCTGCTAGAGGACCTGTGTCACCGCCGCCCCTGCAGGGCGCTCGTGGCCAGGCGGAAATCAAAGGCCGCCGGATGGGCCCGGGCCTCCTGCCACGCAATATCGTCCACCAGGCGCACCCCTGCCAACAGTTGGTAGACCATGGACAGGACAGTAGGCGGGCGGGTGTGAAGGGGCCCCAGCGTCCCCTCCTTGGGAGCGACGGCGGTGTAGGCGCGCCGCTCCCGGATGCCGTCCTTGTCCTCCGCCCGGAGCATTGCCCGGACCTTCCCCGCCAGCGCTGCGCTGAGACGATGGAGGGAGGCCAGCGGGGCAAGCCTGCCGGGCGCGCCACCCAGCCGAAAGTCTGCATACTCCGGGCCCAGCGCGCGGAGCCTGTCCAGGCGGCGTCGGAGGGCCGTCCACGCCTGCTACACCGCTCGCGGCATCACGCCTGGCCCCTGCGCTGCCCACTCCAGCCAGCATAAGACCTCTCGGAGGGGTCCGTGGGCCGCCGGATGCGTGCCACCGGGGAAGTCAGAGGCCCCCCTGGTGTCTCCCTGCTGCTTGGAGGAGAGGCGCACCTCCCGGAGCAGTTGGTCCGTGCCCCTGCCGCGGGGGAGGTGGGGAGGGTTGCGCGGGAGGGTGGCCCCGGCCGGGAGGGTGTCCAGAGTGATGTCCGGGCAGGCTAGGGCAAGAAGAGGTTTGAGGTTTGAGGTTTGATTTTGCGGGTACTAGACGCCTTTCGGCCCCGGGGGGCCACCTGGTCGGGCCAGGTGATATCCTCCCCACCGGGTCCTAGTGGGGGGCCCTCCAAGACGCACCTCCTGCCTGGTGGCGGAGTCCCCCGGGTTCACAGAGCTCGGAGCCCCGTCCTTCCCCGGCGTCCCCGTTTCGCCACTCCCCGGTCAGTGCATCAATTCGCAGCCGTGGCTGCGGGCGCTTACCCACTGCGTCGCCCCCCTAATGCGTGGTCGCCCGGGGCGCCGGCGCCGCCGGGCCCGTGCTACTGGCTTGTCGCCAGTGGGAACCCCTTGGGCTGGCGCGGAGGCTGCCTAGCCTAGGGGTTGGGGCTTGGCACTGTGCGCCGCTACTGCCTTGGCGGGCGCAGTGCCCCGTCTGTGTGTGCGCGGCGCTCGCGGCTGGTTCGGGGGGGTTCGGGCCGGCACCTGGCGTCGTGTCTCTTTCGTTTCCCCCTCCCCGCCCCGCGTGTTCCGCGCTGCGTGTGGCGGGCCGTCCCGTCCGGGTGTCCCTTACCCTCGCTCGCTGGTACGCCATTCCATGCGGTCTGTGCGTTCCGCGCGCTCGGTCCGGTTGCCATTCCGGTAGTCCCCGCGTGTCCCTTTCGTGTGTGTGCGCTCGCGCTCTCGCGGTGTCAGCTCCCCCCCCCGCTGGGTGGTGTGGCGCGCGCATCTCGCGTGGTCCCGGCACTGGGCGCTGGTAGGGCCGTTCCACGTGGTCCGTGCCCCTCCCCGTGTCCTGCCCCGGTCCCTTGCTCCGTCTGGCGTGCTTGGGGGGGGGGGCGGTCCGGTCCCGGTTCCCCCCTACTTGGCTTGGGGTTGTGGGGGCGGCGGTAGGGCGTCCCCGGGGGGGTGCCTTAGACCGTTGCGTGGGGCGTCTGGGGTCTTGCGCTCCTCCTCCCCCGACTGCCCGTCCACTGGGTGGGCTGTCGGGGTCCGCGTTGTGCGCGCGGGCGTGCGGGTGTGGGGGCCCTGCTCTGTCCCTGTGGGGGCTGCGCGCCGCGGGGCGGGTCCATGGCGTTCTTATGCTTGGGGGCGGGCTGGGGGGGGGGGGGCGTGCGCCGTTTCCTCCGGCTGTGCGGCCGGGGCGGGGCCCGTAGGGCGGGAGGTCGCTCTGCCTCGTTCCGTCCCTTTGCCTTCCCTGGGCAGGCAACAAAGCGGGCGTCACTGGTGTTGTGCTGTCCATGGGGGGCGTGGCCCCCCATACCACTCCGGTTCGTGCTCACCCGGCGTCTCTGGGTACGATCTGTGCGGCGTCCCGGTGCGCAGGCGTTGGCCCGCTTGTTCTTCGCGGCCCCCATGTGAGCCGGCGGCTGGGGCGGGGGGGCGGGTCACACTCCGGCTCCCCTCTCGGGCAAGCGGGCCCATCCCCCCTGCCTCGGGGGGTGGGGGCCGGGGCCCCCGCAGCTGGCAGGCTGGTGGGGGGGCGGGGGGGGGGGGGGTGTCGCGCCGCGGCCTCCCTGCTCTCGCTCCGGGCGGCGGCCTGCGGTACTTCTTTCTGGCCCTCTCTGTGTCGCCGGCGCGCTCCCTTCCGTCGCGCGCGTGCGGTCGGGGCTGAAGTGCCGCCCCGGGGTGGGGGGGGGTGGGGGGCAGCCCGTGGACCGCCCCCCCGGGGGCCCCAGCTGACCTGAACCCCCCCTCTGTCACCTCGGAGTGGGCTGTGGTTACAGGAGGGTCATGTGGGGCGCGGCCTCCGTCCCGTTCCGTTGTGCGCGTTGCTCCTGCACGCCGGTGTGGGTTCGCGGGAGCAGGCCCAGCTGCCGTTGCCCTTACCGCGTCGCCGTTCCTCCTGAGGGGGGGGGTGCCCCCCCGGCCCTGGAGGGGCGGAGGACCGCGCCCTTGGCTCCCCAGCTGAGGTGGGTGCGGGGGGGGGGGGGGTGGTGGGGCCGCCCCCCCGCCCGCTCTCGGGCCTGTGTGGGAGGGGGGGGGGGAAGGGGGGCGCACGATGGATGTGTGCTGGGATTGCGTGGCTGAAACCCAAAGGCTTTGCAAAACCCTGGGTGCACGGGCTGCCACTGGGTATGGGTTGGTGGTCCAGGGGGATTATGGCAGCGATCAAAAAAAAAGCCAGGGTGGGGGCCAGTGAGTGTGTTCCTCAGGGTCAATCAAGTGTAAAGAAGAAGCACGGGTATCTCACAGGGCTAGCATGGGTCGGGGGCGAAAGTGGCAATTCAGAGTCTCCTGTCTTATCCAGGGTGGGTGGTGTGGGAGTGTGTGCCATAAAAGCTGAGTGAGGGGGCTGGGGAGGGGGGGGGGGTTTGGCTTGACGCCATGGTGTGATGATTTCGTCTGCAGCTGGCGGCGCCTACTGGCCGATCGCCATTCGCCGCCCTTCCAATGGACCATTCCCCTCCATAGGCGGTGGTGCCCATCAGCTTCTCACCACCCTTTGACCTTCCTCTTCCTCCTTGCCCTAACCTTCCCTCTCCCCTCCCCTTTCCCTTCCCCTGGCCTTTCCCTCTGTAGGCCACCGTGCCCATCGGCCTCACCACACTCCTTCCCTTCCCTGTCCCTTGGTCGGTTGTGCCAACGGACCAAGGGGGGGGGGGGGGAGTGGGGGGGGCCCTTTGGTCCCCTGGTGATGCCTCCTGTCGGCCGGGGGGGAGGGGGCGGCATGGCAGTCCTGGCCCCGGGGGCCAGCCATCGGCCGGGGGGTCGCGCCCTTTCCCCGCCCCCCTCTACCGAGAGCCGGATTCTCGCGCAGGCCCTCGCTGGGGCCCCTCATCCCCCGGCCGTTGTCGCGCGGCGCCGGCCGGTCGGGGGTGGCCGTGAGGGTTAGCGGTCAGTGGTTAGCGGGCTGCGGGGCAGCAGGTTCCCCCCCGCGCTCGTTGTCTCCGCACTCCCTCCCGCAGGAGGTGGCGCGCCCTCTTGCGTCGTGCCGTACCGTGGGGGGGGCGTGTGCCGGGGGGGCCCAGCCCCCCCCCCCCAGCTCTCCCGTACCCGCCGTTTGGGCCTTCACCTGCGCCGCCGCTTGTGTGGGGGCTGGGGCTGCGGTGGCGGCGGGGTGTGCGGGCGGTAGCGCCAGTGGGCGAGGGCGCTGCGCAAAGCCCGGGGGAGCCAATTGTTGGTGTCCGCATCCGTGATGCGGAGCACCGCTCCCCCTTCCAGGAAGGCCGGCCACGTCGGCTCCCTGTCGGGCCACGCCGCCCGGATCACTGACCTGAGGACCCGCTCATGGTCCTCTGGGGCTGCCCAGCCCCCCGGGGGTACCTCTCGGTTTCCTCCGTCCCTCCGGAGGAGCACGGCATCGAAGGGCTGGTTCCTCGACCTCCTGGAGGTCCCCTGGTTGGCCCAGCACAACCACCCGTACACCTCCCCCACCAGGGGGAGGGTCTCCTCCCCCAGAGGGTCCGGGACCGCGCCCCAGTCCCGGTCCCATGGCCGGCCCTCCTCCGCCCCCCGTGCCGGCCCCCCTCGCTGCCCCTGCGCCTGCGGCGCCGATGCCGCGCCCCGTCCCCCCTCCGCCGAGGCCATCCGCGCGGGCTCCGCCCTCGCGCGGGGGGGGCGTGATGGTGCTGGTGTTGCGGGGGTTGGGGGGGGACGAGCTCGCCGGCCTCAGGGTCGATGTTGTAGAGGTGGTGGTGGTGGTGGTGGTGTTGGTGGTGGGTGTGGTGTGCCGGCATCTGTTGGATGCCGGGGGGGATGCACCTCACCGGCTGCATGTCCGGCTGCGGGGGCGCCCCGCCCTCTGCCCCCCTCCCTTCGCCCCGTCCTCCCCCCTGGGCTCCCATGCCCCGTCCCGCCTGTCCCTTGGGGCCCGCGGCGCCCTTGCCCTTGCCCCTGGGCCCCTTTCCAGCCCCCTGCCCGTGTCGCGGGTCCCACCTCCCGTCCCCCACGCCCTGGCCCGCTCGCTCTGCCACCTCCCCTCGCCCTGCCCCCTGCACCTGAGCTCCCTGCCCGCGCCCCTGCGCGCCCTTCCCGTGCCCTGGCCCCTTCCCGGCCCCCTGCTCCCCCCCGCTGCTGCGCCCTTCCTGGACCACTCGCCGGGCGTCCCGCTGCCTTTGCAGCTGCGGCAGCGTGACGCCCGGCGGCGAGCGCTCGCGCGTCGGGGGGCGGACGTGCCGCTCCCGCCCCGGGGGGAAGGGCTTGGGGGGGAACGGCTTGGGGGGGCTGGTGCGGGTGTGGGTGGGGCTGGCGTGGGCGCGGTACTTCGCGCTCCCCCTGCCCACTGCTGCAGCTGCGGCGGCCGCCGGCGAGGCGTCCGCGGCCCGTGCGGGGTTCTTCCCCCGCTTGCGCGGCGTGCTGGGGGCCGCGGCGTGGCCGGCCGAGGCGGTGTCGCGGCCCGCCGGGGTCGCGGCCGCAGCCCCTCGCGCGCCCTCCTCGCTCTCCTTCGCTGCCGTGGCGGCCACCGACGAGGCGCCCGTGGCCGCGGTCGCAACCCCTCGCACGCCCTCCTCGTTCTCCTCTGCGGCTGCGGCGGCCCTCGGCGATGCGCCCGGTTCCTGCGCCGGGGCCGCCCCCCGTGTCGGCGGCGTGCCGGGGGCCGCGGTCGGGGCCGCGGCGTGGCTCGCCGCGGTCTCCGCTTCCTGCGCGTCAGGGCGGGGCGGGGCAGCAGGGCTGGCTGCTTGGGCGGCGGGGGCGGCCGTCCCGGCTGGCCCAGGCTCCCGGGCCCGCGGCGGCGGCCCAACCAGCACCGCCGCCTCCGCCAGCCTCCGCTCCTCGCGCTCCGCGAGGGTCTCCCCCGTCCACTCCGGGGAGGAGACGGGGGAGCGGGAGCGGGACCGGCGGTGGTGGCGGTCGTCCCGCTGGAGGGACCCATCGGAGTCTGCCATCACTGTTACCCTGGTAGGCATGCGTGGTGGCAGGCGCGCCCTTCCCACTACCTCCTGGTGCATCAGTGCCGTGCCGTGGGCAGTGCCGTGTGGTGCTCTGCGGGGGGGAGGGGGGGAGGGGGTGGGGGGCCGGCTGTGGCGTCAGCCCCGCGCGGCCGGGGGCCTGCGGCCATCCACCGGCATTAGGTGGGGAGGCGGGGGAGCCACGCGGCCCACGCGTCGCACCACAGCTCCCAGTCTGGGGCGGGGCCCAGGGCCCTGGGCCCCGGGGGGTCGTCGAGCGGTGTCGGGGGCAGCCGCACCAGGTGGACTCCCGTAACGGCGGTGACCTCCTGTGTTCGCAAGAAGGTGTGTACTCCGTCCCGCGCCGCGGGTGCCGGGAGGGGGGGGCGGGGTACGGGTGTTGCCCCATAGAGGTGGGTGGGGGTGATCCCCAGGATCCGCCCCGGGTCCCCGGGGGTCGCGACGACGAGGAGGAGCAGGGGGGTTCCAGGGCACTCCTGCCAGAGGACCCGCCCCCTGTGGTGGGCACCCCTGGTCCTGGAGAGGGGGGGGGACAGGTCTGGGTTAGCCCAGCCGCGGGGCGCGTGCGTCGCTGGCGGGAGGGCGGGGCACCAAGTGGGCTCCCTGGGGAACGCCTCGTAGACCACGGCGTACGGGGGGCCAGGCCTGGTGCCGTCGTACACCGGGTTGGTCGGCCGGGGGCGGGCGGACGCCTCGTCCGCGCCTTCCACGAACACCGTGACCTCGCCCACCTCCAGGTCCTCGTCCGGCAGGTGTAGAAGGTGGAGCGCCGCATCCAGTTCGGACACTCCTCCCGGGTACGTGGCCCGCGCCTGGTTCAGGTACGGGGCCGCGTCCCCGGGGTAGCGCGTCCTGAGGGCGTGCAGCAGGGCTGGGGCGCTACTGCGGAGGGACATGGCAGACCCTGCTCCCGTCAGCCGCAGGGTGTCCCCCATGGACAGGGGCCGGCCCGACCGATTGGACTCGCGCCACTCCATCCAGTGCCCGTAGAGGGCCGCCTCCGGGCTGATGAGCCCAGGCCAGACGGCGTTCACGATCCGGTGCATTGCCGGGAGTAGCGTAGGGGCCCCCGCTCCGTTCAGGGCGCCGACGGCCGGGAGGGCGGTCTCGTTGAGAAAAGCCCTCGCACTGCCCTCCAGGTCACACCGTGCGGCAGCGTGCGCTTCGTGTGCCTCCTTCACCGCGTCCGCCACCAGGCCCCGGACGGCCGCCTCCTGCGCTCTGCGGCGGGCCTTGGTGTGCCCCGGCCCATCCCCCCGTCGGCGTGGCATGGTGCTGCGGGCTCTGCAAAGGGCGGCGGCAGGTGGGGGTTAGGGGGCGAAAACGTGCGACAGGTGTGCAACGGATGTGGGGTCCTGCAGGTGCACGTGGATCCATAGAAGGGCAGCGCCCGCGGGGCCCGCTTGTTCGTGCGAGGGGGTGTGTGCCCCCTCGATGCGCCGGCGCAAAGCCTCCTCCTCTGTGCGCCTGCGCGGGCCTGCGGGAGGTTCGGGCCAGGGGCACGCGGCTACCTGGGCGCACCGCGCGCACCTGTTGGCGCCTGTCGACGCTGCGGAGGACACCGTGGCACATTCTCCGCAGAGTCGGCAGGTGTGTGGGAGGTGGGAGGGCGGCGACCAAGGGCAAGAAGAGTTTCCTCTGCGGTCGAGGTGCAAAAGGCCCAGGCGCGGTCCACGCCTGGTAGCCAGAGCAGCCTGCCACCCCGCCTCCATCGGGTCGAGCAGGCGGCGTAGGAGGAGGAGTCGTTCGTGCTCCTCTCGCTGCGCCGGCACCACTGCCTTGGGGCGGACAAACTTGACCAACCGCTGCGAAGCCCCCCGTAGGGGGATGTCAAAATACACCGGGATGTGCCCCGAGACTGCCCCCCGCGGCAGCCGCCCCGCCGCATGGAGCAACGCCGCCAGGCGCGTAACTACCAACGGGCCGTCAATGCGCGGGGGTTGAGTTCCCTCCGGGCCATTGTTCGAGCAGAGGGGACCCCCCAAAGGCAGTCGCCAGCTTGAGGTCCCCATCCGCCAGCCGGTGAGTCAGGAGGGACGCCACGACAGACGGCGGCGCTCGAAGCGGGTAGTTCAGGTCAAAGTTGAAGCCCCCCCCCCCCCCCCCCCCCACACTGCGGGGCCGTCCCGTCTTGCGCCACATACTGTGTGGCGTTGTCCCAGAACGTGCGGTTGAGGGCTGGCTGGGCCGAGACGCCGTACGCCCCCTAGGTGTGCAGGGTATCCGCCCCCCGGCCGGAGGCCAACCAGGACGTGGCACCAGCGGATGGAGTGCTAGAGCGTCTGGGTGAGGGTGTCCGCCTCAGTGCGGGCTGCCCAAATTTGGGGGGAGAATTTGTCTGGCTACAATGCCTTGGCGCACTAGGATACCCACCCCCCCTGCTGGCGCATACCAGATGCCCCGCCCCACAAGACTCCAAGGGCGCCCCCCAAAAAGCTTGCCAGGCCGATGCCCCGTCCTGTACACGCATCGGCTGCTGCGCCACCGCCGTAAGGCACATCTCCAAGATTAGCACCACGTCCGCTCGCCGGTCAGCGACAGTGTGCCAATGCAGGCGCAGGGATGTGGCGTTTGCCAGCGGGACGCGCATGGGGCCCGGTCGGGGCTCCATGTTCCCGCAGGGGAGGGAGGGCCCAGCACTGGGGGGAGGGGTTCCCTCCCCAGAAGTCCAAGCCAGTGTCCTAGGAACCGGTTTTGCCCAGGTAGAGTTGCACAGAAAAATTGATGTTTGCACGCAGTTGCACTTAATTTCTGTCAGTTGCACAGAATTGCACTGCAGTTGCACAGTGCAATACCTGTGCAACTGCGCTGGCTCCGCCGTCGCGACTGCCGCCGTCGTTGCCGCATCTTAAACTTCACAAGAAATTTACAAGCCATTTGCCAGATTTGCAATGGTTCTGCAGGGAAATGCTATTTCCAAGTTTATTAGAACTACCTACGGTAGTTTTAGCAGCGAGGACTTGATGGATGACCTTGTGGGACTATTTACCTCAACGGCACCGGGTACTGCCCTATTGGATCGCCTCAATGCAGCATCAATAAGCAAAAACGATACAAGAAACTCGCAAAGGAAGCCATTTGTCAGGTTTACACACCTAGCGAGGCTGTCCGCCTCGTTTTGGAGCTTGAAATGCCAAAAGAAAGGTGATGTTTCTTGCTATGTTGCTTTTTTGCGTTATTGATGCATTGTGCAACCGCTCCTTGTGCGGTGTAAGTGACCACTTGCACACTTTCGAAGCCATATCATTCTCATACATCATCTAATGTGGTCATTCACTCCATTCGGGATACCTACATACTATAACTTGCACACTAGGACATCGTATAACACCACATTCATAAAAATAGTGCGATGATGGCAACGTTACGCTTTGTGCAAACATGTGTGCAAGTAGTTTATTGCACCGTTTGCACACGGTTGCACTTGTGCACCTACCAATATATGCCTCTCCCTTTCTAGGTACAAGAACCTTATCAGTTGGGTATCCAAGCTTCGCAACAATGGGAAGGGGCGCCTCCCCGCTAATTGAGAGCACCCCTTTCCATCGTTTGAGGCTTTCAAGATTGCTTGGCGGGAGCTTGGGAGCAAGCAAATCCTAGTCCCAAGCGATTACAATGGGAAGGTAGGTGTCCGTTGGGATCTTGATGAGTTTTTTAAGTATATCTCAACTCAAGACGATATACTTGATACAATGTCATTTCCGCTTTTGGATGGGGAAGGACCATATGTTTTGATCGTTCGGGGTGACGGATTCCCTTGTGGATCTCGCCTCTGGGTGCAATTGGCCATTGGGTTTGCCAACCATGGTCAGAAGGCGCGCACCCTAGCTTATAATTGGACCATCCATGTCGCCCTCACAAGTGAGCACGACATCGATGCTCTACGTGCACTTTTTTCAAAGACTTTGGAGGGAATCCAAAGTATTATAAATACCGGATGGATCCTCATTCGTGAAAAATGGTGTTGTGCCCGAGTCATGTTGGGTGGTGACTCCCCATGGCTCCGTAAAGTGCTAGGAATTTCAAGCTCTTTTCGCATGGGGCGTGTTTATACTTACATGACGTGGTGCGAGGTCAAGGGAAAGTGGGAGGACCGAAAGTGGCGGCGTTCACCCGAGAGTGACAAAAAATTATATAAACTTCATAAGAAGGGGTTTGATTGTACCACTGCCAAAAGAAGGTGTGAGTGAACCCTTGTTGCATATAGAGGAACCGCTAAAATTTGTGGTTATGTGCATATTGCATCTTGTTATTCGGGTTGGTGACTACCTCACCACTTTCATTAGGAAGAAGTGCAAGCACCTTCCGCCGGCCACTAGGGATCGTGTTCAAGATCGCCTCAATCGTGCGAAGACCAAAATTAGTCTCAAGGGCCATGCCTCCCCGGATGGGGAAGAGACATGGCTCTTGTTGGCAAACTGGCGTCATATTGGCAAGGCCATGAAGCTTCCAAACCATGTCATTGATGTTGTTGTACAAATGGCTTCTTTACGTACGGCACTACAAAGTTGGGAGTTCAATTCGAACGCCCTCCATTGTAAATCTATCGCGAAGAAGTTCAAACGAACAATTTGTCCTACCATTCGATCGCCATATTTGTTATGGCTACCATTTGATGCTCCCGAGGTTCTGAAAAATTTGCATCCCTGGGGTTGCGGTATGTTTGGCGGCGACATTGACGAGTCGCTAAACTACCTCTTCAAGGACCTTTTTTTGTGCTCTTCGGCTAGGGGAGGAGGGAAAGGCACTCCAACGGAACGCGACACGCGCCTCGTCACGCAAGCGCTAGAATGTCTCTTCCTCGCCAGGGAGATGCCTCGATGGCAATGTGCAAATGCTGATTAGGTGTGTCTCTTCATGTTGCATGTCATCTAGTAACCGATTGGACCGCAATGTGTCTGGACATGTACGCCGAACGCGGAGCGTGCGCAAGTCTTGTGCAAGTGGTGTGCAACATGTGCAAGTGGGTTGTTGCATTGTGCAATCGCACGTTGCACACTCTCTTCCCATCTTTCTTTCCGTAGCGGTTGCGCATGGGCGACCATGGATCCACAACTCCAACAAATCGAACAATTATTACAACTCCTACAAGCAAGTGGGAGCGGGAGTGGTAGTGGAGCGTCAAGTGGAGCGCCAAGTGGACCCGTACAAGCAAGTGGGAGCGGGAGTCAAGGCAGCGGGGGTCAAGCATCGACTAGTAGTGGTTTGACAACGCTGATGAAGCCGCAAATTGATGATCAAGCGAGCAACTCACCACCGAGCAAACCACCCCGCCTTGATTGCAATCCCACTTCCCATGTAAAAGCGAGTTGATGCTGCACCATAGTTGTCACATGGACGCCCCGCTTGCTGATGACATTTTGGAATGGTTTTGGCTTCGCGATGTAACGCCAAAATATTTGTATAGGCGCGCATTGTGTCATTGGCTCAAGAAGTGCCGGCAAGTTGACCCCTCGGGAATTATCACGTATCCGTGGCAAGGCTCCGCCCTCACCGCCACGCGGTGGAGTGATTGGAAAATCTTGAGAATTGGCCTGCAAGGCTACGCGGAAGCATGCATGGTGCTCAGTGAAGCCGCCTTGTATGCCTTATTCGTGGTCTGGCAAAAGGCTGGTTTGGGAGAGGCCATTGCAGCCAAGTGGGTCAGCGGCGGCACCCCAAGAGCCCGTGCGGGCGGCCACGGACATGGGCATGGCCCTCATTTTTCTTTCCAAGATGTCGGAGGCTTTTCGGAGAAAGTATATGACATTCACAACGATGGGGCATATGGTGCGTCACCCCCATCATTATTGGAGGCGGGGGCAACAATTTCGGGAGGCAACCAGCGCACCGCGAAGACCGTAGGCGCCGTGGCACACTCCAATGCACCGCCAACAAAACCGAGTCCTCTCAATGTGATGGCGCCAACGTACACCCCTGTTGAGAAGGTGTGCAACCGCTGTGCAAGGGTGTGCAAGTGCCGTCGTGCACACACTCCATGTGTCAATGATTGTAGGACGGGTGGGTAAGCGGCCCATGGTGCAACTAGGGTGATGTTTAGCATTGATTCCTTTATTGGACATGCATCGGATGCCCCATTTATGGTTTCACACATGAATCCGTTCATTTTGGCTATGGTGTTTGTCAACGCGGAGGTGTTGTGCAACCACACCCTTGCACACCTTGCACCTGTGCAACCGCCCTCCACAGCTCACCGCGACGGACGTGCCAACCGCCATGTTCGTTTGCGACAAGCGTGGCCCCGGTGTGATCGTGAGTGGAGTGTGGCAGCCGATCCCCATTGACGAATGGCAGCTCACCATGGATCCAAGAAAGGTGGAGGAATTTAGGAAGAAGTGGAAAAAAGATATGAAGGCCGCTCTACGGGAGTTGGACGGGAGCGTGGGAAGCCCGGATCAAGAGACGAAATCGCAACCACGGATCCGGTCGGAGAAGGCCGCGCCTCACCTCCCTTTCCCAAGTGAGTTTCCATTGGATTTTGCAACGCCGCAACAACGGGTCCGGGTGGACAAGGCCGCGCCTCACCTCCCTTCCGCAACGGAGTTTCCATTGGATTTGGCAATGAAGCTCGAGGAAAGGTTTGAGAACGATAGTGAGTTGGGCAACCCCATTGTGGATGAGAGTGATTGGGCACCCCCTACGGAACACAAGCCAATGAAGATGGAGAAGCAAGAGAAGCCCGCAGGCCCCCGGCCACCGCCCTTTCCGCAAGGAGGAAGCCAAAAAGCGTCCCACGTCTCACCGAAGATGATGTTGCTCAACGCCCAACACGCATTGAAGGAGCGTGTGGCCAACGACACGAAGAAGACCAAGAAGAAGAAAGACGGGTCTGGGGCAAACTCGAGCAAACGGAAGGGACTTGCGGTGGAATCGGATAGCGATACTACGGCCGGAAGTGAGGCATACGAGGAGAAACCCGCCACGAAGAAAAACAAGGGAGATGGAGGCAAGAGCGTACAACCGAACGCGCCAAAGAAGAAGAAAGGCGCAAAGGCGAGCGTACCACAACCGCAAGAGGGCCCGAAACAAGATCCAAAAAAGAAGGAGAGCCCAAATGAAGCAAGTGACCATGGCACACCGCATCCAAATGAGCCGGCCGCACTCGAAAAGGCCACATCCGCCGCGGAGGTGTGACACCGTCGTGTTTACTCCCATTCCATGTTACATAGCTTGTGCAGCTACTGTGCAACCCTTGTGCAACTTGTGCAAGCACTCACTTTTGCGCGGTTGCACACTCTTGCACACTGGTTGCACATCTTACCTTCGTAGGACCTCGCGAGGCAACGGCGGAAGGAGGCGGCGGACAAGCGTGTGGAGGCGTGCAAGAAGTTCGGCCTTCCGCCCGGTTGTTGTGTACGATGGTGCTTGTTGGACGGACCGAATGGTGGCTACCGACTCGCCGTCAGCGGCAAAAGCCAACCTCAAAAAGGCAACAAGAAACCGAAGAAGGGAAAAGAGTTGGTCCGAATCCCACCGCAATGGGAAGATGATGAGGAGGTGGCGGCGGACGTCATGTGGTCCGTATGCGTCGTCCCGGGAAAGACCTCATTTACAAACGAAGACGACGCGGTGCAAGCACTCAAAAAGATGAACGAGGGGCACGAGGACAAGGGCGTTGACAAGGAGGACAATGCGGAAGTGGCGGTAGCCAATGAGGACAATGACAAAGTAGTGGAAGACACCGAGGACAAAGAAAAAGAGAAGGTGCCGGGTGCCGAGGCCAAGGGTGGTGGCAACGAACCCGATGGGGATGGCATTGCCGTGTCGAGTGGGGCCGGCGAAGGCGTGATGGAGCCCAATGGTGACGGTGACCGTGACCTGCAAACAATGGACGAAGGGGAGTCCCCAACCAAGGCCGATGAAGAAATGGTGTGTACCAACGCAAAGGAAGGCACGAAGGAAGAGGATGAACCCATGCAAGAGGGAGAGCAAGGAGAGGCAAAGCCCACGGAGGATGTCAATGACAAGCCCGCCACCCCAAGTGACACAACTGTGGCCGTCGCGGAAGAGGGGAAGAGCGATGAGGCACCCAAGACGAACACGCCGAACAAGAAGGGTTTGGACGCAACACAAAAGCTATGGAGCTCGCCACCTCCGCATTGACTAACCGACATGCTCGTTCAAAAGCTACGTCATGCAAGGGGTTGGGAGACTATTGAGAGACATGGCACTCACTACTGGAGGCTCATCCTTGGGGCCGTTAAGGCATTTCCAAGCTTTCGCAAGGAGATTGTAATTTCAGCAGGGACCTCCAAAATGGAGCCGTTGATGCGATGTATAAATAATTTTGTGCGACAACACCTCCCCCATTTGTCCTACACAAGCATTGCTCTTGTGCATGGCGTGGGGAGTGCCCCCATGAACCTTCATACTCATGGCAACGACGATTGTGCTCTCACCAGCGAAATCACCATTGGTGATTTCGATGGAGGTTACCTTTTCACGACGGGTTATTTGGGTGGGGGGGAAGTCAAGGCCCGTGCATGGGCACATTGGGGGGAGTGACTCGTATGGGGATGCTTGGTCGATGCAAGAGCCGGCGTCCTCTTCAATGCATATCATTTGCATGGACCTACGCGTTGGCGTGGGGAACGTTATGCTATTGTATGCTACACGAGTGCATCGTGGGCACGCGTGACGCCCGTGGTGCCACAAGGACTCCTTGAAATGGGGTTCCATTGTGCTGATGACATGTGATTCCAATGATGGAGCATGCGTCTTTGCTTGTATTATGTGTGATTTGTAGTGCATTGTCCACATGTGCTCGCATTGAATGGATTCTTCTGTTTTTGTACTACGACGCGCACTGCGCGTAGCATGGTGGTTGCACACGGTTGCACACGGTTGCACAAGTGCAACCGGTGAAATTGGGGGGTTGCACACACCAATGGGGGTAGACAAAAAGCGGTTTTCAATGTGAAATATTGTGGTGTGTGATGGTAAAAAACATGGTTCACCTCTCTCTACAACCTATTCATTACAAGCAAACCGTGGAAGCACGGTCCCTTTGGTTAGGATGGCATGTCGAAGGGGTTGGTTGTGCAAGGGGGCGGTTGCACAACCCCCGCATTTGGGAATTTCGGGGGGGGGGTGTTACATGGGTATGGGACACACTTTGGGGGCATGTGAGAGGTTTGGGTCATAAGACACTAATGGAATATGGCATGGGATATTCCGTGGCACCCAAAAACGGCCAAAAAAGAGGGTGAAATGAAGGTTTGCGTTGGGTGTGCAATCGGTGTGGAAGTGGCCTATGTCACACTTCATCACAGGGGTTGCACACTAGTGCCGCCATCTACATGGGCAAAACGGGTTCCAAGGGTGGGGGGGGAAAGAGGTAATCCCCACCCCCCCGCACAAGACTGTCTGACGCCCGTCATAGGGTGCAGGGAGGGAGGTCAGTGGAGCAGCCAGGCATGCCTGCACGTTAACTGTCGGCCCAAGTCCTGCAGCGCCATGGTCAAGCAGTCCGGCTTGGTCCCCATCCAAGGGTTGGCCTGCTGGGCGGCGGAGGGGGCGGCATCTAGGGGAGCGGCGTTCCACCACAGGCGCCCGGCAGGGCAGGCGGCGGCGCACGCTCAGGGCCTCCCCGTTCCCAGTTGCCCGCGAGGCGGAAAGTCTCCCGGTAGGGCTCGGACATGCGGTCCTGGACCGGCCCCGGCCCAGCGCGGCTGAGGGTATCAGGCTACAGCCCACTGCGTCAACGTCCCCGGCTCCGGCAGGACGGCCCACCACACAGCGGTCACGACAGGGAGGAGGGCGTGGACGGCGTAGGCCACCTCCCTCCATGTCCCCCCGCAGGCCCAGGGTAGGAGGGCGGCTAGCGGGCTCAGTTGTTTCCCCCAGACCTGGCCCCACCAGTCCACCCGCACGGCGTGGTCCCTGCCGGCGCCCGTCGTCCCCTCGAAGAGGGTGAGGCGGCGGCGCGGGCGAAGGAACCAGCAGGGAAGAAGGTCGTCCCATTGCTCCACACGGCGGGCCCCGGTCTGCCGCCGCAGAGGCTCACGCATCTCCTCCCGCCACATGGGGGCAAGGAACTTGCGCCACGTGTACGGAAGGCGGCCGCCCCGGGGATCCGGCCGCGGGGCGCACTAAGAGGACCTGAGAGTACCTCCACTGCACAGCCTGGCCCAAAGTGGCCCCCTTGGTCCCAAACTCTTGGCCACTCGGGACAAGGACGGCGTTGATCTAGATCGCCTTGTCCTTGGGCCGGTGACCGCAGTGCCACCATCTGTTGCAGGCCCCCGCCAGGAGGTCCTGGAGTTGCGGGACCCCGAGGAGCAGCCCAACCAGGGGGGCCAGGGCGCAGGCAGTGTGGGCTCAACCCCACAGCTGGGGGCGGTGCGAGTACACCAGAACGACCTCGCGGTACCACCAGCGAACCAGGGAGTAGCCGTGGTGCCGCCGCTGGCGTCCTGTGAGGGAGGGAGGGGGGGGGCGGGCTGAGTGTTCGCGCCCTCGCCCTGGGCCTCGTCCCCGTCAAAGACTTTGTGGTCCACGCGCCATGTGCAACACAGTCGGGCTGCAGGTCAACAGGGTGCCGCACCCGGCCGCTAGGGGCCGGGGATTTGGGCGGGGGGGGGGGGGGTTGCGTCCCCCATTTCCCTTGCTCCCTGGGCAGGCAGCACGTGTCGCCCCCCGGCTCTCGTGGTCCTTGTTGCCCCTCGTGGGGGGGGGGCGGGGGGGGATCCCGGATCGCCGTCCCGGCCACGCGTGGCGCTAGGGTGAGCCGCAGTGCCGCAGCGGCTGCGCCCCCTGTTGTACCGCCAATCCCCCACTGTAGCTTGGGGCGCGGCACCACTGCCCAGGCTGGCCCCCGCCCCCGGAGGGGACCCAGTGTGGTCGCCTTGCCCTCGGGCGCCCTCGTGGGCTGTGGGCGTATAGACACCCTCCAGCCGCGTCGGGGGTCCCGCCACTGGGGCCGCTCCAGGAGGGGAGTACCGGGGCCAGTACCGCCGCCGTCCCAACCACCACCCCCACCAGGCGTGTCCAGCAGGGCACCAGGCCGATTTCGCCCACTGCCGCCCCCATCCGGGCGGGGCAACTGGCTTTGGTCAGTTGCGGCGGGTGAGCCGCCCCTTGCGTTGAGGTTTGAGGTTTGAGGTTTGACATTTCGGGTACTAGACGTTCTTCGGCCCCGGGGGGCCACCTGGTTTGGCCAGGTGATATTCTCCTCACCGGGACCTAGTCGGGGGCCCTTCATGACACACCTCCTGCCTGGTGGCGGAGTCCCCCGGGTTCACAGGGCTTGGAGCCCTGTCCCTCCCCGGCTTCCCCATTTCGCCACTCCCCGGTCAGTGCGTCACTTAGCAACCGTGGTTGCAGGCGCTTACCCGATAGGCCAGCCCCCTGATGCTCGGTCGCCCGGGGTGCCGGCGCCGGCGCGCCGGTGCTACTGGCTGGTCGCCAGTGGGACCCCCATGGGCTGGCGTGGAGGCTGCCTAGCCGTGGCGCTGGTGCATAGCACTGTGTGCTACTACTGCCTTGGCGGGTGCAGTGCCCTGGTTGTGTGTGCGCGGCGCTCGCGGCTGGCCTCGGGGGTCGCGGCCGGTGCCGGTTCTTGCGTCTCCCCTTGGGCTCCTCCCTGCCCTCGCGTCCCTCGCGGTGCGTGTTGTGGGTTGTCCCGCCCGGGTGTCCCTTCCCTTCGCCTGCCGTACGCCATTTCATGCAGTCTGTGCCGTTGCCCTTCGGGTCCGCGCCCCGTTTCCGTTGCGAGTGTGTGCGCTTGTGCTCCCGCGGCGTACGCGCCTCCCCCCTGCTCCGGGTAGGTGTGGCGCGCGCACTACGCGCGGTTCCGGTGCAGGGCGCCGGTAGGGCCGTTCGAGGCGGTTGTTTCCCCTCCGAGTTTCCTGCCAAGGTCCCATGCTCCGCCTATTTAGCTCGTGAGGGGGTGGCCCGGTCCCTTCGTCCCCTAGCTTGCCTTGCTTGGGGTTCCCCGCCCCCCTGCCGGCAGGCCTGCTTTTGTGTGCTGGCTTTGCGCGCTGTGGGGGTGGCACGAGGGCGCCCGGGGGAGGCGCCTCTTGCCTGTGTGTGGGGTGTCCGAGGTCGGGCGCTCTTCCACCCCGGACCGCCCGTCCTTTGGGGCGTGCGGCCGGGGCCCACTACCCACTGGCTGTGGGTGCGGGGGGTGTGGACGTGGGGACCCGTCACCAACCCGACAAAGCGCGCTCTTGCGAGCTGGTTTTGCGCACTATGGGGGCGGCACGAGGGTGCCCGGGGGGGGGCGCCTCTTCCCTGGGTGTGGGGCGTCCGGGGTTGGGCGCTCATCCACGCCCGACCGCCCGTCCTTTGGGGCGTGCGGCCGGGGCCCACTACCCACTGCCTGTGGGTGCGGGGGGGGCTGGGCATGGGGACCCGTCACCAACCCCAGAGCGCGCGCCCTTGCGAGCTGGCTCTGCGCGCTGTGGGGGCGGCACGAGGTCGCCCGGGGGAGGCGCCTCTCACCAGGGTGTGGGGCGTGCGGGGTCGGGCGCTCTCTCACGCCCGACCGTTTGTCCTTTGGGGCGTGCCGCCGGAGCCCGCTACCCACTGTTTGTTGGTGCGGGGAGTGCGGGCGTGGGGACGCGTCACTGACCCCACTGCGCGCCCTCTTGCGAGCTGGCTTTCCACGCTGAGGGGGCGGCACGAGGGCACCCTGGGGGGGCGCCTGCTGCCTTGGTGTGGGGCGTCGGGGGTCGGGCGCTCTCCCACCCCCGACCGCCCGTCCTTAGGGGCGTGCAGCCGGGGCCCACTACCCACTGGCTGTGGGTGCGGGGGGTGTCCGCGTGGGGACCTGTCACCAACCCCACAGCGCGCTCTTGCGAGCTGGATTTGCGCGCTGTGGGGGCGGCACGAGGGTTCCCGGGGGGGGGCGCGTCTTGCCTGGGTGTGGGGCATCTGGGGTCGGGCGCTCATCCACGCCCGACGGCCCGTCCTTTGGGGCGTGCGGCCGGGGCCCACTACCAACTGGCTGTAAATTGGGGGTTTGTGGGCGTGGGGACTCGTCAAACAACCCCACAGCGCGCTCCTCAGAGCTTGCTTTGCGCGCTGTGGGGGCGGCACGAGGGTGCCTGGGGGGGGCGCCTCTTGCCTGGGTTTGGGACGACCAGGGTCGGGCGCTCTCCCACCCCCAACCGCCCGTCCTTTAGGGCGTGCGGCCGGGGCCCACTACCCACTGGCTGTGGGTGCTGGGGGGGCGGGCGTGGGGACCCGTCAGCAACCCGACAAAGCGCGCTCTTGCGAGCTGGCTTTGCGCACTATGGGGGCGGCACGAGGGTGCCCGGGGGGGGGCGCCTCTTGCCTGGGTGTGGGGCGTCCGGGGTGGGGCGCTCATC
Organism: Eutreptiella sp. 'Long Island Sound 2002'; assembly: GCA_964036045.1. Classification (NCBI taxonomy): domain Eukaryota; phylum Euglenozoa; class Euglenophyceae; order Eutreptiales; family Eutreptiaceae; genus Eutreptiella; species Eutreptiella sp. 'Long Island Sound 2002'. Next base: position 148,999,563 of record OZ038382.1, on the reverse strand, counting down.
CACGCCCGACCGCCCGTCCTTTGGGGCGTGCGGCCGGGGTTCACTACCCACTGCCTGTGGGTGCGGGGGGGGCTGGGCATGGGGACCCGTCACCAACCCCAGAGCGCGCGCCCTTGCGAGCTGGCTCTGCGCGCTGTGGGGGCGGCACGAGGTCGCCCGGGGGAGGCGCCTCTCGCCCGGGTGTGGGGCGTGCGGGGTCGGGCGCTCTCCCACGCCCGACCGTTTGTCCTTTAGGGCGTGTGGCCGGAGCCCGCTACCCACTGTTTGTGGGTGCGGGGAGTGCGGGCGTGGGGACCCGTCACTGACCCCACTGCGCGCCCTCTTGCGAGCTGGCTTTCCACGCTGAGGGGGCGGCACGAGGGCACCCTGGGGGGGCGCCTGCTGCCTTGGTGTGGGGCGTCGGGGGTCGGGCGCTCTCCCACCCCCGACCGCCCGTCCTTAGGGGCGTGAAGCCGGGGCCCACTACCCACTGGCTGTGGGTGCGGGGGGTGTCCGCGTGGGGACCTGTCACCAACCCCACAGCGCGCTCTTGCGAGCTGGATTTGCGCGCTGTGGGGGCGGCACGAGGGTTCCCGGGGGGGGGCGCCCCTTGCCTGGGTGTGGGGCATCTGGGGTCGGGCTCTCATCCACGCCCGACGGCCCGTCCTTTGGGGCGTGCGGCCGGGGCCCAATACCAACTGGCTGTAAATTGGGGGTTTGTGGGCGTGGGGACTCGTCAAACCACCCCACAGCGCGCTCCTCAGAGCTGGCTTTGCGCGCTGTGGGGGCGGCACGAGGGTGCCTGGGGGGGGCGCCTCTTGCCTGGGTTTGGGACGACCAGGGTCGGGCGCTCTCCCACCCCCAACCGCCCGTCCTTTAGGGCGTGCGGCCGGGGCCCAGTACCCACTGGCTGTGGGTGCGGGGGGGGTGGGCGTGGGGACCCGTCACCAACCCCACAGCGCGCGCTCTTGCGAGCTGGCTT